>JBBDGP010001951.1:0-600000 GCA_037952835.1 Lithobates septentrionalis
ACCCTAACTCAGCCTCGGATAGATTATTATTATTATTATTATACAGGATTAATATAGCGCCGACAGTTTACGCAGCGCTTTAAAAGATTAGGGCAGACAGTACAAGTACAATACAATTCAATACAGGAGGAATCAGAGGACCCTGCTCGTTAGAGCTTACAATCCAGGAGGGAGGGTCAAGTTATACAAAAGGGTAATAGCTGTGGGGGATGAGCTAATGGAGAAAATAGTGCAGTTGTTAGATGGAGGCAGGATAGGCTTCTCTGAAGAGGAAAGTTTTCAGGGATCGCCTAAAAGTGGATAAATTTGGAGACAGTCTGACAGATTGGGGTAGGGAATTCCAGAGGATGGGCGAGGTTAGGGAGAAATCCTGGAGGCGGATATGGGAGGAGGTGATGAGGGAGCTAGAGAGCAGGAGGTCTTGGGAGGAACGGAGATGGCGATTAGGTTGGTATTTTGAGACTATGTTAGTGATGTAGCTGGGGGCACAGTTGTGGAAGGCTTTGTAACTTATTGTTAGTATTTTGAATTTAATTCGTTGGGCGAGTGGTAGCCAATGGAGGGATTGGCAGAGAGGGGTAGCAGACACTGGGCAGTTTGTAAGGTGGATGAGTCTGGCAGCCGCATTTATGATGGACTGAAGGGGGGATAGTCTATTTAAAGGTAAGCCAATGAGGAGTGAGTTGCAGTAGTCAAGGCAAAAGATAACCAGGGAGTGAAACAGGAGCTTTGTGGTTTCATTGGTTAGAATGGGACGTAGTTTAGAGATGTTGTGGAGGTTGAGGCGGCAAGCTTTAGAAAGTGATTGGATGTGGGGCTGAAAGGAGAGTTCAGAATCCAGGATAACACCTAGCACCCTGACATGTGGGGACAGGTGGATGGTTGTGCCATTGCTCTTGACAGAGAAGTCAGGGGAAGAGGCACGTGGGGGAGGAAATATTATAAGCTCGGTTTTGGACAAGTTGAGTTTGAGGAAGTGGTGTGACATCCATACAGATATGTCGGTTAGTAAGTTAGTGATGTGTGAGGAGACTGATGGAGTGAGTTGAGGGGTGGAGAGATAGATTTGTGTGTCATCAGCATAGAAATGATATTGAAAGCCGTGAGAGGCTATCAACTGACCCAGGGGAGAGATTACTACACAGACTATCCAAAGGTGAGTTGCGGAGAGTTCGGGGTGTTCAACCCCAGAGTTTCACTGGGGTATGTGGTCCTGAGTGCTGACGACCACGCTCCAGTGAACAATTTCCCACTCATCCTATGTCGGGTACACTGAGACAGAACTACTACGGAAACGCTGAATGTATATCTATGCCTTTCCCCACACCCCATCCCTCACCCCCCTTTCTTTCCTTCTCCCCCTTCTTCCTCTCCCTCCTATTTTGACGAATGTACACGTCCGACTTCATGGACATAAAGTATGTTTATGATATTGATTACAACTTTAAACATTGTTCTTCACACCTACATATTTTAATGTTATGTACCAATTGTTTTGTGGTATTTGTTTACCACTGTTCCTACCCCTTTGTATCTTTTACTTTGTATCCTTTATTGCTTTACCTGAAAAAAGTTTAATAAAAATATATTCAACCCTAAAATTTGGAGCTGTGTGTGGCCTCTACTCCTCAGTGGTGGAGAGTGAGCACAGACAAAGCGTAGCACCCCAACTTCCTCTAACGCTGGCGATACTCACTTAGGGTCCATTCACACCTATGCATTGCTGATACATCTGCATTTTAATTGCGATTTTCAGTGTTCTGATGCACATGTAGCCAGGAGCTGGTTAATATTGCCTGCCTTACCAGGAGACACTTTGCAGCACTTACTGTAGCAAGACTGTTCCTCTCTAGTGATCAGCTTAGACTCTAGTCTATGTCATCACAACCTGCCAGCAGAGTGAATAATATCAGAGAGTGAAACAAAGCATCTTGGGACCTGTAGTCCAGAGAACCACGGTTTAAAATCAAGTCAGACTGTAATGGACTATAAGTGCCAGCCGGCTGAGGAGGGAGAGAAGAATGCAGGGAGAGGTGATAAAAAGTCTGGGCTAGGCTGGGATCACTCTCTTGGAACCCCGGTCTGGATCTGCAAGCAAGTAACGCGGTGTTAGACTGTGCTGTGGCTGAGTCTCGGCCTGTGCTACAAGTGGGGAGAGAGTCATCACGCATGTGTACAGGAGCATCCACTACCAGCCAACTCTGGTTGTCCAGTGGCAGCCTGGAAGCCGCTCCTGTCGCATCCACAGCAGATCACGAGGTCGAGCGCCGTCCCTTGAGCCAGGCTTTGCAGAGGCCTGCAGTGGAGTGTTCACACCACTTCTCATGGAAGATCGCTAAGACTGGTGAGCGGGCACTTGCCCATCCTCTTACAACAAGGGACATTGCATGCAGACAACATTGTCTTGTTCTTTTGCTTAGACCTGTGGGATCTTGTGCTACACTTACTCCCTGCGAGCAGTGACGGTGTTCATCTTGCTTCAGGACACCACAAGCACACTTTACATCATCCTGACCTACTCCTCTCTGCTTATCAGGATATCTCCAGACATTTATTAAAGAGCTAGCTGAAGACGCAAGACCTTCTTTCTCTTCTGAGGGACTACAACATATACTCAATACCCATATATTGCAATCAGTTATTGTTTCTTTTGACTGTTCTTTCTGCCATCAGAGTTATTTGTCAGGCCTCATGCACACTGGATGTTATAATAACATTATAAAAACGCCAGTAGCTTTGCAGTGAGTTTTGCAATGTTTTTCAACGTTTTTTGCAATAGCGTTTTTTAGCGTTTGCATTTTTTTTTCCAATGGATCAAATAACATTAAATGTTGGCGAGCCACGTTTTTGAGCGTTTATCTGTGTTTTTAGGCGTTATTTGACATTCAAGTGTCAAAAAAAAAAAAAAGGAAAATGGATCCTGTTCCTTTAAAGCATGTTATACAGCACAGTGCTCGTGCTGTGTAATTTGGCCTCCTGTATCGCCTGAAATACCTGGCTGATCCTGCCTGGTTCTGCCCTCCCCCCTGTAAATTGATCACAGTATATATCATGGCTGCTGAGCCCTGACACCGTGGTCAGTTTAAGTGCCTCCATCATCCGCTGCTACCTGCAGCTCTCCTGTGTCTCTCTCTGTCCTCCCCCCTCACCCCGCCCCTTCCTTGCCTGTTAGCTGGTACCAGCGCCGCTCTTCTCCTCTGCCCGCTGCTCTAAAACAATGTTACATTTATATCATCCTCTGCTTGATAAGAACATGTCTCCTAGTGCCTGTGCTTTATATATAAAAAAGAAAAAAAAAAAAAAAAAAGCAGATTTCTACCTGTTTTCAAAACGCCTCCCAGCGCTCACATGACTCCTCGGCCCCACTAGCTGGAGCTGTCAGACGAGAAGAGGAGAGGGCCGAGAAGTCACGTGAGCGCTAGGGGGCGCTGTGAAAACAGGTAGAAAGCAGCTTTTTTTTTTATAAAGCACAGGCACTAGGAGACATGCTTTTATCTAACAGAGGAGATGATATAAACTTAACATAGTGGCATAACAACCACTTTAAGTTTGTGAGTGGGGTTGAATCGAGATTGTGATTTTTTTTAACGATTAATTGTGCAGCTCTCTCTGAAATTCCTGGTACTCCAGCCAGTCCTTCTACTTTCCTATTAAAAACTAACCACACTAGGCAGGTGAGCACAGTGTGGTCAGGTCTCTAGCTATTCTGCAAACTCAGCCTGCTCCCCTCCAATGATCAGACTTGTCCTGACATGACAAGGAAGGGAGTCCATTATTCTATATTAATCAGACTGTTTTGCGGCTAATTCTTGCAGCCTTGGCTTCTGGTGAGTGCGCAATTCACTTGGTGGCTAGCCATAACCATACACTGGAAGACTCTGCTCATTAATCCCCAGCTGATTTTGTACGTTTGCCCACTGACAAAGAAATGATCAGTCTGTAATTTTAATGGTAGGCTTATTTTAACAGTGAGAGACAGAAAAACAACAAAAATGTCCAGAAAAACACATTTCAAAAAAATTATAAATTGATTTGCATTTTAATGAGTAAAATAAATATTTGACCCCATCGCAAAACATGACTTAGTACTTGGTGGCAAAACCCTTATGCCGCGTACACACGGTCGGACTTTTCGTCTACAAAAGTCAGACAGCCTGTCCGACAGACTTCCGGCAGACTTTCGGCGGACTTGCGGCATACTTTCTAACGAACGGACTTGCCTACACACGACCACACAAAAGTCCGACGGATTCGTACGTGATGACGTACACCGGACTAAAATAAGGAAGTTCATAGCCAGTAGCCAATAGGTGCCCTAGCGTGGCTTTTTGTCCGTCGGACTAGCACACAGACGAGCGGATTTCGGGGTCCGTCGTAGTTACGACGTAAAGATTTGAAGCATGTTTCAAATCTAAAGTACGTCGGATTTGAGGCTAAAAAAGTATGTTGAAAGTCCGGAGAAGCCCACACACGATCGGATTACCAGCCAGCTTTAGTCCGTCAGCGTCCGTTGGACTTTTGTAGACGAAAAGTCCGACCGTGTGTACGCGGCATTATTGGCAATCACAGAGATCCAACGTTTCTTGTAGTTGGCCACCAGGTTTGCACACATCTCAGGAGGGATTTTGTCCCACTCCTCTTTGCAGATCCTCTCCAAGTCATTAAGGTTTTGAGGCTGATGTTTGGTAACTCGAACCTTCAGTTCCCTTCACATATTTTCTATGGGATTAAGGTCTGGAGACTGGCTAGGCCACTCCAGGACCTTAAAGAGGGAGTCCACCTAAAAAAAAAAAATATTAAAAGCCAGCAGCTACAAATACTGCAGCTGCTGACTTTTAATAAATGGCCACTTACCTGTCCCAGGGTCCAGCGATGTCGGCAGCCGACGCCGATCACTCGCTCGACTCTTGGCAGCTGCCACCGACATCCTAGGTGAGGGATTTAGGAAGTGAAGCGTTGCTGCTTCACTTCCCGGTTCCCTACTGCGCATGCGCAAATCGCGATGCGTGGCGTAACTGGTCCCGCTATCTCCTGGGACCTGTGTGTTTCCCAGGAGACATTGCGGAGGGACAGGAAGAGGCATAGACTCCCGCTTTAATGTGCTTCTTTTTGACCCACTCCTTTGTTGCCTGGGCCGTGTGTTTTGGGTCATTGTCATGCTAGAAAACCCATTCAATGCCCTGGCTGAAGGAAAGAGGTCCTCACCCAAGATTTGACGGTACATGGCCCCATCCATTGTTCTTTTGATGCGGTGAAGTTGTCCTGTCCCCTTAGCAGAAAAACACCCCCAAAGCATAATGTTTCCACCTTCATGATTGACGATGGGGATGGTGTTCTTGGGGTCATAGGCAGCATTCCTCCCTCATCCAAACATGGCAAGTTGAATTAATGCCAAGAGCTCGATTTTGGTCTCATCTGATCATAACACTTTCACTCAGTTCTCCTCTGAATAATTCAGATGTTTATTAGCAAACTTCAGACAGGCCTGTACATGTGCTTTCTTGAGCAGGGAGACATTGAGGGCTCTGCAGGATTTCAGTCCTTCACGGCGTAGCGTGTTACCAATTGTTTTCTTGGTGACTATGGTCCCAACTGCCTTGAGATCATTGACAATATTCTACCGTGTAGTTCTGGATTGATTCCTCAACTTTCCTCATGTTAATTGAAACGCCACAAGGTGAGATCTTGCACGAAGCTCCAGACCGAGTGAGATTGACAGTTATTTTGTGTTTCTTCTATTTGCAAATTTTCACACCAACTGTTGTCACCCTCTCACCAAGCTGCTTGGCGATGGTCTTATAGCCCATTCCAGTCTTGTGTAGGTCTACAATTTTGTCCCTGACATCCTTGCACAGCTCTTTGGTCTTGGCCATGGTGGAGAGATTGGAATCTGATTGCTTCTGTGGACAGGTGTCTTTTATACAGGTAACAAGCTGAGATTAGGAGTACTCCCTTTTAAGAGAGTGCTCCTAATCTCAGCTCATTACCTGTATAGAAGACACCTAGGAGCCAGAAATCTTGCTGATTGATAGGGGATCAAATACTTATTTCACTCATTAAATGCAAATCAATTTAGAACTTTTTTTAAATCCGTTTTTCTGGATATTTTTGTTGTTATTCTGTCTCTCACTGTTAAACTAAACCTACCATTAAAATTATAGACTGATTATTTCTTTGTCAGTGGGCAAACATACAAAATCAGCAGGGGATCAAATACTTTTTTACCTCAGAACCCTTTCACACTGGAGGCGTTTTTTAGGCGCTAAAGGGCTAAGAATAGAGCCTGCAAAAATGCCTCCCCTGCAGCCCCAGTGTGAAAGCCTGAGTGCTTTCACACTGGGGCGTTGCTCTGGCAGGACGTTAAAAAAAGTCCTGCAAACAGCGTCTTTGGGGCGGTGGAGGAGTGCTCCTCCACCGCCCCTGCCCATTGAAATGAATGGGCACTGCTGCCGAAGTCCCTGCAAAGCGTTTTGGCAGCGGGGCTACACGGGCGCATTTAACCCTTTCTTTGACCACTAGCGGGGGTTAAAAGCAGCCAAATAGCACCGCTAAAACAACGGTAAAGCGTCGCTAAAACTAGCTGCGCTTTACCGATAACGCTGCCAGCGGCTCAGTGTGAAAGGGCTCTCACTGTATGTATACAAAAATATTTTTTTGATTGAAAGGTCACAGTGTTTGGCACTGCAAAATACTCTATACACATCACTGTTATGATTGTCGTTTTTTCCATCTGCCTGGAGTTTAGCTTTATTCACATGCTATTATTTTACGTGTATGATAGAAATGTGAAGTCGTTTTAAGATACAAGTTCCAGTGCTTCTCTCCATTTTGGTTTCAGCTTGACTCCATTTCCTGCACGTATGTAAAGGAAATGATGAGCTCTGCTTCAGCCCAGCCTGGGGACTCGGCTCCAAAGGATGGAACCTTGCCAACCCTCTATTTAGTGTCGTCACACCTCTCAGAGGGACATTGTTGGTATAAACATTTACAGCTTTAAAGCGAGCAATAAGGACAACATGCAAGCAGCTAAACAAAAACACATTGACTAAAAATGGCAAAATGTTAAAAGTCAAATGCAATCAAAATGATTAAAATACAGGGGGAAGGGGCATCCAGACATAAAGTATATTTCTGCCCATGTTTTGCCTATATCCTTTTCCAGCTGCCAAGGAAATATGTCACTTTTTGGAAGACACCCATGCTACAAAACATATATTTTGTTTTGGTTGTAGTGTAACTGGGCAATGGATGTATAAAGCTGTTTTGACCACTGAGCAATTCCTCCAGCAATTAAAGTAGAACTTTAGGCAAAAACTTTTTTTTTCCATTTTGGATAGAATAAAGGAGGGTTATAAACCCCATTAGTTTATTTTTGCCATCTGTGTCCCATTGGGGAGATATACCTTCACTTCCTGTCTCATAGCCAAAGCAGCAAGTGACATAATCCCTGTAATTAAAGCGTTTGTTAACCCAAAAAAGCAAAACAAAAAAAAATGGATCCTGTTCATTTAAAGCATTTTATACAGTACAGTGCTTGTGCTGTGTAATTTGGCCCCCTGTGACACCTAAAAAACTTGGCTAATCCTGCCAGTTTCCTGCCCTCCCCTATGTAAACTCACCACGGTGCATCATGGCTGCTGAACACTGACTCCATGGTCAGTTTACATGCCTCCGTCATCCGCAGACTGCTGTCCTGCGTCTCTGTCCTCCTCTGTCCTCCTCCCCCTCCCCTCTCTGCCTGTCAGCTAGTACCAGGACCACCCCCTCCCCGCTGGTATCATAACATATAGTTGTTGCTACCATCCTCTCTGCAATATTAAATGATGTGCTGCACTGTATGTGTTTTTTCTAAAAAATCCACCGCTAAATACCTTATTCTGTAGCGGTGGTCACGTGATCGCCCGTCTCTCTCCTCTTCTCCTGTCCTTCTCCTGGCTGACGTCCAGCGGGGTTTTTTTGGGGGGCTCCGCCCACTTTCCTGTCAGCTCGAGAGAGACGGCTGGACACATTAGCGCCGCTTGGCCCTATCAAATAAGGTATTTAATGGCGGATGTTTTAGAAAACGCATGCTGTGCAGCACATTATTTAATAATACAGAGAGGATGGTAAAAACAGCAAAAAAAAGCAAGTGGGTTAACAGCCACTTTATGGGAATTCCTTGAGAACCCACAGGTCACCAGAACTAGTGTCCCCATTGGAAAATGTCCCTTCTTTTTACTTTTTTTAGGGACAACCCAAAATTTGGGATTTTCTTTACTTTCACATTTGATGATAATGGTAAAGGGGACAAATCTGCCTTACCGAGGAATAAGCAGCAATAAAAACCTAATGGGTGTTCTAATCCATGTCCACTCTGACCAAAACTAACAAAAAAAGTTTTGCCTTTAGTTATATTTTAAGCAGTTTGTGTGCAAGATGGTCCCATTTGCCTTACTGGTGTACGTAGGCCATCATACACACTCAGCACCAGGATAAATTACTTTTCAAGTTGTATGTGCTGAGAAGTATTGAAGTGCTGTCCTAGTGTGTATGAGAACTTGAGTCTAACATTGCTCTGTTTGTAGAACAGTCCTCACACACCTCTATTATCAAAGATGATGCATGTAACTGATATAACGGAATGCCACTTCATATGCAGCTATTTAAAGTGGTTGTAAACCCGTTAAAAAAATTTAAAAAAAAACCCTGCAAGACAAAAGCATAATGAGCTATTATGCATAGCATACTAGCTCATTATGAATTACTTACCTAAGATCGAAGCCCCCACAGCGGTCCTCGTTCACCGCTCCGGCGGCCGACATCCCGGGTATCGCGGCTCCGGCCAATCACAGCGCATGGGAGCCACCAGTAACGGCACAGTACAACTGAAGCAACACCACGTACGTGCAATTGCTTCAGTTTGCTTACGTGCGCATGTGCCGATGAGGTCGGCACATGCAAATACAGGGATATCTCCTAAACCGTGCAGGTTTAGGAGATATTCAGTCTAGCTACAGGTAAACCTAATTATAGGCTTGCCTGTAGTATAAAGTGGTTGTAAAGGGTTTACAACCACTTTAACCATGTGCATGCATAAGCCCATGTTGTTAGTTCCACTGACATCGGCTTTCAAGAAATGGTATGTTCATACCTTTTTTGTATGTGGCATGTGTATGCATTGTATACTAGCCCATTATGTGGCACTTACCTGCAAACGAAGCCCTCGATGTGTGCGATGTGCCCGCTGGTGGAAGCATCTATCTTCGCCCCTCTTCCTTCCAGGGCCGCGTACTCCGGCTCTGTGACTGGCCGGAGCCGTGTGTTGCCAGTCACAGCACACGCTGGGGAAGAAGCGGCATGGAGGGCCGTTTCTTCACTGCACATGCGCCGATGACATCATTGGTGCACTACAAAGTAAATATCTCTTAAACGGCGCACGTTTAGGAGATATTTTCAGTACATATAGGTAAGCCTTATTATAGGCTTACCTATATGTAAAAATGTCTCAGGGGGGTTTACAACCACTTTAAGAGCAAAAAAATGCCCAATTGTCAGCAGAAGGAAAAAATGCAGCATAGTTAGTCATTAAGAAGAAGAAATACACAGGGCCGGTGCTACCACTAGACAAACTAGGCAGCCGCCTAGGATGCTCGGCCACTGGTGTTTCTACTCTCTTCTCTCTGCAGCAACTAAGTCTCAGCATCAGCAGGCAGCCACCGCTCCGTTCACACATAGTGTCAGAGGTGCATCTGTGGCGGAGGACTGTGTCTGTGTCCCGACTCCTGAATAAATGGAAGCAAGCAAACATTCATTGATGGGCGCTGGTGAGGCTGCATTTGATGGGAGCTGTTGAGGCTACATTTGATGGGCGCTGGTGAGGCTACATTTGATAGGCGCTTGTGAGGCTACATTTGATGGGCGCTGGTGAGGCTACATTTGATGGGCGCTGGTGAGGCTGCATTGATGGGTGCTGGTGAGGCTGCATTGATGAGCGCTGGTGAGGCTGCATTGATGAGTACTGGTGAGGCTGCATTGATGAGCGCTGGTGAGGCTGCATTGATGAGCGCTGGTGAGGCTGCGTTGATGGGCACTGGTGAGGCTGCGTTGATGGGCACTGGTGAGGCTGCATTGATGGGCGCTGGTGAGGTTGCATTGATGGGCGCTGGTGAGGCTGCATTGATGGGTGCTGGTGAGGCTGCATTGATGGGCGCTGGTAGGCTGCATTGATGGGCGCTGGTAGGCTGCATTGATGGGTGCTGGTAGGCTGCATTGATGGGTGCTGGTAGGCTGCATTGATGGGTGCTGGTAGGCTGCATTGATGGGTGCTGGTAGGCTGCATTGATGGGTGCTGGTAGGCTGCATTGATGGGCACTGGTGAGGCTGCATTGATGGGGGCTTGTGAGGCTGCATTGATGGGCGCTTCATTAAAAAAGGTGGGGTTTACATTGGCAGGGAAAAGGGGGTGGGGTCAGGGGTGGAGTCAAGGGGGGGGGCAGCAAAATGAGGTTTCACCTAGGGCAGGGATATGCAATTAGCGGACCTGCAGCTGTTGCAAAACTACAAGTCCCATCATGCCTCTGCCTCTGAGTGTCATGCTTGTAGCTGTCAGAGTCTTGCTATGCCTCATGGGACTTGTAGTTCTGCAACAGCTGGAGGTCCACTAATTGCATATCCCTGACCTAGGGTGTCAAAAATCCTTACACCAGCCCTGGAAATATCCATCATTGGTGGTCAGTAAGAAGAAGAAAAAATATACAGTGGGAGGAAAAAAATGTCCCATCAACAGTGGGAGGAAAAAAATGTCCCATCAACAGTGGGAGGAAAAATGGTCTCAATGCTGGTGGTCATTAGGAGAAAGAAATGCCCTGTGATCAGTGGTTAGTTGGAGGAATAAATCCCCCTTCATCAGTGGTCAGTAAGAGGAAGAAATGCCCCATCACCAGTGGTCGTTAGGAGGAAGAAATGCCCCATCGCCAATGGTCATTGGGAGGAACAAATACCCCATCCCCAATGGTCATTGGGAGGAAGAAATGCCCCATCGCCAATGGTCATTGGGAGGAACAAATACCCCATCGTCAATGGTCATTGGGAGGAACAAATGCCCCATC
Source organism: Lithobates septentrionalis (assembly GCA_037952835.1). Lineage (NCBI taxonomy): Eukaryota > Metazoa > Chordata > Amphibia > Anura > Ranidae > Lithobates > Lithobates septentrionalis. The sequence continues at coordinate 11,088 of JBBDGP010001951.1, forward strand.
ACCAATGGTCATTGGGAGGAAGAAATACCCCATCGCCAGGCGTCATTAGGCAGAAGAAATGCTTAGTCACAGTGGTTACTGGGCTGAAGAAATGCCCCATCGCCAGTGGGGGACCCTGCCTGTGCAACGTTTGGGCATCATTCAACCCGAAACACAGAGGACATCTTGTGGCAGAGTAGAAGTACTGCGAGAGACGGCAGGTTAAAAATATTGTAGCCTTAACTATTTTTTTTTTTTTTTTTAATGCTGCTGGTGGACCAATTTATTTTAAAATCTAGCCATGCAAGTGGAGAATGTACATAATTTTATACCAAGTTAAGTTTGATACAATAATATTAGTGACTGCGTTCACGGTCAGGGAAATTTAATTAGAAAGTTCTTATCCGTCTGCACTCACTCTGCAGTGTTCTGTTCAACAACTTTTCTCTCCTTTTTTTTTTTTTTAAGATTTACAATGAAAAAGCTATACGTTATTTTTGTTTTTTATTATGGGGACCAGTTTATTAAAAAAAAATAAAAAAAATACAACCTGGTGTTGAGTTTTAAGAAACCACACCCAATTTTAGTTTTCTGTTTACCTCAATGTGCATTACCTCCATGGCCATGGTTTCTTTTCACCTTCTAACCTGCACAAGAAAAATGACAGCTAGAATCTCAGAGGTTGCAAATCAGACACTTTTCCTGTAAGACAATATTGCAGCATGAGATCCATTGTGTCTGTACGTGGAAAACTCAGCTGTCTTTTTAGAAGGTGTAAAGGTCATGGATATGACACTTGTAAAATACATTAATAATGATCATTGTAATTATGTGACTATGAAGTTGGTCTGTAAAGCAGCCTAAAACATCGTCTATCGTATTAGAAAAGAAAATCTTTGCAATTTTAGGTCATTTATGCAATCTGGCCTTGTCAAATATCTGTTATGTAATCCATCCTGTGTTCTTCTGACTGATGTAACTGTGAGGTTTCCATTGCTCACTTACTGGGAAATAGTATGGGTCAATGCAATTTTATAGCAGAAATACAGAAGGGAAGCAGGAGGTAAAGCAATATATAACCTGAACACACTATGAAAAACATGTTATGACTACGTTCGTGTTCTTGTGTCAGTTATGTTAATTGTAAGCTTGTTACCTATTTTATAGTGAAGGTTTTAATTAGACTAGGGGGAGATGTTAAGCTTTTACAATGACCCCCGGTTCACACGTATGTGCTGCGAATTCGGTGCAAAATTAAAGCGGTGCACAGTGCAAATTTGCATTGCGATTTCTGCTTGCCATGTGCGATTTCCATGCAAATTTAGTGCACATTTGTCACAGCTGCGATTTTTATTTTCTATTAAAAGTAGGCAAAAAGAAATTTGCAGTGATATGCACACTGGACTTTGGTTTTAATCTGGTCCCATAGAAGTCTATGAAGATGAAACTCGCACCGCACTAAAATCGCACAGGACCCTTGTTTGAACTGGATCAAATTCGCACCGCATATACAGTATCTCACAAAAGTGAGTGCACCCCTCACATTTTTGTAAATATTTTATTATATCTTTTTCATGTGACAACACTGAAGAAATGACAATTTGCTACAATGTAAAGTAGTGAGTGTACAGCTTGTATAACAGTGTAAATTTTCTGCATCAAATTGGTCTGCATGGCTGTCGTCCCAGAAGGAAGCCTCTTTTAAAGATGATGCACAAGAAAGCCTGCAAACAGTTTGCTGAAGACAAGCAGACTAAGGACATGGATTACAGGAACCAAGTTCTGTGGTCTGATGAGACCAAGATAAACTTATTTGGTTCAGATGGTGTCGAGCGTGTGTGGTGGCAACCAGGTGAGGAGTACAAAGACAAGTCTTGCCTACAGTCAAGCATGGTGGTGGGAGTGTCATGGTCTGGGGTTGCATGATTGCTGCCGGAACTGGGGAGCTACAGTTCATTGAGGGAACCATGAATGCCAACATGTACTGTGACATACTGAAGCAGAGCATAATCCCCTCCCTTCGGAGACTGGGCCGCAGGGCAGTATTCCAACATAACGACCCCAAACACACCCCCAAGATGACCACTGCCTTGCTAAAAAAGCTGAGGGTAAAGGTGAGGGACTGACCAAGCATGTCTCCAGACCTAAACCCTATTGAGCATCTGTGGGGCATCCTCAAACAGAAGGTGGAGGACCACAAGGTCTCTAACATCCACCAGCTCCGTGATGTCATCATGCAGGAGTGGATGAGAACTTCAGTGGCAACCTGTGAAGCTCTGGTGAACTCCACGCCCAAGAGGGTTAAGGCAGTGCTGGAAAATAATGGTGGCCACACAAAATATTGACACTTTGGGCCTAATTTGGACATTTTCACTTAGGCCCCTTTCATACTGGGGCGGTGCGGGCCCCGGCATTAAAACGGCGCTATTTTTAGCGCCCCTTTAGCGGCGGTATTTGGCCGCTCGCGGGGTGGTTTTACCCCCCTGCTAGTGGCCAAGAAAGGGTTAAAACCACCGCAAAGCGCTGCTGCAGCGGCGGTGTAGCCGCACTGCCCCATTCATTTCAATGGGCAGGAGCGGTATACACACTGCTCCTTCACCGCTCCAAAGATGCTGCTAGCAGGACTTTTTTTACCGTCCTGCCAGCGCACCGCTCCAGTGTGAAAGCCCTCGGGCTTTCGCACTGGAGTGTGAGGAGCGGCTCTTTCAGGGCGCTTTGCAGGAGCTATTTTTAGCGCTGTAGCGTCTGCAAAAAGCGCCCCAGTGTGAAAGGGGTCTTAGGGGTGTAAACTTTTGTTGCCAGCAGTGTAGACATTAATGGCTGTATGTTGAGTTATTTTGAGGAGACAGCAAATTTACACTGTTATACAAGCTGTACACTCCATACTTTACATTGTAGCAAAGTGTAATTTCTTCAGTGTTGTCACATGAAAATATGTAATAAAATATTTAAAAAAATGTAAGGGGGTGTACTCACTTTTGTGAGATACTGTATGTGAACAACCTTCGTTGGAAATAAAGCTTTTTAGATGACATGCGAATGTATGCCCTTTGGATTGCATCTAATACACCTAGAATTTGCAGTGTAAACGAAGGCTCTGGCCTCATACACACTGGAGGTTTTTAACTTGGCCGTTAGGGGTGTCTGGCAATTTTATTTTTTGCCTCCAAGAGTCCTTTCACATTTGTCTTGCTTAATAATTGTGCGACTTTACCCTGTGACTTGGATGAGTGCGACTTTGTTATAACTTTGGCTTTGACCAATGTGATCCTTTTGTTTGTGCTCTACAAAGTTGGAAAAATTTGTAATATTTGGTTTCTTTATTTTCTAATAAAGTCCAACTAGCTGGTTTGTTAAGGGGCGGGACTGGGAAACTGGCCACCGCATCCTTAACAACTGATGACTCAACAGCTCATCAGGAAACCCACTGACAGCTGCATGCAAACAAAAGAGTGCTGGCAATGAAAAATAAATGAAAAAAATAGTGTGGGGTCCCCTTAGGGTCTGGTATAAATTTTAAGGGGAACTCCACACCAAAATTTAAAAAAAAATGGTGTGGGGTCCCCCCAAAATCCATACTAAACCCTTATCCAAGCATGCAGCCTGGAAGGTGAGGAAAGGGGGAGACGAGTGAGGGCCCCACTCCTGAACCATATCGGGCCACATGCCCTCAACATGGGGGCTGCTTTGAAGCAGGGGGGTCTCCCCCAGAACCCTGGCCAGTAGTTGTGGGGGGCTGTGGGCAGGGGGCTTATCAGAATCTGGAGACTGAATTTTACCAAGAGGGTCCTCAAATCATGGCCCCCCCATGTGAATGAGTATGGGGTACATAGTACCCCCCCCTTACTTGTCCTGCCGGGCTGCATGCTTGGATAAAGGTCTGGAACAGATTTTGGGGGGACCCCATGAAACTTTTTTTTACATTTTGACATGTGGTTCTACCTAAAATCCATACCAGAGCCGAAGGGCCTGCTATGGACAAGAGGGGGGACCCCACACAGTTTTTCTCATTGCCAGTATTCTTTTCACAATTTGCACACAAGCCGAATGTATATCTTGTAGGTGCAACTTTAATACAACTCTTCAGGGTTTACATTAAAGTCATTGGCCCTCAAGTCACATGAAAGTTGGTCCAAAGTCGCATGACAACTTGCACAAGTGTAAATGGGGCCTAAATGCCCCTGCATGTTAGCCTATGTGTCTATACACACATAACCATTTAGATGAGTTTATATGCAGGGACCTTTAGAGGCAGAAAGAAAAACCCACAGCCAGTGCATACAGGAGCAGCAGCGTTTTTGGCAAAAAAAATGTAATGCACCTAAACATGTGTAAACGCATGGTAACGCTTAGGCGCATTTAGCACTTGAGCATTAATTCATTTCAATGGCCAGAATAAATAATTTTTCTGGCCAATCAAATTATTGAATGCCCAAGCATTTGATGTGCCTAAACACGGTACAAGCGTTAACAAACGTCAAGCATTTTTTCTGCCAAAACTCTGCTGCCAGGAGGAAAGGAGTCTAGATGACTTGGCAAAACATCCAGTATACATGAGGCCTAAAACCTGGAAAATGACTGGTTACTATGCAGAGCTGCACCAGATTTTGCAAGTTTTAGTCAATTACTCCCTTAGAGTTTTTGGGATTCCTGATTGGGCCAAGTAACACCTAACGCAGAAAAGAGCAGACATAAATAAACACACCTGGGTCCAGTGGCTCTTGGTGTATACCTGTGCACTCTGCTCTGTTTTTATTACTATGTGTAGTGCACCAGTCCATGTACAGCATTGCCGATTGCTGTGTGCTGATGCCACTTTTTGGTACTACTAAATTTACCTCGGGTACATTTCTGAAATGACACCACCAACCTAACCATTGACACCACCAAGCTTCTCAATTCTCTCTTGTCTCAACTACTGCAACTCCCCCCTCATTGGTCTACCTCTACACAGGCTATCCCCCTTCAATACATCATGAATGCTGCTGCCAGACTTATCCATCTTACCAGCCAGTGTGTCACCACCACCACTACCACTCTCTGCTAATCCCTCCTGTGGCTTTTATTTCCCCAACAAATAAAATATTATCAACAACTTACAAGCCAACCACAACTCTGTCCTCAGCTACATTACCAACCACACCTTAAAAAATCAACAAAGCCATCCACATCACCCCACCCAAGATCTCATACCATGGGCGTAGCAATAGGGGTTGCAGGGGTCACAATTGCAACCACCGCCCATGCTTCAGGGGGCCTGTGTGGCCTCCCTGTCATATTAGTATACCCCAACAATTCCATATAATCTTGGAGTATGGCTCAGATCTAGCTTGTGTCTCGCAGTCAAGTTTTGTAATGGTTCCGCTTCAACTTTGCCTTCCAATCCACACCACTCTGCTCTCATTGGCTCAAGAGATGCTCTAAGTTTTTGGTGCTATTTTCGAGTCCTGAGACGGAGAGCTGGAGAGGAACTAGTGGAGGGAGGACGGGGAAGTGTCAATACTGACAACCAGCCAGGAACCAACACCAAGCTGTCACAAGGCTGAACGATGCCAGAGGAGAAGAGTGCCACCCGGGAGCTAGGACAGTGTCATTGGAGAGGCAAGACACTGCTTGGGTCTGTGTCACCTATTGGGAATGTCGAGGATGTCCCCTCCCCCCATCCTGCTCACCTCACAACACTGCCAGTCGGCAGCAGATACACACTACCCCCCCCCCCCCCCCCCTCACAACACCTGCTAACAAAAAAATCCAATCCAAACAGAAAAAATGGTTTTAAAAATTTCCTGCCACCTCCTGAGGAGCCCCAGGGGCCCCAGATTTTACTGTGTTTGAGCAGGACCGGGGAGAGGGGTCGGGTGAGGGAATCTGTCATTACCAGGGGAGAATGTGGCACTACTGGGATGGAGGGGGTGAATGTGTCATTACTAGGATGGGGGGGGGATGTGTCATTACTAGGATGGGGGGAGAGAATGTATCATTACTAGCCATGTTTGCCTCTGTTATTACCTTGGGGGGGCATTTGATTTGTTACAACTGGAGGGGGGGCATGTGTCATTACCAGGAGGGGGAGTCATCTGTGATTACCTGAAGGGGGAGGAGGCTTCTGAAGGAAAGTTTCATCTGTCATTACCAGGAGGAGGTGGGAGGGCATATGTCATTACCAGGAAGGGGGGATGCCCCGATATCTTGCATCTTCACATTACTGAAGTCTGGCCTAGCGCCAGGGGTCACAGTGCAATTGCGGCCTGGCCCATGTTCCAGGGGGACCTGTTTGCCCTCCCTGTCACATTAGGTTTTGCAGCAGGGGTGAGGCAATTGGAGGAAGCAATCCACTGTATGCAGCAGCTGAAAGCCAGCTACTCCTCCTCTCCCACCCGATGCTTTTAGCTGCTGCATACGGTGGATTGGTTCCTCTAATTGGCCCCCTGCCGCACCAATCATGCTCTCTGCACAGATTGTGTGTCTGCGCCTGCTGTCTGCCCCTCCTCCCTTTCCACAGCTCTGATGACTCTACTCCTCTCCTCTACCACCGGCTGCTGCAGGGGAAGGGGACAGTAAACAGAGTGAGTGATTGGTACTGATTACTCCTGTGTCCATTCATAACTGAAGCATAGTAAACTGTTTGCTATGCATCTGTTTATGAATGAACAGGAAGGCTGTGCAGAGCTTTTCTTGTTCATTCATTCTGTGCAGCTATGGCTGCAGAAAGGAACTAAGGAATGTATTTCCCCAGCCCCTTTCTCTGTCTCAAAATAGAGACATTAGGGGTCTCTTGTGGGCGGGCACCGCCCCAAAAGCACTGTGAACAGAATCAAAAACAATAAAAAAATGGGGGACGTGTCTTGGAGTCCATGGGTGTGGCTGCTTAGACCTGTAGCTCGGGCTCTACACAGATATCCTGCAGGCATCCTGTGTCCAATCGTTTCCCAAAAGGCACCGAATCCTTCCTAAAGAGGGCGGGATCCTGAGGCAGGCATGATGGTAAATAAATATGGGCTACCCGTGCCTAGTCAGCGGCGGAACAACTGGCAAAGTATCACAGACAAGATGGCGCCGATCCCTCAGCCAAGCCTGAAGCCATACTGCAGCCCTCTCCCATCTCAGCACACCTCTCCACATCGGGGTAAGTGACTGTCTGCCTGCTGTGTTCCACACTCAGGCTGATCTCCTAATTTCATTAGACTCCCCTACATGCTCTGGAATTGTAATTCTCCAGGCCCTCCTTCAGGGGAGCCTACTCTGGCTGAAATCATGCTAGCTATAAAAGACTGCAAGGCCTCCTTTACAGTTCAGATGGAAAGCAGCCATATTGATTTTTCCCTATTGAAGCAAGATGTGCAAAACTTGATGGAGCAAACGGTGGGGGGTGGGGGGGGGGAAGCGAAAGAATGTATCAGCTCCCTGGAGGACACAGTACACCCCTTAGCTGCCACTGAGCGTACAGCTACTGATGAGCTGGTGTCCCTCAGAGCCAAAATGGAGGATTTAGAGAACCGCTCTTGCCAGGAAAAATCTCTGCTTTGTGGGGTTCCCTGAGCGTTCAGAGGGGGCCCGCCTTAAAAGGTTCCTTGACTCCTGGCTGCTAGATGTTTTGGGATGGAGGTGTTGTCCCATGCCTTCACGATTGAGCGTGCACATTGCACCACCCCACGTCGTCCTCCCTCCGGGGCCCCCCCAAGGTCTCTGATTGCAATAATCCTAAATTTTCAACACAAAGTCACCATCCTGCACCTTGCTAGAGAAAAGGGGCCACTCAAGTTTAATGGTAACAATATCTCCATATATCCGGATTTCTCGTCTGAAGTTCAATGCCAGCACATATCCTTTGCTGCGGTGAAAGACCGCCTCCGCGCTGAGGGACTTCCATATGTGATGCTCTTCCCTGCTAAGCTGCGGATCATCCATGAGGGTAAAGCTCACTTCTGCACCTGTCCAAAGGATGCTATGACCTGGATAGACGCTCGTTTTGGGAAACAACCTAGACAACGCCGCAACTGATGCTGTACTCCGTCGTTTTTATTGCTCTCTGCCTCACTACTCATCTATCCTGAAGCAAGCTTGAGCACCTGTGGGTCACCCTATCCTTCTTTTTGCCTCCTACACTCTATTGCTACAGTTGACCTGAGGACTGCGCCCACCTCTTCTTTCCTTCTTTGCTGCTATATGTTACCCCTGTGACGGAACTGTCAGATGCCATTGTAGGCTATAACACCTGTCCTAATCGGCGGGTAACCCCTGCCTTGCCTTATATGACTACCACTGTTGTGCCTTCTTTTACAGGTTACTGTTATATCCTGCCGGATGGAACCTTCGCCCTTACAGAGAGCCTCTCTGGACTCACTACCTGCCCCACTCCAGTAGGTGGCGAGGCCACAGGTTTTTGTTTTCTTGTTTAGGGAACCAAAGCTCATTATGGTATCCGTTTTATAAGGCAGTGAAAAAACTTCACTGCTTCATTCTCCAGCATTCTCAGAGGAGATCGTTCTCCTCTGGATGACAGTTTATGAAGCTTTGTAGATCGCTTCTCCTTCGGAGGGGTGAAGTGATCTACAAATTCTTCAAACAGTGGAGAACAGTGGAGAATGGCCCCTGATACTGGAATCTCGTGAGACTAGATATATATATATATATATATATATATATATATATATATATATACACACACACAGTGGGGACGGAAAGTATTCAGCCCCTCTTAAATTTTTCACTCTTTGTTATATTGCAGCCATTTGCTAAAATCCTTTACGTTCATTTTTTTCCTCATTAATGTACACACAGCACCACATATTGACAGAAAAACATAGAATTGTTGACATTTTTGCAGATTTATTAAAAAAGAAAAACTGAAATATCACATGGTCCTAAGTATTCAGACCCTTTGCTCAGTATTTAGTAGAATCACCTTTTTGATCTATTACAGCCATGAGTCTGTTTGGGAAAGATGCAACAAGTTTTTCACACCTGGATTTGGGGATCCTCTGCCATTCCTCCTTGCAGATCCTCTCCAGTTCTGTTAGGTTGGATGGTAAACGTTGGTGGACAGCCATTTTTAGGTCTCTCCAGAGATGCTCAATTGGGTTTAAGTCAGGGCTCTGGCTGGGCCATTCAAGAACAGTCACAGAGTTGTTGTGAAGCCACTCCTTCATTATTTTAGCTGTCATTGTCTTGTTGGAAGGTAAACCTTTGGCCCAGTCTGAGGTCCTAAGCACTCTGAAGAAGGTTTTTGTCCAGGATATCCCTGTACTTGGCCGCTTTCATCTTTCCCTCGATTGCAACCAGTCGTCCTGTCCCTGCAGCTGAAAAATACCCCCACAGCATGATGCTGCCACCCCCATGCTTCACTGTTGCGACTGTATTGGACAGGTGATGAGCAGTGCCTTGTTTTCTCCACACATATCGCTTAGAATTAAGGCCAAAAAAGAATGTTATTTCTCACCATCTGGGAGTCCTTCAGGTGTTTTTTAGCAAACTCCATGCAGGCTTTCATGTGTCTTGCACTGAGGAGAGGCTTCCGTCGGGCCACTCTGCCATAAAGCCCTTACTGGTGGAGGGCTGCAGTGATGTTTGACTTTCTACAACTTTCTCCCATCTCCCGACTGCATCTCTGGAGCTCAGCCACAGTGATCTTTGGGTTCTTCTTTACCTCTCTCACCAAGGCTCTTCTACCCCGATAGCTCAGTTTGGCCGGACGGCCAGCTCTAGGAAGGGTTCTGGTTGTCCCAAACGTCTTCCATTTAAGGATTATGGAGGCCACTGTGCTCTTAGGAACCTTAAGTGTAGCAGAAATTTTTTGTAACCTTGGCCAGATCTTTGCCTTGCCACAATTCTGTCTCTGAGCTCTTCAGGCAGTTCCTTTGACCTCATGATTCTCATTTGCTCTGACATGCACTGTGAGCTGTAAGGTCTTATATAGACAGGTGTGTGGCTTTCCTAATCAAGTCCAATCAGTATAATCAAACACAGCTGGACTCAAATGAAGGTGTAGAACCATCTCAAGGATGATAAGAAGAAATGGACAGAACCTGAGTTAAATATATGAGTGTCACAGGAAAGGGTCTGAATACTTAGGACCATGTGATATTTCAGTTTTTTTTTTTTAATAAATCTGTAAAAATGTCAACAATTCTGTGTTTTTTTGTTAATATGGGGTCCTGCGTGTACCTTAATGAGGAAAAAAATGAACTTACCGTATATACTCGAGTATAAGTCGAATTTTTCAGCACATTTTTTTTGTGCTGAAAGTGCCCCCCTCGACTTATACTCGAGTCAAGCACTTTTCTGCAGCAAAAAATGTCATTTTCGGAACTGACTTTGGGGCCCCGTATCTCAGGACCACTTGGCGTGCAAACCCAGTAGAACTGGTACCATAACATATCCAAAGCTGAAGTTCCTAGCACTAAGTGGCCCCGAGATACGGGGCCCCAAAATCGGTTCGGAAAATGTCATTCTCTGCTGCAGAAAAGTGCTTGACATTTTCTGAGCCGACTTTGGGGCCCCATATCTCAGGGTCACTTGGTGCTAGGAACCCCAAATTTGGTGTGCAAACCCAGTGGAACTGGTCCCATAACATATCCAAAGCTGAAGTTCCTAGCACTAAGTGGCCCCGAGATACGGGGCCCCAAAATCGGTTCGGAAAATGTCATTCTCTGCTGCAGAAAAGTGCTTGACATTTTCTGAACTGATTTTTGGGGCCCTGTATCTCGGGGCCACTTAGTGCTAGAAACCCCAGCTTTGGAAATTCTATGGTGCTAGTTCCACTGGGTTCGCACACCAAATTTGGGGTTCTTAGCACTACGTAGCCCCGAGATACGGTGCCCCAAATTCGACTGTGTCAATCTGCAGCAATGTCATTTCGGGACCCTTTGGGTTCAGAGACCCCAAATTTTGGCTGCAGCTAGGGGGCATCTAGGAACCCTTAACTACCGAGTTTGAAGTTCAGGGGACCTATGGCATGCAAATGGGCACAGTGAGGCATGCAAATGGGCACAGTGATGCTGCAAATGGGCATTGTTGACCCTCTTTTCCACTTACGGTAGCTGTGCATTTCTCACCCTCGTCTTATACTCGGGTCAATAAGTTTTTCCCATTTTTTTGTGGTAAATTAGGGCCTCGACTTATACTCAGAACGACTTATACTCGAGTATATACGGTAAATGATTTTAGCAAATGGCTGCAATATAACAAAGAATGAAAAATTTAAGGGGGTCTGAATACTTTCCGTCCCCACTGGGCTCCAGGGAGCATGTAACATGAAGAGGAAACTGGCCTTTGAGTTTCCTCAGTGTTTTGTAAAGTCCACTTTGGGACCTGGAGCTCAGGGATTTCTGAGAGATCCGGGTGGGATGCAATCCCTATTCCTAGGGTCCTGATTTTGAGAACAGACAGCATACTGATTGGTCAGGTGTGTGCTGGGCTTTTAGTAGTAACCTGACCATGGTTCTGGGCTCCACCCCGGCAGATAGGAAGTCTGAGTACCAGGAGTCAGGAGGGCTTCACGTGGGAGTCAGTGCAGCAAGAGGCTGCTAGCTATATGCACCAAGGTGGTTGGTGAAACACTCTGTACGAGACAGACAAGGGCCTGGAGTGTAAGGCCAGAGCAGCAGTGCTGCAAGTGAGAGCCAACTAGGCTGAATGTCATTTTGTTGTTGGAAAAAGAAATGCTGAAACCCCCTGCGAGGGAAACCTATGTTTGTTTTCTGAACTTGCTTTTAATAAAAATGGGCAAACAAAGCCCTTAAAAAGAAGAACCAGCAAGTAACGGTGTCCTTATATATATTTGCAGGGGTTTTCAGCATTCCTTTTATATATATATATATATATATATATATATATATATATATATATATATATATATATATATATATATATATATATATATATATATATATATAGTGATGACATTGGGGGATGTCTTGCTCAGTAATAGATGCACTTTAAGTGAGTTCCCAGCCAACAGGAACTAAGGTTTCAGGGCGTGGTAGCCCACTTTTATTGAAAGTAACAAAAAGATGAAAGATCACACACTTTTTTGGTTTCCCACACAGGGGTTCTTCTCCCAAAAACAACAACTGAAAATGCCAATGCACCTGGCTCTTAAGGCTCGCTCAGCCTTGGGATCAGTTCCTTGCTGCACAGGCCCACTCCTGGCCTCTAGGAAGGGGCTGTCCTGACACTCTAGGTTTCCACACTCCTCCAAGACTCACGGTCCCCTCTGGTCACCAAGACTCTCTCTTCCAGTTGTCTCAGCTATGGTCTCCCCGACTCTCTCAGTCCACTGACCTGGAACCTCTCCCACATGGAGTACCATCTCAAGGATGTTGCCTGGGTTCTTAACCTCCCTGGCGGTATGATTATTTCGGATTTTAGGTGCTGAAAGCGGTACAATTATTTTGCATGGAAATTTGGCGTTTTATATTGTAGGTCTGTAAATCTTAACAATAACACACTTAAATCTGTCCAAACCAGAGTCTAGTAGATATCCCGGGTATGATAAAGTTTGAAACACAAAAACATAAATTATAATATAATAAATAAAAATAAATAATTAAAAAAAATAAAAATAAATAGTAATAAAATAAATTTCCCCACGATTCACTATCACTCAATTCTGCAAGTGTTCTAATTTACTATCGCTGTTTTCTAGCTGGTCTAAAGCCACTTTTGACGTAAAGGGACACTTTTTGGTTGCTATGGACAATCTCCAGTTTCCAGGCAGAAAGAACAGTGTATATCATGTAAAACTGCATGCAGGGCATGGGCCAAAGCACTGGGGACAAAAGGGATGTGAAATCATTTCATACAGTACTGTATGTGTTATGATTTTTACTTTTTTTTTAATTTGCCGCCAGGCTCCGCCCCCGTGCGTCGCGACGTTCGCAGGGAACGGAGCCTGGCAAGGAGAGGCTTCGGAGGAGGACAGAGCCCACGGACACTGCGGGGGACATCGCAGGATCCCGGGGACAAGGTAAGTAAGGAGGCACCAGGATCCTGCAATGTAATCCCGAGTGTGGCTCGGGGTTACCGCTAATGGTCCTGATTTTTAACCCCGAGCCACACTCGGGAAAACCTCCAGGGAGGCTACACAGTAGCACACCTCCTTTCTGTCTGCAGCAACTGCTCCAACACCAACTCCTTTCCCACACACACTGAGCTATGCTCAGCTCTGCCTTATAACGGGTGTGTGCACCTGGACACACACACAACCTGCAGAGAAAACCTGGACACATGACTGAAGACTCCATCCCTCCCAATGCTCTTTGAAGTCTTCAAGTCTCCAGCCCCAATCCAGACTTAAAAAATCCAGAGAAAACTAAAAGTATAGTTTTCTCTGCTCGCCAATCTTTTGCTGTAACTTCTCAAATTGCTTCTTTGAGAGTCCTGTGTCCATTTTACACACATTTTCACTAAGACAGGGGCTCTCACTCTCACTATATATATATATATATATATATATATATATATATATATATATATATATATATATATATATATATATATATATATATATATATGTATATGTATATGTATGTGTGTGTGTGTGTGTGTATATGTATACACATAAATATGACAGGGGAGCATGGTTACTGTCTTGGTGGTGTCTGATCGAGGTATAAGGAAGTTAATAATCTTCCTCTTTCCTCCTCAGATCCCCCCAGATTCTCTCTTCACTCCCCGATTCTCCACCTCTGAGCTGGTGAATCGGGGAGTGTGAATTCTGACTCGGATCGCCAGTGAAGCACTGAGATCACAGCTTCATAAACTGGCCGTTTCTGTGTCAGCCAATGAGGATTCCCAGTGTGCGGAGATTATTGGCAGGAGAACATGTTCAAACATGTTCTCCCCCAATTATCTCTGGTTCATAAACCGCTTATGGACTGTGATCAGTGGCGATTCCCTGGATCACTGCTGTTAACTGCTTCATAAACGAACACCTATGTTTGGGATGGTTGAGCAGGGTAGGGGGGAAAGGGATTTAAGTTTTTTTTTTTTTTTTTCTTTTTTTGCCCCTCACATTTTTAGTTGTTGGGACTGGCTGGACTTCTAGGTTTTTTTTCTGCTGCTGTTTTTTCTGCTCCTATTGCAGATTAATTGTTGCTACAGTGCATTTATTCCAGTGTCTCTCCCGAGCAATGTTTTATATGTTGTATTGCATCTCCCCATGATCCTCCCTATGTTGTTATGCTGTATATGACTGCATATGGCTAATGTGCGAAAACTGATCTCTTGGAATGTCAGGGGTTTGAACTCACCTCTTAAGTGGTCCTTGGTATTCTCTTTCCTTTTAACAATACGAGCCACATATTGTCTGCATTCAAGAGACTCCCCTCATCAATGCTAAACTGTGGTCCCCTAAATGCCTTTGGCTAGCTACACAGTACCACACTACAGATACCAACTACTCCCGTGGGCAGAGGCGTTGCTAGGGGGTGGCTATTGAGGCTATAGCCCCGAATCTGGGGCCCATAGCCCCGAGTCTCTAGGGCAGGGGTCAGCACCTGGCCCACCACTGCTGAATGCGGGCACCCGGCCCGCGGACATTATCACAGGGCTGAATGGGGGTGGGAACCGCAGGAGTTAACTTTTTTCATTAAACAGCAGGTGATTGGTTGCAATCCTAGCAACCAATTACCAGCCTGTTAATGTGAAAAGTTAACTTCAGTAGTTCCCGCCCCCATCCAGGCCTATATATATATATATATATATATATATATATATATATATATATATATATATATATATATATATATATATATATATATATATATATATATATATATATATATATATATATATATATATATATATATATATATATATATATATACACACACGTATATTCTCTACATGTGTATGCCCACCCAAGCGTATGACTTTCTTTACTTCGCTGCTATGGGCTCTAGCCCCGGATCTTTTGTAGACCTAGCAACTCCCCTGCCCGTGGGGTTTCTAACTTGCTAGCAAAATCCCTCCCAGCTGAAATCCTGTGGATTAAGACGGACCCAGAGGGGAGACTCATTATACTTACTATCTGAATTATCTCCGTTGTATTTACACTAGTGAACATATATGTTCCTCCCCATTTACCTCAGACCTACTTTGCAATTTATCCCTGATGCTGCTGTCTAGAATCCCTGCCCCCCTGCTCTATATTGGGGACGTTAATGCTGTTCTTGATCCTGCCATGGACTGCTTGACCCTACCCCTCATTTATTGACTGGACCCAGGTGTATGGTCTTACTGAGCTGTGGCGGTGGAAGCACCCAGAGGAGCATCATTTTTCTTGCCACTCTGACTCCTTCCACACTATGTCACGTATAGATATAGCATTCTCTACTGTTGAAGTACTCCCTATTGTGCAGGTGGCTTCCTACCTTCCCCGAGGGGTGTTGGATCATGCCCCCCTTTCTGTGGATCTCCTCCTCCTGCCAAACTCTAGCACTTTTGTCTGGCAGCTGAACTCCCATTGGTTGGAGGATGAGATCGTACAGAATGACTGCAGCAAGAACATTGCGGATTATTGGCGTACGAATCAGGGCACTGTTCAGTCCTCAACTGCCTGGGAGGCTTCTAAGGCCGTGCTACAAAGGGAACCTTTATGTCCATTACTAGAATTTTGTGCAAGAACACCCAGCAGTGCACTGAGCATCTAGAAAATAAGATGGTAGCTGCAGAAGCAGCATATGCTGTGAATCCTGATCCAGCTACCCAGACCTCATGGCTACATATTTGTAGAGAATATGAGCTTCGCCTCTTGGACCTCACTAAAAAAAATGTATGCTCTATGTCAATCAGAAGTTGTTCAAGCACGGCAATAAGGCGGGTCTCCTACTTGCATATCTAACTAATCTGGCCCGTACTCCCATCCCTATTCCTAGGATTCTAACTTCTCAGGATAGGGTTAGCGATGTCCCTCAGGAGATAACAGACGCCTTCCTCGGCTTTTATCCTGATTTATACACTACTAGGGCCCACTACTCCGACTACTTGACCCAGACGGTGCTTCCCCGGCTTTCTGACCAAGACCGGGCTGAATTGGACGAACCTTTCTCTGTTGATGAGCTCTCCCTGGCAATTTTGCAGCTCCCGACTCATAAGACGCCGGGCTTGGATGGCTTTCCAGCTGAATGGTATGCACAATTTTGACACCTCTTGAGTCCCATCTTACTCAATACATATAATGAGGCCCTGAAAGATGGAGTTATTTTGATACTCAAATCACAGAAAGATCCGCTGAAATGTGACTCTTATAGACCTGTCTCTCTCATTAATGTGGATGTTAAAATTCTGGCCAAGATCCTGGCCAATCGTCTGAATGGGGTTGTTGCGAAATTGGTTGGAAGTGATCACGGGGGATTTATACCAGGCCGTTCAACCAGAATGAATATTCGTAGATTGTTCTACAATTTGACTTATCCCTATGACTGTACCTCTACCTGTGTGATTGTGTCACTAGACATTTGTAAAACCTTCGATAGTGTAGCGTGGGCTTATCTATTTTGGGTATTGCAACTATATGGGTTTGGCCCTCGACTCGGAGCGTGGATATGGCTACTGTACACATCACTGCTTGCCTGATTGAGAATTAACTCTCAGGTCACTGAGTCCTTATCGATTACTAGAGGCACCAGGCTGGGGTGTCCCTTATTGCCCCTCCTGTTTGCTGTGGCTATGGAGCCCCTTGCTGTAAGGATCTGTAGCTCTCTGATTAAGGGTCTTCCTATAAATGACATTGAAGAGCATATATCTTTCTATGCTGACGATACTCTAGTCTATCTAGTGGACCCTCATACATCTCTTGATAACCTCTTGTCTGAAGTTAACACGTTTGGTGACTATTCCGGGTGAACTGGGATAAATCTATCCTATTTCCACTAGATCAAACTGTACTCCCGCTGATTCACTTGAACTCTAAACTGCAAGTCGCTACCTCTTTTAGATATCTAGGGGTTATAGTTCAGTTACCACTATCCTTGTATATTGCCAATAATCTATGCCCCTACTGCTACAACTACAGACACAGACCAACAGTGGAAAGACCTGCCCCTGGATCTCATGGGGAGACCCAATGTCCTTAAAATGATTTACTTACCTAAACTACTGTATGTTATGGCTAATTCACCTTGCAAGATTCCCAAGTCCATTTTTAAAAGCATTGACTCCATCTGTATTGCGTTCCTTTGGAACAGGCAGTCCCCTAGAGTTGCGCTAGAAACTCTGCGGCTGGCATTCTCTAACTTCTACCTTTACTACCTAGCATCCCAGCTGGTTAACATTCATGATTGGCTCCACCCTAACTCTGATAATGCCTGCACCACTACTGAGGAAGCCATAGTTTCCTCATTTAAGACACTCTACAACATTGTCTATAGGGGATGCACACCACCTGGACCTGGCATGTTGATAATCCAAACCTCCCTCTCCCTATTCCGAACGGTAGTTGTGATGTCCACTGATTCATGGCAGACCTCCCCCAACAGTCCCTTGTGGTTCAACCCTTACCTTAAGGTGTTACGTTCCATACCTGACCCTATCAGATGGACATCAAAGGGAGTGAAATACCTATGTCATCTATATAACCCCCCAGGGTTTTAAATCCTTTTCTCAACTACAGACAGACTTTGACATCCCATCGACATACCTATTTTACTATTACCAACTCAGACATGATGCTATACGTACTCAGTTTGGTTCTCTGCTCAGTCCTATTAAGACGCCTGACCTGGAAAAACTTCTGAGAAGCTTGGACCAGACGAAACTTATATCCACGTATTACTCCACTCTCATGACAGGCACTAACCCTAGGTTTCGGAGGGCTCAAGAGAGGTGGACCTCCTTTGATATCTCTTATCACAGAAGAGGAAGAAGAGGATTGGTCTAAGTTCTGTGATACGTTCAAAACCTCTGTTATCTCCTCGAGGGACAGGGTGATTCAACTAAAAATTTTCCATCATTCACATCTCACCTTTGCGGACAAACTGCTGATTTTCGCCACTGCTTTTGGACTGGTACACGACTTCTGGTTTGACATAGGCTCCTTCATATCTAATAGGTTCTAATTTAATAGGTGTGCAGGTGTCGGTGAGTGGCCCTGAATGCACACTGTCTGTGTTCGGGGACATACACCTGCACACCTGTAATAATTAGGACCTGCAGCTGTGTTCATATAGCCATTGCGTCCCCATAGAACAACATAAGCCCCGTACACACGATCAGAAAACCGTACGGAAAATACAGATTTTGAATCAATCGTACGATAATCGGATCGTTAGTACAGAGCTTTCGAGAGCCGACCGTGACAGTTCATCCGATATTATTCTAACGGACATGCACTGAAAATGTTTTTGTACGATGCCAGATCGGATGATTTTCATTTAATAAGTACAGCTATTGTTCGAAAATGCAATACAAATGCATTACAACACATGACATCACTTCCGACTTTTTATTCTGTCGTATGGGAATTTTCGTGACTTTAGTAAACTCATCAGATTCCATCTGAGATTAGCATGCAAAAAAAAAACGGACGATCATTCGTCCAATAATCTCATCGTGTGTACCGGGCAATAGGCTTTCTGCACACTGCTCCAACCACATAAAAAAGAAAAAAAAAACTGATTCGCACTGCACAGGACACAGCACCTATGTGAATAAGCCCCAAGACCGAACATACACAGGGCCTTATTTATTACCTCAAAACAGTTTTATCCTTTATATTTAGCAGGAATTTTGTAAGCTATGTTGTGTTTGTGTTCTATAATATTGATTTTTAGTGTAAATTAAAATGTGCAAATAAAGATCTTAAATAACTCTTAAAGCGGGGGCCCACCTAAACCGCCAAAAAAAAATAAAAAATTTAAAAGACAGCAGCTACAAATACTGCAGCTGCTGACTTTTAATACATGGCCACTTACCTGTCCCAGGGTCCAGCGATGTTGGCAGGCGACGCTGAGATCCCGTTCGTTTCACGGCAGCTGCCGCCGCCATCCTAGGTAAGGGAATCGGGAAGTGAAGCGTTGCGGCTTCACTTCCCGGTTCCCTACTGCGCATGCGCGAGTCGCGCTGCACATCGTAACTGGTCCCCGCTATCTCCTGGGAGCTGTGTGTTTCCCAGGAGACAGCGCGGAGGGACAGGAAGAGGCATAGACTCCCATGGGAGTCTATGCCGGAAGTGGGTGCAAATACCTGTCTTAGCCAGGTATCTGCACCCCCCTCCCCCCTGAAAGGTGACACCGGAGGGGGGGAGGGTTCCGAAAAGCGGAAGTTCCATTTTTGTGTGGAACTCCGCTTTAACCACTTGCCGACCGCCTAACGCAGATATACTGCGGCAGAATGGCACGGGCAGGCAGAATCACGTACCCATACGTGATCTGCCTCCCGCGGGCGGGGGGTCCGATCGGACCCTCCCCCGGTGCCAGCGGCGGCCGGCTTGTGACTGGGAGCGTTGAGAGGCGAGGGGGAGACCATCCGATCGTGGCCCCCCCCTTGCGATCGCTCCCAGCCAATGGGAATCCTCCTCTGCCTGTGTGTAGTTTCACACAGGCAGAGGATGTGATGTCATCTCTCCTCGGCTTGGCAGTTTCCGTTCCAGCGCCGAGGAGAGAAGACATGTGAGTGCATAACACACACACACACACAGTAGAACATGCCAGGCATACTTTACACCCCCGACCCCCCCCCCCCGATCTCCCCCCGATCCCCCCCCAATCACCCCCCCTCTGTCACAAACTGACACCAAGCAGTATTTTTTTTTTTTTTCTGATTACTGCATGGTGTCAGTTTGTGACAGTTAGAAGTGGTAGGGCAGTGAGTATTAGCCCCCTGTAGGTCTAGGGTACCCCCCTAACCCCCCCCCAATAAAGTTTTAACCCCTTGATCACCCCCCGTCACCAGTGTCACTAAGCGATCATTTTTCTGATTGCTGTATTAGTGTCGCTGGTGACGCTAGTTAGGGACGTAAATATTTAGGTTCGCCGTCAGCGTTTTATAGCGTCAGGGACCCCCATATACTATCTAATAAATGTTTTAACCCCTTGATTGCCCCCTAGTTAACCCTTTCACCCCTGATCACCGTATAACCGTTGCGGGTGACGCTGGTTAGTTCGTTTATTTTTTATAGTGTCAGGGCACCCGCCGTTTATTACCGAATAAAGGTTTAGCCCCCTGATTGCCCGGCGGTGATATGCATCGCCCCAGGCCGCGTCAGATTAGCGCCAGTACCGCTAACACCCACGCACGCAGCATACGCCTCTCTTAGTGGTATAGTATCTGTACGGATCAATATTTTATCCGATCAGATCTATACTAGCGTCCCCAGCAGTTTAGGGTTCCCAAAAACGCAGTGTTAGCGGGATCAGCCCAGATACCCGCTAGCACCTGCGTTTTTCCCCTCCGCCCGGCCCAGCCCAGCCCACCCAAGTGCAGTATCGATCGATCACTGTCACTTACAAAACACTAAACGCATAACTGCAGCGTTCGCAGAGTCAGGCCTGATCCCTGCGATCGCTAACAGTTTTTTTGGTAGCGTTTTGGTGAACTGGCAAGCACCAGTGGCCTAGTACACCCCAGTCGTAGTCAAACCCGCACTGCAGTAACACTTGGTGACGTGGCGAGTCCCATAAATGCAGTTCAAGCTGGTGAGGTGGCAAGCACAAGTAGTGTCCCGCTGCCACCAAAAAGACAAACACAGGCCCGTCGTGCCCATAGTGCCCTTCCTGCTGCATTCGCCAATCCTAATTGGGAACCCACCGCTTCTGCAGCGCCCGTACTTCCCCCATTCACATCCCCAACCAAATGCAGTCGGCTGCATGGGAGAGGCATTTTCTTTATGTCCTCCCGAGTACCCCTACCCAACGAACCCCCCAAAAAAGATGTTGTGTCTGCAGCAAACGCGGATATAGGCGTGACACCCGCTATTATTGTCCCTCCTGTCCTGACAATCCCTTCCCTCCCCCTCTTTTCCCTCCCCCTCTTCCCCTTTCCCACACTCCCCCCCCCTTCCTCTTCCATCCCATCCACACCCACATTGAACGTCCCAGGTCCCTCTGTACTTACTGACCTTCCTTTTTTAGTTCACAGTCCTCCTCCAGCCAACAGAAGAAAAAGAAAATTCACCAGAGAGGCTGTAGAGGAGGACGAACTAAGTCCAGAAAGCAACCTACTCAAACTCTGCAAACTATGAAGATTTTCAACCTATCCTCCTTAGAACTCTCCACCGCAGACACCAGTCTATTGTGCAGAGGACTTAATTTTGCCCCCATCAACAAGCCCAATTCTTTTCTTTTGTTTAAAGATCTAAATCGATATATCCGCAACCTAACCCTAAAAAGGTTCTTCAATGCCAAACAGAGCAAACCCATTACAGAAGATACAGGCCCATCCTCATCCATTCCACCTCCAAATGTTTTTGAATATGACGGTGACGTCATAGATATCTTAGATTCTATTAGGGAGGAAGAGGACCTACTTGATCTCTTCACACAACATCTGGCCACCTCCCCGCCCATCATACACTCATCTTTCAAACCTAAGTCAGTCTTTTTCCCTGCCCAGTCCAAAGGCCCTTTTTTAGAAAGCTTTTATAGAGTTGTATATGCTGACTTTATTAAGCTTTGCCAATCATCCTCCACTATTCCAATTCATAAACACAATCTTACAGTTGCTGAAACTCGAGCATTAGACTCTCTAATTCACAATACAGAGATTATTATCAAAACAGCCGACAAAGGAGGAGGCATAGTTGTACTAGCCAAAGCAGAGTACATCAAAGAGGCCCACAGACTCCTTTCAGACAAAACCACCTATATCAAACTTAAAAAAGACCCCACTAGGGAATTCGCTCTTGAGGCTAACTGTTTGGTCAAGTCCGCCCTCGATAATGGAGTGATTAATAAAATGGAAGCTTCTTTTTTCTTAAAAAGCTTTTACCAGGTTCCTTACTTTTACTACTTGCCAAAAATCCACAAAAATGCTACAACTCCCCCTGGCAGACCCATCGTGGCTGCTATGGACAGTGTCACTACCGGATTCAGTCAATATATCGATCAATTTCTACAGCCATTAGTTCAGCAGTTACCGTCATTCATCAGAGATGGTTCACATCTTTTAGAACTCCTAGCACCATACAGGTGGGAATCTACTTACCTGTGGCTTTCTTTAGATGTCACCTCACTCTACACCTCTATCCCGCATTCATTTGGTTTACTAGCTCTGGAATTCTTTCTTGCCCAGGACCCTCTCCTAAACCCAAGACAAGCCGCATTCATTTTGGAGGCCACTAATTTTTGTTTAACCCATAATTATTTTGATTTTAATGGCGAGTTCTTCCTACAAGCACAGGGGACTGCTATGGGAGCTAATTTCGCCCCTTCCTATGCCAACCTGGCTATGGGGTATTGGAAAAAAACTTCATATGGCAAAACAATCCCTACTCAGCCAACATCGTCTTTTTTGGGCGTTATATTGATGACCTAATTGTGATTTGGGTTGGCCCTCCAGACCAGATTATATCGTTTGTGGACCATTGCAACCACAATCCTTATGGACTTGCCTTCACCCATGCCTTTGATTCTACCCACTTGGCATATCTTGATCTGGAATTAGGCCATATAGGTGATAGGATTATCGCCAAAAGCTATACCAAGCCAACAGCCGGTAACTCTTTTTTGCATTTTCATAGCTGCCACTATCCCAAGTGGACCAAAAATATACCAAAAGGACAATTTTGCCGCTTAAGACAGAACTGTACCCTTGATAGTGACTATGCAGCATCCAGTATCCCACTAAAAAATAAATTCGCTGACAAACAATATCCTAAAGAACTAGTTGATGAAGCATGTGCTTCCTATTCCAAAGGTAAACCAGCCAAAACAAAAACTAGCTTAACAGATCACTCCACCAGATTTATTACCACCTTTCATTTTGAATACAAAAAAATGGAAAATATCATGAAAAAACATTGGGGTATTCTACTACAAGATCCCCTCCTCAAAACCCTCCTCCCTACAGTACCACGAATCACCTACCGAAAAGCACCTAATTTAAAAAGTAAAATCGCCCCAAGCAAATTCAAAACTACTCATACCAACGACCATCCCACTACTCTCATACCTTTGGTTGGTACGTACCAGTGTAAAAAAGCCCTATGTAAAACCTGTGCCTTCATTAAACATGGACAAAAGTCATTCCTTTCCAAAGGTAAAACATACCAGATAGATCAATTTTATAATTGTTCTTCGGATTTTGTTGTGTATGGCCTTATGTGCCCCTGTGGGCTGATCTATGTTGGTCGAACGATCTGCCCTCTCAGGCAGCGCTTCGGCCAACACCGTAGACTGATAGAGGGTGGTAAGGACATGCACAGTGTCCCATGGCATTTTGCTGGATTGCACAACAAATCCACCATGGGCCTTACTGTATGGGTAATCGAACAAATCCCCAAATCATTCACTCCAGCTGAACGTTTTAAAAAACTCTGTGCAAGGGAGACTTTTTGGATCTACAATCTCGATGTCCTCTCGCCCGGGGGCTTGAATGAGGGTATCGAGATTGCTACCGTATTATAGACATATACTGCTTATATCTGCTTATACACATTTTTTCCATGTTAATATTCATAATTTGTATTCTTATCATTTTTACCACAGGTTGTATTCATATATATACTAATATATCTATATTTATGGGGGTGGCGGGTCCATACGTCAGTAAGTATATCTCATTCCATTCCCCTTTCCCCTCCCCTTTCCCCCCCTTTTTCTTCCCCCTTCCCTACCCCTTTCCCCGCCTTCTTTCCCTCCCCCTCCCCCCTTCCTTTCCCCCCCCCTCCCCCTTCTTGTCTCTTCCTCCCCCCCCCTTTTCCCCCTCCCCCCTCTCTTCCTTCCCTCCCCCCCTCTCCTTCTCTTCCCCCCCTCTCCTTCTCCCCCCCCCTCCCATTATTCCCCCTGTGGATCTTGTTGACCATTAACCATGTTAATGGTGTCCATTCACATAATATCCACGTTCTCATTTTCCCAGTGTCCATAATTATCAATTTTAAATTTGTTTTTAATCTTGTTTTTGCATATTGTCTTTAAAGCGACATCTTGTTTTGAATAGATATGTATATGTTTACATTCATGTTTCACATTAGATGCTTATGTACTAGGATTTATCTTGTCCATGGATATGTATCTGTATATATCTGTATATATACATGCTTTTTATGGATTCTTTTATGGGTGTATATATGCATATATGTATACTTCATATTATATATGTATTAATATTGCTTTTAAACTTTTACCATTAACTTTTAATCAATTTTTAATTAATTTTTATTCCACTCCTATATGAATTGTGTCTAGTATTGCCTCTAGTTGTAGTGTATTGTTCCTCCTCTCTCCCAAATGCATGTGCCATTTTTTCCTCATGTTATCTTTGGCCCCGCCCCCTCCAAGACTACAAAAACGACTGCCCTAGTGTCCGCCCCTCATGCTTGAGAAAGGAGTGCCGCTATTCTTACCACCAATAGCGAGCGAACTCGGAAACGTGTCGCACAGCTGTGACGTCACAGCCCAGCGCCGCGCTGTGCTTGCCCTCCAGGCCTCGTTTTGGCTCCCTGCACGGCCGTAGCTATTCCATCTCACCGTACGAGCCATACTACACACCGCAGCACACCCGGTGATCGGCTTTGGCGTCCTTACAGCCTTATCCCTGGAACCCGCAGACAGATGGTCTGTGTCATCCCGAACTTATCCTAATCCGGAAGCGCCATCTGGAGATCTGAGGGAGACCCTGCTGTGCCCAGTTACCCCACCCCATCCTCGCCAGGATCCGATGTGGGGTCAGCACTGTACAGACTTGCTGAGACTTGTAGTCCTCCATCTTCTCCTCTACTCAGAGACGTACTGGAACGCAACATTACAGTCTTCCATGTGAGTGGATATTGTTTGTTGAATAAATGATTGCTGATATATACTCAGAGGCGCCCCTTTTCCTTGTTTATCTCTCCTAGCTTATTGGACCTTGCTTCTGGTCTTTTTTTGGTGGCAGCCCTGACTGACTTCTCCTTATATATTTATATATATATACCCATCTTGCCATTGGACTATTTAGGAACAGTTATCTGAGGTATACCGGCATTGTGCCTTTTTTACTTGTTTAATGTCCTGACAATCCTGGTCTTTGCATTGGTGAATGTTTTGAACGCTACCATGCACTAGTTGAGTATTAGCCTAGGGTACAGCATTGCACAGACTAGGCACACTTTCACAGGGTCTCCCAAGATGCCATCGCATTTTGAGAGACCCGAACCTGGAACCGGTCACAGTTATAAAAGTTACAGTTACACAAAAAAGTGTAAAAAAAAAAAAAAAACACAAACAAAAATATAAAATAAAAAAAAATAGTTGTCGTTTTATTGTTCTCTCTCTCTCTCTCTATTCTCTCTATTGTTTTGCTCTTTTTTACTGTATTCTATTCTGCAATGTTATATTGTTATTATGTTTTATCATGTTTGTTTTTCAGGTATGCAATTTTTTATACTTTACCGTTTACTGTGCTTTATTGTTAACCATTTTTTTGTCTTCAGGTACGCCATTCACGACTTTGAATCTTTATACCAGAATGATGCCTGCAGGTTTAGGTATCATCTTGGCATCATTCTTTTCAGCCAGCGGTCGGCTTTCATGTAAAAGCAATCCTAGCGGCTAATTAGCCTCTAGACTGCTTTTACAAGCAGTGGGAGGGAATGCCCCCCCCCCCCCAACGTCTTCCGTGTTTTTCTCTGGCTCTCCTGTCTCAACAGGGAACCTGAAAATGCAGCCGGTGATTCAGCCAGCTGACCATAGAGCTGATCAGAGACCAGAGTGGCTCCAAACATCTCTATGGCCTAAGAAACCGGAAGCTACGAGCATTTTATGACTTCGATTTCGCCGGATGTAAACAGCGCCATTGGGAAAGCATTTTATCACACCGATTTTGGTGTGGTCAGATGCTTTGAGGGCAGAGGAGAAATCTGGGGTCTAATAGACCCCAATTTTTTCAAAAAAGAGTACCTGTCACTACCTATTGCTATGATAGGGGATATTTACATTCCCTGAGATAACAATAAAAATTATTTAAAAAAAAAAATGAAAGAAACAGTTTAAAAATAAGATAAAAAAAAAAAAAAATAATAAAGAAAAAAAAAAAAAAAAAAAAGCACCCCTGTCCCCCCTGCTCTCGCGCTAAGGCGAGTCTGGCGTCGGTCTGGCGTCAAATGTAAAAAGCAATTGCACCATGCATGTGAGGTATCACCGCGAAGGTCAGATCGAGGGCAGTAATTTTAGCAGTAGACCTCCTCTGTAAATCTAAAGTGGTAACCTGTAAAGGCTTTTAAAGGCTTTTAAAAATGTATTTAGTTTGTCGCCACTGCACGTTTGTGCGCAATTTTAAAGCATGTCATGTTTGGTATCCATGTACTCGGCCTAAGATCTTCTTTCTTATTTCAGCAAACATTTGGGCAATATAATGTGTTTTAGTGCATTAAAAGTGTGTTTTTTTCCCCAAAAAATGCGTTTGAAAAATCGCTGCGCAAATACTGTGTGAAAAAAAAAAATGAAACACCCACCATTTTAATCTGTAGGGCATTTGCTTTAAAGAAAATATATAATGTTTGGGGGTTCAAAGTAATTTTCTTGCAAAAAAAAAATATTTTTTTATGTAATCAAAAAGTGTCAGAAAGGGCTTTGTCTTCAAGTGGTTAGAAGAGTGGGTGATGTGTGACATAAGCGTCTAGATGTTGTGCATAAAATGCCAGGACAGTTCAAAACCCCCCCAAATGACCCCATTTTGGAAAGTAGACACCCCAAGCTATTTGCTGAGAGGCATGTCGAGTCCATGGAATATTTTATATTGTGACACAAGTTGCGGGAAAGAGAAAATTTTTTTTAATTTTTTTTTTTTTGCGCAAAGTTGTCACTAAATGATATATTGCTCAAACATGCCATGGGAATATGTGAAATTACACCCCAAAATACATTCTGTTGCTTCTCCTGAGTACGGGGATACCACATGTGTGAGACTTTTTGGGAGCCTAGCCGCGTACGGGACCCCGAAATCCAAGCACCGCCTTCAGGCTTTCTAAGGCCGTAAATTTTTGATTTCACTCTTCACTGCCTATCACAGTTTCGGAGGCCATGGAATGCCCAGGTGGCAAAAAAAAAACCCAAATGACCCCATTTTGGAAAGTAGACACCCCAAGCTATTTGCTGAGAGGTATAGTGAGTATTTTGCAGACCTTACTTTTTGTCACAAAGTTTTAAAAATTGAAAAAAGAAAAAAAAAATTTTTTTCTCGTCTTTCTTTATTTTCAAAAACAAATGAGAGCTGCAAAATACTCACCATGCCTCTCAGCAAATAGCTTGGGGTGTCTACTTTCCAAAATGGGGTCATTTGGGGGGGGGGGGTTGTGCCACCTGGGCATTCCATGGCCTCCGAAACTGTGATAGGCAGTGAAGAGTGAAATCAAAAATGTACACCCTTAGAAATCCTGAAGGCGGTGATTGGTTTTCGGGGCCCCGTACGCGGCTAGGCTCCCAAAAAGTCCCACACATGAGGTATCCCCATACTCAGCAAAAGCAACTAAATGTATTTTGGGGTGCAATTCCACATATGCCCATGGCCTGTGTGAGCAATATATCATTTAGTGACAACTTTTTGTATTTTTTTTTTTGTCATTATTCAATCACTTGGGACAATTAAAATGAATATTCAATGGGCTCAACATGCCTCTCAGCAATTTCCTTGGGGTGTCTACTTTCCAAAATGGGGTCATTTGTGGGGGTTTTGTACTGCCCTGCCATTTTAGCACCTCAAGAAACGACATAGGCAGTCATAAATTAAAGGCTGTGTAAATTCCAGAAAATGTACCCTAGTTTGTAGGCGCTATAACTTTTGCGCAAACCAATAAATATACACTTATTGCCATTTTTTTTACCAAAGACATGTGGCCGAATACATTTTGGCCTAAATGTATGACTAAAATTGAGTTTATTGGATTTTTTTTTAGAACAAAAAGTAGAAAATATCATTTTTTTTCAAAATTTTCGGTCTTTTTCCGTGTATAGCGCAAATGACCCCATTTTGGAAAGTAGACACCCCAAGCTATTTGCTGAGAGGCATGTCGAGTCCATGGAATATTTTATATTGTGACACAAGTTGCGGGAAAGAGACAATTTTTTTAAATTTTTTTTTTTTTTTTGCGCAAAGTTGTCACTAAATGATATATTGCTCAAACATGCCATGGGAATATGTGAAATTACACCCCAAAATACATTCTGTTGCTTCTCCTGAGTACGGGGATACCACATGTGTGAGACTTTTTGGGAGCCTAGCCGCGTACGGGACCCCGAAAACCAAGCACCGCCTTCAGGCTTTCTAAGGCCGTAAATTTTTGATTTCACTCTTCACTGCCTATCACAGTTTCGGAGGCCATGGAATGCCCAGGTGGCAAAAAAAACCCCCAAATGACCCCATTTTGGAAAGTAGACACCCCAAGCTATTTGCTGAGAGGTATAGTGAGTATTTTGCAGACCTTACTTTTTGTCACAAAGTTTTAAAAATTGAAAAAAGAAAAAAAAAAATGTTTTTCTCGTCTTTCTTTATTTTCAAAAACAAATGAGAGCTGCGAAATACTCACCATGCCTCTCAGCAAATAGCTTGGGGTGTCTACTTTCCAAAATGGGGTCACTTGGGGGGGGGGTTGTGCCACCTGGGCATTCCATGGCCTCCGAAACTGTGATAGGCAGTGAAGAGTGAAATCAAAAAATTACACCCTTAGAAATCCTGAAGGCGGTGATTGGTTTTCGGGGCCCCGTACGCGGCTAGGCTCCCAAAAAGTCCCACACATGTGGTATCCCCGTACTCAGGAGAAGTAGCTAAATGTATTTTGGGGTGCAATTCCACATATGCCCATGGCCTGTGTGAGCAATATATCATTTAGTGACAACTTTGTGCAAAAAAAAAAAAAAATGTGTCACTTTCCCGCAACTTGTGTCAAAATATAAAACATTCCATGGACTCAACATGCCTCAAAGCAAATAGCTTGGGGTGTCTACTTTCCAAAATGGGGTCATTTGGGGGGGTTTTATGCCATCTGGGCATTTTATGGCCTTCAAAACTGTGATAGGTAGTGAGGAGTAAAATCAAAAATGTACGCCCTTAGAAATCCTGAAGGCAGTGATTGGTTTTCGGGGCCCCGTACGCGGCTAGGCTCCCAAAAAGTCCCACACATGAGGTATCCCCATACTCAGGAGAAGCAGCTAAATGTATTTTGGGGTGCAATTCCACATATGCCCATGGCCTGTGTGAGCAATATATCATTTAGTGACAACTTTTTGTAATTTTTTTTTTTTTTGTCATTATTCAATCACTTGGGACAAAAAAAATGAATATTCAATGGGCTCAACATGCCTCTCGGCAATTTCCTTGGGGTGTCTACTTTCCAAAATGGGGTCATTTGTGGGGGTTTTGTACTGCCCTGCCATTTTAGCACCTCAAGAAACGACATAGGCAGTCATAAATTAAAGGCTGTGTAAATTCCAGAAAATGTACCCTAGTTTGTAGGCGCTATAACTTTTGCGCAAACCAATAAATATACACTTACCGTATTGACATTTTTTTTACCAAAGACATGTGGCCGAATACATTTTGGCCTAAATGTATGACTAAAATTGAGTTTTTTGGGGTTTTTTTAGAACAAAAAGTAGAAAATATCATTTTTTTTCAAAATTTTCGGTCTTTTTCCGTGTATAGCGCAAAAAATAAAAACGGCAGAGGTGATCAAATAACATCAAAAGAAAGCTCTATTTGTGGGAAGAAAAGGACGCAAATTTCGTTTGGGTACAGCATTGCATGATCGCGCAATTAGCAGTTAAAGCGACGCAGTGCCAAATTGTAAAAAGTGCTCTGGTCAGGAAGGGGGTAAATCCTTCCGGGGCTGAAGTGGTTAAAGGTGTTGTAAAGGCAGAAGGTTTTTTTTATCTTAATGCATTATATCCAGTAAGATAAAAAAAAAACCTTTTTCTTGTAGCAGCCACTCCAGCACCCCCCTAATTACTTACCTGAGCCCCATCTCTCTCCAGCGATGTCTCCTCCTGATTGGTTGAGGCACAGCAGTGGCGCCATTGGCTCCTGTGGCTGTCAATCAAAGCCAGTCAACCAATCAAGGGAGAGAGGGGCCGGGTCGGGGCTCCGTGTCTGAATGGACACACAGAGCTGTGACTCGGCTCCAGTGCCCCCATATGAAGCTACTGAATGTGGGGGCACTCGATAGGAGGGAGGGGCCAGGAGCAGCAAAGAGGGACCTGAGAAGAGAAGGATCCGGGCTGCTCTGTGCAAAACCACTGCACAGAGGAGGTAAGTAAAACTTGTTTGTTATTATTTTTTTTTAAATGAGACTTTACAATCACTTATGAGGCCTAGTTCACATCCGTGCAAGGGGGTTCCTGCTACAGGTCCACACCTGTAATAGCAGCCGTAACCACCCGCACAGAAAAACGCGCTGGATGCATACGGGTGCCATTAATGCTAATTGCACGTCGTACACACTGGAAATTGCGCCCACAGCAATGCGTTCCCATGCAAGCTGCCACTGCAGAAATGGTGCAGTGACTTTTTCATTGCCTTTCTGGAGGCATGGCAGACCATTAAATGAATGGGCTGCTGTGCCCACGCAAAACATGGCTCTTACTCCCGCATAGATGTGAGCCAGGCCTTAGCCACTTGGGGTATCTAGGCGCACTGTGGTAGTGGGGGGGGGGGGGGGCGCCCAGGTTAACTTTTGCATTGGGGCCTACAAGCTTCAAGCTACGCCTCTGTCTCATACTCTCTAGCTCTGTCATCACCTCCTCTTTAGTTCATGCCCAGGACACCCCCCAGAGGTGGCACTCCCATCCTCTGGAACTCCCTACCCCAACCTGTATGTCTATTTGGTCCTTTTAGACTATCCCACCCCTAGCTAATAACTGATTGTTACTCTGTCGATCAACTAATTCTCCACACAGCTACTCTTTTGTATCATTTCCACTTCCCTTTGGATTGCTTGCTTTCACAAGCAGAGCCCTCCAACTCGAATTTCTTGAACTGTATTGTAACTGTACTGTCTCCCCTTTGTAAAGAGTTTTGCAAACCGTTGGCACTATATAATGTGAATCCTATATAATAATAAAAATGTGCCAGCAGGCAGTGCCGTTAGTACACTATCCCCTCTAAAGACTACCTTACTGGGGCAGCCTAGGATCTCCATTCCCTCATGACACTGTTGTGGCAATATTAGTTGCTATGGCAAGGATATTGTATGTGCTGCTGAATTTGTATCCCTCTAGGGATAGATGATTAGTACTAGTTCTCTGGAATCTTTGGTGTTTTATTTAGTGATTTTCAGAGAAAAAGAAAATATTCTTTAGAAGCCTTTAGGGCCAAGTCACTAATAAGCATGGGTTAATTTAAAGTGCTACTATAGTGTAAAAACATTGCTGGCAGAAATGCAAGAAATAAATACTAGTAATACATAAACATACTCATTATGTCTCTTATACAATAAGTATTATATGGAGTTTTGCATTTTTAATGTTCCACTTTAAGCATTGTTAAATCACTGCTCCCCACCAAATGGAATAATAATAAAAAAAAAATTATTTGGTACATGTCCCCTCTGGACAGTGCACAGCCCCCCCATGCCATTTGTTTGACAATCCCATGCCTCTTATCCTAGAAAAATGGCCATTAGTGTTTTATAACTTTCAGCTCCTATTGATTTCAATAGGGGTCAGATGTCCAAACGTTGCCCAAATGTTTCTCAAACCTGCCTCAAATCCAATCCAGGTGTTCAGCTTATTGCTATTAGCAAGTGTTAAAATATTGCATGACATTTTGCATTGATAGCTTGAAGTAATTAATTTATTGAATGAACAAATGCAATATCTCTACACAGATGATAAAATTACTCTTCCTAATGCGCCACAAGTATACAGTAACAGCTGCGAGTTTGTTTTTACTTTTTACAGAGTGGATTCATATAAGTAATTTGGCGGCTGTAAAGCTCCCCCTCCCACCTTATTCCCCCCCCCCCCCATATGTGTTCTGGGCTCACCTATGCCCTCCATGAGCCTATGAGACATATATCGCCGCTTCCAGGATGGAGAGCAAAGGAAAGACATAAAAAGATCTGTTTCAGGACTCCTGCTGGAGAGGTAAGCCAATATATCCCCTTTTTCTTTCCCCTAATTCCTGGTGTAGCACCCTCATCCTAGAATAGGGCTATAGGTGAATTTAGTTATGCTGGGTGGTAGCTAGCCTGGCTGGTAGTGTTTAGAGGTCAAATGGCTTCCCTCCTAATCCTGTTCAGCTGTGGTTTCTCCCTTTTGTCAGTAGGTGGTGCTGTTGCCTTTGAAATTAGTGTGATGAGCTGCAGTGAGCTCACGTTATGGATAAACACACCTTTCTCAGCCAATAATATTTGCTGCTATGCATGCTGGGAAAAGGTATTTATTTGGGAGACGACAGGGGATCAGGGTTAGTCTTCCCGCCCAGGGCTGCAACCTGGGTTGATGTGTGTGTGGAAACAACTCCTGGCTACTAGGTCTGAAGCCTGAGGTCCATCCAGGTGGCTGCCGGCTGTTAGGTCTGTCCGAGGCCTATCCGGGTGTCTAAGGTTCTGCTGAGAAAAGCCTGCTCAGTATTTGGAAACAAATTCTGAGAGGGATGGAGAGGGATGAAGGAAGCACCAGAAGTTACTCTTCATGGACCGGGGATCCATGTGGTGGCTGGGAGAGCTTGAAGAGAGAACTCATGCAAGGAGAATTCAGTAGGATGCAGTAACTAAACTTCAGTTACTAAGGGAGACAGCCTATCCTACAAAGTACAGATGTGCTGGTTCAGCCTAAATGCTCTTTTCCTGTACTGCTGTCTGCCTTATCGCACCTATTTTTTTGTCTAAGGAGTCCCCCAATCTGCCTGTTTGCTGATCATTACTAAGGGTGTCCTGTGCTCTATCCCCTCTCTGCCACAATTATATGATGTGAATTAATTGTCTCGGACCCAGGACTAGTTGTATCTATCGGGTTACCGATTAACAAGCCTGTGTGACTTGGGCGGTGTAAGCCAACTCAAGTCAACATTTTCTAGTAAGCCTCCTTCCAATAAATGGTGGCGGTGTTTCTAGCTATCCTTCACTATTTAAAGGGTCACATCGGTGGTTACACTTTCCTGTTTGGAGTTTTACAGATTATACGTTTCATCATTTTACTTTTAAACTTTAATATTTATTGTTTTTTTTATGATTGCTTTCCACACTTGTGAATGATGTGGATTGCTCTCCACATTTGTGAGTGATTGCTTTCCACACTTGTGAGTGATGTGGACTCTTAAATTTATACAGCGATATTCTCTGTATTTCACATAAGGTGTAAGGAAATGTATTGCTTTTGAATTACAGTAAAACCTTGGTTTGCGAGCATAATTCGTTCCAGAAACATGCTTGTAATCCAAAGCACTTGTATATCAAAGCATTTTTTTACAGGGTATAAATGAGAAGAAAGGCACCTCCTAAGTGTAGCAATAAGTTGCTAAATGTTGTATCTTCATTAACCGCTTGCTGCCCGCTGGCTGTCATATGATGGCCAGGCTGCGCGGCTCTCGTTCTGGAAGGGCGTCATATGACGTCCTTGCCTTCCCTACCCACCAGGGCCGCCAGCGATGTCTGCCGGGCACACGCGATTGCCCAGTAACTCGGCAGGACGTGGATCTGTGTATGTAAACGCACAGATCCATATCCTGTCAGAGAGGAGAGGAGACCGATGTGTGTTCTCAGTATAAAGCAACACCGATCGGTCTCCTCCCCTTGTGAGTCCCCTCCCCCTTCAGTTACAAACATTCCCTAGGAACACAGTTAACCCCTAGATCACCCCCTAGTGTTAACCCCTTCCCTGCCAGTCACATTTATACAGTAATCAGTGCATTTTTATAGCACGGATCGCTGTAATATTGTGAATAGTCCCAAAAGTGTGTCAAAAGTGTCCGATGTGTCCACCACAATATCGCAGTCACAATAAAAATCGCAGATCGCCGCCATTACTACTAAAAAAAATAAAGATAAAAAAAATGCTATAAATCTATCCCCTGTTTTGTAGACGCTATAACTTTTGCGCAAACCAATCAATATACGCTTATTGCAAATTTTTTTACCAAAAATATGAAGAAGCATACATATCGGCCTAAACTGAGGAAAAAATTTGTTTAAAAAAAAAAAAATTGGATATTTATTAGAGCAAAAAGTAAAAAATATTGTGTTTTTTTTTCAAACTTGTCCCTCTTCTTTTGTTTATAGCGCAAAAAATATAAAACCGCAGATGTTATCAAATACCACCAAAAGAAAGCTCTATTTGTGGGGAACAAATAATAAAAATTTCATTTGGGTACAGTGTTGTATGACCGCGCAATTGTCATTCAAAGTGTGACAGCCCTGGAAGCTGAAAAATGGCTTGGGCAGGAAGGGGGTGAAAATGCACTGTATTGAGATGGTTAAATGTAACCATATTGCTACACTTAGAGGCTCCTCTCTTTTTTTTTATACTCAGTTGTGACATGACGCTACTCTTATATCAAGACATCACTTGTATATTAAGGCAAAGTTTATTAAAACATTTTGCTTGTTTAGCAAAACGCTCTCAAACTAAGTTAATCTCAAACGAAGGTTTTACTGTATTGTTTTTCTGCTATTTAGTCACTAATATAGCTTTTTTCTAAAAGTTTATTTTACAGAATTAGCGCTGCACTTTTCTAGAAATGGAACATGTTCTAAATATTTCCGACGGAACCAATTCCTATCGTGAAAACCGCTCGTCTGTATGCTGTTCCAACTGACCAAAAACAACGCATGCTCTGAAGCAAGTACGAGACGGAAGCTATTGGCTACTGGGTATTGAACTTCCTTTTTCTAGTCCCGTCGTGTGTGTTGTACGTCACCTCGTTCTGGACGGTCGGAATTTGGTGTGACCGTGTGTATGCAAGACCGCTTGAGCGGAATTCCATCGGAGAAACCTTCGGAGTTTATTCTGATGGCAATGTGTACGTGGCATTAGAGTCTGCAAAAGACTTGAGACTGGGACGGAGGTTCACCTTTCAGCAGGACAACGACCCCTAACATACAGCCAGAGCTTCAATGGAATGGTTTAGATCAAAGCATATTCATGTGTTAGAATGGCCCAGTCAAAGTCCAGACCTAAATCCAATTGAGAATCTGTGGCAAGACTTGAAAATTGCTGTTCACAGACACTCTCCATCCAATCTGACAGAGCTTGAGCTATTTTGCAAAGAAGAATGGGCAAAAAAGTCACTTTATAGATGTGCAAAGCTGGTAGAGACATACCCAAAAAGACTTGCAGTGAAAGGTGGTTCTACAAAGTATTGACTCAGGGGGGCTGAATACAAATGCATGCCACACTTTTCAGATATTTATTTGTAAAAAAATTGTAAACCATTTATCATTTTCCTTCCACTTCACAATTATGTGCCACTTTGTGTTGGTCTATCACATAAAATCCCAATAAAATAAATTTACGTTTTTGGTTGTAACATAACAAAATGTGGAAAATTTCAAGGGGTATGAAAATTTTTTCAAGGCACTGTACTTGAGGTTAGGAACAGATGTCCAACTCTGTGTTCAGGATTGCTCAAGCATCCTTAAAGCGGAGTTCCACATAAAAATGGAACTTCCGCTTTTCGGAACCCTCCCCCCCCTCCGGTGTCACATTTGGCACCTTTCAGGGGGGAGGGGGGTGCAGATACCTGTCTAAGACAGGTATTTGCACCCACTTCCGGCATAGACTCCCATGGGAGTCTACGCCTCTTCCTGTCCCCACCGCGCTGTCTGCTGGGAACACACATCTCCCAGGAGAGAGCGGGGACCACTTGGGACGTGCAGCGCGACTCGCGCATGCGCAGTAGGGAACCGGGAAGTGAAGCCGCAACGCTTCACTTCCTGATTCCCTCACCTAGGATGGCGGCGGCAGCTGCCGAGAACCGAGCGGGTTCTCGGCGTCCCCTGCCGACATAGCTGGACCCTGGGAAAGTGGCCATGTATTAAAAGTCAGCAGCTGCAGTATTTGTAGCTGCTGGCTTTTAATATTTTCTTTTTTTTTGGCGGTGTGGGTGAACCCCCGCTTTAACTTCAGTAAACCACAGGATGTGCAGATACATGGAAACAGCTACAACTACAACTCCTATCAGCCTATCATTGCTTTGCATGGGCTTCCTGGCTTTCTTGCTGCAGTAATCCGCTGTATCCCCATAAACAGCTGTGCAAAAGTAGCCTTATGCTGCGTACACACGATCGGAAATTCGGCCAGCAAAAGACCGATGAGAGCTTTTGGTCGGAAAATTCGACCGTGTGTATGCTCCATCGAACTTTTTCTGGCTGAATTTCCACCAGCAAAAGATTGAGAGCATGTTCTCAAAACAATTTCTATCAGAAATTCCGTCCGTGTGTATGCAATTCCGACGCGCAAAAAAAACGCATGCTCAGAATCAAGTACGAGACAGAGCCAGTCGGGTAAAATGACCTTTCATAATGGAGATGGCACATTCGTCACACTACAAATTTTTAAATCTTTCAGTGCAGCGCATTCTCTTCTTCTTTATAATGCTAGAAGAATGAAGTTGTTTTGCTGCTCATATTCACACAGCGTTCTTACAAACTGATTTCTTTAATATTTCTCGTGATCTCATGAATAATCTTTTTTGTTGTTAAAGCCAGATCTCCATAATAATTTTTTTTTTTATAGTAATTTTTTTTTTTATCAAGATCTCCTGTTGTATTTTTTTGTTTTTATTAATTTATAGTCATCTCCATATTTTTTTTTTTTTTTTGAATGTCACATTTCCACAACACCATTATTATCTTGTATTTGTAAACCTCAAGTAGGTTGCTTGGTGTCCCTTGTAAATTTGACATTGTATTTTAAAAATGTACCTGCCTACTCACCAAAAAACTGTCCTATTTTAAGAAAAACACATCGGCAAGTATTTTCATATTAAAAAATCTCCATTTATTCTGGCTCATAATAACAAAATAAAGAGGGAAGGCAACGCTGGAGAAACAGCTGGAATTTGCGAAGCCTTTGGCCCCCAGGGCAGACATCAACTCTGTGGATAAAAAAATTGGTAGCTTGAGAAGTCCATATATAAGGGAGCATAATCTTGTCCAGGACTCCCAGAGATCACAAACAGCAGCAGATGACATGTATGTCCCCAGGCTGTGGTACTACAACAGGCTGCTACTTCTGTCAGACCAGACTGAACCCAGGCGTTAACTTTCTTCTCTTCGCTGCAGCCTTCCCTGCAGCCTTCCCCGCAGCCTTTCCTGCAGGCTGTGGCTCTGGAGGTGGACTTGTGGCAGGAGGAGGAGGAGGAGGAGGATGGGCGAGCGTGCATAAGTGGAAATCATCGGTCATTTGCCCCCACAACCCCTTTTGATTGGCCTAAAAAAAATCTTTTTCACAGTTGAGGCGTTGGCCATAGGCCTCTCCAGCGTCGAGGGGGGCTTTCAGTGCGTCATTAGCCTCCTTAATGAGGACAAGTGCCTCCTCCACATTCCTCCCCTTCCTGGGCCTTTTGGTTGGAAGGCGGAGGGAAGGCACCTGGGATTGGGTGAGGCTGGGCCCCACCACCTCCTGGTTGACACTAACCCCCACCTCCTGGCTGACACTCCCCCCCCCCTCCTCCTGTGTGCCACATTCCAGAGCCTCGTCCTGGCTGAGGTCTTCCTGTGTATGAAAAAGGGACATAGTTTTAGTTTTTGGTTCATCAATCACACACAATTTTCAGCTAATGACTGTTGTAAATTGAATGTTAATAACTAGAAAAGACTATAATTCTGACCCCAGCATTTTTCATTCTTGTCCCAATCATTTTTGGCCCCTACTGTCTATTGATATGTAAAACACTTTTTGGTAAATCATTCATTTGTTATCAATAATAACCTCTAGTTAACAACAATCATTTTCCCACAAAAAATATGTTTAAATATATACTATACCTGGCTCCATCTGGGCTCCTCAATTTGTTCCAGGATGGAAGGCCCAGGTTGGTCCTCGGAAGCCTCAGCTGGGGTTGAGGGAAGGGTGGATGGAAGGGGGGCCGGAAGAGTTGAAAATGATTCCCTGGCTTCTATCTGGTCTTCTAGAAAACGCATCCTGTTGTAGTACCACAGACTAGGTACATACACATCTTCTGCTGCTGCTCCTGACCTTATGGACCTTCTGAAGCTCCTTCCTATGCGTGCTTCTCAAGCTACCAATTTTCTTATCCACAAACTCGGTCTGTGTTGGGGACCAGAGTCTTCACAAATTCCAGCAGTTTCTCCATCGATGCCTTCCTTGCTGGTTTGTTGCGATATAAGGGGTTTTTCACCTCCCACAAATTGCACATATCCCTGTATCTGTCTATGAATTCGCAGAGGAAGTCTGGGTCTTTAAATTGTTTCATTTTTGCTAAAAGACCAAGCAAACGACAAAAACACTAATATCAGGCTAAGCTCTCCTAATCTTATCCCAATATAGGCCTCAATCTGGAATCAGTATAGGCCACTCATGTCCCAAGTTAAAATGTTACCGTTCGTTATTACGTTCGTCGCTTCCATTCCTCCTTCCTCCGCACACAGAACGTAGATACGACACACGTGTGTTAGCTTTATATGCACTGCGCATGCATCAAACTCCACCCGCGTCGCCCACCCCTGATGTTCTTTCTAGAATATTCCCCGCCCCTTCTCTTTCGTCGCAGTGGGGGAGAGGAACATGGCGGAGACACAGCAGGTGCATAATAGCAGTAATGAGGAGGAAACACAGAGCCCGAAACGTCACGATCCAGGAGGAGGAGATTTAGGGCCTCAAATATGTCCTTTGTAGGGATGGTGTAGATGGTCAACATATTGAAGAGGGCCGACTATGATGGGAAGTATGGACCGTACACCAACTCTAATGAGAGAAAGGCCAAGATCATGACTAAAGTTGTGAAGAGTCTACGATGGAATTTTGGGGCACGACGATCCAAGGAGCAACTGAGGAAATGCTGGTCGGACCTCAATTAAAGGGAGCAGGATCAGTATAGAAGGATCAAGAAAGTGCTTCTAAAAAGTAAGTAGTTGTCGTGTGTTCCTATTCTTATTATTACTTGCATGCTGCACCATGTGCTTTTCTTTACTGTTGGACAGTTTAAAATGGCTACTTTCATGTTCGTGGGCACAGTAATCGGTCGTAGTAAACATCGTTCGTTTGCAAATAAGTACAATGTTTTTGCCAGATACAGGGTTAACTACATTTGGTCATGATAATTTGTAGGCATGTGCATTTCGTTTCGTTCCGAATCGAAATTCGGACGAATTTTTCATTATTTGGAAATTCGGATGCATCCGAATTTCCGAATGACAAAAGTAAAGAATTTAAACGAATCCGAAAAAAAAACGAACGAATTCGAAAACATATTCGAATCGAATTCGAAAACATATTCGAATCGAATTCGAAAACATATTCGAATCGAATTCGAAAACATATTCGAATCGAATTCGAAAACATATTCGAATCGAATTCGAAAACATATTCGA
This sequence comes from Lithobates septentrionalis, assembly GCA_037952835.1. Lineage (NCBI taxonomy): Eukaryota > Metazoa > Chordata > Amphibia > Anura > Ranidae > Lithobates > Lithobates septentrionalis. The sequence continues at coordinate 50,689 of JBBDGP010001951.1, forward strand.
ATCGAATTCGAAAACATATTCGAATCGAATTCGAAAACATATTCGAATCGAATTCGAAAAACATAATCGAATTCGAATCGAATTGGAAAACATATTCGAATCGAATTGGAAAAAAATAGAAAACGTTTTTCTAAAAAAAACAATAAGATAGAATATAAAATAATAAAGCAATAGAATATATATATATATATATATATATATATATATATATATATATATATATATATATATATATATATATATATTATTCTCTTCTATTGTTTTTTTATGCTTTTCTTTTCTATTATTTTATATTCTATAATAGTCTTTTCAAATTCATTCTATACAAAATTCGAATTTCGGAACATGGCTTCTGAAGTTTAAATTTCATATAGAATGAATTCGAATTTGAATAGAAAAGATTAGAACAGAAAATAATAGAAAAGATTAGACTAGAAAAACAATAGAACAGAATAGAAGAAAATATAATATATATATTATATTTTCTTCTATTCTGTTCTATTGTTTTTCCAGTCTATTCTTTTCTATTACTTTCTATTCTATTCTAATCTTTTATATTCAAATTTGATTTCGGTCTATATGAAATTCGAATTTTGGAAGATGTTTTATATATATATATATATATATATATATATATATATATATATATATATATATATATATATATATAAATAATTTTTTTCTATTCTGTTTCATTGTTTTTCTATGCTATTCTTTTCTATTCTATTCTAAACTTTTCTATTCGAATTTGAATTCATTCTATACGAAATTCGAATTTCGGAAGATGGCTTCTGAAAGTGGAATTTTCGTATAGAATGAATTCAAATTTGAATAGAAAAGATTAGAATAGAAAATAATAGACTGGACAAACAATAGAACAGAACAGAATAAAATATAATATATATATTTTATTCTGTTCTATTTTTTCTATGCTGGTCTATTGTTTTTCTATTCTTTTCTATTATTTTCTATTTTATTCTAATCTTTTCTATTTGAATGCGAAATCATTCTATACGAAATTTGAATTTCTGAAAATGGTTATACAGAAACAGAATGAAATAGAATAAAATCGAATTCTAATAGAAAAGACTAGAAAAGAAAAACAATAGAACAGAATAGAAAAAAATTATATATATATATATATATATATATATATATATATATATATATATATATATATATATATATATATATATATATATATATATATATATACATATATATATATATATACATATATATATATATATATATATATATATATATATATATATATATATATATATATATATATATATATATATATAACCATCTTCTGAAATTTGAATTTGGTACAGAATGAATTCAAATAGAAAAGATTAGAATAGAACAGGAAATAATATAAAAGAATAGCATAGAAAAACAATAGAACAGAATAAAAAAAATATAAAATATTCTATTCTAATCTTTTCTATTCAAATTCATTCTGTACCAAATTCCAATTTCGGAAGATGGTTTTATATATATATATATATATATATATATATATATATATATATATATATATATATATATATATATATATATACATATACATACATACATATATATATATATATATATATATATATATATATATATATATATATATAAAATATTTCTTTCTATTCTGTTCTACTGTTCTATTGTTTTTCTATTCTATTCTTTTCTATTAGAATTTGATTTCATTCTATTTCTATATAACCATTTTCCGAAACTCGAATTTTGTATAGAATGAATTTGAATTCAAATAGAAAAGATCAGAATATAATAGGAAATAATAGAAAAACAATAGAACAGAATAGAAAAAATATAATTAATATATATATATATATATTAGGGTTGTCTAGGGTTGTCCCGATACCGATACTAGTATCGGTATCGGCACCGATACCGAGCATTTGCCCAAGTACTTGTACTCGGGCAAATGCTCCCGATGCTTCCCCCGATACCTTGACATACCGCTGCATTGTCCCCCTCCGCTGTCCTCCTCCGCTGCCCTCCTCCGCTGCATTGTCCTCCGCTGTCCTCCTCCGTTGCATTGTCCTCCGCTGTCCTCCTCCGCTGCATTGTCCCCCTCCGCTGTCCTCCTCCGTTGCATTGTCCCCCTCCGCTGTCCTCCGCTGTCCTCCTCCGCTGCATTGTCCTCCGCTGTCCTCCGCTGTCCTCCTCCGCTGCATTGTCCCCCTCCGCTGTCCTGCTCCGCTGCATTGTCCCCCTCCGCTGTCCTCCGCTGTCCTCCGCTGTCCTCCTCCGCTGCATTGTCCCCCTCCGCTGTCCTGCTCCGCTGCATTGTCCCCCTCCGCTGTCCTCCGCTGTCCTCCTCCGCTGCATTGTCCTCCGCTGTCCTCCGCTGTCCTCCTCCGCTGCATTGTCCTCCGCTGTCCTGCTCCGCTGCATTGTCCCCCTCCGCTGTCCTCCGCTGTCCTCCTCCACACTGCATTGTCCCCCTCTGCTGTCCTGCTCCGCTGCATTGTCCCCCTCCGCTGTCCTCCGCTGCATTGTCCTCCGCTGTCCTCCTCCGCCGCATTGTCCCCCTCCGCTGTCCTGCTCCGCTGCATTGTCGTCCTCCGCTGTCCTCCTCCGCTGCATTGTCCCCCTCCGCTGTCCTTCTTCTTTGCTGTGTCCCCCTCCGCTGTCCTTCTTCTTTGCTCTGTCCCCCTCCGCTGTCCCCATCCGTTCCGGCTTTCCGCTGTCCCCCTCCTCTCTTCCTCTGTCCCCTCCGTTCTGCTGTCTCTCTCCGCTGTGTGTGAATGGATAGAGTCAGCTGACTCTGTCCATTCACATAACTGAAACATTGTAATCTCCTGTGATTACGATGTGTCAGTTTATGAATGGAGAGAAGCTGTTGTCTTCTCTCCATTCATTTTCAGTGCAGCTGAGGCTGCAGAGAAAGGGACTGGGGAATCTCTATCCTCGGTCTCTTTCTCTGTCTCAAGGGGGAGATATCAGAGGTCTGTTAAGACCCCTGATATCTCACCAAAGCCCCCCAACAGGGCTGATTAAAAAAAAACACACACACACAAAGTGCAATAAAGAATAAAAAAAAAAATTGTAAAAAATAATAAATGTAAATGAAAAAAAAAACATAAAAAAAAAAACACACACACAGGCACCGTTCACTCACCCCCCCCCCCTAAAAAAAAACAAAAAAAAAAACACTGTCACGTGACATTAAAAAAAAAGTATCGGTAATCGGTATCGGCGAGTACTTGAAAAAAAGTATCGGTACTTGTACTCGGTCCTAAAAAAGTGGTATCGGGACAACCCTAATATATATATATATATATATACATATATATATAAAACCATCTTCCGAAATTCGAATTTCGTATAAAATTAATTTGAATTTGAATAGAAAAGATTAAAATAGAGTAGAAAGAATAGACTAGAAAAACAATAGAACAGAATAGAATAAGATATAATATATATATTGTATTTTATTCAGATCTGTTCTATTGTTTTTCTAGTCTATTCTTTTCTATTATATTCTATTCAAATTCGAATTCATTCTATACAAAATTTGAATTTCAGAAGCCATCTTCCAAAATTCGAATTTCATATAGAATGAATTCAAATTAGAATAGAAAAGTTTAGAATAGAATAAAAAAGAATAGCATAGAAAAACAATGAAACAGAATAGAAAAAAATATAATATATATATTATATTTTATTCTCTTCTGTTCTATTGTTTTTCTAGTCTATTCTATTTCTATTATTTTCTATTCTAACCTTTTCTATTCAAATTCGAATTCATTCTATACGAAATTCTAATTTTAGAAGCCATCCTCCGAAATTCTAATTTCGCATAGAATTAATTCAAATTCGAATAGAAAAGTTTAGAATAGAATAGAAAAGAATAGCATTGAAAAACAATGGAACAGAATAGAAAAAAAATATAATATATATATATATATATAACCATCTTCCAAAATTGGAATTTGGTACAGAATGAATTCGAAAAGAAAAGATTAGAATACAATATATTATATTTTTTTCTATTCTGTTCTATTGTTTTTCTATGCTATTCTTTTATACTTTCTATTCTATCCTAATCTTTTCTATTGGAATTCGATTTCATTCTATACGAATTTCAAATTTCGCAAAATGGTTATATATAGTTTACTTTTTCAAATTCAGTTAATGTTTTTTTTCGAATGCGGTAGAATTTTTTCTAATTTTATCGTTTTTTTCGAACGTGGTAGAATTTTTTCGAATTTGACAGTTTTTTTCGAATGTGGTAGAATTTTTTCGAATTTGATAGTTTTTTTCGAATGTGGTAGAATTTTTTCGAATTTGACAGTTTTTTTCAAATGTGGTAGAATTTTTTCGAATTTGATAGTTTTTTTTCGAATGTGGTAGAATTTTTTTGAATTTAACAGTTTTTTTCGAATGTGGTAGAATTTTTTCGAATTTGATAGTTTTTTTTCGAATGTGGTCGAATTTTTTCGAATTTGACAGTTTTTTTCCAATGTGGTAGAATTTTTTCGAATTTGATAGTTTTTTTTCGAATGTGGTAGAATTTTTTCGAATTTGACAGTTTTTTTCGAATGTGGTAGAATTTTTTCGAATTTGATAGTTTTTTTCGAATGTGGTAGAATTTTTTCGAATTTGATAGTTTTTTTCGAATGTGGTAGAATTTTTTTGAATTTGACAGTTTTTTTCGAATGTGGTAGAATTTTTTCTAATTTTATCGTTTTTTTCGAACGTGGTAGAATTTTTTCGAATTTGACAGTTTTTTTCGAATGTGGTAGAATTTTTTCGAATTTGATAGTTTTTTTCGAATGTGGTAGAATTTTTTTGAATTTGACAGTTTTTTTCGAATGTGGTAGAATTTTTTCTAATTTTATCGTTTTTTTCGAACGTGGTAGAATTTTTTCGAATTTGACAGTTTTTTTCGAATGTGGTAGAATTTTTTCGAATTTGATAGTTTTTTTCGAATGTGGTAGAATTTTTTCGAATTTGACAGTTTTTTCCAATGTGGTAGAATTTTTTCGAATTTGATAGTTTTTTTTCGAATGTGGTAGAATTTTTTTGAATTTGACAGTTTTTTTCGAATGTGGTAGAATTTTTTCGAATTTGATAGTTTTTTTCGAATGTGGTAGAATTTTTTCGAATTTGATAGTTTTTTTCGAATGTGGTAGAATTTTTTCGAATTTGATAGTTTTTTTTCGAATGTGGTAGAATTTTTTCGAATTTGATAGTTTTTTTTCGAATGTGATAGAATTTTTTCGAATTTGATAGTTTTTTTTCGAATACGGTCGAATTTTTTCGAATGCGGTCGAATTTATTCGAATTCGAATACGAAACGAAACGAATTCCGAAAACGAATGTAACGAATGCAACGAATTTAACTAAACGAATTTAGTTAAATAACGAATCGAAACGAAACTAAACTAAACGAATTTTTTCATCCTGCACATGTCTAATAATTTGTATTGAAAGAAGTTTAGGACATTGTTGTCTAGATGTTTTTCAAACTAGAATGAATTACAAACTTGATTCAGTGTAATGTAAGGAGAGGACACTCAGCAGCTGTTTACACATCTGGACTCTGGAGCACTAGTGTGGGACACAAGAACAAACTTTTTAGAGTGTCCCACACAGGTACTCCAGTGGATACTTGGGGTGTCTACATGTGTGAAACTTGTCCAAAAAAGGTAAGTATTCCAGCTTTGGTAACCGAAAAAATAATGTCTTCAGCTTGGAACTCTGCAAAAACAGACAATTGGACCCCACTTCCCAGCAATGTTTCATATTCATATTTCTGGACTCAAATATCTGTGTGCTAAGTATACCTTGTGTTTTATTCTCATAGGGGAGCAAAGACTCAGAAAATATGAGGACACCAGGGACCCCCCCACCTCCTGAAGAAGGGGAACAAAGCTCACAACCTGAGGATGTGGAGGAAGGAGATGTGGTGGAGATTGTCACCACAACAGTTCAGTGTCAGACACCACAGATTCAGGTTATAGATGTATGCCTGCATATTTATAATACATGGTGTTTTTTTATTTTAGGTGATGTTCAGCTTGTGGTACTCAAATCCAGTGATTTCACCAGTGACAGTGAACGGATGATCCAGGAAATCGTGTTTTGTAGTCGTGATTTGGACAATATCAAAGAAAAAACCAAGGAGATTTAACAAACACTGAAGAACATGATTGATGTACTAGGGAGAATTTAAATCCTAAAAAGATTCCTGGATTTTTTTTTATTTTTTTTTTACAATAATTTTATCTAAAGTTTTAATACAGTTTAAAAGCCAAATTTGGAAGATGCACACAGTGTGTCAACATTTTCTATCTGCCATCAGGGGATTTCAATGTACGTGTTTTGTGGGTGCAACCCCTTCCTCCCAAAACTCTAGTAGGTGAGAGGAAGAGGTTGCACCACCAAAACACGTCCATTGATCCCCCATGATGGGAGATAGCACATGTTGACATTAGGTATGGGATCAGAAAGGAAATCCCCATTTTGACTCACAATTTGTGTGCATCTTCTAAATTTGGCTTTTACATGGGTGACTTCACACCATCTGAAGGCAATATCGAGACCTTTTTCACACTATATGTCTGATATTGCCTTCTTTTTTGCAATGTTGAACTTTGTAAGTTCCAGAGTTGTGTATGTTATGTTTGCAAACATGCCTGTTTCTGTATTTTTTCAGAAATTTCAAGGTAAACTTTGAAAAAAAAAATAAGTTGTTTTTTTTTTACCGCCAAATGTTTTATGAAAACGCACATATGAATGTGCACGGAGTAAAAGCTTTAATACTCAATGATCAATACCATTTTTTGTGTTAAGTTGGTGTTTACCGTGACAATGGGTGTTATTTAAAAATGGAAAAACCACTTGGCACTACAAGTGCACTAGGAGAACCTAGGAGACAGCAAAAATAAACCCAAGCAGTAAATGAAAATCAAGATTTGATCTGATAAGAGAAAATGTATTCAAAATGTGCTTGCATAGCAATGGCCCCCTACCCGTAAAATATTCAACATATTTTTCTCGCACTTCACGGGCGCTTTGGGGGGGGGGGGGGGGGGGCAAGCCAGGACAGCCAGCTTCCAGGGCCGTCATTGAAATTCCTGAAAGTCCGGCCTCAGGCCCAACGGAGGCAACATAACTTGCATTATGTCTTTTTAAAAAATTGTGCAGGATGCAGCAACATAAAATGATATGGTTTAGTTTGTATTCCGCCATATTTATGGCTGTTTGAAATAGGCGGAACCGGCTGACCAGGATCCCAAAGGCATTCTCCACGACTCTTCGGGCTCTGGCCAGCCGGTAATTAAAAACCCTGTTCTCCGGGGTGAGGGTCCTCTGGGGGAATGGCCTCATCACGTGGTCACCCAGACTGAATGCCTCATCTGCGACGAAGACAAATGGCAGTCCTTCCACGTTCTCCTCCAGAGGTGGCAATCCCAAGCCACCACTCTCGAGACGTCAGTAGAACTCGGTCAGGGCAAAGACTCCACCATCCAACATCCGTCCATTCCTCCCCACGTCCACATATAAAAAAATCATATGTCGCTGACACCACTGCCATCAACACAATACTATTAAACCCCTTGTAATTATAATAGTATGACCCCGAATGGGGGGGTGGAACAATGTGGACGTGCTTCCCATCGATTGCAGGAATGGCAGACTGGGATGCCACAGTCTGCCATTCCTGTGGCGTTGAAGGAAACTGTGGAGTCAAACAAGAACAAAAAATTAGTCATTTTGCACATAAACATTGCAAGCAGATTAGACACAAACATTCTTGGCCAACACCAGTATAACATTTATTTTAACCACTTAACAACCGGCCCATAGCCGAATGACGGCTGCAGGGCGGTTGCTTAACTCTGGGAGGGCGTACTATGACGTCCTCCCAGAATTCCCCTCTCGCGCGCCGCCTGGGGCGCGCACCCGAGCACATCCCGGTAAATGGCCGCTGATCGTGGCCGTTTACCATGTGATCGCGCCGTCAAATGACGGCGCGATCACATGTAAACAGACCGGCGTCATCTGATGACGCCGGTTCCTCTACTCTCCTCCTGTGTACCGATTGGTACACTGTGAGCAGAGAGGGGGATGGATGGATGGCTGCAGCGCTGTGGGCTGGATGTGTAGTGCCCACAGCGCTGCACAGAGACATCCAGCCATCCATCCATCCATCCATAGCCATCCCCACTACTCTGCAATGCTGTGCAATACTCTGCAATGCCCCACATTACTCTGCAATACCCCCACAATACTCTGCAATACCCCCACATTACTCTGCAATACCCCCACATTACTCTGCAATACCCCACATTACTCTGCAATACCCCCACAGTACTCTGCAATACCCCACAGTACTCTGCAATACCCCACAGTACTCTGCAATACCCCCACAATACTCTGCAATACCCCACAGTACTCTGCAATACCCCCACAATACTCTGCAATACCCCGCAGTACTCTGCAATACCCCGCAGTACTCTGCAATACCCCGCAGTACTCTGCAATACTCTGCAGTACTCTGCAATACCCCGCAGTACTCTGCAATACCCCGCAGTACTCTGAAATACCCCGCAGTATTCTGCAATACCCCGCAGTACTCTGCAATACCCAGCCATACGCTGCAATACTCGGTGATACCCAGCCATACCCAGTCATACTCAGCGATACTCTGCAATACCCTGCCATACTCTGCAATACCCCCCATACTCTGCAATACCCTGCCATACTCTGCAATACCCCCCATACTCTGCAATACCCTGCCATACTCTGCAATACCCCCCATACTCTGCAATACCCCCCCATACTCTGCAATACCCCCCCATACTCTGCAATACCCCGCCATAATCTGCAATACCCCGCCATAATCTGCAATACCCCGCCATAATCTGCAATACCCCGCCATACTCTGCAATACCCCGCCATACCCTGCCATGCTGAGCCATGCTCGGCTGTACTCGGCCTCTGTATGTGGCCAGGCTGTGGAAGTCTGACAGATGTGGTATTGCCGTACTCAGGAGGAGTAGGAGAATATATTTTGGGGTGTCATTTTTGGTGTGTACATGTTATGTGGTAGAAATATTGTATAAATGGACAACTTTGTGTTAAAAAAAAAAGCGTTTTAACCACTTCCCGGCCGTCATACAACGTCCTTGACTTTGTGCGGGGATATCTGAATGATGCCTGCAGCTACAGGCATCATTCAGATATCAGCTTTTTCAGCCGGCGATTCCCTACACCATAAGAACAATCATAGCGGCTGTTCCACTGCTTGATCGTTCTTACGGGAGGCGAGAGGGGATGTACCCCCTTCCCGCCGCCCTCCGGTGCGTCTACCGACTCACCGCTATGATCGAAGCCAGGATCGTTTTTTTTTTTTTTAATTTCAGGCTTCCCAGCCTAGAGGTGAGATGTGGGGTCTTATTGACCCCATATCTCACTGTAAAGAGGACCTGTCATGCCATATTCCTATTACAAGGGATGTTTACATTCCTTGTAATAGGAATAAAAGTGGTCAAAAAAATTTTTTTTGGAAAAAAGCATCAAACTAAAATAAATAAAGTAAAATGAACAATAAATTTTTTTTTTTTTTAAAGCGCCCCTGTCCCTATGTGCTCGCATGCAGAAGCGCACGCATACGTAAGTCCCGCCCACATATGAAAACGGTGTTCAAACCACACATGTGAGGTATCGCTGCGATCGGTAGAGCGAGAGCAATAATTTTGTCCCTAGACCTCCTCTGTAACTCAAAACATGTAACCAGTAAAAAATTTTAAAGCGTCGCCTATGGGGATTTTTGAGTAGCAAAGTTTGGCGCCATTCCACAAGCGCGTGCCATTTTGAAAGGTGACATGTTGGGTATCTATTTACTCGGCGTAACTTCATCTTTCACATTATGCAAAAACATTGGGCTAACTTTACTGTTTTGGTTTTTGTAAAGCACAAAACAGTTTTTTTTCCAAAAAAAACGCATTAAAAAAAATGCTGCGCAAATACCGTGCGAGATAAAAAAATTGCAACGACTGCCATTGTATTCTCTAGGGTCTTTGCTAAAAAAACACATATAATGTTTTGGGGTTCTATGTAATTTTCTAGCTAATAAATGAGGATTTTTACATGTAGGAGAGAAATGTCAGAATTGGCCTGGGCACTCCAGAACGCCTGAAGGTGCTCCCCTGCATGTTGGGCCTCTGTATGTGGCCACGCTGTGTAAAAGTCTCACACATGTGGTATCGCCATACTCGGGAGTAATAGCAGAATGTGTTTTGGGGTGTAATTTGTGGTATGCATATGCTGTGTGTGAGAAATAACCTGCTAATATGACAATTTTGTGAAAAAAAAAAAAGTAAAAAAAAAAACTTGATTTTGCAAAGAATTGTGGGAAAAAATGACAACTTCAAAAAACTCACCATGCATCTTTCTAAATACCTTGTAATGTCTTCTTTCCAAAAAGGGGTCATTTGGGGGGTATTTGTACTTCTTTTCTGGCATGTTAGGGTCTCAAGAAATTAGATAGGCCGTCAGTACTTCAGGTGTGACCATTTTTCAGATATTCGCACCATAGCTTTTGGACTCCTATAACTTTCACAAAGACCAAATAATATCCACCGATTTGGGTTATTTTTACCAAAGATATGTAGCGGTATAAATTTTGGCCAAAATATATGAAGAAAACGTACTAATTTGCAAAATTTTATAACAGAAATTAAGAAAAATGTATTTTTTTACAGATTTTTCGGTCTTTTTTCTTTTATAGCGCAAAAAATAAAGAACCCAGCGGTGATTAAATACCACCAAAAGAAAGCTCTATTTGTGTGAAAAAAGGACAAAAATTTCATATAGATACAGTGTTGCATGACTGAGAATTTGTCGTTCAAAATGTGAGAGCACCAAAAGCTGAAAATTGGTCTGGTTAGGAAGGGGGTTTAAGTGCCCAGTTGTCAAGTGGTTAAGGAGTATTTAAAGGCTAAAATATAAAGCCCACTTATCAGATTCCTCACACCCTCTGATGGCCCATTGTAAACAGAAGTGTCAAAATACAAAAATAAAAATACACACTGTATAAATTGAAGCACATTTTTACATTCTGCAATTACCTATCAAGATAATAATAGGAGAACAAAACTTTAAACAGTGCCATTTGAAAGTATTCTGGCAGGCCCTTTCACTACATGCTTTGGGGAATTCATCCATAAATATGACCACAGAAGAGGTAGGTATAATGTGTATGGGTTTGGCAAAGTCAGCAGATAGAGGATTGGTATCGGTTGATTTAGCGGTTGGGGGGGAGGGAGGGTTCCAAATGATTTTGGGCCACAAAAAAAAGCCTCTGGCACTCTGCCTGAATTTAAGGACACAAATAACATTTGTACACATTTTAGGGGGTGTTTAGGGTAAAGCACTACTGTGGAGCTGACAAAATATATGAAGTGACTAGGATATAGGTGTATATGGGACCAGGATAGCATGCTGGGGAGGTTAGTGAAGGCAAATATGCATGTAGGCCAAAAAATAAATACATTTTAAGCTACCAGCATGCATGAGAACAAAGGGGACATTCACAGCATATTCCAATCATGGTAGTTAGGGAATGATGAAATAAATACAATACATTAGCATACATTAAAGACGTAGAATGTGATGTTAAAGGAGAAATCTTACCTTAATATAGTCCTTCTGCAGGACATGAATAATAGCAGAACAGGTCTCTGGAATAATGATCCCCAGAGCCTGGAGGGAGATGCCTGTCGAGAACTTGAGGTCCTGTAGACTTCTCCCAGTCGCCAAGTACCGCAACGTGGCGAATAGCCTCTGCTCGGGAGCCTCTGCTCAGGAGGGGACAGCAAAGCCAACAAACGGTGAAAAATGGGGTCTGTCATCCGAAGATAATTCCTGAAATCATCAGGGTTATTCTCCTGGATCTCTCTCAACAAAGGCAAATGAGAGAATTCGCAACAAACAGAAAATCTAATGCGCAAAAACCAGAACTCTCTAGCAGACACGAGAAGCTGCCAACATAAAAGAGTACGCTCACAGGGCTCAGAATCAAAAATGAAATAAATATATATGTGGCGCTAACTCATCAAGGCTAAAATGGTAAAGAATATAAATATAAAAATCTTCCAAATAACTAAAATAATAATAAATAACACCAATCAGTGTGCAAATCCAAAGCTGATAAATAACATAAGCCAATTACTGAAAACCGCATAGATAGTTGATAATGCTTCAATTTGATAAATGGTGACAAATAGAATTCAATCCCAGTGGATACAAAGTAGCAATCCTTAATCTGACGTGTAATAATCAAGTAAATGACAATAAATTACCCAAAAGTGTAATGTGCATAAAGACAACAATTAAGGGGACTCCTAATGTGACCATAGAGAGGACTAAATCTTAGATAGATGCATCAATATCAGATAAATGTGCAATCAGACAAAAAAGTGCAATGTGCATAGAAAACGATAATAAATTAAGTGGATATCTAATCACATTTAAACACCATCAAAAATATAATTAAGAAATAGTGCATAGGACAATAAAATTCACAGCTCAAAAAAATGTATAGAAAAGTGCTCGTGCAATAATATAATCGCATATAAAGACCATCAGAATTAGTGCGTAGGACAATAAAATTCATAGCCCCAAAAATAAATAAAATAAATGAAAAAGTGCTCGTGCAATAATACCAATAGATGTGCAAATAATGAAGTCCAACTAAATAAAATGTCCAAGTGATCGCAAGGATGTATCACAGAATAAGTTTTTTTTTTTTTTTTAAAAAGGGGATGAGGGAGTGCAAGTGCAGCGGACCACGCTCAGTGACAGGCCAGTGTTGAAAGGTCAGTGCAACAGTCCAAACAAGTTCCGGAGTCCATTAGTCGTTTCCCCCAGCCTCTCACCTGAAGTTGCGGCCCCCAATGGGCCGAATCGAGCGTCTCACCACTCACCAGTGGTAGAACTGCAAGCCGGGGACAGGCTTCCGATGGTTGTCACAGCCTTCGGATGTCAAAAATAGCTGGCCACAGTGTACCTCTCTCTTGCACTCAACAGATGTCCTCAGATAAATGATGGTAAGGAAAGGAATGGCTCCATAGTGTAGTATGTTTAAAATAATTTATTGTAGACAAAAAATAGCAACTTACATTAAAACTTCGTATGTTCCACAATGAAAGCAAGAGCTACTGGGTTCGGCTGTACCCGGAAGCAGCGGCACCTGGCTCCTAACTGACGCGTTGCGTCACAACATATAAAGTCACATATAAACATATAAACACACGTGATAAAGTCACGTGTGTTGTGACGCAACACGTCAGGGAGGAGCCAGGTGCCACTGCTTCCGGGTACGGCCGAACCCGGAAGCTCTTGCTTTCATTGGGGAACATACAAGGTTTTAATGTAAGTTGCTATTTTTTGTCTACAATAAATTATTTTAATCATACTACACTATGGAGCCATCCCTTTCCTTCCCATCATTTATCTGAGGACATCTGTTGAGTGCAAGAGAGAGGTACACTGTGGCCAGCTATTTTTGACATCCGAAGGCTGTGACAACCATCGTAAGCCTGTCCCCGGCTTGCAGTTCTACCACTGGTGAGTGGTGACACGCTCGATGCGGCCCATTGGGGGCCGCAACTTCAGGTGAGAGGCTGGGGGAAACGACTAACGGACTCTGGAACTTGTTCGGACTGTTGCACTGACATTTCAACACTGGCCTGTCACTGAGCGTGGTCCGCTGCACTTGCACTCCCTCACCCCCTTTTTAAAAAAAAAACGTATTCTGTGATACATACTTGCGATTACTTGGACATTTTATTTAGTTGGACTTCATTATTTGCACATCTATTGGTATTATTGCACGAGCACTTTTTCATTTATTTTATTTATTTTTGGGGCTATGAATTTTATTGTCCTACGCACTAATTCTGATGGTCTTTATATGCGATTATAATATTGCACGAGCACTTTTCTATACATTTTTTGAGCTGTGAATTTTATTGTCCTATGCACTATTTCTTAATGATATTTTTGATGGTGTTTAAATGTGATTAGATATCCACTTAATTTATTATCGTTTTCTATGCACATTGCACTTTTTTGTCTGATTGCACATTTATCTGATATTGATGCATCTATCTAAGATTTAGTCCTCTTTATGGTCACATTAGGAGTCCCCTTAATTGTTGTCTTTATGCACATTACACTTTCGGGTAATTTATTGTCATTTACTTGATTATTACACGTCAGATTAAGGATTGCTGCTTTGTATCCACTTGGATTGAATACTATTTGTCACCATTTATCAAATTGAAGCATTATCAACTATCTATGCGGTTTTCAGTAATTAGCTTATGTTATTTATCAGCTTTGGATTTGCACACTGATTGGTGTTATTTATTATTATTTTATTTATTTGGAAGATTTTAATATTTATATTCTTTACCATTTTTGCCTTGATGAGTTAGCGCCATATATATATTTATTTCATATGAGAGAATTGGTCACGCTGGAGCAACCAATTCTTGGTCCATGAACTCCTCCTCGCCCTGTTGATGGACTGGGCTTGGGTCAAAGCTAGAACCCCAACACCAAGCCCCCGCACAGCACGAACTCTACGACGAGTACGTACCCGCAACATGGCTTCAAAACGGTCGGCTGGTCAGAATGAACTAAACAGAACGCACTGAAGAACAGCAAGGCCTGTGAAGAGCGAGCTGAAAATCAGTAACAAGTGGACAAGAACGCACTGAAAAACAGATACGAACTGACTTCACGCACTGAAAAGCAGATACAAACCCACAAGCACAAACTGAACAGCAGTAAAACGATCTAAAAAACCAAATTTCTACTAACACGAGTTAACACAAGATTAGCAGAAGGAGCCTTTCTAGTCCTGTCGTACATGTTGTACGTCACCGCGTTCTGGACGGTCGGACTTTGGTGTGACAGTGTGTACGCAAGACAAGCTTGAGCGGAATTCCGTAGGAAAAACCATCATAGCTTTTTCCGACGAGAATTCCGATCGTGTGTACACGGCATTAGAGTCCTTTCACACGGACTGAAAGAACCATTGGAAACAGGCAAATGGATGTAAACAGATGATCATCCGTTTTTATATCTGTGTCTGTTCAGGGAGAGGACCTAATAGGTGTACATGGACAAACAGCCTGATTTTGCATCCCTTTTTGCATTCATTGTCAGCAGCAGGGATGAGTCATTGGTTATTAAAGAGTCCTTGTCCTGTTTAACATGGGGACAAAGTGCTTTGCCAGGGGGGACCCCCGTGTGTTAAGGGCATGTGGTCTGGTATGGTTCAGGAGAGCGGGGCGCACGCTCGCCCCCCCTATTCCTTTCTTGGCCTGCCAGGCTGCATGCTTGGATAAGGGTCTAGCATGGATTTTGTGGGGGACCCCATGCCATTTATTTTTTTTGGCATGATGTACCCCCAGGGCCGGATTTGCCACAAGGCCACCGAGGCCAGGCCTCGGGGCGGCAGTGGTGCAGGGGCGGCGCCGTTCCTGCGGCGACTTCGCAGCCGCCCCCCCTTCCAGGCTGCCCGTTAATGTCCATTAGGGGCACCGGTGCCTGTAGAAAAGATGGCCGCGAGCCGCCCACTACTGCGCATACACCGCTCCGAAGCCGGCCGGGCTCGGGAAAGCTCATATGCGCTTGGCCGGGCGGCGCATGCGCAGTAGCGTGATAGCGCCGCCCAGCGCCATTTTTGAAAAGATAGGTCTCCAACCTGTGTGTCGCGGCGCCTTTGCTGCCGGGCCGCGGAGGAGACCAGTAATGTCAGCGGGGCGGCAGCAGGGGAGAGAGATGACATCTCTAATTGCCCGCACCACTGTTCCGCCCTCCTCCATCTGGTGGCAGCCAGGCAGCGTGGCAAGTGACATCTCCATTTGGTGGCAGCCAGGCAGCGTGGCAAGTGACATCCCCATCTGGTGGCAGCCAGGCAGCGTGGCAAGTGACATCTCCATCTGGTGGCAGCAAGGCAGCGTGGCAAGTGACACCCCCATCTGGTGGCAGCCAGGCAGCGTGGCAAGTGACATCCCCATCTGGTGGCAGACATAGTGGCAAGTGACATCTCCATCTGGTGGCAGGCATAGTGGCAAGTGACATCTCCTCCATCTGGTGGCAGGCATAGTGGCAAGTGACATCTCCATCTGGTAGCAGGTAGCGTGGCAAGTGACATCCCCATCTGGTGGCAGGCAGCGTGGCAAGTGACATCTCCATCTAGTGGCAGGCATAGTGGCAAGTGACATCTCCATCTGGTAGCAGACAGCGTGGCAAGTGACATCCCCATCTGGTGGCAGGCAGCGTGGCAAGTGACAAGCGATGGTGGCAAGTGACACGCTCAGGGCTCCCAATGATTCTGCATTATGGTGAGTTGAACTATTTCATTTTATATTACAATGTAATGATAGAAATAATGCGTTTCAATCATCCTGACACCATACCAACCATGGTGCCGGGGTTGATTGAAGCACTAACACCAGCCTTACCCCTCGCGGGGGGGGGGGCGGCAATGAAGGACCCAGCCTTGGGGTGGCAAAGGGAGTAAATCCGGGCCTGTGTACCCCCCTAAAATCCATACCAGACCAAATAGGGAGTGGGTAAAGGGAGGAGAAAAAATTGGCAGGGGTTCTAATGTATTTCTACACTATCCAAAATAAAGCATTTTTGGCTTTGCATGCACTCTAATTTTTGTTGAACTATGGTCCTCTGGAGGAGCCTTTACAGCTGAACCTGTGTAGTGTTCTAGGCTTAGGCATTTCTGAACTCACACAGCATACTTATCAGTTTACCAAACAAACGGTGAATTCAAAATCTTATCACAAACTTTGACAGCCAGGTCTACTTCTGCTTTCAAGAAAACCGCAAATGGAGACACAAAGCTTGAGAACGGAATTTGTGGTTTTTGAGATGGCACCACAAGTTGGCCCCACCTAGCACGTGTCAGTGCACATAAATAGCTGGTATAAAAGGAGTGCTTAAAGTAAGCGGCCTTTTTGTACCTTACATCAGCAAGCTATGAGCATCTGCTCATGTATTTTGTAATTTATCTTCAAAAAATATGCAGAGGTCTCAAGGCATTAGTGCACACGCTATGAAAATGATTTTTGAAATAATCTTGTGGGAAATGAAAAACCAGACTCTTGATGTATGACCTTTGACATAATGTGCTGGTGATTTTAATTTAAAATCAGAATGCTTAACACAAAATCTGGCACATTTATATTTTGAGGAAATGCAGTGTATGTCTGTTTGTCTGTTTATCTCGTTTGCTTCTTCTTTTATTATAAACGTGTGGCTAAATTTTTAAAATGTGTTAGGGCCTGTCACAGTTGGTTATCCTCAGTATCATGCAAGATTTCAGGTAGCAGAAGGTTAAAATGTGTAACGTCGGTTTGTGGCACCTGCCCCCGATGCGTAGACCGGGCTGTCACTGACATTGTCACATATTAGCTGAGTATTGAAATGAAGTGCTGGAAGCTTCTTGGATGCAGAGAATACTTTACTGTCATGGAGAAATATCAGAACATAAACAGAGGGGGAATGGAGCGCTGACAGGTGCTGCTGTTGAACAGGTATGGGGCAGTAGTATGGAACACGGGAGGAGGCAATAGGGTATATCCAGGGGGTAACAAACAGTTAAAAACAGTCTAATGCCCCGTGCACACGGTCGGATTTTCTGACGGAAAATGTGTGATAGGACCTTGTTGTCAGAAATTCCAACCGTGTGTAGGCTCCATCACACATTTTCCATTGGATTTTCCGACACACAAAGTTTGAGAGCAGGATATAAAATTTTCCGACAACAAAATCCATTGTCGGAAATTCCGATCGTGTGTATACAAATCCGACGGACAAAGTGCCACGCATGCTCAGAATAAATAAAGAGATGAAAGCTATTGGCCACTGCCCCGTTTATAGTCCCGACGTACGTGTTTTACGTCACCGCGTTTAGAACGATCGGATTTTCCGACAACTTTGTGTGACCGTGTGTATGTAAGACAAATTTGAGCCAACGTCCGTCGGAAAAAAATCCTAGGATTTTGTTGTCCGAATGTCCGAACAAAGTCCGACCGTGTGTACGGGGCATTAGTATATATGACGAGCGGCAGTCAGCTTCTCAGAGTAGAAGGGACTCTGTTATATCGGAAAGACAAAACAGAAAAAAGGCAGGGGTAGTAGGCAGGGGTAGTAGATTAGGTAAAACAAGGCTTTAGTAATGTTAAAATGTGCACTCACATTTGAGTAAAAAAAACAGGCATGGGTTAGTTCTCCTGAGCATCGTAGAGTCTCATATGGTTTCAGCTGGGCTGTGGTGGGGTCAGACCCGGCCGCTTCCGGTGGCGTCCGTAGCTCCGAGGTGTGGGATTCCCTCAGCCAGCGCGTCAGTAGGCACGTAGGTGGATGACGTCAGATGTTGAAGAGCGGGGGGCGTGCCCATAGCGCTCACGTTCGGAGCATGCGTGCTCCTTCGTCAGGCGTGGATATCAGCCATGATTGATGCTGATTATATAGTGAGAGAGGAGGGGAGGGGAAGGGGCGGTGTCCAAAATTGATTGGCCAGGCAGCGTTGGTGCGTGTTTTACACACGTCAGCAGGAATAATTGTGGGAAGGTAAAGAGATAAAATGATAATGTCGCCCGCAAGTGTATAAAAGGAATTATATGGCTAGTATATGTGTGAGCAGAGAGAATAATTATCAGATGGGAGAATGAAAAGTGGAAAAAAGGAAATACAAGTAAAAAAAGGGAATTAGAGACTGATAAATAAATAAAAAGTAATAAAGAATGATTAAAAATGGAAAAAAAAATAATAATAAAAAAAATATATAAAAATAATAATAAAAAAAAATATAAAAATGATAATAATGAAGAATATGAAGTGAGAAAATTTTTTTAAAGTGATGGATGGGAAGAATGCAAGTCATATATGTGCGCATACATATACCATGCATCAGGCATATATGCGCACTTGCATATGTGTATGCATACATGCGTGCGCGTGTGCACAGCAAATTACACGTAGAATGTAGTAATAATGATAGTGGAAAGTAATAATGCTAGTGGGTGAGAGCGGGGAGTATTGGAACTGAAGTATACTGACAGGGTAGTATTAGCAGTATAGCCTGAGTAAATAGGGTTAATGTGGAGGAAAAAAGTATGTATGTAAGAAGTTATGTCATGGGATGGGGAGGGGAGGGGGCAAACTAAGCAATGCTGGATGAAGGAAGTGGTGGTATGGTAGTGGGAGATTGTGGTTGGTATGAAGGTATGAGACTGACGCACATATAGGGTATAGTAATAAGAATGTGTGTAGACATGAGAGGTGGCAGATAAAATAAGGAATATGCAGGTAGGCTGCGAAATGAAGAAATGCCAGGAGGGAATGGTATGTTACAGTAATATGTTCATGTCATTTCTAGTTGAAAATATGGGTGTGGGGTTGTTGGGTAGGTGGAGAATATGGGGGGGGGGGGCGGGGGAAGGACGGGGATGGAAGGTGTGTGAGGCAGAGGCTGTGAGGAGTAAGGCTGTGTTTAGGGTGTTTAGAGAATAGAATGAGTTTCGATCTCTTCGTTTAGACCTCCTGACTTAAGGCAGTCCAGAGTGTATATCCAGAAGGTCTCACTCTCACACAGACATTTGATGCGTTCAGCTCGAGGAAGATTGCCCAGGATGGCCTCTATAATCCAGACCCGTAGGCCATTGGTGGAGCCTTGGTGAAATTCCGTGAAATGTCTTGGGATCAACAGGTTCTTGTTATCTTCAATAGAACGTCTGTGTTCTCCAAATCTCTTACGTAATGTCCTGGTGGTGCGGCCTACATAAAGTAGGTTGCATGGGCACGAGAGGCAATATACCACAAATTTAGTGGAACAATTGAAAAATTTACCAAGTTGATATGTTTTCTCTTTTGTGGTGAAGTGTTTTTGTTTGTGCTGCACGAATTTGCAGGTTAGGCAATTAAGCTTGCGGCATTGGTACATGCCCTTGACATCGAGAAAGGTAGGTGTAACAGTTGGTTGGGATCTACGGGTTTTTAATTTGCTGGGAGCCATTTTTCCTTTTAGATTTTGGGCTCTTCTGTATGTGATTTTAGGCTTTTCATCAAGACTATTTTTGAGATGAGGGTCTTCTAATATTATGCCCCAATGTTTCTGGAGGATGTGTTCCATTTTTCTGTGTTGTGTATGAAATTGGGTGATAAATCTGGGTGCTTGGGATAATGAGATTGGTTGTTGATTGTTGGATCTCGGTGCTTCGCTCAGAAAGTGGTTAAAGGCTTCCTCCACTAGGGCGGTACGGTAGCCTTTTTCGGAGAACTTTTTCTTGAATAAACTGCTTTGTTCAATGTAGTCTTCCATCCAGGTGCAATTATGTTTCAAACGGCAGAATTGGCTTTTTGGTATGTTGGAAATCCATCTAGGGTGGTGACAGCTATGAGAATGGAGGTAGGAGTTGCCTCCAGTGGGTTTCATATAGTTTTTGGCATGAATGTGGTCATCCGAGTGGCTTAGTTCTAGGTCCAGGAAGGCAAGGGTGTCGGGGTCGCAGACTGAAGTGAATAATAATCCTAAGTCATGGGTATTGCAGTAAACCACAAAATCATCTACTCGAGATTGAGTGCCATCCCAGATGATGACTATGTCATCTATATATCTTCCAAAAAATACGATATGTTCAGAGTAGTATCAGAACATGTCTTTATCATCATGGAACAGGAAACAGGACAATACAAGTGTATTGAGGAAAGACAAGCACTTGCTCTGGTTACCTTAAGTAAAAGTAGTAACAGAAAGGGGTTTCGGGATTATGGTGGTGCCCAATACACAAAAGAGTGCAAAATTAATAAAAATAGAAATTTTATTACAAAAAGACAGTGCAAATAGGGTTCATTGTACACAGGATTGTACTGTCTTTTTGTAATAAAATTTCTATTTTTATTAATTTTGCACTCTCTTTTGTGTAATTGGCACCGTCATAATCCCAAAACCCCTTTCTGTTACTACTTTTATCTATTGAAAAGGGATGAGGTGCCAGATCTTATATGGTCACTCAACTCACTTCTTTAGCATTTGTCAAATTATATTCAGCTTCTTCTGGAAATAACTATGACGTTCCTTCAACACTTGGTGAGTGAATCAGCAGTAATCTCCTCTGATTTGAATGTCAATAACACCTTGCTCTTGATTGTCCCTCAGTAGGTGATACTTGACATCGATGTGTTTGGTTCTAGGATTGACCCTTTCTGATTGCGTAATTTTATAGATCCCAAAATGAGAATTGGTTTGGACATGTCTACCCCAATGTCCACAAAAAGTTGACAAATCCGCATTGCCTCTTGACATACATGTGCTGCTGCAATGTACTCTGCTTGAGTTGAAGATAGAGCGGCAGTTGCTTACTTTCGACTAGACCAACTTATGGTTCCTTCCCCATACTGGAAGATGAATCCACTTGTGGATTTGCGGTGGAAACATATAGCAACTTACCAATTGCTCTGCGATACGTGTCATTGTTGGGTAGCAAGTTTTCTTCTTCATTGCTCTTTTGAGCCTGGTTCCATAGGAGTTTTCACTTCATTTGCATCTTGCATATGAAATTGTTCCAAGATTTCCGAGATTTTCTGAGATTGGTAGAGAAGACAATTTCCATTTTCTCTCTCTATTTGGATTCTCACATAGTAGATAATATCCGCTAGCTCTTTTATTTCAACATTTTCTTTCAGCTTGTAAACTGATTGTAATCCCCTTCTTGTTCAATAGGCTACAATGTCATCGACATAGATAAGGATGTATATCCATCTGCCTTCTTGATTCTTGGAGTAGAGACAGGGGTCTGCTTTACTTCTTGAGAATCCCTCTCTGGTAAGTACTTTGTTCACTTTCTCATTCCACATCCTTGCAGATTGATTAAGACAATAGATGCTCTTCTGAAGTTTACACACAAGGTTGTCTCCTTGCTCAAACCCTGGTGGTCGCTCCATGTAGAGATCTTCCTTAATGTCTCCATAAAGGAAAGCAGTTTTAGCGTCTAGGTGTTTCAATTGCATGCCCTTCCCAGCTGCAACGCTAACAAGCGCTCTGATAGTGGAGTGTTTTACAACTGGAGCGAATGTTTCATCGTAATCTTCACCAAATTTCCGTGAGTAACCCTTGGCAACTAGTCTGGATTTGTATTTGTGGATATTCTCTTCTGCGTCTGACTTTACTTTGAAAGTCCACTTACTTCCTATAGTTTTGCGGTTAGGAGGGAGCTTTGTGAGTGTCCAGTTTTTCTATGTCTTCCCAGGATGTTGGTTCAAGTATGCTGTGTGTTTTGACAGTGTATAACAGTTTGGGGGGGGGGGTGTATCCCCTTTGTAGTCCGAGTGGATCTGACTTCAGACAGTTAAGCAGGATCTGGTGGGGAACTTAATTTAGGCAATGTGAGTTCCACCTTCTTCTGACTCCTGCACAGGTTTGCTTTGGTCAACCTTTTCTTCTGGTTTGCTTGGCATATTTATGTCACAGCTTTCAGGGATCAGTGTTTCTGGTGATGAGCTCACATCAAAATAAACACTATGGCTTATTGTCATTTTGTCAGTTTTTGGGTGTAGGATTCTGTAACCCTTAATTTGCTCACTGTAGCCTACTAGAATGCTCTCTATGGCTCTGTTCTCCAGCTTGGATTGCTTTTTACTTGGAATATAGGCATATACTTTACATCCAAACACTCTGATGTGCCCTATGCTAGGTTTTGATCCATGCCACTTTTCAAATGGAGTACTTTTAATGGCTCTTGAGGGTAGTCTGTTCTGTAGGTAGGTGTCGAAAACCACTAATCAGACTGAGACAGAAGTACAGTTTAATCACACTTGTTTAATAATAATAAAAAAAGGTAAACAGAGTAAACATAGTCAAAACATAGCCAGAGTTCAGGAACCAGAACGGATAGGCAGACAAGCCAAAACGTCAGGGAGCCAGAGATGAGCGTAGTAGAACAGCAAGCAGGATCAGGAGCCAGAAGAAATGTCAGCCAAGCAAGTCTTTAACAGGAACACAGGAGAGCGTCTCTAGAGAAGTGACCAAGGCGAATTCAGAGATCATCTGGATTGGACGGCTTGAGTAGGCAGGACTGACAAGCAGGATATCATCAACAGGTGAGTCACTGTGAAGAGATAGGAGCTGGCAATTAGCCAACAGCTGAGCGGCCAGCTTTGAGAAGGAAGGGCTGAGCCCAGCCCTAACAGTAGGTTGCAGTCATGACTGATTCTCCCCAGTACTTGTGAGGTAGATTGGCATCCGACAACATGCAACTGGCCTTTTCTATAAGAGTGCAATTTTTCCTTTCTGCTACATCGTTTTGTTCAGGAGTGTATGGTGCAGTTGTTTGATGTACTATTCTTTGTCTCTTCAGGTATGAGGCCACTTCTTTGCTTATGTATTCTCCCCCATTGTCCGTGCGTATGATTCCTGGTTTGCATTGGAATTTGTTGGTAGACATGGCAACAAACTCTTGAAGTTTCTCTGATGTTTCATTCTTGTGTTTCATCAGATAAGTAGTTGTGTACATGGAATAACCATCAATGAAAGTCAGTAGATATCTGTTCCCACCTGACGTGGGAGTTTTCATTGGACCGCATACGTCATTGTGTATGAGCTGCAGGGGGTGGGTAGTTTTTCTTTGAGATGCCTGTGGAAGGGGAGAACGTGTGGTTTTTGCTTCGATACAGCACTTGCATTCCATAAGCACTTTGCAAGTTAAATCTTCTGATTAACCTCTCTTTATAATGTCCTGCATAGCTTCTGGACTTCTGTGCCCCAGCCGCCTGTGCCATAAGTGAATACATTTGCTGTGTAAGTCACTAGAGACTATATTCGCTTGCTGGTCTGTGGTGATGAGCCTGTATAGGTGATCATCCAGTTTTCCTTTTGTGAGTAATCGCTTATTATTGTGAATTGTGCATTCATCACCCCGGAACTTAACTGTGAGACCTTTGCTTGCAAGACTTTTCGCTGATAGCAGGCTGCCTTCTAGTTCTGGAACATACAGCACTTTCTTTACAAGGATAGTCTGCTTGCCTTGTGGTGTAATGCAGTTCAGGAAGCCCTGGCCTTTCCCTTCTGCAGTAATGCTTTTCCCATTTGCTAGGAAAACTTTATCTTTTCTACTGTAATCAATGTTTGTGAAGAAGGTCTCATCGCTAGTCATGTGGCTTGTCGCACCTGAGTCTATGGGCCAGCCACGTGGCTTTCCGCTCTGTGTTACTTTAAAGGTGCCACTCCATGATATGTCTGCAGTTTCCTTTGTGGTTGCTTTGACTCTTTCTTTTGTTTGTAGCTGTAGCTTTCGCTGCTTGGCTTTCCTGATAGAACAGTCCTTTTTTAAGTGACCGGAAATTTGCTGGCCTTCTTCTAGTCTCATTTTATATAGCTTCCTTAGCAGAAATAACTTGCTGCTTAGACTTGAACGCTCATGCAGTTTCTGTAATGAAGTCCACATACCTTTGGCCATTTTCTCTGTTCTTACGTGGATAAGCTGGTCATCTTCCACTAGCAAGCTTATAGTCACTTTTGTTTAATCCTTTCCTATCCCAGTCCTCCGTCTCTCCATCTGTGAGACTGTTTGTCTGTATTAAGCACTTGCCACAAGTCATCCTTGGTGACAAACACTTCCAGTTTAAACTTCCATAGCTGGTATTGTTCAGCTTTGCAATTGTAAACTTCACATCTGAACCGCTAGCTATCTATCAGCAGTTTGCATACAGTACTCACAGGCTTGTCTTTACTCACTGAATATCCTCTCCAGTGCCTGGACGCTGCTGGGTGCTGCTGGGGGTGCTTAGGCCCATAACCTATTAGCTGAGTATTGAAATTAAGTGTTGGAAGCTTCCTGGATGCAGAGCATACTTTACTGTCATGGAGAAATATCAGAACATGTCTTTATCATCATGGAACAGGAAATAGGACAATAAAAGTACATATATTGAGGAAAGACGAGCACTTCCTCTGGTTACCTTACCATAGAATACACATTATAACACTGCAGTGCCACCTGCTGGATAGAAAGGTATAATGTGTGTGTGTGTGTATATGTGTGTGTGTATTATGTATTATATATATCCAAATTTGTATTATATTTATCCAAATTTAATCCAGGACACATATTACACAGGTACTGATCCTGAGTTAATGCAGTTAAGGCACCAAGTGAGTTTAATTACCACCTTAATCAGCCACAGAACCTGTGTAATTAATGTGTGTCCTGAATTAAAGGGATAATGTGGCAACCCTAGTTGCAGTGTGTAGCATTGTCCGAAGAGTCATTGTCTTTTAGAGTCAGGGGACCGAAAGATCAGCAGCTCCTTCGGGGTGAGCGCTACCAATGTGTGTAAATTCCAACATAATCTTATCTTAATTGCTCCCTTTCAGTTTTTGAACATACCATTAAAAGTCTTTTATTATATCTTTTTAATAAATTCAAAAAATACCTGTTAATCCTGCCAGAAATCTTGTGAGCTAGTTCCTCTGCTTTCCAACTCCTGACAGTTAGCATTGTTCCTAGCAAACTGTGTGGACTACCCCCTATGAAAAGGAGGATGTGTTTTGTAGCCCTAATATAATTCCTGTACTAGGCTGACAGTGCTGCTTTCCTACTGATACAGCAAATAAGTGTATGAAGTCTGAATAAAAGCTGCACTACTCATAGTACTCGACTTTGTAAGGATGGGTGAACAAAGTGAAAGCGACATACAGTATGGTGCGATGCCAGAGCCAGACGCAAAGTCAGCAGCGCTCCAAAAAAAAATGCCTTTCATGTATTTCTCATGAAGATAGTAAGACATAAGAAAACATTGTTTTTGGGGTGTTGCAGGATCTCTTTCTTAAGACAACTTGGTGACACATATTCCAGCACTTGCAGTTTACAACTTTCAATACTGCTGGCTCCAGCTCTCTCATTACTACTTCTCTAAACTTCCAGGTTTTTGGATTAAAAGATTTAGAAGCTGCATACTCAGTAAGGCTTCATTCCCACGAGGCGGATCCGCTGCCTCGGAGTTCGCCTCTGTCCGCCAGCTCAGTGGGAGATCTGTCCGTTAATCTCAGCTGAGCCGGCGGATGACAGGTCCCTCTCTGCTCACTGGTTGCTATGGAGAGATCGGACGAAAACGGACAGCATGTCTGTTATTCGTCAGATCTCACCCAATCCAATCCACCAGGGACGGATGTGAACGTAGGGCCATCCGTCTGATTTTGGCAGATTAGACCAGGTCGGATGTCAGCGGACATGTCACCGCTGACATCCGTCGCTCCATAGTCTTACGTGCCCGTTCAGGTCCACCGACAAAACTGACAGGCGGACCTGAACGGTCCGTTCGTGTGAAAGGGGCCTAAATCACTGAAACTAATGTTTAAACAGACAAAAATGAGAGGAAAAAGGAGAGATTCAGTAGCTCACAGAGAGCATTATAAGGAGGCAAAAAAACACAGTAAGAAATAATTTCATTACAAATATATTACAGTGTCATTAAGTAGTGGATGTGAATGGATTACGTTTGGCAAATAAGGATATCGTTTAGTTTTATTTTATTTTTTAGTCTGGTAATGCAAGAAAGTATATATGAATGACAAAAAATAATATCAGCAAAAATATAACCACTAAAGATGGAAAGAGCACAATGAGCTAATTGGGGCTGATAATGCTTAAAGTGTGTCTAAAGCCAAAATCTTCTTTTTTTGCCAGTTTTTAATGTAGTGATTATGGGTTACCGCCCATCAGGCTTGTATCACTGCTCACTAGGGAGATTCACCTACTTTATTTGTTCTGGTGACCATTGCCATCAGAATTGAAAGTAACAGCAAATCCAAGTAGACATCAAAATGTAGCTTAAATCCATGTGAACAGAATCAATACATTTCTACACACCCTAATCTATAAGACTCAGATTGGCTTCCTCCCTTACAGACAGACAATACTTGCAAAGTCATCCACCTAATCCATACCTCCCAACTTTTTGAGATGGGAATAAGGGACACCTATCAGTAAAAGTATGCAGGCATAGCACACACCCCTTGCCACGTCCCCTTAAAGGAGAATTGTACTAAAAAACAAGATTGGTTAAACCCATAAGTGCTTTTTTTTACCACCACTATTCCTTTATATTGACTTTTGGAATTTACAAATGCAGCGATTTAGAATCAGATGAAAGGTTTAGCGCTGGAAAACACTTTTTGAAAGATAAAAAGTGCATTTTATATACAATTATATAGATCAGATCAAAATGAGGGACAGAGGGACATTGCTCCAAATCAGGGACAGTCCCTTGAAATCAGGGACAGTTGGGAGCTATACTTAATCCACTTCATGCATCAAAGACACATTCCCTGTTTGTTACCCGGGTTAAATATACAAAAGGCAATATATATATATTCTCTTTCATGGGCGTATATGTATTATGTTCTAAGTAAATGGGGCTTCCAAACACACTTTATCTCCTGGTTGAAGGCTCTATATCTATCGACCTTCAGCTACAGTGCAATACCTCTTACATCAATCTAAACTAAAGCATTACCAATCCAGACGAGGTACTTGCCACAAGTGTCCCCTTTCCCCCATTCTATTCATATTGGCCCTATAACCCTTAGCATGCTTCTTTAGATCTAACACTGGTTTTATTCAGTGAATTGATCTAGGGCCTCAATCATTTAAAATGCGTTTGTTTGCAGATGAACTAATCCTAACATTGACACAACCACACACATTACCCATTTTCTTCTCCATTCATAAACAGTTAACATAAACATCTCAGGCCTTACTATTAATGAAAACAAGTCTTCAGCTCTCAATATCTTTTAGAACTATAAATTCATTTGGTCCACCTCCCACCTAGAGTTCCCCTCACTTGTACGTACCATACCCTTTATGCAGCTAATTACATTCCAGTGTTCCAACGACTTAAATCGTTTATCTCCTCCTAGTCCCGCCTCACCTTATCTTGGATAGGTAAAATTTATGCTTTCTAAATGGCAGTCCTACCAATACTCCTTATCTGTTTCACACTGTACCAGTCCCATTCTATGCTTTGAAATCTTTTCTGAACCATATTCTCCAATTCATTTGGCCTAACAAACGATCATGTATTTCCAAACATACAATGCTCATACATAAATGGCAAGACAGGCTTGGAGTCCCTAATTTTAAGTACTTCACAGGTGCACCAATAACTCCCCTGATCTCTTTATACGCTTCACAAAAAGCTCCCCTATGAGTGGATCTGGAGATGTTTTGTTGTGCCCCCATATTTAACCTGTGCACTTCCCTGGTTTCCATCCAAATCCAGACCTGCTTCAATGAGTCCCTCAATGCAACACTTACCATCTGGGACACCACCAAATACTTCAGTGAGCTTTTCTCGCCACACTTACCTCTTCTCCCCCTTCTAGGTAACCCTCTCTTTCCCCAGGACTAGAATCTGCTAAAGCCTATCATTTGTGGCATTCTCATGAATGTCATTTATAGCTGTTCCTTTATCAATGGATGCACCGCATACACTTGGGATAAAATTAGAGAGATTTCTCTTCTGGTGCATGAAAACGAGAGAAGACTGGATACAAGACTGGATACAAATCTGGTTCTGGCTGTGGCAGATCCTAGGAGCACTACCTAAATCTTCAGAAACACCCCTGGGACTTCACTATAGTTGCCACCTCTCCGGGATTCACCCAGACAGTTCGAGTTTTGAATCCCGTGTCCAGGTTTCAAACTGCCTGAAACCCGGACACATTATTCAGATTGGACTATGGCTTCCCAGCAGGGTTGCTGGCTGTAGTTGTCTAAGCCGAGAGTGTCGGTTACACTCTCTTTCACACTGCCCAAAGCCAGTACTAACAATTCGCCCCCCAAACACACACACAGATGGGAGAGGAGAGAGGGCTTGATCTGCGCCTCTCCTTCCTGCCCCTACCCCTCTGTGTCTGCCCACACTCTAATCTCCAGCACTGTGCCTCAGAAAAGGAAAGTGGGGGCCAGAAATTTGAAGTCCAGCAGCTTCAGATACATCTGGATGAGAGGTGCTGCCTGCCAAGGGGTGAGTGAGCTCACCATCCTTCCCTCCTGCCTCTGAGTGAGTACAATAAGGTAAATCAGGGTTCTCAGAGCACCCCTTACATCAGAGTTCTCCTTTACACCAGAAGTCACAGTGTTCCCCCTTACATCAGCGTTCCCAGTGTTCCCCCTTTAATCAGGGTTCCCAGAGCATCCCTTATGTTAGAGTCCCCAGAGTTCTTCCTTACATCAGAGTCTGCAGAGTCCCCCCTTACAGTGTAAGGGAACTATTTGAGTTCAGATGTAAAAGGGGTACTCTGCGGATTCAGATGTAAAAGGGGAACTCTGTGGATTCAGATGTAAAAGGGGAGCTCTGTGGACTCTGATGTAAATGGGGACTCTTGTGATTAACTTCATATGATTAAAAATGTTATTTAATTGCAAAATACATGTATAGTTTATACTAAAAAAAAAGAAATTGCTGTGCGCCGCTAAAGTGTTCGTGTTTGACTGGAAGAAAAGGTGGCAACCCTAGACTTAACCCTTTAAGAATCCTGTCCACAATCAGCTCACTAGAAGGCATCTGGAAAATAAGTTTAGGTAGCTATTCCTTGGCCTCGGTCGTAAAAGACTGTTTGCTGATCCTGGTGACATTTTGTTGTACACAGAGATAAGAGCCAATGTATTGTTATGGGGTATTGAATGCTTAACCACTTGAGGACCAGCTGCCACAGTTATCCTGTGGCAGGTTGGCTCCCCTGGGCGGGCCTTCGTAGCTGTACGTCGGCCGCTTTAAGAGCACTAGGGGGAGTGCCGCCGGAGGCGCACGCAACGACGATGGAGCCAATGCGCGTGCCCGTCGGTTGCGATGTCTGCCGGCACCCGCAATCGCTCCTGAGAGAGACAGAACTGAGGTCTGCCAATGTAAACAGACAGATCTCCATTCTGTCAGGGGTGAGGAGACTGATCTGTTGTTCCTACTGCTTAGGAACAGTGATTGGTCTCCTCCCCCAGGCAGTCCCATCCCCCCATAGTTAGAAACACTCCCTAGGACACGCAATTAATCTCCCCCCTAGTGTTAACCCCTTCCCTACCAGTGACATTTATACAGTAATCAGTGGCTATTTTTAGCACCGATCGCTGTATAAATGTCCATAGTTCCAAAAATGTGTCAAAAGTGTCCGATCTGTCCGCCGCAATGTCTTGGTCCCAATAAAAATTGCTGATCACCACCATTATTAGTAAAAAAAAAAAAAAAAGAAAGAATAATAAAAATGCCATAAATCTATTGCCTATTTTGTAGACACTATAACTTTTGCGCAAACCAATCAATATACACTTATTGCAATTTTTTTTTTAAATATGTAGAAGAATACATATCGCCCTAAACTGAGGAAGAACCTTTTTTTTTTTTTTTTTTTTTTTTAATTTGGGGGATATTTATTATAGCAAACAGTAAATGTATTGTTTTTTTTTTTCAAAATTGTAACTTTTTTGTTTATAGCACAAAAAATAAAAACCACAGAGGTGATCAAATACCACCAAAAGAAAGCTCTTTTTGTGGGGAAAAAAGGACCTCAATTTTGTTTGGTTACGGCATCGCATGACCGCGCAATTGTCAGTTAAAGCGACGCAGTGCCATATCGCAAAAAATGGCCTGGTCATTAAGGGGGCAAATCTTCCAGGGCTGAAGTGGTTAAAGTGGTTGTTAAGCCACTCTGACTAACTTATATCATTCGCTCTGTCCTAATCCTGTGTCCCCCTGTGTGTGTGATTTATAAAAAAAATACTGATTATACCTCTATATTTCAGAGCGCCGACTGGCGCTCACATGACTGGCAGGCTCTCTCCTGTCCCCCTCTGACAGCTGTAGCAGATGGGTTCGAGATTTCCCCGCTGACATCAGTTGGGAGGGGAGGAGGAGAGAGCGAGCTGGTCACGTAAGCGCCGAGCGGCGCTCTGAAATTAGGTATAAAAAAATCCCCCCTGATATCTTTTTAGTATTTATTGCTGAGGAACTTTTAACAGGAGAGGGATTTAGGGTCACAGGATACTTCAAAACCTATCAATAGCAATAATGGGAGAACAAACTTCTCACTAATCTTCTAATAGCAGCTCTTCCTGGAGGTAACAAGGAATAGCCAATATATCTAGGACCTACAGCAGCAATTCATATAGCCACTTATGGCACTTAGTTCCCTTCTGGCACTTGCATAACTAATAGTCTGCCACCCAGCATCCATAAGTATATCCTCAGTAAGGAGGATAAGATCCTTCTCCAAATAAGGACATCAGTGCAATGCCCTCCAGAAAACATAAAGTGTTTGTAATTGATCACCTTGTAAAACAACCAATTCAGTTTGAAATAGAAATGAAAGGCAAAACATTTGTGTATAGATTGAAAAAAAAAGTAAATACTTTTTTTCCCCTTTTTTTAAAGTGATCATATTCCCTATGTTTACAGCTGCATAAGAGCTGGGGGAGGAGAAGCAACAACACAATGAGCTTCCCAGTGAATGGCTGTGTAGTGGGGAGTGCCAGGACAAGTCTGATCATTGGAGGAGAGCACACAGGGTTCCCAGCACAGCTATAGAACTGACCACGGTGTGTTCTCCTGCCTAGTTTGGTCAGTTTTTAATAGGAAAGCAGAGGGACTGACAATAACACCAGGGCTTTCACACAAAGGAAAAAATACAAAGAAAACAGGATACTTTTTCATACAAGTACACGGTACAGGAGGAAACAGGAATATGAAATGCTGGTGTAACAAATGCTTTAATCCCTTGGCAATCTTCTCCAGGCCCTCAGCCCACAGCTGCTGAGGCAAAGACCGGAATTTCTTTGCTCTTTTTATCAGTAAAGCTGCCTCCAGGGGCAGAAGCCACAAGAGACCTGGAACCTTCCCTTGAGGGAAAGAACACTGCTCAGGCCACCTGCACATTTATCACCTTCTGGATGCCTCATTCCAGGGACTGGCTGAGGCATGATAAATATTCAACAGGTCATTTGAAACTCCCTGCTCTATGCCCAGGAAACTTCTTTCAGAGACAGATGCGAGTAATTGAACACTGAGCTCAGGAAACCCTAAATAGACCGACACAATCAATCACTGCTCCACCCAATACAATGGAGCCAAAGACTAAATTTACCTGACAGCCTAACTAGAAGAGGGCGGTACATGCTTTTAGATACAGTATATATATAGCATGGGTCTCCAAAGTACAGTCCACGGGCCACATCCAGCCCGCTAGGACGTCTTTTCCAGCCCGCAGCTTGAGTCCTCACACTCACTGCAGGGACAGGCCTCTTTAAATTTTGTTGGGTTGTGGGACTTTCGCTGCATACTCCACTCCCCCCCCCCCCCCCCCCCCGCACTGTACAGAGAAAGTCCTGCAACCTGACAAAGCCCGCCCCTCCCGATGCCGTACTGTGCTATTGGTTGCCAGGACCGCCAAGAAACCAATAAAGTACTTCTTTGGAGTACCACTGTCACCACGTCTTTTACACAGGGTGCTTATGTAACAGCAGGACCAGAGCTGGAAGCAGTAGATCAGCACTGAAGCTGGTGATTGCTTGCTATGGGGCAATGAGGGGGACAAAAAAGTACATGGGGGGTTTCTGTGGGGGACACAAATGTATGTGGGGGGCTCTGAGCAGAGACATAAATGTGTGCATGGGGGGTCTGAGGGGGACACTAAATGTATTATGGCAGGCAGTGATGAGAACATAAATGTGCATGGGGGGCTCTGAGGGGGACATAAATGTGCATGGGGAGGCTCTGAGGGGGGCATAAATGTGCATGTGGCTTAGATGTGGAAACAAATGTGTTTGAGGGGGTCTATGAAGGGGAAACCCAAGTGGGGGCTCTTATGGTGACACATATTTGTGGGGAGACTCTGATGGGGACACAAATTTGCGGGGAGACTCTGATGGGGACACAAATTTGCGGGGAGACTCTGATGGGGACACAAATTTGCGGGGAGATTCTGATGGGGACACACATTTGCATAGAAACTATGATGGGGACACAAATTTGCAGGGAGAACTCTGATGGGGACACAAATTTGAAGGGAGAACTCTAATGGAGACACCCAGGCCCGGACTGGCCATAGGGCACACCGGGCATTAGCCCCGTGGGCTGCTGTCCCTGGGCTGCATTTTTTAGGAAGAGCGACTTCCTGATGACTGGGCCGCACGGCGGGAGGTAATCGGCGACCGTGGTCCGGACAGGGTTAACACAGACCGCGGCCGCTCACCTCCCGCTATAGGGCTTTCCTACAGTAGGGCCGGGCACCAGCACGCTTACAAGGTGCAGAAGGAGGTGGGAGAGAAGGCTCCTGTGACATGCAGGAAGCGCCT
Source organism: Lithobates septentrionalis (assembly GCA_037952835.1). Taxonomy (NCBI): domain Eukaryota; kingdom Metazoa; phylum Chordata; class Amphibia; order Anura; family Ranidae; genus Lithobates; species Lithobates septentrionalis. Next base: position 84,105 of record JBBDGP010001951.1, read on the forward strand.
GCACTGGACAGACACCTCGTGGGCTGGGGGCGCTGGAGCTATGGCTGCACTCGAGGAGACGGCGGCAGCCTCTCTCCTAACACCGGCCGGGACACTGATGGCTGCACAGGGAGGAAGGTGAGCACACTGGAAAAAAAAAACATGCTCCAGTGCGTTATATCCCGCTCTGTAGTGGCGGGGAAAGGGAGTGGATTTGGGCTTTCTACTTTACTGGTCTGGGGCTGTCTATTACTGGTCTGGGACGGTGTACTGGTCTGGGACGGTTTACTGGTCTGGGACTGTGTACTGGTCTGGGACTGTGTACTGGTCTGGGGCTAACTATTACTGGTCTGGGCTGTCTCTTACTGGTCTGGGCTGTCTATTACTGGTCTGGGGCTGTCTATTACTGGTCTGGGACTGTCTATTATTGGTCTGGGGCTGTCTGTGTACTGGTCCTGGTCTGGGGCTGTCTGTTACTGGTCTGGGACTGTCTATTACTGGTCTGGGACTGTCTATTACTGGTCTGGGGCTGTCCGTGTACTGGTCTGGGGCTGTCCGTAATTTTTTATATTTTAGTTTGCATGGTACGGTTTAATTAGCTATTCGGGTAAGCACAGAATTTACCAAACTACACACCTCTCAGAATGAATATCTGGTCACCAACCACCCCGCGAACGCCCGCCCAACATCCCTGCCCTACTTCCCCCAGGAATTGGGCTGCCCAGTTTAAAATGCCCGGGCCTATTTTTTGTCCCAGTCCGGGCCTGGAGACACCAATTTGCGGAGTAGACTCTGATGGGGACAGAGATGTATGGGGATACTCTGAAGGAAGCAAATATGTAGGGCCCCAGGGCATGATGCTTCAGCATTTAGGTGCCAGCAGATAAGTAAAATATACAATGTGGTCCTTGAAGAGAAAAGTTTGGAGACACCTGATATAGAGCATAGCATGCCTTTAAACACCATGTAAGTATGGAGATGTGTTCTATCCGTGTTAAAGACCATTATTGTTTTTAAAAGCTTGCTGATACCCTTGTCCCGGAAAAGTTAATTAGTAATGAAGATAAACAGAGTTCAGGTAAATTACTTTCAGGTAATTATAGTGCTAATATTCAATATAATTCCAGCTATGCAAGTGGAGAATGTTTTTTCCTGATGTACATCATTTTATATCAAGTTAAGTTTGATACAATAATATTATTTAAATGCCTACATCCAGGGACAGGGAAATGGTCATTGGAAAGTTCTTATCAGTCTGCGGTTTAATGTGCTCTGTGAACAACTTCTCTTTTTTTTTTTTAAAGAACGATAATTATCAAAGTAATAACTGCTAGGAATTTGTGTTTAAAATGAAAAAAAATGTTCCTCAGAAAGGTTCACCATTCGTTTGTTACAGAGAACCTACCAATAAATTTCCAGGTCAACAGAAGCACAATTTTGAAGTATTACAAAAAATAGCACAATAATAATAAAAAAAAAAACTATTTTATGATTAACCACTTGCTCTCCAGGGCAATTTTGAAATGTTTCAATTACATAGAACCCCCAAACATTATTTTCTGAAAGTAGAGGCCCTGTAGAATAAAATGCTGGCTGTTGCAATTTGTTAAGTTATATGATATTTGCGCACAGCTGTTAATTTAAAAGCAAATTTTCAGGAAGAAATACACTGAATTATAGTGCACACATACAATACAATACCCATTTTTTTTTTGTAAAATATACAAGATTATGTTGCCGTGTAAATAGATACCATATCAAGATTTAAAATTGTGCATGCCTGTGAAATAGTGACAAACTATGGTACCTAAAATTGTCCATTGGTGATGCTTTAAAAGCCTTTACAAGTTACCCTTTTAGCGTTAATAATGAATTAGGGCTCTAGAATTATTGCACTTGCTCTGATATTCTTTTTTTTTTGTTTGTTTAAATTTGTTTATTGGTCAAGAGAAAGACATACAGAATAAACAAAATTACTTGCTCTGATATTCATGGTGATACTTCACATGTGTGGTGTAATCATCATTTACATATGCAAACCTTTGTATTTGTGTGTATTTATTTTATTTGTGTTATTTATTTTATTTAAATTTTATTGTTACACTTTTTATAAAAAAATTTTTTTACATATAAATCGCAAGTCTCTTGTGATAGTTTTGGACAGGTGATCGGTACTCTTTTTATGGAGAGATCAGGGGTCTATTAGACCCTTGATGTCTCCCCTACCCCCCAAAGCCGCTAACCGAGCGCAGTTGCAGCCATTATCCTGGTTTAACCGCTTTCTGATAGGATGTTTTCATATGTATGCCGGTCAGCAGGTGGTTAAACAATAGTCATTGCTCTTCAGGCATAGTTACATAGTTATTTAGTTACATAGTAGGTGAGGTTGAAAAAAGACACAAGTCCATCAAGTCCAACCTATGTGTGTGATTATGTGTCAGTATTACATTGCATATCCCTGTATGTTGCGGTCATTCAGGTGGTTATCTAATAGTTTCTTGAAGCTATCAATGCTCCCCGCTGAGACCACCGCCTGTGGAAGGGAATTCCACATCCTTGCCACTCTTACAGTAAAGAACCCTCTACGTAGTTTAGGGTAAACCTCTTTTCTTCTAATTGTAATGAGTGGCCAAGAGTCTTATTAAACTCTCTTCTGCGAAAAAGTTTTATCCCTATTGTGGGGTCACCAGTACAGTATTTGTAAATTGAAATCATATCCCCTCTCAAGCGTCTCTTCTCCAGAGAGAATAAGTTCAGTGCTTGCAACCTTTCCTCATAACTAAGATCCTCCAGACCCTTTATTAGCTTTGTTGCCCTGCTTTGTACTCGCTCCATTTCCAGTACATCCTTCCTGAGCACTGGTGCCCAGAACTGGACAGCATACTCCAGGTGCGGCCGGACCAGAGCCTTGTAGAGTGGGAGAATTATCGTTTTATCTCTTGCGTTGATCCCCCTTTTAATGCAGGCCAATATTCTGTTTGCTTTATTAGCAGCAGCTTGGCATTGCATGCACTTGCTGAGCCTATCATCTACTAGGACCCCCAGGTCCTTTTCCATCCTAGATTCCCTCAGAGGTTCTCCCCCCAGTGTATAGATTGCATTCATATTTTTGCCACCTAAATGCATTATTTTACATTTTTCTACATTGAACCTCATTTGCCATGTAGTCGCCCACCCCATTAATTTGTTCAGGTCTTTTTGCAAGGTTTCCACATCCTGCGGAGAAGTTATTGCCCTGCTTAGCTTGGTATCGTCTGCAAATACAGAGATTGAACTGTTTATCCCATCCTCCAGGTCGTTTATAAACAAATTAAATAGGATTGGTCCCAGCACAGAACCCTGGGGAACCCCACTACCCACCCCTGACCATTCTGAGTACTCCCCATTTATCACCACCCTCTGAACTCGCCCTTGTAGCCAGTTTTCAATCCATGTACTCACCCTATGGTTCATGTCAATGGACCTTATTTTGTACAGTAAACGTTTATGGGCAACCGTGTCAAATGCTTTTGCAAAATCCAGATACACCACGTCTACGGGCCTTCCTTTATCTAGATGGCAACTCACCTCCTCATAGAAGGTTAATAGATTGGTTTGGCAAGAACGATTCTTCATGAATCCATGCTGATTACTGCTAATGATAGCGTTCTTATTACTAAAATCTTGTATATAGTCCCTTATCATCCCCTCCAAGAGTTTACATACTATTGATGTTAGGCTAACTGGTCTGTAATTCCCAGGGATGTATTTTGGGTCCTTTTTAAATATTGGTGCTACATTGGCTTTTCTCCAATCAGCTGGTACCATTCCAGTCAGTAGACTGTCTGTAAAAATTAGGAACAACGGTCTGGCAATCACTTGACTGAGTTCCCCAAGTACCCTCGGATGCAAGCCATCTGGTCCCGGTGATTTATTAATGTTAACTTTCTCAAGTCTAATTTTAATTCTGTCCTCTGTTAACCATGGAGGTGCTTCCTGTGTTGTGTCATGAGGATAAACACTGCAGTTTTGGTTACTGAAGCCCCCCGATTCACTCGTGAAGACTGAGGAGAAGAATAAATTCAATACCTTTGCCATCTCCCCATCCTTTGTAACCAGATGTCCTTCCTCATTCTTTATGGGGCCAATATGGTCTGTCCTCCCTTTTTTACTGTTTACATACTTAAAGAATTTCTTGGATTTTTTTTTGCTCTCCTCCGCTATGTGTCTTTCATGTTCTATCTTAGCCGTCCTAATTGCACCCTTACATTTCTTGTTGCATTCTTTATAAAGTCTGAATGCTGAGGATGATCCCTCAACCTTGTATTTTTTGAAGGCCTTCTCCTTTGCTTTTATATGCATTTTTACATTGGAGTTAAGCCATCCAGGATTTTTGTTCGCTCTTTTAAATTTATTACCCAATGGGATACATTGGCTAATGCCCTTATTTAATATGCTCTTAAAGCAAACCCATCTCTCCTCTGTATTCTTTGTTCCTAATATTTTATCCCAATTTATGCCTTTTAGCAAGGTTTGTAGTTTAGGGAAGTTGGCTCTTTTGAAATTCAGTGTCTTGTGTTCCCTTTATGTTTCCTATTTGTGTGATTTATACTGAAACTAATTGACCTGTGATCGCTGTTACCTAAATTGCCCCGTATTTCCACATCCGTGATCAGGTCTGTATTGTTGGTAATCAGTAGATCCAGTAATGTTTTATTTCTAGTTGGTGCATCTACCATCTGACCCATAAAATTGTCCTGCAAGACATTAAGGAACTGGCGAGCCTTAAATGAATGCGCGGTTCCCTCCGCCCAGTCTATGTCTGGATAATTAAAATCCCCCATTATGATAACACTTCCCATCCTTGCTGCTAATCCAATTTGTGATAGGAGATCCGTCTCCACTTCCTCCCTCAGGTTAGGGGGCCTATAGCATACTCCCAGTATTATTTTCCCCTTAGCTTCATCCCTTTGGAGCTCTACCCATAAGGATTCCACTTCCTCTCTAGCTCCCTCAGTGATGTCATCTCTCACATTCGCTTGTACATTATTCTTGATATATAGGCATACCCCTCCCCCTCTTTTACCCTCTCTATCCTTGCAGTATAGGGTATACCCTTAAATGTTTGCCAGCCAATCATGAGAGCTGTTGAACCAGGTCTCTGAAATTCCCACAAAATCCAAATCCTCCTTGTACAACAGTATCTCTAGTTCACCCATCTTGTCCGCCATGCTCCTGGCATTGGTGAACATGCCACATAGTTTAGACCGGTCGCATATTGTCCTCGTATTGGGTGTTTCGAGATTGCAACTAGGACTTGCTACTATACTTACCTTGTGTTTTTGTGCTTTGGTTAACCTACCACTAATGCCCCCAATACTACCCTCTGGAATATCTTCCGCACTGGCTATCTCTGTCTCTGGACCCTCCCCCCATCGCCTAGTTTAAAAACCCCTCTAACTTTTTGGCCATCTTCATTCCCAGCAGATCTGCACCCTCCTCATTTAGGTGCAGTCCGTCCCCTCTATAGTACCGGTTACCGACTGAGAAGTCGGCCCAGTCCTCCAGGAACCCAAACCCCTCCTTGCTACACCAGCTCTTCAGCCACTTGTTTACTTCCCTAATCTCCCTCTGCCTTTCTGGTGTGGCTCGATGTACCGGTAGTATTCCTGAGAATACTACCTTGGAGGTCCTTTTCCTCAATTTAGCTCCTAAGTCCCTAAAATCGTTCTTTAGGACACTCCATCTGCCTCTGACTTTGTCATTGGTGCCAACGTGCACCATGACAGCTGGGTCTTCCCCAGCCCCCCCCAGTAATCTGTCCACAAGACCCATGATGTGCCGAACCCGAGCGCCCGGTAGACAACATACTGTTCTACCACAAGTTTAATACTTCCCTTGTTTCATTTATTGCATTAACAGTTGTCCCACTGGACCCCAGAGGCGGGGAGTGGGACAAAAAAGTATGCCAACAGGAAACACTCTGGATTGAACGTTTGGGGGCCACTGTCCCCCCCGGGATTAATGAGGCCCAATCATACAAACCATTCCTCTAATCTAATCCATTTCCTTATTTAATTTTATCAAACACTATACATAAGATACATGCATACTAAACTAAAATCAGGCTGTTTGGGAGCCCAACAGCTTTGGTTATTATCTTTGAACTCCCTATATACCTCTGGATATGCATCACCACTCTTAAATTTCTTGTATGTTTTTGGGTATATATTAAGATATCACATATCAAACACTGCTTAATAGAATCTTTAGTAAAATATCATGCACTGCTATATACTGTATATTATGTGCCTGCTGCCGAATTTCTGTTTTGTCTTGTTTGTATTTTGCTTTTGTTTTGTTTTGTTCTGTTGTTCCCTACTATACCGTGATCATGACCCTTGGATGCCGATCTTACTGTTCATATTGCTATGAATATCAATTTATCCTTATATAATATTTGCTTATCAGTAACATGTCTATAGTTATAGACAATTTCCTTTACACATATAATATGGGGGCTGTCCTGTGACACCATGGATGCACTTCCTGTATTGCAATATTCAGGTAGGATTACCAGGAGCAATGTGCGGCCGCCCAGCGCCACATCTGCATGCCTATTGTCTGCAGGTGTTGGCGCATATGGTATTCCGTGGTTGCCGGGGTGACATGGGCTCGCCGTTATCTCCCTCCTCTTCCCCTTCCCTATGTGGGCGGGGGACTATGGATGGACGCGACGGGCCCGGCCTCCCCCCTCTGGTTGCCTGGATACCTAGACGCGGCTGCCTTTTCCCAGCCTGGCGCTCTTCCGTCATTGGAACGGCGCCGGGAGTCGGGACATGCGCAGTACGCGCCAGCGGCCGACCTGGATGATGTCACGTCGGCTACGCCGATTGGTGACTACAGGTGGGGCGGATGTACAAGAGACGCCGCAATGGCGTCTCCTACGACACTATCTGCACTAACTACTATCTGCGGTGGGATGGCGCATTAGCGCTCCACCACCAACTATCATACCTATATTCTCTACAATTAGGTAAGCTTTTAATGCTCTTATCTCTATCCCTCTCCCTTATTCCCACTTAACTCAGATGCTACTTTATCTTATCATTTGTTTTTACCCACCTTAACAGACTCAGCAAGATTGGGGATATAAATCGCTGGGAACGATTATGTTCTTATATGTAGATGAACCATACAAGTCAGCTTATGACCAACAACTGTTTCTCCCCTGTTCTACCTATTTGCTGGGAACTACCTCTATCTAACAGAGAAACAGCTGAGGGTTGGTTATTTCTGCCCCCTCCCGCTTCTAAACATAGCCTTACATTAACTAGGGTAAGTCTCAATGTACTATATTTCATTCCAATTAAGCTACTTATCTATGGATATGTAAGTTATACCACCATTATTGGGAATTACTTATATTTACTAAATTCGTATATATACATATATACATTAATAACCATACATATACCGCATAGCTTATCCGTCACCATTATCTCCAATTATTAATACTCTTTTCCCTTTCCCCTCTCTTTCCTAATCCTCTCCCTCCCCCCCCCCTCCCCTCCCTCCATTCCTTCCCCATATGATCCCTTCCCTTCCTTTCCCTGCCCCCTGTCCGTCCCCCCCTCCCCTCTCCTTGTCTCTCCCTTCCCCCCCCCCCTTCCCCCCCCCTCCTTTCCCCTTCCCCCCCCCCTCCCTTCCTCCTTTCTTCCCCCCCTTTCCTTTTTTTTTTTTTCCCCTTTCCCCCTTCTTCCTCTGCTCCTCCCCCTCTTGATGTCTCCCTTCTTCCATACCTTTCTTCCTCCCCTTGTCCACTCCTGTTTTTTGTTTTTCCCCTCCCCTCTCCCCCCTACCCTATATATGTTTTTTCTCATTTTACCTTTATATCCTTTTTATCCCTTACTACACATCTACACTATGTTACATCTGTCCCCACATTGCCCCTTTTCCGGCTTGATATGCTTACAGTGTTGCTGTCCTCCTGGTGTCCCTGTTTTTAACGGTCCCCATGTATTATCTGTTGACCCGTATGAAAGTATTTATATTAACAATATATATACAAAAATAATTTGGGAAGGCTGTTATTAATAACATACTATCCATTACAGCTATCGTAGTGTTTGCTCCTGAAGAAGCGCTAGAGCGCGCAACATGTCGAGCCCATAATCTTTTACAGAATCTTGGCTACCATCACCACATGGCGCTGATTCAACGATATGTACTGTAACTATATAGATCAATAGGTTGTCTGTATCCCTTATTGATCCAATAGCTTCGTTGTCTCTTGATTTATTTTGTATGGAGTGCATATTCTGTAAATGATGTTTACTACATAAGGTTTTATCCTGTCTTTGTCTTTCCCCGCTTTTAATACACCATTTTTTGAAATGAAATAAAACTAGATTTTTAATGATACAAGTATCTTTATTGTGCCTATAAAGTCTTGGTGCCTGCCCACACTCCTACGTCCTTTAAACATACTGTTCGGCGCTTCAGGTCTTGGTTACAGATTGCCCTCTCTGTCCTTCTAAGAATTGAGTCCCCTACCACCAGAATCTGTCTTTCCTTTCCCTTTGCTGCCCCCCCACTCTCACTGGAGGAGTTCTTCCCCTGGCAGCTAGGAGAGTCCCTCAGCTCCAGCAGTGCTGGTCCCTGACTGGTTTCACCAATGTCACTCAATGGAGCGTACTTATGGGGATGCTCCAGTCCTGGATCGGCCTCCCTGGCACTTCCCCCTCTACCTCTCCTGGCTGTCACCCATCTACTCTTTGCTAGTGTCTGCACCTCTTTGTCTCCACTCGCCTCTGTGCTGGCCCCTGCCGGCACCTGCCGTGTACGTTCCTGGCTCTCCTTTAGTATGGAGGCATGTGGCTGTGTTTAAGGTGATTGGTGTGGAAGACTGATGTCTTAAATTGGTTGTAACCTTAAATGAAAGGTTTATCCAGCCATCCTACACAGTGTACATTTTCGTTAAAAACGATGCCTCTAAATATCTTTTTCTTCAGATCTCTTCTAGCCAGTCACGTGACTCCTGGACGCTCTCCTACTCCGATCTACGGGCTACAGCGGAAGGGGCCGAGATCTCCCTCTGACATCACCCGGGGAGGTCAGGTGACCGCTGTGCTGTCCATTCTGCCCTTTCTACTGTAGCCCTTAGATGGGGGCGGAGAGCGGCCGGGAGTCATGTGACCGGCCAAAAGAGATCTTATAAAAGGTATTTAGAGGCATCGTTTTCAACAAGCATGTACACAGTGGCTGGATAAAAGAGAGGGGCTAGCAGTAAAAAATTTTTTTTTACGTTTACTTTACTACTAAAACGGTAGGAGGGGGGGGTGGAGACGGCTCACGCACACAGGAGCTGACAGACAGGGAGGGAGGGGGATAGAGGAGTACAGTGGATGGCAGAGGCACGTAAACCGACCACGGTAATCGGGGCTCAGTAGCCTAATTATCGTGGTCAGCACACCAAGGGGGACTTAGGAACAGGCAGGATCAACCAACTTCCAACTTACAGAGGGACAGGTTAGACAGCACAAGCACTGCGCTGTTTAACCCGCTATAAGGGAACAGGATCTCTCTTTTTTTTTTTTTTTCTTTTTTTTAGGGTTTCCACCAACTTTAAAGTGATTGTAAAGTCAGAAGGTTTTTTACATTAATGCACTCTATGTATTAGCCCCCCTAATACTTACCTGAGCCCCCTCTCTATCCAGTGATGTCTACAAATGCCTCAGTCATCCGGGACTCTCCCTCCTGATTGGCTGAGACACAGCAGCCATTGGCTCTCGCTGCAGTCAATTAAACTCAGTTAGCTAATCAGGAGAGAGGGGGGCAGGGCCGAACTGCAGCGCTGTGTCTGAATGGATACATCGAGCCTCAGCTCAGGTGCCCCCATAGCAAGCTGCTTGCATTGGGGGCACTCAACAGGAGGGATGGGCCTGGAGCTCCATGCAGGGACCCAAGAAGTGCGTGATGTGGGCTGCCCTGTGCAAAATCACTGCACAGAGCAGGTAAGTATAACATGTCTGTTATTTTAATGGAAAAAACAAGACTTTTCAATCACTTTGAGGCTGGATTCACACCTATGCATTTTTAGTGCTTTTTGCATTTTGCAGATTTGCACTACAGTCCATTTACCATGGTTTCCTATGGAACACGTTCTGTAGTGCAAATCTGCAAAATGCAAAAAGTACTGAAAATGCATAGGAGTGAATCCAGCCTAAGGAAGAAGCCTTTCCTCAGTCTCCTCTCAAGTAGTGATCACTTAGAACAGGCCTTCTCAACCTTTTTGCCCCAGAGAAACGTTCTAAATATTTTTTAGGTCCTGGGAAACCCTTGCCGAAAGCAGTGGGATAAGTAGTGGCTATTGGGAACAATGCCTGCCTTAAAGTGATGGTTAAAACGCCATTCTTGCAGACAACTAAAAAAATTATTTGATTCTGATAGCTCTAAGGCCTGGTTCACATCTATGCATTGTTTAGCGCGTTTTCAGTTTTGCAGAAACACAAGTCAATTTAACCTGGATTCCTATGGATGTAGTTCACATCTGTGCATTTTATGGAAAGGGCCAGGGACTTTTTTCTGGTTTTTCGTTCCATAGACTTCAAATGATGAAAAGCATGTATTGAAAAATGCAAAATGCACCTGTAATATGCAAACTGCAACCTGCATAGGTGTGAATAAGGCAGATTTAGACGTGCATATAAATCTCCCCTGCCTATGAAGCCCGATCTGCTTCAGGATCGCACTCAAGAGGCTATTGACAGGCAATGAAGAAGCAATGCGATGCCTCCTCACCACCTGTTTTTTTTGTTTTTTTTATTTTTTTTTAATCGATTTTCAAAAATATATAAAATGTGTTTTGTTTTCTTTTTACAGCAGTTATTAAATACACCTTACACAAAGCCTCTTATATATAATAAACAAAAAAAAACCCATTACATTACAATTTCCCCCTTTTTGCCCCCCACCCACCCCCCTCTATACCCCATCCTACCCTCCCCCCTATTACCTCCTTATTCCTACCTCACCTTCCTATTTACTTAATATCATACAACCATTACCTTAGCTCTTCCTACATACAATTTACATGGGATAACCCACTTCTAACCAAGGCAACCAAATTTTTTTAAATTCATTTAAATTTCCTCTCCTTGCATATACTACCTTTTCCTTCCATATTGTTTCCGTTACCGTTTTAAACCAGTCGTTTTTGGAGGGGGGTTTCTCTGCCTGCCACCTCTGCGCTATTAATTTCTTTGCCTGAAATAGGCACCTTAGTACTACTTTATTTTTAATGTTTCCCAGCCTTTCCCCCACTGCCAGGATACAGTTTTGGGTCCATTTTTAATGGTAACTTGAAGATCTTATTTATGGTATCTAATATTTCCGTCCAATATCGATAAAGTTTCGGACATTTCCAGATCATGTGGATCAAGTCCCCGGTATTTTGGCACCTAGGGCATTTAGCATCCCCCCTCCGCCCCCATTCAAACATTTTTTTAGGTGTATAGTATGTTCTATGTAAAAGCATTAGGTATGACATCTTCTGGGCGGGCGAAACTTGGTTCCCCCCCTCCAATATCTTTTTCCATTGGTCATCCGCAATTCTACCCAAATCTTTTTCCCACTTACTTCTGCACTTAAGATTTTCTGAACTTATAATACTATTTCTGCATATCTGTGGGTAGAATTCCGCTATGGATCCCTTAGGGCCTCCGGTCCTACTTAATCTTTCATATATGGGGGAGGTGCTCCACACCGGGCCTTGTTCCCCAAACTGAGCTTTTAGAGCATGTTTGATTTGCAAATAGCTATAGTATGAGCTATCTGGTATATCAAAAGCCTCTTTTAGTTCTATAAAAGTTTTTAGGGAACTACCGTTATATAGTTGATCCAGGCTAACTATCCCCTTTCTTTCCCATTTCTTTATTTTCCCTATTGATCTTACTTCTTGTAGGTTCTTGTTATCCCAGAGCGGGGCACCTTTAACCATACCCCCCATTCCCCTCAGGACCTTTATAGATTTCCACACTCTAATTATTAGCTTCACCGTAGGGGGTCTAAAGGCAAAAGAATTCGCCTCCAAGACCTCCACTAGTGTCTCATGTGGTGCCTCTACAGTCATCAGTCCCCCACTTTTATTCCCTTCGGGATCGGTATCTGGTACCATATGTTGTAGTTGGGCTGCTAAAAAATAACTACGCGGATGCGGTACTGCCAGACCCCCCTCCTGAGTTGGCAGTTGTAGAGTCTGAAGGCTTATTCTAGGTTGTCCCCCTTTCCATATAAGAGCTCTTAGTAGTGTATCGATTTTTTTAAACCATTTCCTTTGTATACAAATTGGTGAATTATGCATCAGATATAATAACTGGGGTACCACAGCATTTTGATTAGATTGCATCTACCTACTACTGATAAAGGAAGTCCCTTCCATATATCACTCTTATTCTTAAATTTGGATAGTAGAGGGACTAAATTGTTATTTATGTAATCATTTGGGTCATTTGTTATATATATACCCAGGTATTTTGTTTTCTCTACAATTTTTACTTGGATACTTTCCACACAGGAACTTTTTCTAATGGGGTCTAACGGTAACAATGCTGATTTTCCCCAATTTATGGTAAGACCTGAAAGTTTTCCAAACCTCGAGAAGATGTCCATCACCTGTCTAAGCGATCTCTCAGAAAAATGAGGACATCATCCGCATATAAAGCAATTCGTTCTTCTCTGTCCCTTCTCCTGAACCCTTCCATGATCCTGTCCTGCCTTACTGCAAGGGCTACTGGTTCCATTGCCAGGGCAAATATCAGAGGAGACAGGGGTCACCACCTGTTTTTAACCCCATTTTTGTTGACAAAAGCCAGCTGATCGCTAAATGTCGGGTCAACTTAGCCACGGCCGAAACATGTAAATGTCCCCCTCCCTCCTATTGCAGCTTAAGGAAGGAGGGGGGGCTGGCAGGCAGCAAAAACGCATCTTAACCATGCATTTTTCCCCTCCCCTTACAACCTCAAGTCTAAATGAGGCCTAAAACTAGACATGTGCAATTTGTTTAGTAACGAATCGAAATTTGACCGAATTTTCCATCTTTCGAATACTCGGATGCATCCGAATGTCCGGAAAAAAAATAACGAACTTCAACGAATACGAAAGAAATTATAAGGAAAATAACGAATGAATTCAATATGATTAGTTCATTCGTTAAATGTCTAATGAAACAAAAGGTCAACCCAGAGTAAATCTTACAGTCCAATCAGCTGATTCATTTTGTGTTGGAGGTTGGATTACTGGCAAGTGCATTCCTGAGAACTGAGTGAGAAGGGTGTTGTATTGTATGTGAGCAGAGGACAAGAGATATTGCCATTAATGGATTCAATAAACATACAACTTTCCAAACTACGACTCGTTATCACGAATATGTATACACACATAAATATTGAATCAAATCAATATACATACAAAATGAATCGATTCGGTATAACGAATGTCAACACTCTTTGCAAATAACAAATTATCTGAAAACGAATTAACGTAACATAACGAATATAACAGAACAAAATTATGTATTTTACGCATCGAAATGCAACAAAACGAGACAAAATTTTCTACCTAAAACTATGCAGACACCAAAAAGTGGAGGGCAATCAGCCCCAGCTCAAGGAATCCTAGGGTACAATAAAAAAAATTTGTTAATTTCTGACTTAGAATGTAACAAGTGACAACGGGAGAAGTATTAACAGGGGGCTGATCTGCTCATACACACAACATAGCATATAAAGGCTATAGCATGGGCCCCAGGATTCACATGATTGTGACATCTCTTTGAAAGATTTTAGTTTAGAAAATAGATGCGCACCATGGATGCTGCCTAAACAAAGATGGAGCTGATCCTCTTGTAGGCAGGGCCTACTTTTACTCTGTACAGGAGGGAACCTTTCAATGTTTGGGACCAGGCTGAGACTGGGATCATGTGAGGAATCTAACATTAAGGCAGTTCCCCAATTTAGAGATGAGCTTTCACACTGTGCGCAGTAAAAATACAGAGTTCCTCTGAAAAGTGCTGTCCCATGTCACTACACACTGTAACTGATGTATGTGTTGCATTAGGAGGGACATGCCGAGCTTGTGCCCACCCCACCAGTCCAGCGTACCTCTGTTACCTCACGCCCAGTAACAGAATGGGGTCCCGTCATGCACGAAATGCGGATCTCTTGCATGCACTTGTTAACTCCTTTCTCTTACCTCATGACCAGGCCATAGATCTCCAAAATTCAGGTTCGGATCTGGTTTCTATTAGATTCGGAGCGCTAGGGAAAGATCCTTTTTTTTTAAATTGTCGCTCTTTTTTTGTTTATAGCGCAAAAAATAAAAAACACAGGCGATCAAATACCACCAAAAGAAAGTCTATGGAACCAAAAACTAGAAAAAAGTCCCATGCCTTTTCCGTAAAATGCACAGATATGAACGTGACCCATAGGAAACCATGTTAAATGGACTATAGTGTGTTTCTACAAAACTGAAAATGCACTAAAAAATGCATTGGTGTGAACCAGGCCTAAAGGAGAATTTATAGCAAAAAAAAATTTTATGAGTTAAACCCACAAGTGATTTTTTTTTTTTACCACTATTATTACTTTATATTGGCCTTTGAAATTTACAAATACAGCAATTTAGAAATTGGAAGAAAAAGGTTTAGCACTGGGAAACACTTTTTGAAAGATAAATAGTGTATTTTATATATAACTATATAGATCAGACCAAAATGAGGGACAAATGATGAGGAAAGAGGGACAGAGGGACTTTGTTCTAAATCAGGGACAATTCCTTGAAATCAGGGAGAGTTGGGAGCGATGCGTGTACAGGGCTTGTAAATATTTAGGATATTTTGGTCTTTTTTCTGTGCAAATTACAAGGTCTGTTTTTCACATTGCATGCACATAACATGCAATGTGGGGGTTTGGGGTTTGGGTTCCTGGAGGACTGGGCCGACTTCTCAGTCGGTAACCGGTACTATAGAAGGGACGGACTGAACCTGAATGAGGAGGGTGCAGATCTGCTGGGAATGAAGATGGCCAAAAAGTTAGAGGGGTTTTTAAACTAGGCGATGGGGGGGAGGGTCCAGAGACAGAGTTAGCCAGCGCGGAAGATATTCCAGAGGGTAGTATTGGGGGCATTAGTGGTAGGTTAACCAAAGCACAAAAACACAAGGTGAGTATAGTAGCAAGTCCTAGTTGCAATCTCGAAACACCCAATACGAGGACAATATGCGACCGGTCTAAACTATGTGGCATGTTCACCAATGCCAGGAGCATGGTGGACAAGATGGGTGAACTAGAGATACTAGCTACATAGCTATGAGTAAGCACTTGGTATAGTGCGAAACGCGTAAGCTGATTGCCTGTACACCCTGTCATGTACTGTATGACATGTTCCTGATTTTACAATAAAGAAGTTTGGATTATAATCTCCTGGAGTGCGGCTGTTCGGATTTTCCCAATTGCACACAGTTACATGGCAAAGGAGGTTCAATATAAAATAATGCATTTGGGTGGAAAAAATATGAATGCAATCTATACACTGGGGGGAGAACCTCTGGGGGAATCTAGGATGGAAAAGGACCTGGGGGTCCTAGTAGATGATAGGCTCAGCAATGGCATGCAATGGTTAGCTGCTGCTAACAAAGCAAACAGAATATTGGCATGCATTAAAAGGGGGATCAACGCCAGAGATAAAACGATAACTCTCCCACTCTACAAGGCTCTGGTCCGGCCGCACCTGGAGTATGCTGTCCAGTTCTGGGCACCAGTCCTCAGGAAGGATATACTGGAAATGGAGCGAGTACAAAGAAGGGCAACAAAGCTAATAAAGGGTCTGGAGGATATTAGTTAAGAGGAAAGGTTGCGAGCACTGAACTTATTCTCTCTGGAGAAGAGACGCTTGAGAGGGGATATGATTTCAATTTACAAATACTGTACTGGTGACCCCACAATAGGGATAAAACTTTTTCGCAGAAGAGAGTTTAATAAGACTTGTGGCCACTCATTACAATTAGAAGAGAAGAGGTTTAACCTTAAACTACGTAGAGGGTTCTTCGCTGTAAGAGCGGCAAGGATGTGGAATTCCCTTCCACAGGCGGTGGTCTCAGCGGGGAGCATTGATAGCTTCAAGAAACTATTAGATATTCACCTGAATGACCGCAACATACAGGGATATGCAATGTAATACTGGCACATAATCACACACATAGGTTGGACTTGATGGACTTGTGTCTTTTTTCAACCTCACCTACTATGTAACTATGTAACTATGTAACACCATCTGCTGCATTTGGGACAAGCTCTTTTTAAATCAATTAATACTGTATATTTGGGATTTTTGTCTAAAGGCAAAACCGTGATTTCAATAGCAAGTGACAACTCAAGAGTTTTAGTGAATTCTGTCAGTATGTGACTGATTGATTCAAATTGATTTTATTTTTTTAGCTTTCTCATAGCAAAGGCAGAAAACATATCATCTTACCTCGATGAATTATTTGTCATGGCAAAATAGCTGAAAGCGTGGCAGAATGTGCATCAGTTCTAAATAATACTGTGATTGCGCAGATATGTGTAGGAGGTAATTTGTTTGCAAATTATATATGTAGCTGTCCTATGTCATGTTGGATAAAAATGCTTTAAAGATTACTTAGAGATGATGTAAAGAATACGTGCACGCATTACGCATTTTTTCAATGCTTTGGTTGTCACTGTGAATTTAATGATACTTGTATCTAATCTACAAAACTAGCCATACTGTCACTTGTGTTTTTTCTATTTAATCACAAAAATCCTGATATTAATGTTAATACCTACAGTAATAGCATATTTCCTAGATTTCCCATTTCGGTGATTACTGCACCACTTTGGTCTTCTTGATTCAAGCAGCTCTCTGACACCTACAATAACGTATATCAAATAAGGTTTCTGTGGCAACAAGAAGTTTTGAGTGAAGATACACAATGTATGAACTCTTCTGTCATTACTTTTAAAGACACACACCTTCCTCTATAGCTGTGGTTCTCAACCTTCCTAGTGCCGTAACCCCTTGATAAAATTTCCCAAGTTGTGGGGACCCCTAACAGTAAAATAATTTTCATTGCTCATTCATTGTTGTAATTTTGCGACTGTTATGAATCGAAATATAAATATCTGATATGCAGGAGCCATCATTGCGCAATATTCCAAAAAAGATAATTTATTTAGCTTAAAACACGAACAGATGTACACTCACATGATAGGGTGTTGTTAGATCGGCACTAAGTCTATCCAGCAATCTGACATACAGTTTGTATACGCTGCTCCATGCTTGGAAGCCGACGCACGTTCCAAGCCTCATTTTCGGTGCGGGTCAGGAGCCGGATGTGACGTCAGCGTTGCTCCATTAGTCTCAACGCTTCCTGATGACTCATAGTTCATGCGAAACACGTTGAGGCTAATGGAGAAATTCCGACGTCACACCCGGCCCCCGACCCGCACTGAAAATGAGGTTTGGAACGCACGCCGGCTTCCAAGCACGGAGCGGCGTATACAAACTGTATGGATTGCTGGATAGACTTAGTGGGGGTCTAACACCCTATCATGTGAGTGTACATCTATTCATGTTTTAAGCTACAAAAATGATCTTTTTTGGAATATTGCGCAATGATGGCTCTTTATCTTGCATGAGTAAATGGGTGGAGAATACATACCGCTGGACCTGCTGAGGCATCTTTGGAGTAACCAGTACAAATGATTGATAGACTAATGTTCTGATCTGATCAGGCCCTTATTATACCGTGTTCTAGTGAGTGCACAATTCAGAAGGTGGTAGCGCATCACAGGTGTTTGGGTGCTATACACTTTGTATATCTAGCACTGGCACTGAATAACCACTTTTGAGGAACCAACTGAGACGTTTATATATAAATTATATGTTTTGTTCCATAATAATTTTATTCTTGCACAGTCAAGCCATGTTGGATTCATTTATTCACAATCTATTGATTTGATTGGGCTGGTGGCACACAGTACTAATATGTTTTTATTTGTCTCTGACTTACCAGTTACTCAGGTGTTCCATCAGAATCAGCAACCCGTCTAATTTGGAAAGGGAAGTGACGTTCCGTCGCCACCATCTTGGTACACTGGTCTGCAGTAAGGCTACAGTTAGAAGTCAGCAAGCGGACATCATTTTACACCCACTGAAGTCTTGCATTTTACACTTATTTTTACCAGTAAACTGAGCGTATATACCTGAGCGTATATACCAAGATGGCGGCGACGGAACATCACTTCCGCGTGGTCACCGAAAGTGACGCCTCGCTGACCCGTCATTACTATGTGTATGGAGTCGGGTCTGTCTGGGTTGGAACAGCGTTCGCGACTCCCTGGCAAATCAGCAATCGACCCCCCCAGGGGGTCGCGACCCACGGGCTGAGAACCGCTGCACTATAGACAGTTGAAAAAAATGTTTTATTTTTACATGACTATAATTGCATATTCTAAGTCACAAAGCTTCAGTGTGATTTGATTACATTTATGAAATATGAATGTGGACCATCCTGCCAGTTATTACATAGTAGCACTTTGACCACTTCAGCTCCGCACAGTTTACCTGCCCTTCATGACCAGGCCATTTTTGCGATACGACACTGCGTTACTTTAACTGACAATTGCGCAGTTGTGTGACGCTGTACTCAAATAAAATGGCTGTCCTTCTTTCCCCATAAATAGAGCTTTCTTTTGGTGGTAAAAAAAAAACAATAATTTTTTCTTTCTGCTATAAAACATACCCAATAAAAAAATCTAATTTCTTCATCAATTTGGGCCAATATGTATTCTGCTTTTATATTTGTGGGGCAAAAAAAATCCCAATAACTGTATATTGATTGGTTTGTGCAAAAGTTATAGCGTCTACAAACTATGGGATATTTTTATTTTGTATTTTATTTATTTTTTACCAGTAATGGCGGCGATCAGCGATTTATAGCAGGACTGCGATATTGCGGCGGACAAATCAGACACCTAACTGACACTTTTTGGGGACCAGTGATACTAATACAGTGATCAGTGCTAAAAATATACACTGTCACTGTACTAATGACACTGGCAGGGAAGCGGTTAACATCAGGGGCGATCAAAGGGTTAACTGTGTTCCCAGGGAGTGCTTGCTAACTGTGGGGGATGTGCTTTGACTGGGGGAAGTAAAAGATCCGTGTTCCTGCTTAGCAGAAACACAGGATCAGTACATTCCCCTCTCACAAAACGGTAGTTCTGCTTGTCTCTCAAATGATCAGCGAGTCCACCGGACATGTGGTTAAAAAATAGTTCTATTGTATGCCATTTGCTTTGCTGAAGAACAGCCTTTCCCAGCCAGGGTGCTGTGGAATCCTGTCTTTGCAGAGGTTGCTAGGAGTTTCTAGCAGTGAGCAATAGCTGATTGTGGTTGTAAACCTTAGATATGAAATATGAATAAAGCATATTCTTCTATAGTGTGTACTTTTCTCAATTAAGAGCACTAAGAGTCATTACTGTCTGCTGCTTTGTTCCTCTGCTATCTGCATGAGTCACTTCTGACAAGTTTTCCTGACACCAAGAATAAAAAGATGACGGGAGGGATCTTCAGCTGATTGACAGCCTCAGCTCTGTTCTTGCATGCTGTGTGAAGGGGATGTGTCCCTTCCCTCAAATCAGCTGCCAGAGTTCTCCTCACTGAGCTCTCCACCCCCCCCCCCTTTTTTTTGAATGCTCAGACAAGCTTTATAAATTCTGGACTTTGAAAAGATGAAGAGAAGACTGCTGATAAACAGGTACAACTTATGTAGGTCGATTGATTTAATCTCTGTGTATCACTAGAGGCCAGTCACGTTACTGGATATATGGCAGGGTTTACAAACACTTTAGACACTGTGGAACTTTAGACAGAAAATTAAGTCCTGCTAGATTGCTTCAGGTTGGCCCCTTTTTCAGGTATAGCTATGTAAAACATTAAAAATAAGTTATTATACTGTTTAAAATCCAGTAATACACTGTGTTATACTGCTCTGCACATGCTCATTTGCTCTCTGTTTTTAGGCACTAGGGAATTTATAGAGGCCGATCTGATGACAGCCTTAAAGCAGAATTAAGCCCTCCTATCCTTTACAGCCAAAGAAGCTGCTTCTGTTTGATCTGCAACTGCCACAGTGCTGCACATGTAATCAGTTATGACACCGGCCATTTGATGGTTTGACAGTTTGGTTGTGGACATAAGCAAATGTGACAGTTAGCAATTCCAACATTGCAGGAATGTAATTGTTTTTGAAGCCATTCTAAACAATGGGTTTAGTTTTATGATTTACTGCTGTTCATGGGCTCTTCAGCAAATTGGCAGCTTCCAGCAAGAAGAAACAGGAGCAATGCTGGAGGCAATTTACAGCACACAAAAATTTTGGTAATGCAATTATTAAATGTGGAATGTATGTTCCTTTCTAAAGAACATTATTTTTAAGTTATGGTAAAGCTCCGCTTTAAGTAATGGTGAAAATTGTTCCACAGTTGACACCACTTGGTAGAGCCAGTGGTGTTGGACCAGTGGACCCTACTTTTGCTTCAGGTAAGTAACCACTGACATCAATGATGTTTTTAATCGTAAGGATTCCATTTTTCACACTGTAGCTAACAATATAAGAGAAATTCTTCTCAAAGACCCCCAATGTATAAGAGCATTCTTTTTGCTGACCACCAGAGTAACTGGCATTCTTTCCATTGCCCCCAGATGTGATGGGCTATTCTTTTTTTTTAACTGACCCCCAATGTAAGGGACATTCTTTCTACCAATGTTTTATTTGCTTGTCTCATTTTTTTCATTCCATGGTTATTACGAAAATATTTTTGACATATAGAGCAGTGGGTTAAAAACAATACACCCTGAGTGTCAAATATGCTAGTGTAGTGTTACATCCACAGGAACCGCTTGGTCATTTGAGTTTTCTGTTCTGCGCCTCAACTCCAAGAACACACCCAGCCCCTCTAATACATCTGGTTGAATGAAAGTTACCGCAAGCACTTATAATGACAAGTATAGATACCTTTTACCTTGGCTATGAAAAAGCACCAGGAAATAGACACAAGACCGTTTAGTGGTAAATTAACTCAATGTATGCCCCAGTTGAAGTCCAATCGGACGAAACGCGTCGGAAGAGCTACACTCTTCCCTACACTTGATTTTATTTTTTAGGTGATCACGATATTTTAACTGTTTTGATTATTGGTGTCATCCAATAAAAACATCTTTTGATCTGCACTTTTGGCGCTTTCATATAATTTTTTGGAGAATCACCTATTCCTCTGAGACCTCCATGCAGTTGGGACTCCCCCTTGGCCTTTCAGACTGGCAGTCGTGACTGGGACAGCGGAGGGAAGATTCCCCTTGAGATCCGGGGTTTCTTGGACTAACCATGTTCACCGTGGATCTCTGAGCCTGTTTGATTCGGTGTCACCGGCATCCAAATCCTCCATTTCCGGTAAGCGTATTTCATCTGTTTCCCATTCAAGATCGTATAATCAATGATACACAGACGTGAAGACTCTCCATTTCGGTTGGATTTATTCCACACATTCACCATTATAGGACTACCATTCCATGTTTACTCGTTTGGACACCATTGAACTTGATTGGTTTATTGTGCCGCAATAATCATACTCATTTTTTATTTAATGGTTATCACTTTTGTCTGGTATATTGTCATCATCATTAGCGCTACATTTTTTTACCACATAGAATAAGCAGTGGTTTGAGCATAAATGAACTCACAGTAGGTAGGTACTTACACAGATCGCTAGCCAGTATATTCACTATGCCAAGGTAACTTAGAATAGAGTTCCATACCCCTATACTGGGCTTAAATTGGTAGTAAGCTTTGTTAAAAAATAAAAATCTTCTCTCTGCAAGGTAATGTCATAATGTTCTAGTATGCATCACATACTGGCACGTTATGAACGCCTTACCTTAAAACATAGCCCTCCAGTGGTGTCACCGCTGACAGGGCTTCCATCTTCTCCTGGTCTTCCTTCCCAGATTGCGGACTATGGGTGCTTGAATGACCGAGCCGCAATGATGTCACTACTATGTAGGTGCGCAGGAGTCTTGGCCACAGCACAGAGCTCTGAAAGAACGTCACAAGCTGCAGAGACACTGAATATCTCCTAAACAGTTGTTGTATGTTTAGGAGATATTCCTTGTACCTACAGGTAAGCTTTATTATAAGCTTACCTGTAGGTACAAGTAGCCAATGGGAATTTACTATCACTTTAACTTCTGAATCAGCAGTCAACAATAAACAGTGCATATAAGCATTAACTGCAATGTTAATACTAGAACTAGCCTAAAGTGCACTCTAATGCCCCGTACACACAGTCGGACTTTGTTCGGACCGTGGATTTTTTCCGACGGATGTTGGCTCAAACTTGTCTTGCATACACACAGTCACACAAAGTTGTCGGAAAATCCGATCGTTCTAAACGCGGTGACGTAAAACACGTAGGTCGGGACTATAAACAGGGCAGTGGCCAATAGCTTTCATCTCTTTATTTATTCTGAGCCTGCGTGGCACTTTGTCAGTCGGATTTGTGTACACACGATCGGAATTTCCGACAACAGATTTTGTTGTCGGAAAATTTTATATCCTGCTCTCAAACTTTGTGTGTCGGAAAATCCGATGGAAAATGTGTGATGGAGCCTACACACGGTCGGAATTTCCGACAACAAGGTCCTATCACACATTTTCCGTCGGAAAATCCAACCGTGTGTACGGGGCATAAGAGGATAGCTGAGGATATGGTGCAATGTCCCCTGAGATGTCCCTCTCAGCATAAGCAACAGATGAAGGTCTCTGTGTAACAGCTGCAGAGAGACAGTCTTTATCCCTAACTCTTCAGCCGGCTAGCGTTGGAACCCAGTCGTACCGTTGGTGCACATGAGACTGCTAGATTACTGTATGATCAGTAACTAAAGGGCTCAGTCTCTCTGACAGCAGATAATCCCTGCAGCAGCAGCTCACTAGTCATAGCGATATTGCAGCTCACCATCCAGTCACAAACAGCGATTAGTCTCCTCTCTGCTGTGCACCCAGGTGACTCTGGCTGTCAGCACTCTGGATCCCTCTCAGGCAGCCAGTATGCAGCAGTAGTGGTGGAAGCTGGACAGCAATGTGAACGCTCTGGGCTCCCTGATGGCAAGAGGAAGCTGTGTAATGTATAGTGTTGGGTGAATGATTCGACCCGAGCATGAGTTCAGGCCGAACATTTGGCTGTTCGACCATTCGCCGAACACCTGAATTTGCAGTGTGTTCGCCGGGTGTTAGCCCCGCCGAACATACTGCAATGCACTGAGCGCTGCACAGTGCATTCTTCTCCCTGATTGAGTAAAGCTTTGCCCAATCAGGGTGCAGTGAAAGTTGGTTGTTAAGGAGTGTGGCCGGGAAGCTGGCCGCGCCGTCCATAACAACCGATGAGTCATCAGCTGTCAATGTGTTTCCCGGCTGACAGCGGAATAAAAAAAAAGTGGCGGTTAAAAAAAAAATGGCATGGGGTCCCCCCGGTCCATACGAGGCCCTTCAGGTCTGGTATGGATTTTAAGGGGAACCCCTCGCCAAAATTTAAAAAAGAACGATGTGGGCCCCCACAATCCATACCAGACCCTTATCCGGGCATGCAGCCTGGCAGGTCAGGAAAGGGGGGACAAGCGCCCCCTCTCTCTTGAACCATACCAGGCCACATGCCCTCAACATGTGGGGGTGGGTGCCAGGGCCCCATCCCCAGAACCGTGGTTGTGGGGGTCTGTGGGCAGGGGACCTTTTGGAATTACCGGCACAACATGCACCGGTCCGTGATGTTACAAGCAGGGCAGGGCCATCAGGTGACGTTGCCAGGTGGCCCTGTCCTTACCTAAGAACTGTCAAAGCGCAGAGGAGGCATTCGGCGGCCAGCCGTCCCAGAAGGCGGAGCAATGTTTTTTATTTTTCGGGTCGGTGATGCGGCGGGCGGCGTGGTTGACGATGGATTTACATCGAGGGACTTTTTTTTTAAACGATTTGTCAAAAACTTTATATTTTTGCTTTATTTTATCTACAACTTACTGATCAAGCTGCTGTAGCTGCTGAGGTGTAGCTATAGTAGTTTTTAGTAGGGGTTTTCTGAGACCTAAAACAAATTCAGAGGTTCTTGCATTGAAAAAAAGGTTGAAAAAGCCTACAATAAAAGGTAATTAAATATATTATATACTCATTAGTGGGGAAAAAGTCATTGTCTCTTTATTGTCAGTAACTGACAATGCAGAAATTATTTAAATACACAGGTTTTTTAAGTTGTGCCAAAACATAAAGCATTTTTTCCTATCCACTTGTAAAGCAAAGTGCCCATATGGTACAATTATTACAATATACTAGCTGGCTTTAACCCAACCTAACTTTTAAGCCAATGTACTGTATATGGGTCAAAAGGGATTTATGTAGATTATCATCTGATTAGCACTAACTTGATGTCAACTAGCTGTGACAGTGAACACATTCATGTGCTGACCACATTTTCTGTGTGCAAGGTCATCTAATATATATATTTTTTAAATCGTCTCCCATTTTATCCAGGTTGACATTTGGTACCTCTCTCAAACTTGGAATATGCAATAAACACCTCTATCATCCATATTTACAGTGCCTTGAAAAAATATTCATACCCCTTGAACTTTTCCACATTTTGTCATGTTACAACCAAAAACGTAAATGTATTTTATTGGGTTTTTTTTTGTGATAGACCAACACAAAGTGGCACATAATTGTGAAGTGGAAGGAAAATGATAAATGGTTTTTAAAATGTTTTACAAATAAATATCTGAAAAGTGTGGCGAGCATTTGTATTCAGCCCCCTTTATTCTGATACCCCTAACTAAAATTTAGTGGGACCAATTGCCTTCAGAAGTCACCTAATTAGTAAATAGAGTCCACCTGTGTGTAATTTAATCTCAATTATAAATACAGCTGCTCTGTGAAGCCCTCAGAGGTTTGTTAGAGAACCTTAGTGAACAGACAGCATCATGAAGGCTAAGGAACACAGCAGACAGGTCAGGGATAAAGTTGTGAAAAAGTTTAAAGCAGGGTTAGGTTGTAAAAAATATCCCAAGCTATGAACATCTCATGGAGCACTGTTCAATCCATTATCCGAAAATGGAAAGAGTATGGCACAACTGCAAACCTACCAAGAAATGGCCGTCCACCTAAACTGATAGGCTGGGCAAGGAAAGCATTAATCAGAGAAGCAGCCAAGAGGCCCATGGTAACTCTGGAGGAGCTGCAGAGATCCACAGTTCAGGTGGGAGAGTCTGTCCACAGGACAACTATTAGTTGTGCACTCCACAAATCTGGCCTTTATGAAAGAGTGGCAAGAGGAAAGCCATTGTTAAAAGAAAGCCATAAGAAGTCCTGTTTGCAGTTTGCGAGAAGCCATGTTGAGGACACAGCACACATGTGCAAGAAGGTGCACTGGTCAGATAACACCGAAATTGAACTTTTTGGCCTAAAAGCAAAACGCTATGTGTGGAGGAAAACTAACACTGCACATCACCCTGAACACACCATCCCCACCGTGAAACGTGGTGGTGGCAGCATCATGTTGGGGTTATGCTTTTTTTCAGCAGGGACAGGGACACTGGTCAGAGTTGATGCGTTGATGAGCCAAATACTGGGCAATCTTGGAAGAAAACCTGTTAGAGTCTGCAAAAGACTTGAGACTGGGGCGGAGGTTCACCTTCCAGCAGGACAACGACCCTAAACATACAGCCCAAGCAACAATGGAATGGTTTAGATCAGGGGTCTAAAACTGGCGGCCCTCCAGCTGTTGCGAAACTACAAGTTCCATGAGGCATTGCAAGGCAGACAGTTACAAGCAAGACTCACAGGCAGAGGTATGATGGGACTTGTAGTTTCGCAACAGCTGGAGGGCCGCCAGTTTGAGACCCCTGTTTTCGATCAAAGCATAGTTCAGACATAAATCCAATTTAGAATCTGTGGCAAGACTTGAAAATTGCTGTTCACTGACGCTCTCCATCCAATCTGATAGAGCTTGAGCTATTTTGCACAAAATTTCAAAGGGTATGATTACTTTTTCAAGGCACTGTACATAGATACATAGTTAGTCAGGTTGAAAAAAGACACAAGTCCATCTAGTTCAGCCAATAAAAACAAAAAAAAAAACAAACAACCATACAATGCCATATACACAATCCTATACCCCAGCAAAGCGTGATCCAATTTGCTACTGCAGGGGAAAACATTCCTTCCTGATCCCCTGAGAGGTAATCAGATATTCCCTGGATCAACTTTACCTATACATGTTAGTATCCAGTTATATTATGTACATTTAGGAAATAATCCAGGCCTTTTTTAACTGCTTCCAGACTGCCCACCACACATTTACTGTGGCAGGGCAGCCCGGCAGCGCAAAACAACGTACCTCAGGGTCTGGGGCATGTACGCGAGTGCCACCGGTGACCTGCTCTCGCTGTGATTGGACACAGCAGGAGCCAATCAGCAGGACCCGCCGATCCTTCGCTGGAGAGGCAGAACGGCAGTCTGCCTATGTAAACAAGGCAGACAGCCGTTTTATCAGAGAGGAAGAGAGATATTTTGTCTTCCTGCTAATCAGGAACATAGATCTCTCTCGTCCTCCAGTTAAACCACCCCCATATAGTTAGAAATCACTCCCTAGGAGCACACATAACACTTTAAATGCCCCGATGTTAACCCCTTCCCTGCCAGTGTCATTTATACAGTGACAGTGCATTTTTTTTAGCACTGATCACTGTAATGGTATCACTGGTCCCCACAAAGTGTCACTTAGTATCTAATTTGTCTGTCGCAATGTCGCAGTCCCGCTAAAAATTGCTGATCACCACCATTACTAGTAAAAATAAAAATGCCATAAAAATATCCCATAGTTTGTAGATGCTATAACTTTTACACAAACCAATCAATTTTCGCTTCTTGGGATTTTTTTACCAAAAATATGTAGCAGAATACATAGTGGCCTAAATTGATGAAGAGATTAGATTTTTTTAAAATTTCACGGACCCTTGAGCTACACCACTAGTAACCTTACCCCATTCAGAGTAAGAGCATTAACCACTTCAGCCCTGGAAGATTTGGCTGCTGAATCACCGGGCCATTGTTTGCGTCGCTTTAACTGACAATTGCGCGGTCGTGCGACGATGCACCCAAACAAAATTGACATAATTTTTTTCCCCACAAATAGAGCTTTCTTTTGGTGGTATTTGATTGCCTCGTGTCTGCGATTTTTATTTTTTGCGCTCTAAACAAATAAAGAGCGACAATTTTGAAAAAAAACCCCACAATATTTTGTACTTTTTGCTATAATAAATATCCCCATAGCTAATTTTTTCTCAGTTTAGACCGATATGTATTCTTCTACATACTTTTGGTAAAAAAAATCACAATAAGCGTATATTGATTGGTTTGCGCAAAAGTTATAGCGTCTACAAAATAGGGGATAGATTTATAGCATTTTTATTATTATTATTATTATTTTTACTAGTAATAGCGGCGATCTGCGAATTTTATCAGGACTGCAACATTATGGTGGACACATCAGACACTTTTGACACATTTTTGGGACCATTGGCATTTATACAGCGATCACTGCTATAAAAATGCACTGATTACTGTAAAAATGTCACTGGCAGGGAAGGGGTTAACACTAGGGGGCGATCAAGGGGTTAACTGTGTTCCCTGTGTGTGTTTCTAACTGTAGGGGGAGGGGACTGACCTAGAGGAAATTACAGATCGTGGTTCCTAGCTATTAGGAACAAACGATCTGTCACTCCTCACAGAACAGGGATTTGTGTGTTTACACACACACGTCCCTGTTCTGCCTCTCATGCCCGCAATTGCTCGTGGCCGGCGGTCATGAGCATCGGCACCCCTGCAGTGCATCGGGCGCGTGCCTGCTACCCCGATCCCGCAAACCGACGTATAGCTACGACGGCTCACGGGATCGCGCAGACCTGCTGCCGTAAAATGACACCGGCTGGTCAGCAAACGGTTAACCACTACTCTCTGAATTCTGTCTTTTAGCCAGTTTTCTATCAATTTACAAACTGATCTTTCCAAGCCTGTAGACTTTACCTTACATGTTAGCCGTGTGTGGGGAACTGTGTGAAATGCTTTTGCAAAATCCATGTCTACAGCCAGCCCTCTGTCCAAGGTTTTACTTACCTCTTCATAAAAAGAAATCAGGTTTGTTTGACAACTTCTGTCTTTCATGAATTCACGCTGTCTGTTGCTTAAAATATTTTTTTCCAGCAAGAACTCATCTATGTGGTCTTTTAATAAACTCTCCAGTATCTTCCTGACTATAAAAGTTAAACTAACAGGTCTATAGTTATTTGACAGAGGCTTTGATCCATTTTTAAATATGGGCACTACATTGGCCCTACTCCAATCCAGTGGTACTATTCCAGTCCTTAAAGAGTCCCTAAAAATTAGAAACAATGGCTTTGAAAGGACAGAGCTCAATTCTTTTAGGATCCATGGGTGGATGCCATCTGGACCATATCACTTTTGAGCCATTGTGGATCATTTGGGGTGTCAATACCATCCCCATTATGGACTTGAGCTCCCCCATGCTCCTTTGTATACACTGAGCTGAAGAAGGTATGTAATAAATTAGCCTTCTCTTTGTCCCCAGTCTACCACTCCAGATTATTTTGTAAAGGGCCTACATGCTCAGACCTGACCTCTTTACTATTAATATATTTGAAACTTTTTGGGGGGTTTGTCCTACTATCTTTTGCAATATCTCAATTAACAATCTCCGTTTTTAATTTTTGTGTCCTTGATTTCCTTTTTACATATTCTGTTATATTCCAGTCAAAGCAAATAAGTTTGAGTTACTTATATATGTAGGCACTGATATGAAATATTTTGGTGTAAAAATGCACAGCAAATGAAATGTGAACAGCACCACAGACAAGCTTGATGTTGGTTATCCCAACAAGTGTCTGGCTTTGCCACATGACAGCAAAGATGATGCATGAATTATGTAAGGGTTAGATAAGAACTTTCTCATCAGGAGTTCAAGTACTTTGGATTAGGTTTTCTTTGTGTCAGAATAAAGCCGCCTTCCCCTGTGCAGAAGCAACAATGAAGCCTAGATAACAAGGTTATTTTACACTGCTGCTCAGATACCAGAATCAATCCAATAAATGTAACATACAAACCACTTTAATTTCAGTACAGATTGTATGAAAAAGATTAGACACTCCACTAAAAAACAACTTTTGCTGGCAATTATAACACCCACTGGCATCTACTGTATATCATAGTCGAATTTTCTCGGAAGGCAGTTCTTGTTTACATCAATGTCCTCCATTTTATATGGCTACTTTATAAGGCCCATTTTGTTACAGTTTCCAAGGCTGATTCACCTACTTAAGATTTCCACCTAATTGAAGTTTTACTATCTAGTGCTGGGGTTGGGGCTTGTCCTTACCAGTAGCCCTGTGGATGTGGTTGTTTGTTACCTTTCTGCTTTGAGTTTATTTTTATTTATTCATTCTTGACTTTGTGCCAGCCATCACTGCTGCACCCCAAATTTACTATTTCTTTGCAGGCACACCCAGTGTCAATTTGATTGAGATCTCAGCTGGTGTGCAAAGGGTGGTGACATTTAATAATTCCTGTAGCACATTCCTAAAGCACATTTTTACTTTTAATAAAGCCAGAGACATTAAGCTACTTTGTAAATAAATATGCGTTTATTAGGACATCACAAGGCTGCTCATACATGAGTCATTTTCTTTCGTTCAACCAACTGGTTTAAGTTGGCCATTAGGGATGGGCAAACGGTTCGGCCAAGTATAAGTTCGGGCCGAACTTTTGCTGTTTGGACGTTCGGCGAACAGCCGAACAAACGGGTCGTTTGACTGTTTGTTCGGCCCCCCGAACTGACCACAATGCATTGTGGCGCTGAACAGTGCATTGTAAGCAGTGAAAGCTTCAGCCGATCAGGGCACAGAGTCATGATTGGACACTGTCATCCTGACTTTATCCAATCATGGCTCATTCCCGCCCCACAGTATAAAAGTATTCTTTCAATGGCAGCCATTTTCAGTGTGATTTCGGGGTGAGGAGAGGTAGAATAGGGCTCTGTTCAGTGTTATTAGTTAGTGTGCTATTTTGCTTCAATTGTCAGAATATTAGTTTAGTGTCAGTCTAGGGATAGTGTGAGTGTAGTGAGGAGGACCATCATTCAGCTTTGCATAGTGTGCAGCTAGAGTAGGGACAGCTCAGATAATTTCACTGTAGTGTAGTGAGACCATGTCATTCATACATACATTAGTGTAGAGTAGGGACAGCTCAGATAGTTTCAGTGTAGTGTAGTGAGACCTTGTCAATAATCTTTACATTAGTTTATAACTAGAGTAGGGACAGTTCAGATAGCGTCAGTGTAGTGACAGTTGAACACCGGCTATTTGATTGCGTTACTGCCAGTTTAATGCCATTTACTTCTGTGTGCTTTACTGCCAGTTTAACCCCATATAGTTTTGTGTGCGTTACTGCCAGTTTAACGCCATATAGTTTTGTGCGTTACTGCCAGTTTAACATCATTTACCTCTGTGTGCGTTACTGCCAGTTTAATGCCATATCGTTTTGTGTGCATTACTGCCAGTTTAACGCCATATAGTTTTGTGCGTTACTGCCAGTTTAACGCCATATCGTTTTGTGCGTGTTACTGTCAGTTTAATGCCATATAGTTCTGTGTGCATTACTGCCAGTTTAACACCATATAGTTTTGTGTGCGTTACTGCCAGTTTAACACCATATAGTTCTGTGCGTTACTGCCAGTTTAATGCCATATAGTTCTGTGCATCACTGTACGTTACATTGCAGTATATTATAGTGTATCCATGGAGTGTGTCTGTGTAGTTTGAGTACTCAAATTAAAGTGCACCAAACACCTCTTTACATTGATTAAAGTGCATCTACGTACAGATTTCAACTTCTTCTTTACATTTGCTTACAAGCACCGTTCCCTCCCTCCCAATAATGTCTGGGAAGACAACAAGGAGAGGCAGACGTTCCCTTGTCACTGTAAGGGGGCCAGCAACAAATGTGTCCACAGGCAAAGGTGGACATGGTGGTCAGTCCTCAGGCAGGCCATCGTTTCCTCTGTTTAGTGAGTTTGCCCATGCTATCCAGCCACAGCATGCAGAGGAGGTGGTGGACTGGCTTACTAAACCTTCCTCATCCTCCCCATCTTCTGTCACGCAAGCAGAGACAAGTGTGCAGTCCCCTGCAGTTGCCAGAGTGGGTAAACCTGCCTCCTTGTCCACGTCTTTTCCTGCCATAGCCCCAACATCAGCCATTGAGGAGTCAGCTGAGTTATTTGTCCACAGGGTGAGCCACTTGCTCCTTGATGATGCTCAGCTATTACTGGATTCAGATGTTGGTTCTGAGGTTGAATATGACAGGAACATGAGCCTAGAGAGAGGGAGGAACACTGGTAGACAAATTAGCATTCATGTTCCCCAAGCGTATTGCCAAGTTGTCTCCAGTGGTAATGATGAAGATGGAGGAGATGATGATGAGGTCACTGATGTGACTTGGGTGCTAGATAGAGCAGAGGAGGAAACTGAAGGTGAGGCGGCACAACCCCAAGGAGGCCGACATCAAGAAAGAATAGAGAGCAGCCACCCTATTCCATCATATTCTGCAACTATTATCTCCTGGCCCACTCCTCAAAGCTCAGCTGTCTGGGCCTTTTTCAGAACATCTGCAGCAGATCGCACTGTTGTTATCTGCAAACTGTGTCTCAGGCACATCAAACGTGGCAAAAACACCAACCATTTGGGTACCACATGCCTAACAAGGCATTTAACATCCAACTACTCAGCCTGTTTGCAAGAGCACCTAAAAGCCACACAAAAGGGGCACAAATCTATCCCTCCTCCTCCTTACCCACTTCAGTCTGCCCCTGCTATACGGAGTCATTACCTCTCAGCAGCCTCCACTGACAGGGATAATGGTATAGCACAGGGTGTCCCAGGTCCTAGCAGCACATCTGCCAGCAGCACACCACCAGCTGTAGACTGTAGCCGGCAAATTTCTTTGCCCCATCTGCTGCAGTGGAAAAAAAATACAGTCCCAGACACCCACATGCCCAGCGTCTAAATGCAAGCTTGTCAAAGCTGCTGGCTCTCCAATTTCTGCCTTTCAGCCTGGTGGATTCTGCCCCCTTCCGTGAATTCACACAATGTGCTGTACCACAATGGCAGGTTCCCAGTCACTACTACTTTTCACATAAGGCTGTTCCATCTCTCTACCATCACGTGGAAGGATATGTTCTGGCATCGTTGGGCAAGGCAGTCAGCCGTAAAATCCACCTTACTGCTGACACGTGGTCCAGCAAGCATGGACAGGGACAATATATTTTAGTTCACAGCACACTGGGTATCGCTGCTTGCAACTCGAAAGGATGCAGGACAGGTCTCGGTGCTGCAGCTTGTTGTGCCCCCACGTCTCCATACAGCTGGTGGTGATAATGCCAGACCTGTGAGCTCTACCTCCTCCTCCTCCTCCGCCACCTCCATGCTCTCCTCAGCAGAATGTCCTATGAACATCAGATACCCCCTAAGCCTTCAAAGGGCTATTCCCAGAGTCAAGCTAAAAGGTGCCATGCAGTGCTTCAGCTGGTGTGTTTAGGGGACAGGAACTACACCGCAGCAGAGATCCTTGTAGCTCTGCAGGAACAGACCCAGAGGTGGTTCACTCCACACCAGCTGGAGCCAGGAATGGTGATGCGCGATAATGACTCAAACCTCCTGTCCGCCCTTAGACAGGGAAAGTCGACACGTGCCATGCCTGGCACATGTCCTCAATTTGGTGGTGCAGCATTTCCTAAATACATACCCAGGGTTGGAAGATGTGCTAAAACTGTCCAGAAGAGTCTGTAGCCATTTCAGGCGGTCTTACACAGCCAGTGCTCAGTTGGCTGAAATTCAGCAGGAAATCCACCTGCCCGTAAACTGCCTGATTTGTGATATGCCCACCAGGTTAAACTCGACTTTGTTAATGCTACAGCGGCTATACTTGCAGCAGAGGGCCGTCAACGAGTACCTGTGCGAAAACGGCACGATGACAGGCTCAGGCTGCCTTGGCTTTTTTTCCCTACGCCAATGGCAGATTATTAAGGATGCATGCACAGTATTGTAACCATTTGAGGAGGCCACAAGGATGGTGAGCCGTGACAGTGCATGCATCAGTGACACAATCCCTGTTGTGTTAGTTTTGAGTCTTCTGTTGGTCAAGAGAGGAGCATTGGAGAAGGCGTCCACCTAAGTGAGACATTTTGGAATTTTTTTAGTCCTCGCCACCCAGGGCTGTCAGCTTCCACATCCCATCGGCAGCGTCTGCATCACATGGTGGATGATTACCTCGGGGCCAAAACAGAGATGGAGAGCTTTCCAGCTGACGATCCACTGACTTACTGGGTCATGAGAATAGACCACTGGCCAGAACTTGCCCAGTATGCTATTGAGTTGTTAGGCTGCCCTGCATCCAGAGTGCTTTCAGAACGAGCATTCAGTGCTGTAGGAGGTTTTGTTACTGATCATAGAATGCGTCTGTCCACAGACTCTGTGGACCGTTTGACTTTTATAAAAATGAATCAGTCCTGGATTACCAGCTATGAAACCCCTGATGCTGATGTCACTGAATAAGTCTTTTTGGGATGTGGAATCTCTGCAGGACTTCGAGGCTGCCTAGCTTTCATCATTTCATCTGGAAGAATGTTTTTGGTATAGATTTTATGGGCACAATTTACACCTAAAGACCAATTTTTCAGCACCTGTTTGACAGGTGCATATCATTGCAATTTTTTTTTGCCTTCATCAAGAGCACCTCTATAGGGTTACAGTGGGAAGGTGCCCCCGACACCCAAAGAGTAATTTTTCTGTACCTGTTTGACAGGTGCATATCATTGCAATTTTTTACAGCAAGGCCAATTCTTGCTGTCATCAAGATTACCTCTATAGGGTTACGGTGGGAAGGCGCCACCGACACCAAAAGACCAATTTTTACGCACCCGTTACTTCTATACAAAGTCAAAGTGACATCAGAATGTATCCAAAAAATCTCTAATCTTGTTCCATAAATGCACCGTACTCAGGAGAAGCAGCGGAATGTATTTTGGGGTGTAATTTCACATATGCCCATAGCATGTTTGAGCAATATATCATTTAGTGACCACTTTGTGAAAAAAAAAAAAATATTGTAATTTTCCCGAAACTTGTGGCAAAATATAAAATATTCCATGGACTCAGCATGCCTCTCAGCAAATAGCTTGGGGTGTCTACTTTCCAAAATGGGGTCATTTGGGGGGGGGGGGGGTTGTACTATCTGGGC
This sequence comes from Lithobates septentrionalis, assembly GCA_037952835.1. Classification (NCBI taxonomy): domain Eukaryota; kingdom Metazoa; phylum Chordata; class Amphibia; order Anura; family Ranidae; genus Lithobates; species Lithobates septentrionalis. The sequence continues at coordinate 118,543 of JBBDGP010001951.1, forward strand.
ATTTCATGGCCTTCAAAACTGTGGTAGGTAGTGAGGAGTGAAATCAAAAATTTACGCTCTGAGAAAGCCAAAAGGCGGTGCTTGGTTTTCGGGGTCCTGTACACAGCTAGACTGCCAAAAAGTCCCACACATGTGGTATCCCCCTCTCAGAAGAAGCAGCAGAATGTATTTTGGGGTATAATTCCACATACACCCATGGCAATTTTGGGGTGTAATTTCACATATGCCCATAGCATGTTTGAACAATATATCATTTAGTGACAACTTTGTGAAAAACAAAAATTATTGTCATCTTCCCGAAACTTGTGGCAAAATATAAAATATTCCATAGACTCAACATGCCTATCAGCAAATAGCTTGGGGTGTCTACTATCCAAAAAGGGGTCATTTGGGGGTTTTTGAGCTGTCCTGGTATTTTATGCCCAACATTAGAAGCTTATGCCACACATCACCCACTCTTCTAACTTCTTGACACTTTTTGTTTACAAGAAAATTTTTTTTTTTTTTGCTAGAAAATTACTTTGAACCCCCAAAAATTAAGCAAAGGCCCAGCAGATTAAAATGGTGGGTGTAGCAATTTTTTTTTCACATAGTATTTGCGCAGCGATTTTTCAAACACACTTAAAGAAAAAACAAAAAACTATTTTAATGCACTAAAACACACTATATTGCCCAAATTTTTGGTAAAATAAAAAAGATGACCTTATGCCAAGTACATTGATACCAAATACGACATGCCTTAAAATTGCGCACAGCTGTGCAGCGGCGACAAACTTCATATATTTTTAAAAGCCTTTAAAAGCCTTTACAGGTTACCACTTTAGATTTACAGAAGAGGTCTACTGCTAGAATTACTGCCATTGATCTGACGTTTGCAGTGATACTTCACATACATGGTGCAATTGCTGTTTACATATGACTCGAGACCCACGTTTGGGTTCGCCTTTGTTTTGGTTTTGGTTTGGCCAAGTTTGGTTTAAAAAAGTATTTACAGTACAGTGGCCTGGATCTCCAGTGTCAGTCCATAAAGCACAGGGAAAGAAATAATAGGGAGGTTATAGTCATAAGTGTGCTTTAATACCACAAGTATTAAATAAGCTTTTAACTTCTGCAGGGAGATGGGCTCCAATCCACTATTGGCAATGTTGACCTCATACAAAGGTGGCCAAGAAGCAGTAATTCGTCATCTTACTTCACCTCAGAGGCGTCACCAGGGGGTGGCTATTGGGGCTACAGCCCCGAGCCTGGGGCTAATAGCCCTGAGTCTCTTGTCCCGGTCCTCGAATGCAGGGGACAGGGGCGGACTGAGCCGTGGTAGCGCTGGCTCCGGCCGGCTCCAGCTCCAGCTCCGCCCCCCCACTCTACACTTGGTCACTGGTTGCTATAGCCGCCTAGCGGCTAGCAACCAGTGACGTCACTGCCCGGCATTCAAAGCGGAGGAGGCTTGCACTTCCTCCTCCTCCGCGCTAGTGCTTATGGGGCCTGCCTTTTCTGGACTGGAGCGGCCCTCTGGTGCGATGCAGTCCTATCCCAGCGTGCTGTGACTGAAAGAGGACATTGATCGGCACTCGGGCGGGCGGCTCTCCTCCTCTCCTCTGGCTGCCTCACACACCAGCACCACGGCTGAGCTGCTGCTGCAGGACCTGGACACAGGTAGGTCAGTCAGTGTGTGTATGGCAGCTACCAGGTCAGTGTGTGTGTGGGTCAGTGTATGTAGGTCAGTGTAGGTCCGTGTGGGTCAGGTAGGTCAGTGTGGGTGGGTCAGTGTATGTAGGTCAGTGTGTGTGGGTCAGTGTGGGTCAGGTAGGTCAGTGTAGGTCAGTGTGGGTCAGGTAGGTCAGTGTAGGTCAGTGTGGGTCAGGTAGGTCAGTGTAGGTTAGTGTGGGTCAGGTAGGTCAGTGTGTGTGGGTCAGTGTATGTAGGTCAGTGTGGGTCAGTGTATGTAGGTCAGGGTGGGTCAGGTAGGTCAGTGTATGTAGGTCAGGGTGGGTCAGGTAGGTCAGTGTATGTGGGTCAGTGTGTATCAGGTAGGTCAGTGTGGGTCAGGTAGGTCAGTGTGGGTCAGGTAGGTCAGTGTATGTAGGTCAGTGTATGTAGGTCAGTGTGTGTGGGTCAGTGTAGGTCAGGTAGGTCAGTGTATGTCAGGTAGGTCAGTGTGGGTGGGTCAGTGTATGTAGGTCAGTGTGTGTGGGTCAGGTAGGTCAGTGTATGTCAGGTAGGTCAGTGTGGGTGGGTCAGTGTATGTAGGTCAGTGTGGGTGGGTCAGTGTATATCAGGTAGGTCAGTGTAGGTCAGTGTGGGTCAGGTAGGTCAGTGTATGTAGGTCAGGGTGGGTCAGGTAAGTCAGTGTATGTAGGTCAGTGTATGTCAGGTAGGTCAGTGTGTATCAGGTAGGTCAGTGTGGGTCAGGTAGGTCAGTGTGGGTCAGGTAGGTAGGTCAGTTTAGTGGTCAGCATTGATGGGCACTGGTAAGCCAGGCAGCAACCCGGTCAGTGTATGTAGGTCAGTGTATGTAGGTCAGTGTAGGTCAGTGTAGGTCAGTGTATGTCAGGTAGGTCAGTGTGGGTGGGTCAGTGTATGTAGGTCAGTGTGTGTGGGTCAGGTAGGTCAGTGTAGGTCAGTGTGTGTGGGTCAGTGTAGGTCAGTGTGGGTCAGGTAGGTCAGTGTGGGTCAGTGTGTGTGGGTCAGTGTATGTAGGTCAGTGTGGGTCAGGTAGGTCAGTGTGGGTCAGTCAGTGTATGTAGGTCAGTGTATGTCAGGTAAGTCAGTGTATGTAGGTCAGTGTGGGTCAGGTATTTCAGTGTGTGTGTGGGTCAGTTAGGTCAGTGTGGGTGGGTCAGTGTATGTAGGTCAGTGTGGGTCAGGTAGGTCAGTGTAGGTCAGTGTGGGTCAGGTAGGTCAGTGTGTGTGGGTCAGTGTATGTAGGTCAGTGTGGGTCAGTGTATGTAGGTCAGTGTGGGTCAGGTAGGTCAGTGTATGTAGGTCAGGGTGGGTCAGGTAAGTCAGTGTATGTAGGTCAGTGTATGTCAGGTAGGTCAGTGTGGGTCAGGTAGGTCAGTGTATGTCAGGTAGGTCAGTGTGTATCAGGTAGGTCAGTGTGTATCAGGTAGGTCAGTGTATGTCAGTGTAGGTCAGGTAGGTAGGTCAGTGTATGTCAGGGAGGTCAGTGTTTGTAGGTCAGTGTGGGTCAGGTAGGTCAGTGTGGGTCAGGTAGGTAGGTCAGTTTAGTGGTCAGCATTGATGGGCACTGGTAAGCCAGGCAGCAACCAGGTCAGTGTATGTAGGTGAGTGTATGTAGGTCAGTGTAGGTCAGTGTGTGTGGGTCAGTGTATGTAGGTCAGTGTGTGGGGGTCAGGTAGGTCAGTGTAGGTCAGTGTGTGTGGGTCAGTGTAGGTCAGTTTGGGTCAGGTAGGTCAGTGTGGGTTAGTGTGTGTGGGTCAGTGTATGTAGGTCAGTGTGGGTCAGGTAGGTCAGTGTGGGTCAGTCAGTGTATGTAGGTCAGTGTATGTCAGGTAAGTCAGTGTATGTAGGTCAGTGTGGGTCAGGTATTTCAGTGTGTGTGTGGGTCAGGTAGGTAAGTGTGGGTGGGTCAGTGTATGTGGGTCAGTGTAGGTCAGTGTGGGTCAGGTAGGTCAGTGTGTGTGGGTCAGTGTATGTAGGTCAGTGTGGGTCAGTGTATGTAGGTCAGTGTGGGTCAGGTAGGTCAGTGTATGTAGGTCAGGGTGGGTCAGGTAGGTCAGTGTATGTAGGTCAGTGTATGTCAGGTGGGTCAGTGTGTATCAGGTGGGTCAGTGTGTATCAGGTAGGTCAGTGTGGGTCAGGTAGGTCAGTGTGGGTCAGGTAGGTCAGTGTATGTAGGTCAGTGTATGTCAGGTAGGTCAGTGTATGTAGGTCAGTGTATGTCAGGTAGGTCAGTGTATGTAGGTCAGTGTGTGTGGGTCAGTGTAGGTCAGTGTATGTCAGGTAGGTCAGTGTGGGTGGGTCAGTGTATGTAGGTCAGTGTGTGTGGGTCAGGTAGGTCAGTGTGGGTGGGTCAGTGTATGTAGGTCAGTGTGGGTGGGTCAGTGTATGTCAGGTAGGTCAGTGTAGGTCAGTGTGGGTCAGGTAAGTCAGTGTATGTAGGTCAGGGTGGGTCAGGTAAGTCAGTGTATGTAGGTCAGTGTATGTCAGGTAGGTCAGTGTGGGTCAGGTAGGTCAGTGTATGTAGGTCAGTGTATGTCAGGTAGGTCAGTGTCTATCGTGTAGGTCAGTGTATGTCAGGTAGGTAGGTCAGTGTATGTCAGGGAGGTCAGTGTGGGTCAGGTAGGTTAGTGTGGGTCAGGTAGGTAGGTCAGTTTAGTGGTCAGCATTGATGGGCACTGGTAAGCCAGGCAGCAACCAGCAAGTCAGCCTACCCCCGCCACACAACCCCTCCGCCCAACCAAAAAAACCCAGCGCCACTAGAGGGCCCCCCCCGTGCCGGCCTTGGACTTCGGGCTGAAGCCCCTGGTCTTTTTGCCACCTAGCAACGCCCCTGCTTCACCTACAGCAGTGGAAAGTGTTGCAAGGACTGCAGAGTATTGCAATCCAGGACTAGATTATGATATCAATAGAAACAAATCTCTGCAGTTTCTCCCCACGCACAGCCCATGCCATGCATAGATGTAAAGTGACAGAAAGTGGTCACATGTTCTCTGCAAATACAGACAAAAAAAGGTACTTGGGATTTTTTTTAAATGATTGTTGTGTGCCTTTATCACACTCTGCTTATTTGGTCGCCCTAGGCTTCACATCTGCTTTAATTTGAGTGACAATCTAGTCTGCCTAGTTAGTTACATTATAAGTGCTGCTGCCATGTTAAATAATTCTTCACTTGCATATTCTTGAGATAGTTTTTTTTTTAATGTCCCTTCAAGACAAGCTAATTGCAGAGACAACTGAAAAGACAGTACGAGCCGGTTCACACAGGTTCACACAGGGGCGACTTCTCAGGCGACCTAGCCGCCTGACAAGTCGCCTCCCGTTCTGTACAATGGAACCGTTCTAATAGAAGCGATGCAAGTCGCTCCGACTTAGAAAAAGGTTCCTGTACTACTTTGGGGGCGACTTGAGGCGACTTGCATAGACTTCTATACAGAAGTCGTTTTGCAAGTCGCCGTGAAAGTCGTGTGCAGGTCGCCTCGGTGAGGCGACCTGCAAGTCGTGGCGCCCCTGTGTGAACCGGGGTTAAATGTTGTATTAGTGGCAGCTGGTGCTCAAAATTTTTTGGGGGGACCAAACAAACTGAAAAATTCAGAAAAAAACCCCCATCAATTGCAGCCTCACTGTGCCCATCAAACACAGCCACTGTGCCATCAAACGCAGCCACTGTACCCATCAATTGCAGCCACTAGGCCATCAAACGCAGCCACTGTGCCAATCAAACGCTGTCACAATGCCCATCGAATGCTCCTACTGCGCCATCAAATGCTGCCACTGTGCCCATCAAATGCTGCCACTGTGCTCATCGAATGCAGCCACTGTGCCCAGGCGAATGTGCCTGCCCGCCGTCTGCCCGGCACTTACCCTGTCTCAGTGGGGCAGCGGATGACAGCGGCGGACAGCGAGCAGTGCACTCCATGCTCCTCCATGTCCTTGATGTCTCCTCCCATTCTCTCCTATGATTGAACACCTGATAGGCATCCAATCACAGCGCCTGTCATTTCAGCCAATCAGGTGACAGGTAACAGACCGAGCACCTGATTGGCGGAGGGGCGGAGAGGTGTTAGGAAAGCGAATATTCATTTGCTTTTCTAACACACCTGGGTGAACTGCGAGCTCCAAGCATGGTGCTCGCTGTTTACCTTTTTTGACACCTATTAGAGCCTATGGCCCTAAGCAGGTACTTAAAAAAAAAACCACCGCTGTAATTCAGGCGCCCAAAGAGGGGCCGGGCGCCTGAATAGGGGGTGGCAGCGGCGGCCATGGATAGATTCATACAATGCATGAATCTATCTATTAGTGATAGAGGGGGTGGCTGGAGAGAGGGGGCGGTGCCCATTCGCCCTTATGGACGCACTGCCACTGTGTATAGCTATGATATTTCTATAAATGAGCGTGCTTTATATCTTAAGAGGTATATCATATCCAAGATCAGACTAAACAGGGCAAAATACATCTTAGTCCACTTAATGTACTTCATATATAATGTATGTAATAACAATATGTAATAAAAAACACACAGACATTGTACCTTTATTTTAAGATAGTAGCATTGTACTTTTATGACTTAAAATTAAAGTGCCACACCACAGCTAAGAGGTTCAGATACAACACTATTCCATTAACAGTCAGGGGTACATTACAAAAAGTTGCCAATGCGTTTCAAGGGTCCAGGAGCGCCCCCCTCATCAGAGCTTGATTGACTACAATGTGAACAAACCAGAAATGAACAGGACCTATAATGGTATTTTTCCAATGTGAATTTTTTAGGGCTGCCAAACAAGCTGCTGAAAAGGCGTATGGCTGCTTTTTGGATTGTATTCCTGACTTTTAATGGAATAGAGTTGGATCTGGACATTTTAGCAGTGGTGTGGTGGTTCAATTTCAATACTCATTACATTACACTGCAAGCCAAGGAAACTATGGAGATCCTCAGGGGTGTAAAAGCTGCCTGTCAGAACCAGCTCATTTAGACACCTTTCACACTGGGGCGCTATAGCGCTAAAAATAGCGCCTGTAAGGCACCTGAAAAGCGCCTCTCAAGCCACTCCAGTGTAAAAGCCTGAGTGCTTTCACACTGGGGCTGGGCGCTGGCAGGACGGGAAAAAAAGTCCTGCAAGCAGCATCTTTGGCACGGTGCCACACCACCCCTGCCCATTGAAATGAATGGGAAGCGCTGCCCAATTGCCTAAAAAGCACTTCGGCAGTGCTACAACACGGGCACTATTAACCCTTTCTTCAGCCGCTAGCGGGGGTTAAACGCACCCCACTATCGGACACAAAGCACCTCTATAACAACGGTAAAGCGCCGCTAAAGCTAGTGGCGCTTTACCGCTAACGCTCGCACTGCCCCAGTGTGGAAGGGGTCTTACACCAACATCATTACCTTAACCACATGCTGACCAGCGCATGACGATGTCCCCTTAAAATCACGGCATTGTGGGTGCGAGCCACCGGCGGGGCGCGCGCGTGCTCCGTGCCCGCGGGTCCTGCAGACTCAATGTCCGCCAGGGGCCTGAGAACGTGTCACGGAGCATCAGAATGGGGAGATGCCTATGTAAACAAGGCATTTCCCTGTTCTGCCTATTGACATGGCAGAGATCTACTGCTCCCTGTCATGACAGAGATCTACTGCTCCCTGTCATCGGGAGCAATGATCGCTGTTATGCGAGTAGTAGCCCATCCTCCCCACAGTTAGAATCACTCCCTAGGACACACTTAACCCCTTGATCAACCCCTAGTGTTTAACACCTTCCATGCCAGTGTAATTTATACAGTAATCAGTGCATTTTTATAGCACTGATCGCTGTATAAATGACAATGGTCCCAAAATTGTGTCAAAAGTGTGTGATGTGTCCTCCATAATGTTGCAGTTATGATAAAATCGCAGATCTCCGCCATTATTAATTAAAAAAGATTTTTAAAAAAATGCCATAAATATATCCCCTATTTTGTAGACGCTATAACTTTTGCGCAAACCAATCAATATACACTTATTGCGATTTTTTTTTTACCAAAAATATGTAGAAGAATACAGATTGGCCTAAACTGAGAAAGGAATTTTATATATTTTTGGGGGATATTTATTATAAAAAAAAAATATTGCTTTTTTTTATAAATGTCGCTCTTTTTTTTGTTTATAGCGCAAAAAATTAAAACTGCAGAGGTGATCAAATACCACCAAAAGAAAGCTCTATTTGTGGGAAAAAAAGGAGGACCGCGCAATTGTTAGTTAAAGCGACCCAGTGCCGCATCGCAAAAAGTGCTCTGGTCAGGAAGGGGGTAAATCCTTCCGGGGCTGAAGTGGTTAAAACGGTTGCAGAGTACGATTGCTGGGTGCGGCGGAGTCAATTCAGATCAGACGTTGTGGAGTAACAGGAACTTGCTTCTTTATTGGAACATAACACACTAGCAAAGATGTAAGAAAAAACACAGACAGGAAAAAGAAACCAACAACTACAACACTATGTACAGGAAATACAACACATCATAGAAAAATGCATAGCATATCATATCACTGAGCATTAGCAACATCTAGTGTCCTGTTTTTTTATCTGCAGTCAATAGGCTAAGCTGACATTTGTTGTAACTCCAACACCCCTTCTCAACAGCTAAGGCTTAGTCTGTTAAACCCATCTTCTTTGTAAGCCTTGAATGTCTTTCAGCGATCAGGGGCTGTGTAAGGATATCTGCTGTCATATCCTCGGTTGGGCAATGAAGTAGCATAAGAAGACCTTGCTCTTGAAGATCCCTAAGAAAGAAAAACTTCACATCAGTGTGCTTGGTTCTTGAATTAACTCCTTCCATGTGTGCAAGTACAAGGCATCCTTGATTGTCCTCAAAGATTTCTGTTGGTCCCAACTGTGGTTGACCCAAGTCTGTTAATAGCTGTCTCAGCCATATAACTTCTTGGCTTGCCTCCGCTGCAGCAACGTATTCTGCTTCAGTAGACGACAGTGTAACAGAGAGTTGCTTTTTACTAGTCCAACTGATGGCACCACCTGACAGAAAGAATAAGTAGCCACTGGTAGATTTTCTCTCACTGGTGTCTCCTGCCCAGTCAGCATCCACATATCCTGTTAAGGTGTTTTCATCACTTGCCGGTAACTTTAACTTGTAGTGCGAAGTCCCTTTAAGATAGCGAATGATTCGCTTTACAGCATTCCAGTCCTTTTTACTTGTCATCGAAACCTTTCTGCATAGGGTTCCCACAGTTGCTGCAATGTCCGGCCTTGTAGCATTGGTAAGGTACAGCAATTTCCCTATTGCTTTCCTGTATTGAGTATTATTAGGTAATGGGTTATTTTGACAATTCATCTCCTTTAGGTAGTTGGTTTCCATGGGAGACTTTACTGGTTTGGCATCTTCCATTCCAAATGTTTCTTGTATTTTGTGCCTTTGGTTCAGAAGAAAGCTGCCATCTTCCTCTCTCTCGATCTGGATACCGAGGTAACTCTTTATGTTGCCAAGATCTTTGGTGTAAAGTGCTGATTTAGTTTCTCCAGTATTTCTGCTTCGTCCCTTTCTTGCTCAATGCAAATCAGGATATCATCCACAGCATATAGACCCATCTGTTTGCCAGTTTCTTTGTGTATAAGCAGGGGTCTGCTTTACTCCTAAGAAAGTTTTGATGTGTATGCACTTCATTTATTTTTATATTCCACGCTCTGGCTGCTTGCTTTAGACCATATATACTCCTGCAAAGTTTGCACACTAGGTCATTTGTTCATCTTTGAATCCTGGCGGCTGTTCCTTGTAAATTTCTTCTGTTAAATCGCCATGTAGAAACGTGGTTTTCACATCAAAATGTTTCACTTGCATTTTCCTTATGACGGCTACTGTCAGCAAAGTCCGTATTGTAGTGTGCTTGACTACTGGTGCAAACGTCTCATCATAGTCCTCTACGTAGTTTTGAGAATAGCCCTTGGCTACTAGTCTTGCTTTGTACCGTTCAATTGTGCCATCTGCATTGTATTTCACTTTAAAAGTCCATTTACAGCCTATGGCTTTCCTTCCCGGGTGGTAGTTCTGTAAGTGTCCATGTTTTAGTGTCATGCGTGGATTTTATCTCTTCCTCAGCAGCCTTTATCCATTTACTTGCTTCTTGTTCTGAAAGCTGAGATATGTCTTCCCAGCTTGCAGGGTCGTTGATACTCGCCGGACTTGCTATGTGTGAGAGACGTATAGGTGGTTTACCTTTGTTTTCTTTTGTTGAACGTCTCGTTTTTGTGTCTGAGTCTTCTTGTGTCTGCTCTTCAGTATTGGTTGAGTCTGCACTCACTTCAACTGTTCGGAAGTTACAGAGATGGGCTGGTCAATGTCAGTTTTCTCTTCTATTCTTGCTTCTACTGTTGTCATTACATTGTCTCTTAAATCTTCAACAAAGGTTATGCTGTTGCTAATGGTAACCTTGTTGTTTTTGGGATTTAGGATTCTGTAACCCTTGACATTGACACTGTATCCAACGAAGATACCTTCAAACGCTCTGTTTTGGAGTTCGGTGCGTTTTTCTTCAGGTATGTAGATGAATGCTTTGCATCCAAAAACTCTTAGGTGTTTTACACTTGGCTTCTCATTGTGCCATAGTTCATATGGGGTTTTCTCCACTGTTCTGGAAAGTCTGTTCTGCAAATATGTAGCTGTCATGGCTGCCTCACCCCAGTATTTTTGTGGTAGTCCAGAGTCTGTCAGCATACATCTGATCATTTCAGTCAGAGTTCTATTCTTTCTTTCAGCTACTCCATTTTGTTCTGGTGTATACGGGACTGTCTTTTGATGTTCTATTGCATTCTGTTTTAAGTACTCTCGTATCTTACCTCCTGTGAATTCACCTCCATTATCGCTCCGAAGTATGAGAGGCTTCTTCTGAAACTTGTTACTGGTCTTTATTATATAGTATTTTAATTTGTTGAAAACTTCACTCTTGTGTTGCATTAGGTAGGTGACTGTTTATCTTGAATAGTCGTCTATTAAAGTCACTATGTACCTGTTGCCTCCAGGTGTAGGTGGGTTCAGGGGACCACACACGTCACTGTGAACTAAGTTAAGTGCTCTTGAAGCTCTCTTCTGACTGACTTTGGGAAGTGTTGCTCTTGTAGCTTTGGATCTAATGCAACATTCACATTTAACAGTAACTGGACAAGGGGATACTGTTAGGTCCCTTGTCAGATTCCTCCTCTGTAGTTCCTGTATGCATTCTGGGTGTCTGTGACCTAGACGTCTGTGCCATATATGTATACAGTCATTGTGCTTGTGTGTAAATAGTCTCACCTTTTCCTTCACTGTGTCAAGGTGATATAGATGATCATCCAGCTTGGCACTTGCTATTGTCTGTTTGCCGTTTAGAATAGAACACTTGTCACCTTGGAATTTTACAGTGAGTCCTGTGGCTGTTAGAGGTTTCACAGATAAGAGTCCTCCTTCTAGATTAGGAACATAAAGCACATCTTTAACTGGTATGCCTAAATTGTGTCCCGCATCATTCAGGCATACAAGGGTTCCATGCCCATATCCTTCTGCATGTATTTTGCTTCTATCTGCAAGATAAATAGTTTCTTTGTTGTTCAGATCAAGTTCTGTGAAGAAACTTCTATCACTCGTCATTGACTGGTTGCCCCGGAATCGATGCACCAGCCTTGGCATTTATTGTTGCCTGTCGTTTTAAATGTGGCATTCCAGGTTCCTTCCCGTGGATCATTGATTGTGGTTTTGACCTTTTGTTTAGAGTAAGAGGGACGCTGTCTCATTTGCTCTGCTTTCCATATAGTACAGTCTTTCTTTATGTGTCCCTGTTTGTGGCATCTGAAACACATTCTGATCGCTTTCCTGTGTAACCTTGCATCTGTAACTTTAAGAGCGGTTCTGGTGTCGGTTTCTGTGGAGTCATGCACTAATTCCTTTCTTCTCTGATACTCATCTATGAGCCTGGTTTTTACAAATGCTAGCGTCAGATCTGTCTCAGGTCGTGTCTCCAGTGCATTGATTAGTGCAGTATATTTATCGGGCAAACTGCATAACAACATGGCTGCAGTGTGACTGTCTGTTATATTCTCCCCAATTGATCTGAGTTGCGCAATTACTTCCAGCATTGCGTTTATATGCTCTTGTATGTCCTGTTCTCTGCCAAGTGTCATTTTGCAAAGTTTCCGCAGCAAAAACAGCTTGCTGTTTAAACCGGATCTTTAATGCAGTCTTTTCAGTACGTCCCTCATGCCTTTCACTGTGTCCTCATGGCGTATATGAATGAGCTGATCATCCTCCACTAGTAAGCTTATGGTGGCCCGTGCCTGTCTGTTTTTCTTGTCCCAGTCCTGAATTTTAATCTGTGGCCTCTCTGTGGTGGTAACCTTCCACAAGTAATCTCTGGATAATAGCATTTCCACTTTGAACTTCCATAGCTGATAATTGTCATTGTTCAGCTTGGCCACTGAGAGTTTAAGCTCTGAGTTTCCGGCCATTTTTTCCCTCTCCTTTATATATGAACAGTCTTACTTGTCTATAGGAGATGTCACTGGAAAACTTCCTTATGTCGATCTCCGCATCAGCCACACTGTCTCCCATTCGAGGCTTTGTTCTGCCTGGGCCGCACGTGGTCATATGACTTTATCCAAACATTGTGCCCATAACCTGTTGCAAAGATGTCACCTCACATGGTAAGAAAAAACACAGACAGGAAAAAGAAACCAACAAGTACAACACTATGTATAGGAAATACAACACATCATAGAAAAATGCATAGCATATCATATCATTGAGCATTAGCGACATCTAGTGTCCTGTTTTTGAACTGCAGTCAATAGGCTAAGCTGAAAGTTGTTGTATCTCCAACAAAAATCAGGGTATTGAATTAAAATTCATGAAGGTCCAATCAGTAAAATGTTCTTCCAGCAGAGGTCCGAATTGCATGTTTATGCAATGTCTCAAATCCTTCCCATCACAGCCCCTTATTTTATATCCCAATCCTGTTCTTACATCAGTGTCCTAAGTCCCCCACTTCAGAGGTTCCCCTTCACATTAGTGTATACTGCCCCTTTCACAGTACTGCCCCCACTTTACATCGCATCCCCCACAGCACTGCCCCCCCTTTACATCACCCCCTGCTTCACATCACCCCTTCCCCCCACAGCCCTTGCCCCGCTTTACATCATATATCCCCACCCACAACACCGCCCACTTCAAATCACCCCCCAGCACTGCCCCTTTTCATCACTGCCCCAAAGCACTGTCCCCTCTTACATCACATCTTCCTCTCCCAGAGCACTGTCCCCCTTTACATCCTCCCCATAGCACTGTTCCCCTTTACATCTCCCCCCCACAGCACTGCCCCGCCCTTTACATCACATCACCCCACCCCACAACACTGCCCCCTTCATATCCCGCCCCCTCACAGATCTACCCATCTTTACACCCCCCAACAGCACTTGTCCCCCTTTTACATCACCCCCGCCACAGTATTGCCCCCTTCACCTCACATCTCCCCATCAGCACTTGCCCCCCTTTACATCACTCCACAGCATTGTTCCCTTTTACATCCCCCCATCACAATAATGTCTCTGCCCCTCCTTAAATCACCCCCTCAGAAAATTAGCACTGCCCTCTTCACGTCACCCCCCCCCACCTGCCAGAGTTACCTTTTCATATTAACAAGCTGGTGATTGGTTACTAGGACCACCCAGCATCCTAGCAACCAATCACCTGTTAATCTGGTAAGTTAACCCATGCAGCCCCTGCCCTCCACCCAGTGTGGCTGTGCCTCCCGCTATCTGTTCATTGCTATTGCCTGCCTCTCACTGTCTGCGCTGCCTTGAGAATGACAAGGAAGGAAGGCTCCTAAATGGCATGACCACGGGTCCTGATCTGGACCATTGTCCGCCATTTAACGATGCCTGCCTTGAGATACCACTTAACAATACCACTAGGATTACCCCTTTGGGTCCAGAGCTATCTTTTCACTTTCCTCAACTTTTCCTTTCATGACAGGCTGTAATTATACAATGAATTTTGCTTTGCCTATCCACGGGCCATAAGCTCTGTTGCTACCACCACTTGGAAAGAGACATGGCTTACTTTGTAGTAACAAGGATTGGCCTTTGACAGAAAAGCCATCCAGGATCAGAAACCTGCCAATAAGCCATGCATATTCTAATGCCAGTAATGTCGGTAGTGATGGTAGCATTGAAGCTGTTCATCGTTAGTCCTGATAAAATGTTTAATTGCCAGCAGTCCTGAAGAAAGCTTTTTAACAGTTAAAATACAATGTGCTTGGCCTTTACATGTTTCTTTCCCTGCTTCAATAAAAAGCCCATCTCTTAAAGCTAAACTCCCAGGCACAAAAACTTTTATGTTCGCACATTTCTTAGTAGCCATGAAGGGTATACATCTACTTATAAATCTACTTTGTGTACACCAAATGCATTTTCAAATCCAGATATTGTGGCAGTGACATCAACACTGGGACACTGGGCTGAGCATAGCCTGTGCAGAGAACAGAGCTGTGGGAGGGGCCAGCAGGCCACACCTACTACAGGCTGCCTGCAGAAAACAATAGGAAGGTGCAGAGACAAGACAAGTCACCCCGCATAAGGAGAGAGTGCAGCAGTGACTGGTCTTTATTACAGGAAGCTCCTGCACAAAGGTAAAGTTTCACACTGGATTACTACGCAGATCCGGAAGAAATACACAAAGCACACCAAGATTCAAGTAAAAATAAACATGCCTCTTGTATTTAGACCATATTTGCTTATCTCTGATTTCGGCTTTAACCACTTAAGGACCGTGCCTCTTTTTGAGATTTGTTGTTTACAGTTTAAAAACTTTTTTTTTTTCTAGAAAATTACTTAGAACCCCCAAACATTATACATTTTTTTTTTCTAACACCCTTTGCAATACTTTTTGTCACACCGTATTTGCGCAGCGGTCTTACAAGCGCACTTTAAAAAAAAAAAATACACTTTTTTAAATTAAAAAACAGTAAAGTTAGTCCAATTTTTTTTTATTTTGTGAAAGATAATGTTACGCTGAGTAAATTGATACCCAACATGTCATGCTTCAAAATTGCGCGTGCTCATGGAATGGCGACAAACAGTTACCCTTAAAAATCTCCATAGGCGACATTTAAAAAATTCTACAGGTTGCATGTTTTGAGTTACAGAGGGCTAGAATTATTGCTCTCACTCCACCAATTGCGGCGATACCTCACATGTGTGGTTTGAACACCTTTTTCATATGCAGGCACTACTCACGTATGTGTTCGCTTCTGAACGCACGCTCGGCGGGATGGGCGCGCGTTTAAAAAAAACTTTTTTTAAATTATTTATTTTACCTTTTATTTATTTATTTTTTTTTTTTTACACTGTTCTTCTTAAAAAAAATTGTGTCACTTTTATTCCTATTAGAAGGAATGTAAACATGTAAAAGCATGACAGGATCTCATATTTACTCTAAAATGCAATAAAAAATAGATAAGAAATAAATAAAAAATTGTCATTTAAAAAAAAAAAAAAAAGGTCCCTTTAAGAGCGGGTTTTGACTTCGCTTCCGCCTTGCAATGTTATGGAGACGGGTGGGGGCCATCTTCCCCTCGCTCGTCTCCATACCCAGTAAGGGGCAACATCCGATCGCCTCCGCCGCTGCCGACGGCTCCGGTAAGTGGCAAAGGGCACGGAGCACGGCGGGAGGAGGGGGCCTCTTTCCTGCCGCCGATAAAAGTGATCTTGCGGCGAATCCGCTGCAGAGACCACTCTTATCAGAAAGCGGACTGCCGGCCGAAGAAGAGAATACTGGGGTTATGGCAGCTAGCTGCTGCCATTACAATGATATTCCTCTTCAAAGTTAGGACGTATAACGGCGTGCGGTGGTCCGTAAGTGGTTAAATTGGCATTAATAACCTAAGAATAAGTGCACAGGAAGCTAATATTCAAAAGCACCTGGGGCTCTATTCTATCCATACCATAATCACCCCTTTGAGAAGAGGAACATCAATGTAACTCTAAGTACTGAAGCAACCCTGTGTCCGGGTGCTTCATGTGTAAATGTAGCCAAATTTAAGCAACCAAAAAAATGAGTAGATGCTTTTCTAGGAATTCAATGTATTATATCCATACACTTTTGCAGTTATTTTCACTTATTTCTTTATTTCCTTAGCTGTCACATTTCCTCTAGAAGAAACAGCTTGATGTGTCATACCAGGATCACAGCATGCTACATCCTAAAGCTGGCCGTGCATTTTACAATTTTCTTATTCAATTTCCTTTAGATCCACCTTCAACTATGTGGTGCAAGGGCCTGCCTGACTACAAATTGAAAGTGATTAGATGTGACCTCATATTTTTTTTTAGATATTTTCTATGTATATGTGTGAAGGAGATCAAAATATTGTAAATAATCTAACATTAATGGGTGCTGATGTATTACCTCATTTCTTCAAAACTTGCAATTTTCTTATTTAATTTCCTTTAGATCCACCTTCAACTATGTGGTGCAAGGGCCTGCCTGACTGCTTACAAATTGAAAGTGATTAGATGTGACCTCATATTATATGGTTTTGATAAATCTAAAGGAAAATTGTATTATGTATAGCCAGCCTAAGAGGCTACAATACATGTTCATGTTCCTACAACTCATCTTGTTCTGGCTTAGATTGGCCATAGGTGCCTAATTTTTTCCCCCGATTAGCCACGCTGAGAACTCATGATAAGTGACAGATACTGCAGCGCATGCTCACAAAATAATAAAGAACGTTTTTTTTGTGCCTTAGGTTAGGGTCAAATGTTGGGCAAACATTTCCTGCCTATATTCTGAACAATAACTTTACTCAGCGTGATGCCCCTTGTGGGGATACAATAATAAACGTCCTTTTCAAAAACTAGTAGACGGTCCCTGGCTACACTATTGGTCAATCATGAACCAATCTTCATGGTTTCTGATCATGTGATCACTATGACGGCCAATAATAATGACCGAATAGCTTAGTTCACAAAGCAGCTATTACTGATTGGCTAAACTGTCATTGTGCTGTGCACAGAGATTGACACTTTAACAGACAGCATCCTGCTGACTGCTTCTGTAAAAATATACGCCATCTTTTAAAATAGAAACATTTATAAGCCGTTGAATGGAAATAGCATTCCATTCATTCAAAACAGTCTACCAAATAAACGATGTCTGTAAAAAAATATAAAAGAATTTAGGTAGGCAAATGAGTCTGACGCAGCGTACACACGAGCTGACTTTTTGACCGGACTGGTCCGACGGACCGGGTCCGGCAGACAATCCGATTTGTGTGTGGGCTTCATCGGACCTTCAGCGGACCTTTCCAGTCGAAAATCTGACGGACTTTAGATTTGAAACATGCTTCAAATCTTTCCGACGGACTCGAGTCCGGTCGAAAAATCCACTTGTCTGTATGGTAGTCTGACGGACGAAAACCCACGCTAGGGCAGCTATTGGCTACTGGCTATCAACTTCCTTATTTTATCCCGGTCGTACGTCATCACGTACAAATCCGTCGGACTTTGGTATGATCGTGTGTAGGCAAGTCCGTTCGTTCAAAAGTCCATCGGAAGTCCGTCAAAAGTCTGACGAAAGTCCGCCGGAATGGCCGTCGGACTTTTGTTGCCGAAAGGTCCGCTCATGTGTACGCGGCCTTAGGCATAGGCAAGTTAAGGCACCTTGCTAAATTTGGCCTGGGCATCCAAGCATCATTGACCTATGGTCACATAATAGTTAACGGATTGTTTTAGACGCTTGTTTTGGGCTTAAAGTTCATTGTTGGGCTTCAGCCTAATTTTAAACGTTAGAATAAGTTAAATAGTTCAGGTTAGGATTATTGGGGAAGTTTCATTTTCTTTTTAGATATTTTCTGTGTATAAGTGTGAAGGAGATCAAAATAATGTAAATAATCTAACATTAATGGGTGCTGATGTATTACCTCATTTCTTCAAAACTTGTTTCTATATAGTATGTAATTAGCTATAAGCTATATTTTCTTAGGGCCTCATGCACACTTTCTGCTTTTACAGGCGTTTGAGCTTTTTTTTTCTCCTGTGCCTCTAAAGGCCCCTCCATGTTAGTCTATGTATCCATACACACATAGGAGTTTACAGGAAGAGGCATTTAGAGGCAACCCCCCCCCCCCCCCCCCTAAAGATCAGGAGAAAAGTTGTGAACATAAAAAAAGTCATGCGCCTAAACGTGTGTAAGCACGCTTAAGCGCTATTATGGGTGTTTAGCCCTTGAGCGTTTTTTAATTTCAGTGGCCAGGATAAGTGAACATTCTGGCCAATGAAATAAACACCCAAGTGCTTGGCGCACCTAAACGCGTTTGTAAAATTTGGCTTAGGCGCATTTTTTAAGGTGCTTCTCTCCTGCAAGGAGAAAAGCATTTATAAAAGACCCAGTGTGCATGAAGACTAATAGGGCGTACACACGGTCGGACTTTGTTCGGACATTCCGACAACAAAATCCTAGGATTTTTTCCGACGGATGTTGGCTCAAACTTGTTTTGTCTACACACGGTCGCACAAAGTTGTCGGAAAATCCGATCGTTCTAAACGTGGTGACGTAAAACACGTACGTCGGGACTATAAACGGGGCAGTGGCCAATAGCTTTCATCTCTTTATTTATTCTGAGCATGCGTGGCACTTTGTCCGTCGGATTTGTGTACACACGATCGGAATTTCCGACAACGGATTTTGTTGTCGGAAAATTTTATCACCTGCTCTCCAAATTTGTGTGTCGGAAAATCCGATGGAAAATGTCTGATGGAGCCCACACACGGACGGAATTTCCGACAACACGCTCTGATCGGACATTTTCCATCGGAAAATCCGACCGTGTGTACGGGGCATAATAGATTTGAAAGCTTTGCTTTGTTTGAGCCTTGCAGATCCTGTTATATTACTGGAAGTCTACCTGACTATAAACGATAGACACAACATTCTCTAATCAATGGGGTCTGAATCTGTCATCAAAGCTGCATAGATAATCAGACTCTATGAATAGGCACTAATCCGTGTGAAATGCGTCAGTGTGTCATGCTGCCACTATTCTTATATTTTATCACCTTCTTAGAATGTAGTCATACATGGAGCAAATCAGCCAAGTACCTGAATAAGTTATGGTGGGCAAGACTAGACAGAACCCGAAACTGTTGGTATGCTGCAGAGGCAGGGAAAACTCTATTTTATCTTTGTTAATGTCAACCAAGCAATGCCTTTTTGTTTCTTAAAGGTGTTATCAGATTTGGTATTGCAGGAGTTTTGTTTCACTGATCACTACCCACGGCTCGTTATATCTGCTTTCTGTGTTTAACGCATGCACACATGTACTTTGCGTTAAGGCAGCACATTCATTTGAATGGATTGCCTAATGTAGCCAATCTTACCAAGGTTCATGCCCTATTTTTTAGCAATGCAGTGCACCACAACCAACTGCAATATGTTACTGTGCCTTGAAGTGCACTGCAATGATGGTGGATTGGGACGCCACTCTGAATGAATGGCAACGTAGCCCACCAGTATGGGTTACCATGAGTTACTGCAATCCAACAATGTGAATCTAGCCTAATAGATCCAATTAGGGTCAAAATTGATCAGAGACACACACATATATATATAATGTAACTGTTGGAGCTGAGTACACTGCTTATTGACTTAGACTACACTGTGGTCTCAGGAACAAGAGACTATAATAGGTATAGAGGGCTGAGAAAAGGTCAAAGCACCAATCCCTATACAAAGTACTAAATCCAAACAATAAAGAATTCATGGGGACATTTAATGTGTATTCTACTTTTGCAGCCAGATTGGGATAACACCTACTTTATATACAGTATGTTGCATGTTCCCATTAAAGCGGAACTTCAGTCATTTTTTCAACTTCCCATCTATTAAATCTTCTGCCCTTGTTGTTTTAACTTTGGATAGTAAAAGATTTTTTTTTCTGCCAGTAAATACCTTATACAGCCCACTTCCTCTTTCTTGTCTAGTCATTAGCCTAGGCTTATGATATCATGCACAGCTCTCTCTCTTACTCTTGTGGGAGTTTGCCAGGAAGGGGGGGGGGGGGGTGAGTCATAAGAGGGCCAATGAGAGCTATAGATCTGGAGGTGTGCCTCTGTGAGTCTGTGTGAATCCAGGAAGTGAACAGGCAGCGGCTTCAGCTGCCCACAATTAAAATGGATGCAGCCAGACTCAGTGGAGGGAGATTTATGCAGCATATATGGCAAGCACAGAATCACAATATATATAAAATAATATGCAAAGTGGTTGGAGGGAAGTTTCAGAATGACAAAGATTTTTTTATTACAAATTATGAGAGCAGACTACAGTTCCTCTTTAACATAGAATAATGAAAAAAAAATTGCTGGTTACATTTGTACTTGTTATTTACTTGCTTAAAATCCCTACCTAGCCTTACCCTGCTTTGTAATGTTTAGAAAAATGCTTAACATAATTAACCCTCTTTGTATTGTGCTTGCAGATCCTATTATCAGTTGTAAAATACATTTGAATACTTTCTGTTCTTACAAAGGCTTGAGTTCTGCATTGTATTTTAATGCAATTAAAAAAAAAATCACATTGCCAACTATTCTAAGCAATAGAATCTGCTTGTAGTGTCCTATGTATAATCTGCTGCATCGAAGAGACCGCTATAAAGGTAGGAATTCTTTTTTAATTATTTGCAGGTCATTATTTGAGTGGGGGTTTCTTACAGTTCGCTGTATAGGTGTGTGTTGCCCACTGTTTAATCAGATTTACATATTATAAGTTCCAAAACATGGGTTCCTCAAAAAATTTAAATGCCCAGGTGGATCACACAGTGGGACACAGCATTTTCTCAATGTGTTTTACAGATATCTGCTTCCTCAGGGCATATGGGAAGATGTTATAATATAAGAATACGGAGATTAAAATGAATGCATATATCAATTCAATATACAGTATGAAGCTGTGAACCCCGTTATGTAGGATGTAGGATAAAAGAATGTATTATAGAATATATACTAATATATTGTAATGGAATATAACATACCATTTATACTATAATACATTATTTTATCCCCCTTATATTCCCTTTGATTTCCCCAAAAAACATTTTTAATCAGTGGCCACAGCACTTACATTCCTACATATAGTGCCTAGGTAAGTGATTGAATTAACTTATATTAATATGTATATTGATATGTTTATTATAATTTACCTATAATATTAAAGATCTTCTTTTCATATCTCCCAAGAAAGGAGACCTTTCCCACTGTGTGATACAGTTGACCATCGTACATTTTTGAGAAAACCATGTTTGGGAATTTGGAAATGTTTAAATCTTATTAAACAGTTGGCAATACAGGGCATACATATGGGAATGTATAGGCAGTACATGAATATATGTTCATATGTGCTGCTGCAAATATTTCAAATTTCTTGCATCAAGCTTTTAAACTGTATTATTGAAATACTATTTAAAAAATTACAAAAAATGTTGTGTAATCACATGGAACCTTAAAAGCCCCCTATTCATTTGCAGTCTAATTATTGGATTTGGTCTCTAGCACAATTAATCATCACACAATTTTCTGGACAGGCATACTGGCCTGTGCTGGTGGCTTCATCCAGGTGGTGCCCACTTGCCTTCATTTAGAACAGAGGTGTCCAACCTGCAGCCTAAGGGCCGAATGCAACCCAAGATGATTATGAATACGGGAATGCAGCCCAACACAAAATCGTAAATTTACTTAACCAGTTGGTGCCCTCGCTATAGACAAAAGACTGCTACAGCGTGTGCTTAAAATGCCAGGAGGGCGTCCCATTGTCACGCTGCACCACGCACCCCCTGCTGCATGCTCTGTGATTGCTAAATCCTTGGGACTCAGCTGATCACAGATTGGGGTAAAAGGCCAATCACGGGGGGTCCTTAATAAACAGAAGCCAGTTCTGTTAGACATTAACGCCCTTCTGTTAGAGCAGTGGTTCTCAACCTGGGGGTCGAATGACGATTTGCCAGGGGTCACCGAATCCTGCGCTGTTCCTGAAGCCCGCACCGCTTTTTTCCCAGCCTTTTCACAGCCGTCCAGTAGGGCTGTCTCTGGAGCCTGTGGCCACCCACTCAGCCTCTTTGCAGCTGCCCATTCAGTTCACGGCATGGCTGGGGGGCAGAGACTAGAGGTCAGCTGACTGGTGAGGATTGTGAAGTGGGAGGGGCTGGAGGAGACCCTATCTCCTGATTTCGGCATAGGTGTCACTGCTGTGAGACACCACAGAGCTGGAGTCACAGTGAAGCCAGAAACACAGTGAGTAACACTACCTGTGATTAGAGTTGCCATTAAAAGTCCCCACTACAGTTCTCAGATCAGCAGATGACTTTGATCAAGAGCAAATAAGTTGGGTCATCAGAACTCCCCCCAGCACTGCCACTGATCCCACCTCCCACCAGCACTGTCACTCATCCCAACTACCCACCAGCACTGCCACTCATCCCATCCCCCCCCCCCCACCAAAGAGCAAGGGAAGGAAAAAAAATAGAGAATACATGGAAGGGAGAGGAAAAGAGGGGGAGGAACAAAGAAAAAGGGAGAGAAAGAATAAGAGAAAGAACAAGAAGGGTGGCTAGAGAGAGGGATGGGGACAAAAAAACAAAACAAGAAATTAGGATAGAGATAGATAAAAGGGAAAGAAAGGACAACAAAGAGAGAGTAGTACATCATAAAATGTATCATAAGGGGTTTTAATACTGTATGAGTGGAAGGGACTCAGGGAGCGCTAAATGTCCATGGGTTAGGGGCGCAAATTACTTGTCTTGCCTTGGGTGCTGAAAACCCATGCTATGAAAATTTTACTGTTAGGGGTCCCCACAACTTGGGAAAAAGGGGTCACGGCATTAGAAAGGTTGAGAATCACTGTGTTAGAGCGACATGGGTCCCCTCAGTGCTCACCAGAGCTGCTAATCATTGCCCACCAGTGCTGCTAATCAGTGCCCACCAGTGCCACCAATCAGTGCCCATCAGTGCCTCATCATCAGTGTCACTTATCAGTGCTTGCTATCAGTGCCTATCAGTGCTTCCTATCAGTGCCCATCAGTGCCACCTCTCAGTGCCCTTCAGTGCCAACTATCAGTGCCCATCAGAGCCACCCATCAGTGCAGCCTCATCAGTGCCTCCTGATCAGTGCCCACAAGTGCCACCTCATCAGTGCCCATCAGTGCCACCTATCAGTGCCCATAAGTGCTGCCTCATCAGTGCCCATCAGTGCAGCCTATCAGTGCCCATCAGTGCAGCACCATCAGCTCACATCGGTGAAAGAGAAAAATTACCTGTTTGAAAATTTTTATAACAAACTAAAAAACTGTTTTTTTTACAACATTTTTGGCCTTTTTTTATTTGTTTAGCAAAAAATAAAAAACCCAGTGGGGATTAAATACTACCAAAAGAAAGCTCTATTTGTGTGAGAAAAATGATAAAAATGTCATATGGGTGCAGTGTTGCATGACCGCGCAATTGTAATTAACCTCCCTGGCGGTATGATTATTTCGGATTTTAGGTGCTGAAAGCGGTACAATTATTTTGCATGGAAATTTGGCGTTTTATATTGTAGGTCTGTAATTCTTAACAATAACACACTTAGATCTGTCCAAACAAGAGTCTAGTAGATATCCCGGGTATGATAAAGTTTGAAACACAAAAACATAAATTATAATATAATAAATAAAAATAAATAATTAAATAAAATAAAAATAAATAGTAATAAAATAAATTTCCCCACGATTCACTATCGCTCAATTCTGCAAGTGTTCTAATTTACTATCGCTGTTTTCTATCTGGTCTAAAGCCACTTTTGACATAAAGGGACACTTTTTGGTTGCTATGGACAATCTCCAGTTTCCAGGCAGAAAGAACAGTATATATCACATAAAACTGCATGCAGGGCATGGGCCAAAGCCCTGGGGACAAAAGGGATATGAAATCATTTAATACAGTACTGTAATCTGTAAGATTACAGTACTGTATGTGTTATGATTTTTACTTTTTTTTAAATTTGCCGCCAGGCTCCGCCCCCGTGCATCGCGACGCTCGCAGGGAACGGAGCCTGGCAAGGAGAGGCTTCGGAGGAGGACGGAGCCCACGGACACTGCGGGGGACATCGCAGGATCCCGGGGACAAGGTAAGTAAAGCCACACCAGGATCCTGCGATGTAATCCCGAGTGTGGCTCGGGGTTACCGCTAATGGTCCTGAATTTTAACCCCGAGCCACACTCGGGAAAACCGCCAGGGGGGCTACAAGTGTGAGAACGCTGAAAGCTGAAAATTGGCCCAGTCAAGAAGGTGATATAAGAGCCCAGTAAAAAAGTGGTTAAAATTGTTGTTTTTTTTTTTTACTTGATTTTTTTTGTAAAAACGTGTTTACATTTAGCAAACACATATGGCTGCAAAAAAATTTGACAATGTCTCTTTACTGGAATGAAAGTTTTATTTCCCCAAAGAATAATCTCCCACTCTTCACAATCACGCCTTATTCATATAATTAGTTTTCCACAGCACCTATATTTGTGAGCAGCTATTTGTAAGGACGAAGCACACAATGTTCAAAATTAAAACCAAAATATCTGATAACACTTTGAGAATTCATTGAAAACTGCTACTTGATCAATAGAGGTATCCATTCGTTTATCAAAAACAGTGTCAAATATCACACTAGTTTTATGTTGCCCTATTTTACTTTTAGAATAAAAAATATTACAAAACAAATTACGTTTTTTTATTAAGATAGATACATTATCTTCTGTATATCAGTGATCGTTAACTTGTGATCTGCCTGACATTTTCTGCACATCATTTATCCTTATGGTTAGTGTATTTTATGTGCGACCCAAGAAAATTCCTTTTCTTCCAATGTGGCCCAGGAAGCTCAAAAAAGGTTAGACACTCCTAGAGATGTAAAATTTGTGAAAATTTTGAAGCCATGGGGAAAAAAAAATTCCCTGTTATGTTTCAGGGGGGAAAAAGTAATTTTGGAAAAATTGCAAAAAATAAAATAAAAGATTCAGTGTGGAGGAGTTTTACAAATGGAAAGTCATTTTGTTACACTGGGAACATGGAATACGATGTATAAAAAGGTATTATGCTTGAAATAAAAGAAAGTACAGCTTATTCAGTAAACTAAACTTGCATTTTAAAATTTCATTTTTTATTACAAATGTAATAACAAAGACTGTATATGTTAAGAACATTTCAACTATAGATGAGAACAGGTAACCACCCTCTTTCCCTCATAATAATTTATAAACTTCAAGCCAAAATGCATTTGCAGCTTTTGATCTGATCCAGAAGCATATAATGCTCTTCCAAGAGCTTGATAAATGTTCTGCTAATTTTCAGGTGTCATTTTATCTACAAATGAAGGGATTTGTGTATTTTTTGGAGGCAGTGGTTTGCAACACTTACTTACAGAAGCAGCAGAAAGAGTGTTTCTGGAATGAGAACTCTGGAGGGAAAAGTTACTTGCACTTTCATTATAGTCCTCATCATTTAATTTCATAAAGTAGCTTTATTGTCTTTAGGGCAACTCTGGCATGCAAGGATGTGTTTTGTCATCCTTGTAGCATTTGGAAAATAATATTTCTTCTCACAATATTTGCAAATGATAGCTTTGCTCCCAGCAGAAATTGCACTGTGGAAAGGTTTCCAAACTCTAGATGTAGTCTCACTATTTTACTGAGGAAATGAAAAAACATTTTACTGACCAGACTATAGTAACTATATAAACATTATGCTGTGATGATGGAGAACATTAATAGGAATCATTTAAAGGTTAAAAAAGATAAACTATTTTCTGTACCCTCTTACCTGTCAATTAAGGCCTGAGACTACAGAAACTATCATCTACTGTATCCCAACAATCTCCCAACTGTAGGAGGTACAAGATGGAGCCCACTAGCAAACTATACTGGAGTATTTCCCCTTCAGTGCCCCGTAGTAGCAGAAATGCATATTTCTCTTGTTCGAGAACTGAAATGAGAAGTACAGTGTTACTTAAACTGTATTCCAGGATTTTCCTGTCTTCAGCTGAGAGAACTTGCAATAATTTAAGACTTTACATAGCCATATATGTTATATAGTAATATTATATATTTTGAATACCATGTCATAGATATATTACGTATCATTGTAAAAGAAAATATTCCACATTTCTTTTTTTTTCCCCAGAAAAAACCCCCCAAAGACGCCTCCGAAAAAAAATGGGAAAAAAGACAGTTTTTTCAAAATTTTTCCATTTTTGTTCTGGGCCTTTCCATCTCTAGACACCCCTGATTTAAAAGGTCTCTCAGAATGAATGTGGATTTACATGGTGTCACTGAATGCCTTCCCTCTTCCACACATTTTTTTTGACCAGTGAAGCAGCCTATCATAATGGTGGTCCAATAGGATTATGTGGGGGGGAGTGGGTAAGCTCCCAAACTTCCCAAAATGTTAAAGGTTTGCCTGTTCAGACGTAAAGCTGGGAATTAAAGCTGCTACAGGTATATGTAGGATACCTGCAGGAGATATTCACGTTAAGTCTATAGCTTTACCACTGAGTGGTAGTAACCACTGTTTTCCCATGGCCCTGGAGGGTGCCCAGCTTTCAACCTGATACAAAAACTTCCATGGCATTCTACCTATGTAAGCATTGTCAATATGATTTGGTTATAATTGCTTAATGCGACAGTATGATTCATGACAGTTTTTAGAATGGATAAATGAGTTGCCCAGTTTTCCTTGCAGTGTTTTGTACCACACAGGAAAATAAAGTTTTTTACTATTACGGACTTGTTTAAATCATGTAAAATTCTACTTTTTCAGATACAGGTATTCAGTACATTCTCACACAAATGATGTACTCTTCTAATGACAGCTGTCATGTTCTTTACTGTCAGTATTCCTCCCACTCACACAGTGCACTATGTTTTAAAGTAAAATGGCTGTTCAAAATATAAATGTCTATGGGAGAGTTAAGAGAAGATGAAAATATGTTACATTTGTCAAATTGAAAGTTAGAACTTAAAGTAAAAGTGTATTTAATTCAAATATACTTCCTCTCTTTTTTTGTATCCACTTATAGTATTACTTTACCAGTTGTAGTTAATGTTACACAGAATAATGTATAGTAAATTAATTTGAAGTACTGTACCAGTAAATGTTAACATTATACACAATAATGTGCATAATAAAGTTTGATTTAGCATTTCAAGTTAAAAAATGGAAAATGAGGGCTGTATTTATTATGAGGCACTTGTGGGTCATTACCCATGTGTCATAAATTCCCCCATACTGTAATTCCCCTATGCGAAAGGCTTCTAATTTGGCATAAAATCAGGGTGGATGAAATGGGTAGCTTTGAAACAAACTTATAACCAAAAACATCAATAGCTTATTATAAGCAGATGGCTTCCTTTTCCATCCTTTCAAATATCAGATCCTTTAAGAAAAAGGTTCCTCTCAATAACATGAAAAGGCAAATTTCCAAAGAGCATTTTTAAAGGTGAAAAGAACCCACCGTACTGAAGGGACCAAACATTGAATTTTATTAGACTTCTATGTTCTCCACACCACCCCAATTCACTGCCAGAGTACCTAGGATTCCTATGTAAGTTTCAGCTTGTTGAGCAAGTCTAAACTCATACAGGGCTATATTCCATTCACTTAGGACTGGCAAATTGTGACTCCGACACCAAGCCCTGTATTATATAGCGGAGGTAATATGCTTATGGATGTTGATTTACTAAAGGCAAACAGATTTTTTTTACTTTGCAAGGAAAATTACACTATGCAACACATTTTTTGCCAGAGCATAGTGAATGCGGTGAAGCTCTGCTGGCTTCTTTCATTCACTCATGTGCAAGCAAAAATGCATTTTTTTAAAATTCTCTTTGCACATGAATGGGTATTCTATGCAAAGTGAATTTCACTCCATTCACCAAGCTCTGGAGAAAATTTCCTTGCAGAGTGCAATTTCACTTACAAAGTGAACAACCTATTTGTCTTTAGTAAAGCAACCCCATGGCCTCTACTGTAGAGCAAAGACTCCCTATTAAAATGGCAAAAGAGAACTGTAGAGTGAACTGGTTGGAGGGGAAAACACAGGGCTCCACTCCAGGCAATTAAAGTGTCCCTATCAGCATAGACTCATATACTTACCTTTTTCATGGCCTGGGTCTTAAATCACCACAGTTTCTTTGCTCCCTGACCACTGCAAGTACCCCACATTTCTGGGTGTGTGTAGCTCCATGCTGTGGTTTCTCCTGCTGGTTTGTACATAACTATAGAATGTATGAGTCATGAGGAGGAACCACAGCTGTTGTGGCAATTCAAAATATGAACCTGCAGAAAAGTAAATATATTTGCTCTTTTTTTAAAGAAGGTATGCTTCTGT
Source organism: Lithobates septentrionalis (assembly GCA_037952835.1). NCBI lineage: Eukaryota > Metazoa > Chordata > Amphibia > Anura > Ranidae > Lithobates > Lithobates septentrionalis. Next base: position 146,626 of record JBBDGP010001951.1, read on the forward strand.
ATACAATTTACATTGCTGGCTATAGGGTCACTTTAAATGTCATTATAGTCTCTAATGGGGGGCAGTCACTCTCGTAGTCTGGGCAGTGGGCAGTGTTCCAGAGCAGCCCGAGCCACTTTTTCTACCCCAGCACATGGGGCAGTCTCACTATTTAGGCAATGTCTTTGTAATGTGCAACAGCTATAGTAATATGACAGCTTTCCTATATTACAAGGCAGCAGTAAAGGTGGGTTGAGGTAGTGGTACAGGTACATATTGCAGGCCCAGTCAACATGTAGATAAAAAAAAAGGTGGTAAGTCTCTGGTAGGGTGTGGTGGGTCACTATTTTTTTTAGAGAAACCGAACTATACATGTTTCTGGACTGGAATGTGCTAAATTTTAAAGTTGATTTTAAGTTTGTAGGCTTGTTTCTGTGTCAGCGTGTCCACTATTGCTGTCAACAGAAGAAGCTTAGAATACATATTTTTTAGTCTGACTGACATTGATCCAGCACAGTACAATCTACCTAGAATTGTATATTGTCAAATCGCCACTTAAAATGATAGAAGAGTACATCTTGCATCTTACCGCATTTACTAAGCTCTGGAGCAACTGCACTTGCAGAGGGCAACTGCACTTTTCAAAGTGCAAAGTCTATTTGCCTTTAGTAAATCAACCCTATTATCTTTATAACGGTGTATACATTGCCTACTTTATTAAATAATGGAAAACATGGCAAGATAGTGAAATATAGTAAACCATAATCCCTTAAATTTAGTGAATGGAGAGAAAATACCTAAAGGTATAAATGTTGTATGGTTATACGCATTTACCCAGTCGGTCCAGCAGTCCATTATTTTTGTCCTAAACGCCCATGGTACTTACTGTGAAAGCGCCTGCCATGTCCTCTATTTCTCAACAGCCTGTTTCGAATCCATTGTAATCTTGATGTAACATCCATGACCTTGTCAAATATCCTAGAAAATAAGCTTTATTGCAGGGCATCCATTAAAAATTATCCACCTTCGGAGACATCTCTTGAAACCTCCATTATTCCCAGTTTGCGTTCAAGCACTAGTCATGCAACATAATGTCATTTGCTGCCACCTGTGACAACCAATCGCCAAGAAGCAGGTCCTGAGAGAGACAGATATTTTATGCATGAAGGTGGATTGTCATTTGTTCCAATGTGGGCTGGAGATAATGTCTCTTTAAAAGCAGGATTATGTTGTGTTATTGTCCCACATACAATGGAAACTTATGCATAAAGTTCTGGTGATAATTTGACAGCGTGGTTTGAGAAAAATAATTCTCTTAAACTACGTATGTTGTTGCCACATTGGAAAACATTATTTATTCATGCTAATGAATATTAAAGGAATCTGTCTCTCCATCCTCCTGTACACAGAAAGAACAGGTGTGTGATATGAGTCAGCAAGGACAGCAATGTAGTTACAATTACACGCAGAACGACTATATATATATATATATATATATATATATATATATATATATATATATAGACACACACAGTAACTCACAAAAGTGAGTACACCCCTTACATTTTTGTAAATATTTTATTATATCTTTTTATGTGACAACACTGAAGAAATAACGCTTTGCTACAATGTAAAGTAGTGACTGTGTAGCTTGTATAACAGTGTAAATTTGCTGTCCCCTCAAAATAACTCAACACACAGCCATTAATGTCTAAACCGCCGGCAACAAAAGTGAGTACACCCCTAAGTGAAAATGTGCAAATTGGGCCCAAAGTGTCAATATTTTGTGTGGCAACCATTATTTTCCAGCACTGCTTTATCCTCTTGGGCATGGAGTTCACCAGAGCTTCACAGGTTGCCACTGGAGTCCTCTTCCACTCCTCCATGACGACACCACAGAGCTGGTGGATGTTAGAGACCTTGCGCTCCTCCACCTTCCGTTTGAGGATGCCCCACAGATGCTCAATAGGATTTAAGTCTGGAGACATGCTTGGCCAGTCCATCACCTTTACCCTCAGCTTCTTTAGCAATGCAGTGGCGTCTTGGAGGTATGTTTGGGGTCGTTATCATGTTGGAATACTGCCCTGCAGTCCAGTCTCCATAGGGAGGGGGTCATGCTCTGCTTCAGTATGTCACAGTCAGGGCTGGTGCAAGGATTTTTGATACCCTAGAAACCTAATTTAGCCCCCCCCCCTTTGCCCTGCTCATGTATACGGTGGGGGTGGAGTTTTTTTGTGTCGCCTCTCCATTTATTTATTCTGCCACCTGCGCCTCTGGACTGGCCTGAAGACAAATAGTGGCAATACAGCACCCCTTTACAATACAGTGCCTGCTTTACATCACAGACCTCTTTGCATCCAAGTCCCCCAATTTACATCACAGCCCTCTTTACATCAATGCCCTCTTTCCCCCTTCACATCACAGCCCCCTCCTTACATCAGAGACCTTCCCCCTTTACATTAGTATCTTCAGCCCCCTTTCCTTGCACCTGTCTCCTCCAATGCCCCTCTCCCTGTATACCAGTCTCCTCCACAGCTGCCCCCCTCCCTGCATTTTGTGTTTGAAGACAGACAAAAACAATATTTTTACTTTTGTATTTTGGCGACTATATTTGGTTTGAGATTTCATCTATGGCTGCATATTTGTAGGATTAAACACCTTTGATTTATTACACTCATTTTCTTATTGTAATATCTTTATACACTCCCAACACAGAGTGTTATATCATAGTATCTATAGCACAATCCGCCTCCAGATTTCCATTCTGGTTAGGCTTCTTGTGTAATACACAATGCACAGCTGCCCCCTCCCTGTATACCACTCTCCTCCACAGCCCCCCACCCTGTTTACCACTCTCCTCCACAGCCCCCCTCGCTGTATACCAGTATCCTCCACAGCCCCCCTCGCTGTATACCAGTATCCTCCACAGCCCCCCTCCCTGTATACCAGTTTCCTCCACAGCTGCCCCCTCCCTGTATACCAGTCTCCTCCACAGCTGCCCCCTCCCTGTATACCACTTTCCTCCACAGCCCCCTCCCTGTATATCAGTCTCCTCCACAGCCCCCCTCCCTGTATACCACTCTCCTCCATAGCCCCCCACCCTGTTTACCACTCTCCTCCACAGCCCCCCTTGCTGTATACCAGTATCCTCCACAGCCCCCCTCCCTGTATTCCAGTCTCCTCCACAGCCCCCCCCCTGTATACCAGTCTCCTCCACAGCTGCCCCCTCCCTGTATACCAGTCTCCTCCACAGCTGCCCCCTCCCTGTATACCACTCTCCTCCACAGCCCCCTCCCTGTATATCAGTCTCCTCCACAGCCCCCCTCCCTGTATACCACTCTCCTCCACAGCCCCCCACCCTGTTTACCACTCTCCTCCACAGCTACCCTCCCTGTATACCAGTCTCCTCCACAGCTGCCCCCCTCCCTGTATACCACTCTCCTCCACAGCCCCCTCCCTGTATATCAGTCTCCTCCACATCCCCCCTCCCTGTATACCACTCTCCTCCACAGCCCCCCACCCTGTTTACCACTCTCCTCCACAGCTACCCTCCCTGTATACCAGTCTCCTCCACAGCTGCCCCCCCTCCCTGTATACCATTCTCCTCCACAGCCCCCTCCCTGTATATCAGTCTCCTCCACAGCCCCCCTCCCTGTATACCACTCTCCTCCACAGCCCCCCACCCTGTTTACCACTCTCCTCCACAGCCCTCTCCCTGTATACCAGTCTTCTCCACAGCCCCCCTTCCTGTATACCAGTCTCCTCCACGGCTGCCCCCCTCCCTGGATGCCAGTCTCCTCTACAGCCCCCCTCGTATACCAGTCTCCTCCACAGCCCCCCTCCCTGTATACCAGTCTCCTCCACAGCTGCCCCCCTCCCTGTATACCACTCTCCTCCACAGCCCCCCTCCCTGTATTCCAGTCTCCTCCACAGCCCCCTCCCTGTATACCAGTCTCCTCCACAGCTGCCTCCCTCCCTGTATACCAGTATCCTCCACAGCCCCCCTCCCTGTATACCACTCTCTTTCACAGCCCCCTCCCTGTATACCAGTCTTCTCCACAGCACCCCTCCCTGTATACCAGTCTCCTCCCTGTATACCACTCTCTTCCACAACCCCCCTCCCTGTATACCACTCTCTTCCACAGCCCCCCTCCCTGTATACCACTCTCCTCCACAACCCCCCCTGTATACCAGTCTCATCCACAGCCCCCCCCTACCTGTATACCAGTCTTCTCCACAGTGGCCCCCTTCCCTGTATACCAGTCTCCTCCATAGCCCCCCTCCCTGTATACCACTCTCCTCCACAACCCCCCTCCCTGTATACCAGTCTCCTCCATAGCTGCCCCTCCCTGTATACCACTCTCCTCCACAGTCCCCCTCCCTGTATACCACTCTCCTCCACAGCTGCCCCCTCCCTGTATACCACTCTCCTCCACAGCTGCCCCCTCCCTGTATACCAGGCTCCTCCACAGCTGCCCCCTCCCTGTATACCAGGCTCCCCCACAGCTGCCCCCCTCCCTGTATACCACTCTCCTCCACAGCTGCCCCCTTCCTGTATACCAGTCTCCTCCACAGCTGCCCCCCTCCCTGTATACCAGTCTCCTCCACAGCCCCCCTCCCTGTATACCACTCTCCTCCACAGTTGCCCCCATCCCTGTATAACAGTCTCCTCCACAGCCTCCCTCCCTGTATACCAGTCTCCTCCACAGCCTCCCTCCCTGTATACCAGTCTCCTCCGCAGCCCCCCTCCCTGTATACCAGTCTCCTCCACAGCCCCCCTCCCTGTATACCACTCTCCTCCAGAGCTGCCCCCTCCCTGTATACCAGTCTCCTCCACAGCTGCCCCCCTCCCTGTATACCAGTCTCCTCCACAGCCCCCCTCCCTGTATACCATTCTCCTCCACAGTTGCCCCCCTCCCTGTATACCAGTCTCCTCCACAGCTGCCCCCCTCCCTGTATACCAGTCTCCTCCACAGCTGCCTCCCTCCCTGTATACCAGTCTCCTCCACAGCCCCCCTCCCTGTATACCACTCTCCTCCACAGCCCCCCCCTGTATACCAGTCTCATCCACAGCCCCCCTACCTGTATACCAGTCTTCTCCACAGTGGCCCCCTTCCCTGTATACCAGTCTCCTCCACAGCCCCCCTCCCCGTATACCTGAGCAGAAGAAGGTGGGCGCAGTCATCTTGGAAGCGGCAGCACAAATGAAACACCTCACTGCTCACTCCTCACCGCTGCATGTAGCCAGCACAGCGCCCCCTACTTATGTGCACTCTAGGCCGGCGCCTACCTTTCTTATTGGTAGCACCGGCCCTGGTCACAGTTGGCTCATGTTGGCATTGATGGTTCCCTCAATGAACTGTAGCTCCCCAGTGTCGGCAGCGCTCATGCAGCCCCAGACCATGACACTCCCACCACCATGTTTGACTGTAGGCAAGACACACTTGTCTTTGTACTACTCACCTGGTTGCCGCCACACACGCTTGACACCATCTGAACCAAATACGTTTATCTTGGTCTCATCAGACCACAGGACATGGTTCCAGTAATCATGTCCTTAGTCTGCTTGTCTTCAGCAAATTATTTTTTTGGCTTTCTTGTGCATCATCTTTAGAAGTGGCTTGCTTCTGGGACAACAGCCATGCAGACCAATTTGATGCAGTGTGTGGCGTATGGTCTGAGCACTGACAGGCTGACCCCCCCCCACCCCTTCAACCTCTGCAGCAATTCTGGCAGCACTCCTGTGTCTATTTCCCAAAGACAACCTCTGGATATGACGCTGAGCACGTGCACTCAACTTCTTTGGTCGACAATGGCGAGGCCTGTTCTGAGTTGAACCTGTCCTGTTAAACCACTGTAATGTCTTGGCCACCATACTGCAGTTCAATTTCAGTGTCTTGGCAATCTTCTTATAGCCTAGGCCATCTATATGTAGAGCAACAATTCTTTTTTTCAGATCCTCAGAGAGGTCTTTGCCATGAGGTGTCATGTTGAACTTCCAGTCACCAGTATGAGAGAGTGAGAGTGATAACACCAAATTTAACACACCTGCTCCCCATTCACACCTGAGACCTTGTAACACTAACAGGTCATATGACAGCTGGCAGGGAACATGGCTAATTGGGCCCAATTTGGACATTTTCACTTAGGGGTGTACTCATTTTTGTTGCCAGTGGTGTGGACATTAATGGCTGTGTTGAGTTATTTTGAGGGGACAGAAAATTTACACTGTTACACAAGCTGTACACTCACTACTTTACATTGTAGCAAAGTGTCATTTCTTCAGTGTTGTCACATGAAAAGATATAATAAAATATTTACAAAAATGTGAGGGGTGTACTCACTTTTGTGAGATACTGTATATTTTCTTTTTTTAATCTTGGGAAAAGTTTGGCTTATGAGGAAAAATCTTGACATGCAGTATAAGTTTTGATACAAACCCATACTTTGTCCATTGAAGGCAAAATTCCAGGTACAGTACACTGGATAGTGTACCCCTTCCACCCCCCTTAAACCTTCTTGATGCTTCTCCACTGGCCCATTTGCCTGCTAGAGCTCCATAAAATACATGGTACTTCATCACAATATATAGCTGTTTATGTAAATGCCCATTTGGCCGGCCTGAGCACTGTCACATTGGAGAGTGTAAGCTCTAGTTGCAATGAGACAAGAGCACAAGCAAGGCATTAGCTTGTACATCCAAGAATGGCCAACTTCGAACATACATACTTAAAGCAGAGTTCCATCCAAAAGTGGAACTTCCACTCACTTGTCTCCTCTCCCCCTCCGGTGCCACAATTGGCACCTTTCGGGGGAGAGGGGGGTCAGGATACCTGTCTTTGACTTATCCTGTTCCCACTTCCGGGAGTCTGGGCCGCGGCCCGTGACATCGCCGCGGGGCTCCCTCCTCCTCTTCCTGTTGCTGGGCCAGTAGGAGAGAGGAGCGGGGCCTCACGCATGTGCAGTAGGGATCCCGGCATGCAGCCGTAAGGCTACACTGCCGGGTACCCTTACCCGCAATGGTGGCAGCAGCACCACGACAGCTGATGGAAACATCAGCTGTGGTGCCGACATCGCTGGACTCCAGGACAGGTAAGTGTCCTATTGTTAAAAACCAGCAGCTGCAGTATGTGTAGCTGATGCTTTTAATTTTTTTTTTTGGGTGGAACACCGCTTTAAATATTAAACACAGAGGCAGCATTTTTAACTACTTCTCTACTAGCGTCGTTTATAAACAGCAGCTGGCAGAATGGGATTTTAAATACACTCAATGCTTTTTTAATTTGTTCAGCCAGCAATGCACTTTTAGGTTGGGCATAGTGGGTGTTGATAACCTGTAAATGCTTTTAAAGTTTTGCTTTTGGACAATGTCTGTTGTCCAAAAAAAATGAATAATGACGTGTATTTTTTAAATGAAAATATGCATTTGATAAACATGTGCACTAATACCACGTGACATGGCTTTCAGAAAATATATAATGTTTGGGAGTTTTAACAAATTTTGTGCAATGTGTGGGAAACCTGAAAAAATACCTCTGGTAGAAAATTGTTAAACATTAGCCCACAAAGCTTATTTTTTATTTAATGGATGTTTCACACAAATTAAATTACTAAAGTCCCCCTTTAAGATGATATATGTGGGACTAAAAGGTATGTTTATAAAAATTAGAGGAAGGAAAGGGTATTGTTATTTCAAAGAATTGATTGTAAGATTAGAGATTTGGTCCCTCACTGCTAGAATTAAGATCAACGGCCTACTTTGGAACCCTATATCTTGCACCAAAGGAACTCGCCTAAGGTGTCCTTTTTCCCCACTCATATATATTCACAATGGAACAATTAGCGGTAGCTTTGCAGTCTAACGACTCCATATGAGGCAGACATCCCAAATTGAGTCTATTTGAGGACGACCTATTCCTTTTTGTGTTAAACCCCCAAGTCGCATTTCCTTTCTATATTGAAGGAGCTGGAACAATTTGGATCTCTCAGCAACCTTAAAGTAAATGCCCCAAGTCCTAATGCCTCAACATGTCATTGACCCCAAACAATCTAAGAAGTAGGTACCGCTCTGGCTGGTTCTAATCCTTGATTAAATACTTAGGGTTTCAGATCCCAACGAATCTGAATAAGCTGTATGAATGTAATTACCTACCATTGTTGATGTCCACTTAATGTAGACTTCAAAGTTAGTCATCCCTGAAACACTCTAGGTTGGGCAGGATGTCCATCTTCAAGTTGGATATACTGCCACTTTTCAGCGAGATCACTCAAGTACCAATGGCCCTGAATCCCAGTTTGAGTGCGTCATGACATATTAGTGAAATGAAAAACGGAGGGGTAGGCCTGCTGCATCTAGAATTATACTATAAACAGCAGTCCTTTGCAAGAGAAAGCCAAATTCTGGGTAAGCATTGAACGACATACTACTCCATTGCCTATAACACCTATACCCTGGCTCTGGCCAGCATCGCATCCACGGGGGGGGGGGTCAGCCCATAACTTCCTTCCCTAGTGGTTCTCCTTCTTGTGTGGGACTCCACAGTTACTAATATGGCATATCCTCACATATCGGCCTGCTCACGCCGATTCTTGGCGATCCAGATTTCCCCCCAGGATGAATTGCAAACGGTTTTTACGTTGGACAGATTCACTACCTGCCCCTACGTGATAAAACATTTGGGGGAGCTGATAACTCTGGATACCCCCTGCCAGGGACGTAGGCTCCATTATCTACAACCTAGACACTTTTTGACACTAACCACAAAATTAGGGAAATTCCGTAGGGAGCTTAAACCCTTTGAAGCTCTGTACCTACAGGTTTGGAATGCTCACATGCTATTTCTCAGCTCTAAAATATTCTTCTTTCAGTGACCTTCCAGGTCACCCATTTTACATCCGGAATTGGGAGAGAGAATTGAGACATTTCATTCCAGAGGAGGATTGGGACAAGTCGTTCCTCCTCACATTTAAAATGCGTATAGCCTCCCAAGCTCAAGAATACTATTTCATACTTTTAACTAGGTGGTACAGAAGTCAATTCCTATTCCATAAAATAATTCCCCCAATTTCTGACAGGTGCTGACGATGTGACAAACCAGAAGGAACTCTCCTGTGTTTGACCTGTTCTATTATTCGGCCCTTTTGGCATTCCATCTTCCAACTCTGCCATCTCATTACAGGCAGAACTTGGCCTGAAACCCCTGAGGTCGCCCTTCTCTCTATGTTTCCTGGGCCCATATCTAAGATTAAGAAAGGCATTTTTAGATTCTTGATGTTAGCGACCCAAGCGGAAATTCCTAGGCATTGGAAATTGACCACACCTCCCACTATTAGGGAATGGGTGGCGGAGGACAACCACATTATGAGGATGGAGTAGTCTGTCACCAGCCCTAATGAACGTTTTCTAAAATTTGTGGAATTGTGATACACCTGGGTCGATTTCTCTGCCTCCCCTAAACTGCAAACCTTCTTGTGATTGAAATATGGGAAATATAGTTATACATTCCCAATGGGATAGATTGTCCTTCCAGCCGGATGCCCTCCCCTTCTCCCTTTGTTTCTCTTGCTCGTTTTTCTTCCCTTCTTCCTACTCTTGTCTCTACTTTCCTTCAGCAAGGCTCTCTACCTCTACCCTTTATTTGTTCTCACGATGAAAGATAGAGCAGCCGCACAGAAAGGTACTCAGAGCTTGTCCTTACAGTATTTTCAATAGTATTTCTGTGAAAGGTGCTACACTGATATTCTATGCTACTTGATGAACCAGTGATCATACTGTCCATACACTGTGGATTTCAACCACAGTGTAGTGGCTGAAATCCTGTAACACAAGATATTTAGTACACTTTCAACTTTTGGTTCGCTGTCATTTTTGTTGTATAAATCACCCTGTGGAATATATTGCACTGTGTAGGGAATGCAAAAAAATATATTTTTTCAAAAAGGAATAGAGATTTGGTCACTATAGTACTGTGATGCATGCCTGGTCCTGATGGTGCTACCCAAATTAGCACAGCTATACAAGCTGTTTTGTGAATGGATATGTATGTACTGAATACGAACATGCATGTAATGGCACTGGCTGATCATATTTATCTTGATAGGGTCATAGGTCTTCCCCAAATACAGTTCCTAATATGAACAATCTCTGTTACATTTACAATAAAGATAACACAATAATCCTACCTTTTACAATATTGTACAAAGACCCTAAAGGTAATAGACATTACTACATAATAAATCTGATCGTACTATTAATAAAAAAAAAACAATAATATTCTATCATGTCCCATCTGTTCAAAATCTGTTACATAAACACTATGAATTTCCTTTCCAAAACAAGCCCACGAGACAGCTGAGAATCTTGTCACACCAACTAATTGAACACATTTTGTCCAGCTCAATGCCTCAATGAAAATAGGTGTTGACTCTGCATGCATTTACAATCAGAAAGGTAAAAAAAAGAGAAAGAATAATTTCCAAGCGGTGTTATTATATAAAAAAAGAAATTTGCAGAACTATTTCTCCTGTGAAACTGCATGTACTGTTGTTTTGTGCGAATATTGGAAAAACCTAATGTTACTAGGCTTTTTTCTCTCCGGGTCGAATGTTCTGCATTCATAATAATAGCATTAATCAGGAAAATACTGAATTATGGCCACTAAGTGGAGCTGTTGATAAGAAATAGGAAACATACGTATTTGCTAATACTGTAAGCTCCAGCCATAATGGCCATAATGCTGTTTTTTTCTGATTCACGCTATTACAAATGAAGAACATTCATCCTGGAGAGAAAAATAGCCTTGTAAGATTTGATTTTGCTGATATTCGCACAGAACAAATGTGCATGCAGTTACACAGGACAAATAGCCTAGTAACATTTGATTTTGCTGGCTTTCGCACAGAATGGATGTACATGCAGTTTCGAAGGATGAATAGCTCTTCAAACTTTTTTTTATAAATACACCCTAAGGCTATGTTTCCACTAGTGCGACTTTTCATGCGACTTGGGACTGAAAAGTCGCATGACAAATAGTACCCCATGCTTTCCAATGAGTACCGTTCATATCTGTGCGACTTCAAGTCGCAGCGACTTCAAAGTAGTCCCTGCACTACTTTGGTCGCACTTTGATGCGACTTGAAGTCCATAGACACAGGCATTGCTTCAAATCGCGGTAAAAAGTCGCGGCAAAATCGCGCGACTTTGGGGACGCAATAGTGGAAACATAGCCTAAGTGCCTGTTTTAAAGCACTGCATTTTGAAGGTTTCCATGTCAAGCTGTGCCTCATTAAAACCATATATGCCAAACTTTAAAAATTCTAAATACGCACCTATGACTCTTGAGCAAGATTATATACAGTGTATATACGGTATATTTATATATATATATATATATATATATATATATATATATATATATATATATATATACACACACACAGTATCTCACAAAAGTGAGTACACCCCTCACATTTTTGTAAATATTTTATTATATCTTTTCATGTGACAACACTGAAGAAATGACACTTTGCTACAATGTAAAGTAGTGAGTATACAGCTTGTATAACAGTGTAAATTTGCTGTTCCCTCAAAATAACTCAACACACAGCCATCAATGTCCAAACTGCTGGAAACAAAAGTGAGTATGTCCAAATTGGGCCCAAAGTGTCAATATTTTGTGTGGCCACCATTATTTTCCAACACTGCCTTAACCCTCTTGGGCATGGAGTTCACCAGAGCTTCACAGGTTGCCCCTGAAGTTCTCATCCACTCCTCCATGAGGACATCACGGAGCCTTTACCTTTACCCTCAGCTTCTTTAGCAGGGCAGTGGTTGTCTTGAAGGTGGGTTTGGGGTGGTTATCATGTTGGAATACTGCCCTGCGGTCCAGGGGATCATGCTCTGCTTCAGTATGTCACAGTACATGTTGGCATTCATGGTTCCCTCAATGAACTGAAGCTCCCCAGTGCCGGCAGTACTCATGCATCCCCAGACCATGACACTCCCACCACCATGCTTGACTGTAGGCAAGACATACTTGTCTTTGTACTCCTCACCTGGTTGCTGCCACACACGCTTGACACTATCTAAACCAAATAAGTTTATCTTGGTCTCATCAGACCACAGGACATGGTTCCAGTAATCCATGTCCTTAGTCTGCTTGTCTTCATCTTTAGAAGAAGCTTCCTTCTGGCATGATAGCCATACAGACCAATTTGATGCAGTGTGCGACGTATGATCTGAGCACTGACAGGCTAAACCCCACACCATCAACCTCTACAGCAATGCCGACAGTACTCATATGTCTATTTCTCAAAGACAACCAATGGATATGACGCTGAGCACGTGCACTCAACTTCTTTGGTCGACCATGGCGAGGCCTGTTCTGAATGGAACCTGTCCTGTTAAACCCCTGTATGGTCTTGGCCACCGTGCTGCAGCTCAGTTTCAGGGTCTTGGCAATCTTCTTATAGCCTGTTGTAGAGCAACAATCCTTTTTTTCAGATCCTCAGAGAGTTCTTTGCCGTGAGGTGCCATGTTGAATTTCCAGTGACCAGTATGAGAGAGTGAGAGAGATAACACCAAACTTAACACACCTGCTCCCCATTCACACTTGAGACCTTGTAACACTAACGAGTCACATGACACCGGGGAGAGGAAATGGCTAATTGGGCTCAATTTGGACATTTTCACTTAGGGGTGTACTCACTTTTGTTACCAGTGGTTTAGACATTAATGGCTGTGTGTTGAGTTATTTTGAGAGGACAGTAAATTTACATTGTAGCAAAGTGTAATTTCTTAAGTGTTGTCACATGAAAAGATATAATAAAATATTTACAAAAATGTGAGAGGTGTACTCACTTTTGTGAGATACTGTATATGCAATGTTAGAAATCTATACATTTGGAATGCTAACAGAGACTGTAGAGGTTGTTTCTTCTCTAGTATCAAAGCAGTTTTTAGTTTGGCATTGGCAAAGCATTGACTAATGCCCGCCGGATGTTTTAGTGACTCTAATAAAATATGGCTTCAACTACAGATTTGCTTAAACAATATAAAAAAGTAAACCATTTAAAATAGTTTGTTAAGCAAAGCCATTTATTTAGTTTTAGATAGATCAGTCAAACCAGTTTTTAATCCTTCTTGTCCAGCCCTGGCATCCCTTTACCTGGGACTTTACGCCCAGGGTCAGGAAGGACTGTCCAATCACGTGACTATCACAGTGGTCACATGATCGGGAGCTGGTCCTGCCATTCAACAAAACAAGAAAAATTGTTGTATTAAAGAGACTTTAAAGTGTTACTAAACCCACAACAGTAAAATCAGTCTGTATATGCAGTAAAGCATGCTTGTTATACTCACTGTGGAACCTCTGCATTGTGTAAAAAGGCTGTTCGATCCTGTCTCCTTTGATCATCTCCTTCTTCCACTTTTTCTAAAAAATAACCTGATATTTACAGAGCCAGGGGACAGGCTGCACATGCTCAGTTTGGTGTGTAATACTAAAACATTTTTTTCTTTTCTTGGGAGAGTGCATGTGATCAGCACAGGGCCAATCAGTACTGACTAGACAGAGGGTCAGGGGTCCTGCATTCTCATTGGACAATCGTGGGAGAACGAAAACTCCTCCTACAAGCTTTTACCAGACACTGTTGGAAGTCACAAGACTTCTCTAACTGCTGATGAGAAAAGGTAATTAGAAGTTTATATTTACTAAAAAAAATTGCATTTCCATGTTCTGTCTACTGTGGGAGAGCGGATATCGTGAATGCAGGGTAAAGGGTTTAGTAACACTTTAGGGGATAACCCAGCCAACCTTATAATATTTTGAACTGATTCTCACAAAAAAATAAAAATACATACAAATAGGTAACTGTTATCCATCATTAAAATTGCAAAATTAAAACAAACTGTGTAATTATATATGTAAAACTGAAGGAGCCGCTGTATTTTTACAAGATCTCCTGTATTTGCTAATGGTGACCATCCTTGTAGCTGAAAGCAAAAACACACTAATCCAACAATGACAACAACCAGGCTTTAGTCGTTACAGTCTTAAAAGTTTGTTTGCTTTCTAACTAATGGAGAGGGGATTAGGGGCATAGGATTCCCAAAAAACATCAAAATATCCCTGGCCTTCATGTAGCAGAAAACTGGTGGTGGCCCTTTAAGAGTAAAAGTCTCACTTACATAAAGTTAAAGGATAAAAAAATAAATAAAATTAAATGCAAAACAGCATGGGTAAATTAACAGGAAATTTTATTTGTACAATAATTTTAGGTTCAAACGTACAGAAATTTGTGGATATCCTCATTAGGCATATTATCACAATCCTGCTCAAATCCTGCTTTGTCAATAATAACTGTGCATATAGTAACACTGCCTGAGGGAAACTCAATCTTAAAGCAGAACTTCAACCAAAAGTAAAAAAATAAAAAGTACTACAATCCTATTAAAAATATCAAAACCAGCTTTACTTGTAATGTCTTTTATTCAGAATTCCCCTCTGCAGTACGTTTTTCGGCCACAAGATGTCCTCAGTCTGATGCCCAGAATCATTCAAGTACAAGTCACCCTGGACCTGCCCCAGCCTATGACTGGATGGAGAAAGGAAGAAGCACAGTGATAAGCTCATCTCTCTCACTGTGCTTTCTGCCCCTTGTATTGCTCCTCTCACACTCCAGCCCTGCTGTACAGGGACTGCAAGGGGCTGATACCAGGTCAAATTCAGGTACTTCTACAGCTTGTGTTTAAAAAAATAATAGTAATGTATTATTGGTTACGAAACTGCATTTATATGTATATTTTATATCTGTACAATGTTCTGTGTTACATATAGTCATTAGCAGTGGCGTAACTACCAAGGTCGCAAAGGTCACACTTGCGACTGGGCCCTGGCGTCCTGCCAATGTCGGGGGGGGGGGGGGGGGCATTGGGGTTGCTAACTGCAGGCCGCAGGTCTCTGAGCTGAGAGCGTCTCTCTCATACAGCCAAGAGCCTGCAGTAACAGTTCCCCTCTCTCGCACGGATGGGAGAGGAAAGAGCCTATTTGCTCCTTCTCCTCCCGCCCCTCTCCTCCTGTGTGCATAGCAGGCAGTGTGAAGCTAAGCAGCTGAATTTGATCATTCACACTTTTACAGTGCACACACAGGAGGAAAGGGGCAGAAGGAAATGAGCAGATTGGCTCTTTCTTCTCCCATCCATGCGAGGGAGGAGGGAGAGGGAACTGTCAGTGCAGGGGCTGGGCTATATGAGAGGAATTTTCTCAGCCAGAGACCTGCTGAGGAGGCACTGATAGGGCTGCATTGATGATCAGTGCCCTGATTATTAGTGTAAACAATGTATTGACAGTCTTGCCGGTTAATGGCTCTCCTTTCCTCACATAGAAACAGCATGGGAGGAAAGGACTGCCGATAACCAGTAAGGCTGTTTACAAGCGATCAGCTGATCACATGGTAAAGTGCTGCTGTTATGGGCTCTTTACCGCGATCTGCGATCAGCGGTGTCCGAAGTACACAAGCAGTCACAGAGTGCGCTAGATGCGTGCGCCAGGGAGCATGCGGAAAGCAGGGTTCTGAGAGGATGTCCATGGATGCCCTCCCAGAACTGGAAGCCTGGGGCTCGGATGAAAGGTGGGGTGGGAGAGTCAGTATGTCCCTTTATGTTTTTTTGCACCGGGGCCCTGAAGGTTCTAGTTACACCTGTGGTCATTAGGCACCTTCAGCATTTGCCTATTTATACTTCTCTAGTTCTTCTGTTGACTGGGCAGCACAGCACATACATATCTTCTGTGTGTACAAAGAAATGAAACCTACAAAAAAGAAAACATATCTTTACTGCTTTGGGCAAAAATAACATTGGTGATTTATCAGGTTTTTTTTTAGAGAATAGGTGCAGGAACTCCCCCTTTTGGGAGTTACCCATTGTCTTTGCCCCTACCCACCTCTGAGCACCAGTCCTTGGTTCCACCCCCTACCCACCTCCCAGCACTGCCCCTTTTAGAGAATACAGAACCAAGTAACATTTGTGGTACTAAGTCATTTGTATGGAATTTGTTATTGATAACAAGAAAAGCAGTAAAATAGACCCCCCACAGCCAACAGCAATAGACCCACCACAACAATAGATCCCCCTTGCAACAATGGACCACCTACAACAAAATACCACCCAGCAACAATATACCCTCTAGCAGCCAGCTATAATAGACTGCTCCCTCAACAGTAGATCCCTCCCAGCGACAACTGATCCCCCAGCAACATAAGACCCACCCTAGCAACAAAAGATCCCCCACCAGCAACAATAGACCTCCCCAGCAGCAATCAACCCTTCTGCAGAAATTGATCCCTTCCAGCAACAATAGGTCCATCAGCAGCCAGCATCAATAGACACTGTAGCACAACCCAGCACTCCTTGCCATTACATACATTCAGTGGTGGAGGTGCCGGAACTGCGTTCCCCCGCGTTCCCACTGAAAAAAAGCCCTGGTGATTATAAATACAACTCTACAAATACCTTGTAATTTCTCATATCATGTAAATAACAGTTACATTTATTGAGGTCAGGGTTGTTTTTATACAACAAAGCTACAGATAATCTGCAGCGAGAGATGGTCTCTTGATTATGCTAGCTATCTTCAGAGCCGACAATGGAATGCCTGAACACAGAGAGGCACAAGTATAAACTAAAGTTTCAGGTCAGTGTTAGGGAAGGAGTAAACAAGGCAAGTGTCCAGGGACCAAGGTCCTAATGGACTCCCACGTAGCTGTTCTTCTGATATCTGTTTCAGTTTTTCCTCGAATATATTTACTTGCTAAATAGATAGCATATTTTGCCAGTTTTGCATAAGGCAAAAGTTGGCTCCTCTTGAATTAATAAGCATTATAAAGTATCCAATGGGCAGAGTACATCAGCCTCCTTATCCCTCTTGGACCTCACTCACTCCTTACTTAATCTAGCTATCAATCAAAATCGTGGGGTGACTCTTTTTTACATAGTAGAAATTGCAGATGTGAAAGGGCTGGGCAAAAGACACTCTGGGGTCGATTTACTAAAGGCAAACAGACTGTGCACTTTTGAAAGTGCAGTTGCACTCTGCAAGGGCAGTTGCTCCAGAGCTTAATAAATAATGGAGAGCTCTGCTGACTTCCATCATCCAATCATGTGCAAGAAAAATTACAAAAACAGCATTTTTGCTTACATGTGACTAGATGATGGAAGTCAGCAGAGCTCTTCGTTATTTACTAAGCTCTGGAGCAACTGAACGTGCAGAGTGCCTATTTGCCTTTAGTAAATCTACCCCTCTGTGAGCATTTAATTGCCAGCTATAACAAACAAAACTATTAAAAAAAAATAAACATGTGTCCACCATGGGAATGAATTACCTTTAGCCCGGGTTCACACCTATGCGAATTAGATGCGGCTTACAACGCATCCAATTCGCAGGTCATTGTAAAATATATTTATATGAATGCATCTGGTTCACATATGTGCGTTGCATTCGTACTGCGCATTGCACAAAAAACGTGTGCGTTTTCTGGGCATTGCGTTGCGAATTACAAGCCCAGTATCTTCTATGGGAACGCATCTGATTCGCAGATCCATTGCGTTGTGAACATGGATTTTCTCCTTCTCCTCACTACACCTCCCCCTCTCCCCCCCCTCTCCCTCCCCTCTCCCTGCTCTCTGATCCGCAGCTGAAACGCAGATGAACCTTTGAACAAGTTATTTTTATCTCCCCAGTGAAACCTGAGCTTCAGTCCGCACATGTGTGAAACCGGGCTGAAGGTGTACATTTTCACACACTACACTAAACAGCCAAACACTGATGAATATAAACACTAATACTAATAGCAAATACTATAAATTGGTGGAAAATTGAACCGATCCCCATTATATTAATAAACACTTATGCCGCGTACACGCGAGCGAACTTTACGGCAGACTTTGTCCTGCGGACTTTTCGACGGACTTTACGACGGACTTTCCAAATAAACGGACTTGCCTACACACGATCAACCAAAGTCAGATGGATTCGTACGTGATGACGCACGACCGGACTAAAACAAGGAAGTTCATATCCAGTAGCCAATAGCTGCCCTAGCATTGATTTTTGTCCGTCGGACTAGCATACAGACGAGCGGACTTTTCGACCGGTCTCGAGTCCGTCGAAAAGATTTGAAACATGTTTCATTTCTAGGTCCGTCAAACTTTTGGGCAAAAAAAGTCAGCTGGAGCCCACACACGATCGAATTGTCTGACGGACGCCGGTCCGCCGAACCAAGTATGCCGTAAAGTCCGCTCGTGTGTACGCGGCATTATGCCCTGTACACACGGTCGGACATTGATGGGACATTCCGACAACAAAATCCATGTTTTTTTTCCGACGGATGTTGGCTCAAACTTGTCTTGCATACACACGGTCACACAAAGTTGTCGGAAAATCCGATCGTTCTAAACGCGGTGACGTAAAACACCTACGTTGGGACTATAAACGGGGCAGTAGCCAATAGCTTTTGTCTCTTAATTTATTCTGAGCATGCATGGAACTTTATGCGTCGGATTTGTGTACACACGATCGCAATTTCCGACAACGGATTTTGTTGTCGGAAAATTTTATAGCCTGCTCTCAAACTTTGTGTGTTGGAAATTCCGATGGAAAATGTGTGATGGAGTCCACACACTGACAACAAGGTCCTATCACACATTTTCCGTCGGAAAATCCGACCGTGTTTACAGGGCATTAGGCAGGGGCAGACTGACAACTCATGGGGCCCCCCAGGCAATAGAAGATTATGGGGCCCCCAGGCTTACAGGTGGCCGCCATTCCAGGAGTAAGTAACAAACAAAACATATAGAGTACAGCAGTCAGGATGAGCGCCATGCTCACATCAGAGTCCTCCCTTACATCAAAGTTCCAACATTCTCCCTATACATTACAGTCCGCAGAGTCCTACCCTATGGCAGAGCCCCCCCAGTGTGCTGCCCTATGGCAGAACCCTCCCAGATTGCCACCTTCTATCATTGTCCCCTTACACACACCTTTGCACCTTAGTGCTTGGTGCGTCAGGCAGCTGGCAGGAAAAGGCCTTTAAATTAGAAAAAAAAATCCACTTGTTGCAGGCTCTGAACTGCGCAAGTGAGTCGTAGAGCCAGTTGAATAGTGAACTGCTGTGGTTGGCCTCAGATCTGGCAGTGGGGCATATGAATAAAAGCCATGCTTGATGTGTGCCATGATATCACTGCACAGGTGTGTGCCCAGACCTGCCCTGCTGATCCGAGGCCGAGCTCAGCAGTTCACCATTCAGCTGCCTCCGAATGGCAACAAGTGTTTTTTTCACAGGCATGGGATTGTTAGATCGACTTCTGTTTAGCGGCAGTAGGCACACATGGATCATACAGTAACCAATACAGTATACACAAACACAGTATACATACACATAGACACACACACAGTTTACATATACACACATAGACATAGACACGCAGTATACATATATACACATAGACACAGACACGCAGTATGCATATATACACATAGACAAAGACACATAGTGTACATTTATACACATAGACACAGACACACATCAGCACTTTTAAACCAAAAATCAGCCTGATTGGACACACTGTTGCCCCCATCTCCTGACATGCTTGTACTTATAGTGCCCCAGCAGCTCACAGACACATTAGGTGGTATTGCAGGAGAGGAGGGGACTGTGCCTGTGTACTGGTGGGCAGGTAATGAGCAAGCAGTGTAGTAGAGATTGGAGGACAAGTTCAGAACATCCTTCCTCTAGAAACAAAGCACTTCTCACACAGAAAATCTATCTAACAACTTCAGAGACAGGAGGAGCCCTGCTAGAGCAAAAACACATCCTCCCCTCCCTCCTGCTCACCAGGGTAAGCCACTGACAAAAATATACTCAGTTCAGCTCAGCAAGCTTACCTTCCAGCAGACTGCAGAACCTCCCACACTGCAGGCTGTGTCCCCTCCTCCCTCTCCTCTCCTCCAGCTGTCGACAACTCCTGCTCTGAAATCAAATGAGCCGGTGGGGAAGGGGCGTGCACACTGTGTTCCTATTGGCTGAAGAGGCAGTGCAGAGGCGGGGTAGCTATAGTCTTGGGATTTTCACAGCAAAATTATGTCGGCAAGGGACATTTCAGGAACAGATGTAAAAATACACAGATTTTTACATACTATTACTGGTTTTACTGAGGCTGGCCACTCTGATGGGGCCCCCTAGTGGCCTTGGGGACCCGAATGGTCAGTCCGTCCCTGCACTTAGTGGTCTGTTTATAAAGAGCATAGCAATCCGGCCAGTGAAATTGCATGTACATTAGTTCTGTGTAAATGGAGGCAACAAATTAATAGGCCATCTCCTTTGCTGGTCAAATGTTTTCTTTTGATTTAAAACAGAAAATACACATTTGGCCACTTGATTTCACAAAGTATCATAAACAGGAAATATTGCATTTGAACACTAGATTGCACTACAAAGCATAAAAAAAATCCCAGTGATAATTAGTACATATTACTCTGTGACTGGTGGATTTACTATGCATTTTGTGTTTTTTTTTTTTTATAACTACACCCCTATGTACGAGTATTTATCAAGCTTGGTGTGCTCTATACCACAATAGTTATATATGTTTTTGTTTCTCATCTAAGGCAAGTCTTCATACTGATAAGAGTTTAGCAACAATAAAGCAACATCCTTACCTAGGAATTTCTGTAAAAATGCTGGCCGTTTTTCAGAAGAAAGGTGGATACACAGGTAGTATACAGGGGCCCCAGAAAGAACAACAGCAACTCCAACTAGTGAATCTACAAGATCGCTGTAGAGCGGGACGGCTACCAAAAGCACACTGCATATACAGTATACCACTGGGAAAAACAAACTCAGCTGCAAAAAAAAAAAGAAATCAACATTGACTAATAAAGAAATATACATTCATTGTGTTGTAAGAAACGTTTGTTGAAAAATAACGTTTTACAGCTGTACTATATGTATATCATCTTCTAAATCTCAGTAAATATGAAATTTTAAAAATGTACAGACCAAACTTTTTTAAAAATAATTTTTTAATTGGGGAGAAGGCATGAAACACTTTAAAGACTGTATTGGTTATATTTTAGTTATTTTATTTTTTTACATGTTCAAAATAAACTAACAAAAAAACATAAAGTATAAGTAAAACATAAGTAATCATTCAGTAGTAGACAATGACAAAACAACTAGTTACAAGAGAAGTAACTATAAAACTATAAAAATAATTTAGTTTACATATCCAAAAAGGGATGGGAAGAAGTACAAACTTTCTTCTGTATTGGGTCTTATTTTAGAATACCATGAAAAAACTATTTACTGTATTTAACACAAATCTATTAATAAGCCTTCAAGACAGTGCTTAATATCAAAATAACCTAAAACTAAAAAGGAATCCTTGGTTAGTTTTCTAAATATATCCTATGGAATAAACAACTGGATGTCAGCCTGGGACAAATCAGTCTGGAATACAGCTGTACTAAGATACTTGAAACTTGATACTTGAAGGGTCACATGGATAGCTTGTAAAACGGCAATGGTCCAAAATCATATAAATAAATATACATATATACAGTATATATATATATATATATATATATATATATATATATATATATATATATATATATATATATGTGTATATACACACACAGTTGGGTCCATATATATTTTAGTTTTTTTCAGGTATTTACTAGAAAATATTTATATAATGTAATTGGGCTGAAAGTGCACACTCTCAGGTTTTATTTGAGGGTATGTACATCCAAATCGGAGGAAGAGTTTAGGAATAACAGCTCTTAAAAATATTCATCCCCCTTTTTCAAGGGACCAAAAGTAATTAGACAATTGAATCAGCCAGGTGTGGGCTACTCCTTTGTTATTCATTCATCAATTAAGCAGGTAAAAGGTCTGGAGTTGATTTAAAGTGTGGTATTTGCATTGGGAATCTATTGCTGTGAACCTACATCATGCGTTCAAAGGAGCTGTCCATGCAAGTGAAACAGGCCATTGTAAGGCTCCAAAATGAAACAAATTCATCAGAGAGATAGCAGCAACATTAGGAGTGGCCAAATCAACAGTTTGGTACATTCTGAGGAAAGAACGCACCGGTGAACTCGGCAACATAAAAAAGGCTTTTTTCCTATCCTTACATTGTTCAACCCTGATGATTCGTTTCTCTTATAGATGTGCACCTGTTTCTACATACAACAAGCCCCTGAAGAAAGGATCAATTCCTGAAACGCATCGGGCTTTCTTCTCTTCTTTTTTCTCTTCCAAGGAGAGATCAAACTGTATTTGTACATTGACATTTGTATTCTTTTAGGAGACCATAAGTGTTGTTATTTTGTATTTTGACATCCCCTTTTTTCTATGTCATTGTTGTTATTAATGAGTCAGCTGCAACAATCTTATGCACTGACTTTTTAATCATTGACTAAATAAATAAAATATATCAATTTTAAATTTACTGTTTCCTTTATGATATTTTGTTGCCTTCAAAGTCCCAACCTCCCTATGGGGAATCCCCAATATGCAATTTTGTACTAGGGATGCTGGCAACAATTCTGTCTACTTTTTGGTGAAATATCTAATTTAGAACATAAAAAGGCTTGGACGTCTATGGAAGACAACAGGGGTGGATGATCGCAGAATCCCCTCTATGGGAAAGAAAAACCCATTCACAACATCCAGACAAGTGAAGGACAATCTCCAGGAAGTGGGTGTATCATTGTCAAACTCTACAATGAAGAGAAGACTTCACGAGAGAAAAATACAGAGGGTTCACCACAAGCTGCAAACCATTCATAAGCCTAAAGAATAGAAAAGCCAAAAAACATCTAAAAAAGCCAGACCAGTTCTGGAAAAGCATTCTAAGATTAAGAGATTAACCGCTTTCCGACCGCTGCACACAGATGTACATCGGCAGAATGGCACAGGCAGGCAAATTAGCGTACAGGTACGTCCCTTTAAATTTGCAGCCTTTTGGGCGCGCGCGCCGTACGCCGCGGAAGCGTGCCCGCGGGTCCCGGGAACTCGATGTTCTCCGGCGGCCCACGATTGCGGTGTAGAGAGATATATATGGATAGATGGTGCAGCGCTAATCCTGTATGTAAAACCTCTGATGGTTTAAAAGTAGGTCATATTGTATATCACTACAGTGTATATAAATAAATAATAATCTGAAAAACCAGTGGGGTATTCCTACAAGTGGTGTATCTCACTGAACTAAAAAAAATGTGAAAAAAATAGCATGTGTGTTAGAAATTTAGATCACCATACCAATAACTGGTTCACCATAAATCACCATAGCAGTACCTAGTTCAACATAAGTGACAAAAAAAACTATTTTAAATAAAGTGCAACGTGATTGTACTAAATAATTGACAATCCAAAAGTGACAATGTGCAATGTGCAAAACACTGTGCAAAATATAAATGGCTACACCACACAATAGCTTGTGGTGTTAAAATTCATATAAAGTGCAAATGTGCAAAGAAGGACCAAAGACCTCCAAAATATATAGTCATAAAATATTAGTGAATGGCCCAAAAATTATGATGCATAAAAAAGAAATTTCACACAGAAAAAAACTTCCTTATTCATGATGAAATCTGTGACAATAAAGTGCTGACATGCGCATGTGGCAGTTGGAGTGCCTGGTGACTCAAATCTCATGCAGCTTCGTGTGCAAACACTACAGTGGGTAGTGGCCCCTTACCTTAAAGTAATGGGGCAACAGCATATGACCAAACAGGTTCTTTGTCTCTTCCACCTAGGGGCTCCTGCGCATTCCTCACTGTCCTGGGGTAAAGGCTCCCTTAGATGTGATGCAGGAAGGTATTTTTAAATGGAGCAGAGTAGAAAAGAACCCAATAGTGTAATTCCGTTTTTAGATAACTTGTTATTTGTTAGGCAAAGAAGTAGGTACTCACATAAGCAATTGAGTAATACAATGTTTGTATCCGACGAGCGGCGAGCTCGTAACCTTCTCTCAGTGTATCCAGCCTATCCCGTCCCTACGTGTGACGTCACACCACACGTGACTTCTTCAGGGGATAAGTATAGGCTGTAACAGTGTCCTTAAATAGTTTAGTATTGGCCGGCAATGGGCGGCCATTTTCCCGAAGTTTGATATATTGTGTTACGGCGGCCATTTTCCTAGAGATTTTTTGAAGCTCAGATTCCGCTTGTGATGTATGTCAGCTGACTATTACTGGCCAATAAGGGCTGTCAGCTAGTTCAATGCCGCTTGTACTGTCAGCAGAGGGAGACAGGAATTGCTTCTAATAATAGAAGCCAAGCGGGGAGGGGGGGATCGAATTGCGATTTGAGCTACAAGTGTAGGATTGTCTGCGGGATGATATGGATGGTCTGATAATGACCTAGATATGTTTAAATCGGGCTGAGCTTGTGACAAGATAATATAAATAAATATGGTACTAGAAACGAAGGAAGAGAGAGGCAGCAAACACTGAT
The DNA here is from genome assembly GCA_037952835.1 of Lithobates septentrionalis. NCBI lineage: Eukaryota > Metazoa > Chordata > Amphibia > Anura > Ranidae > Lithobates > Lithobates septentrionalis. Next base: position 171,124 of record JBBDGP010001951.1, read on the forward strand.
AACGTGCTAGATATACATAATGAGTAGATAAACGCATATAGAAAACAATGTAACATGAATAGTAAAATTAGCATGAAATTGATACCGAAAGGCCTAAAATTTATTAATAAGAATATATAAGAGATTATAAGATTGTGTATCTTTATTATATGTATAAAATATATATAAAAGTGTATAAAAAATCAATTGTGTTAAAAAGTCCCTACACTCAGTAAAAGTAGAAGAGAGGCTAATCCTGTAGGAGCTTTTAGATACTTCCCTAGGTTGCAAATAAGCAATCAGGGGAAGTATATGAAGGGGGATATAAGAAAATAAGATCTTTACCCAAATATCTCCAGTAGGGATGAGCCGAACACCCCCCGGTTCGGTTCGCACCAGAACTCGCGAACGGACCGAAAGTTCGCACGAACGTTAGAACCCCATTGACGTCTATGGGACTCGAACGTTCAAAATCAAAAGTGCTCATTTTAAAGGCTAATTTGCATGGTATTGTCCTAAAAAGGGTTTGGGGACCCGGGTCCTACCCCAGGGGACATGTATCAATGCAAAAAAAACTTTTAAAAACGGCCGTTTTTTCGGGAGCAGTGATTTTAATGATGCTTAAAGTAAAAAAAAAAAAAGTGAAATATTCCTTTAAATATCGTACCTGGGGGGTGTCTATAGTATGCCTGTAAAGTGACGCGTGTTTCCCATGTTTAGAACAGTCCCTGCACCAAATGTCATTTTTAAAGGAAAAAATCTCATTTAAAACTGCTTGCGGGTTTAATGTCATGTCGGGTCATGGCAATATGGATGAAAATCAGTGAGACAAACGGCATGGGTACCCCCCAGTCCATTACCAGGCCCTTTGGGTCTTGTATGGATATTAAGGGGAGCCCCGCACCCAAATTAAAATAAGGAAAGGTGTGGGGCCACCAGGCCCTATATACTCTGAACAGCAGTATACAGGCGGTGCAAACAAGACAGGGACTGTAGGTTTGTTGTTAAGTAGAATCTCTTTGTAATTTTGAACATTTTTAACGTGTTTAGCTCCAGCCAAAAAATCTTTTCTAAGCTTTTTGGAAAACATAGGGAAGGGTTATCACCCCTGTGACATTTGTTTTGCTGTCTTTCCTCCTCTTCAGAAGATTTCACCTCACTTTTTTGTCCCAATGAAAAATGTTTTTTGAAAATTTGGGTTTTTTTGTGGAACAAGGATTGGAAAGCATCAGTGGAAAGGAGAAATTGTTTTCCCATATTAACTCTTACAGGAGAGAATTTCCCTTCCTAGGGGTAGATTTCATCTCACTTCCTGTTGTCTCCTTCCGTTTGCAAGTAGGAGTCGTTTGTAAGTTAGATGTTTGAAAGTAGGGTCCTGCCCTATATACTCAGCAGAAATTTGGGCCTTAGGTGTTGCTGTGGCCACAACACTGTAAGCCCTCACAGGGCCCTGCTGTGAAATATTAGATCAAGAATTGTAATTACATGCCCCTGTTGAACAGGAGCTGAAAAATTAGGCCTTAGGCACTGGTGCTGGTGCCACAACACTGCAACCCCTCACAGACACTCTAGTTGGAACGCAGGAACGAGCCCTGCTGCAAAGTATTGCTTCAAAAATTGTAATTACACGCCCCTGTTAGACAGGGGCAGAAAAATTGGGCCTTAGGCACTGGTGCTGGTGCCACAACACTGCAACCCCTCACAGACACTCTAGTTGGAACGCAGGAACGAGCCCTGCTGCAAAGTATTGCATCAAAAATTGTAATTACACGCCCCTGTTAGACAGGGGCAGAAAAATTGGGCCTTAGGCACTGGTGCTGGTGCCACAACACTGCAACCCCTCACAGACACTCTAGTTGGAATGCAGGAACGAGCCCTGCTGCAAAGTATTACATCAAAAATTGTAATTACACGCCCCTGTTAAACAGGGGCTGAAAAATTGTGCCTTAGGCACTGGTGGTGGCGCCCAGAACCAAAAATGTTCTTACAAGCTATCAGCGTGATGATTGAGGAGGAAGAGGATAAAATCTCAGGGATAGTCACTCAGCATCAGCATAGGCAGTCTTTGAAGGGATCTGAGATTTCAAAAAAAATTATTCGGTTACATCAGCATCAGGTGCTTGGTAGCTGGTGGTGATCCAAGACTGATTCATTTTTATGAAGGTCAGCCGATCGACCGAGTCGGTGGACAGACGCACCCTGTGATCGGTTACCACGCCTCCAGCAGCACTGAATGTGCGTTCCGAAAGAACGCTGGATGCAGGACAGGCCAGTAGCTCAATTGCATACTGTGCAAGCTCTGGCCAGTGATCCATCCTCAAGACCCAGTAACCCAGAGGATTTTCGGTGGGAAAGGTGTCCAAGTCTGATCTTGCCCCTAGGTATTCCTGCACCATGTAAAACAGACGCTGGCGATGGTTGCTGGAACCGATCATACCTTGGGGCTGCGGACCAAAAAATTGTCTGAACGCATCGGTCAGACGGCCACCTTCTCCACCGCTCCTTCTTTGACTGACCGAAGCCTCAGCAACACGTTGTCCAGAAACAGGAGTTTGTAACCTCCCAGTCTCTTGGAACGCGTTGCACAGACCTTTCTGAAAGGCCTCCCGAAGATGTTTCATCCTCTGCTCCCTCTGCGATGGCAAGATAAGGTCCGCAACCTTACCCTTGTAACGTGGATCAAGGAGGGTTGCCAGCCAGTATTGGTCCTTCTCCTTGATACCACGAATACGAGGATCCTTACGCAGGCTTTGCAGGATCAGGGAGGCCATGCAGCGTAGGTTTGCTGAGGCATTCGGTCCGGAGTCTTCTGGGTCACTAAGGACAACAACGTCCACAGCCACCTCCTCCCAGCCACGTACAAGTCCATGTGTTCCTTGGGACTGATCCCTTAAAGACTGCTGCTGATGCTGAGTGCCAGGCTCCACCTCCATACTGACACAATCTTCCTCCTCCTCCTCCTCCTCCTCGTCCTCTTCCTGTGTGATCGGCGGGCACGCAGGAACACTGTCTGGATAAAGGGGGCCTTGAGAGCTAAGGAAGTCCTCCTCTTCCTGCCTCTGTTCTGCCTCAAGTGCCCTGTCCATTATTCCACGCAGCATGTGCTCCAACAGGTGGACAAGGGGGACAGTGTCACTGATGCATGCACTGTCAGTGCTCACCATCCTCGTGGCCTCCTCGAATGGTGACAGGACAGTGCATGCATCCCTGATCATGGCCCACTGGCGTGGGGAAAAAAAACCAAGCTCCCCTGACCCTGTCCTGGTGCCATAGTCGCACAGGTACTCATTGATGGCCCTCTGCTGCGTGTGCAGCCGCTGCAGCATGGCCAACGTTGAGTTCCACCTGGTGGGCATGTCACAGATTAGGCGGTTCTTGGGCAGGTTAAACTCCTTTTGGAGGTCCGTCAGCCGAGCACTGGCATTATATAACCGGCGGAAATGCACACAGACTTTCCTGGCCTGCCTCAGGACATCCTGTAAGCCCGGGTACCTGCCCAAGAACCGCTGCACCACCAAGTTAAGGACGTGAGCCAAACAGGGCACATGGGTCATTTGTCCCTGTCGGAGGGCAGAGAGGAGGTTGGTGCCATTGTCGCAAACCACCATTCCTGCCTTAAGTTGGCGTGGCGTCAACCACCTCTGAACCTGCCCCTGCAGAGCTGACAGAACCTCTGCCCCAGTGTGGCTCCTGTCCCCCAAGCACACCAGCTCAACCACCGCATGGCATCATTTGGCCTGCGTACTTGCGTAGCCCCTTGAACGCCTACGGAGCACCGCTGGTTCCGAGGAAGAGGCCATGGAGGAAGAAGAAGAGGAGGGGGTGGAGGAGAGAGGTGTGTCACAATCAGCATTTTGGAGGCGTGGTGGCGGAACAACCTCCAACACTACTGCACCTTGTCCTGCATCCTTCCCAGCTGCCAGCAGAGTCACCCAATGCGCCGTGAAACTTAGGTAACGTCCCTGTCCATGCCTGCTGGACCATGAGTCAGCGGTAATATGCACCTTACCGCTGACCGCCCTGTCCAGCGAGGCATGGACATTGCCTTCCACATGCCGGTAGAGAGCCGGAATCGCCTTCCGTGAGAAAAAGTGGCGTTTGGGTACCTGCCACTGAGGAACCGCACATTCCACAAACTCACGCAAGGGGGCAGAGTCTACCAACTGAAAAGGCAGCAGTTGAAGTGCTAGCAATTTTGCCAAGCTAGCATTCAACCGCTGGGCATGTGGATGGCTGGGAGCAAACTTCTTTCGGCGGTGCAACAGCTGGGGCAGGGAAATTTGCCTGGTACAATCTGACGTCGGTGTACCAAAAGCAGATTGCCCACAAGTACTTGGCTGTGACACACCTAATTCTACACCTTCATTCCTCTCACTGCAGGTCTCAGAGAGGACTGAAGGTCTAGTGGGGTTGGAAATCTCAGCTGATGAGGAGCAAGGAGAGATCCTCTTTGTTCTTTGGTGTGGGTCTTTTAGATACGCTTGCCAACGAACTGCATGGCAGGTCAACATATGTCTGGTCAAGCATGTGGTACCCAAGCGGGAGATGTTTTGGCCACGCGAGATACGCTTGAGACATATGTTGCAAATAGCAGCGGTGCGATCTGATGCACTCGTCTCAAAAAAGGCCCACACCAAAGAACTTTTTGAATAACGCGCAGAGACTGCAGCACCCTGCACATGTGGAGCTTTGGGGTGTGATGCAGTCAATGTGCTGCCCTTAGGCTGGCCCCTGGAGGGCATCCTGCCTCGTTGGTGATGTGCCGCCTCCTCCTCCTCCTCCTCCTCCTCTCTCCTATCAGGCACCCACGTTGAGTCAGTGACCTCATCATCCCCTCCCTCCTCATCACTGGAGCAAACCTGGCAGTATGCTGCAGCAGGGGGAGCATGACTGCCAGATTGCTGTCCTTCTTGGGCACCCCCTCTGTCCGTGCTCATGTTACTGCCTTCATCAAGCTCAGTATCATCATCAGAGCCTTCCAAACGCTGGGCATCCTCCTGGAGCATGTACCCAACACTGTGGTCAAACAGTTCGAGGGAATCCTCAGGAGGACATGGTGGAGCTAGGGAAGGAGTCACTGATGACATTGAGCTGAGGGAAGAGGCCGCTGCTTTGCCAGACAAAGCACCCTGGGCATGGGTGAGAGAGGATGAGGAGGATGAGGACGGCTTGGTCATCCACTCGACCAAGTCTTCCGCATGTTGCGGCTCAACACGGCCAGCTGCCGAAAAAAAGGCCAAGCGTGTCCCATGGCCACGTGCTGATGAGGATGCACCGTCTCCACGACCAGCACTAGACACAGAGCCTGCTTGCCCTCTCTTATTGGCTTGTGACTGTCTGCCTCTCCTTCTTGGCCTTCCAGACATACTAATGGCCTGTAGCTGCACTAAGCTGGGATAGAACACCTGTAATTTTCTTCAGGTAGCTTTATATACTGTAACCAGACAAGCCTGCCTGTCAGTAGGAAGATAACAGGAACGGATCTAGCTGAACACTGTGAGCAGGACGCACTGTACTAAATGTAAATAGTCTAGCTGCCTGACCGTGGTACTAATAGGATCAAATAGAACACCTGTAATTTTCTTCAGGTAGCTTTATATACTGTAACCAGACAAGCCTGCCTGTCAGTAGGAAGATAACAGGAACGGATCTAGCTGAACACTGTGAGCAGGACGCACTGTACTAAATGTAAATAGTCTAGCTGCCTGACCGTGGTACTAATAGGATCAAATAGAACACCTGTAATTTTCTTCAGGTAGCTTTATATACTGTAACCAGACAAGCCTGCCTGTCAGTAGGAAGATAACAGGAACGGATCTAGCTGAACACTGTGAGCAGGACGCACTGTACTAAATGTAAATAGTCTAGCTGCCTGACCGTGGTACTAATAGGATCAAATAGAACACCTGTAATTTTCTTCAGGTAGCTTTATATACTGTAACCAGACAAGCCTGCCTGTCAGTAGGAAGATAACAGGAACGGATCTAGCTGAACACTGTGAGCAGGACGCACTGCAATCAATGTAAATAGTCTAGCTGCCTGACCGTGGTACTAATAGAATCAAATAGAACACCTGTAATTTTCTTCAGGTAGCTTTATATACTGTAACCAGACAAGCCTGCCTGTCAGTAGGAAGATAACAGGAACGGATCTAGCTGAACACTGTGAGCAGGACGCACTGCAATCAATGTAAATAGTCTAGAAGATAACAGGAACGGATCTAGCTGAACACTGTGAGCAGGACGCACTGCACTAAATGTAAATAGTCTAGAAGATAACAGGAACGGATCTAGCTGAACACTGTGAGCAGGACGCACTGCACTAAATGTAAATAACAGGAACGGATCTAGCTGAACACTGTGAGCAGGACGCACTGCACTAAATGTAAATAGTCTAGAAGATAACAGGAACGGATCTAGCTGAACACTGTGAGCAGGACGCACTGCACTAAATGTAAATAGCAGGAACGGATCTAGCTGAACACTGTGAGCAGGACGCACTGCACTAAATGTAAATAGCAGGAACGGATCTAGCTGAACACTGTGAGCAGGACGCACTGCACTAAATGTAAATAGCAGGAACGGATCTAGCTGAACACTGTGAGCAGGACGCACTGCACTAAATGTAAATAGCAGGAACGGATCTAGCTGAACACTGTGAGCAGGACGCACTGCACTAAATGTAAATAGCAGGAACGGATCTAGCTGAACACTGTGAGCAGGACGCACTGCACTAAATGTAAATAACAGGAACGGATCTAGCTGAACACTGTGAGCAGGACGCACTGCACTAAATGTAAATAGCAGGAACGGATCTAGCTGAACACTGTGAGCAGGACGCACTGCACTAAATGTAAATAGCAGGAACGGATCTAGCTGAACACTGTGAGCAGGACGCACTGCACTAAATGTAAATAACAGGAACGGATCTAGCTGAACACTGTGAGCAGGACGCACTGCACTAAATGTAAATAGCAGGAACGGATCTAGCTGAACACTGTGAGCAGGACGCACTGCACTAAATGTAAATAGCAGGAACGGATCTAGCTGAACACTGTGAGCAGGACGCACTGCACTAAATGTAAATAGCAGGAACGGATCTAGCTGAACACTGTGAGCAGGACGCACTGCACTAAATGTAAATAACAGGAACGGATCTAGCTGAACACTGTGAGCAGGACGCACTGCACTAAATGTAAATAGCAGGAACGGATCTAGCTGAACACTGTGAGCAGGACGCACTGCACTAAATGTAAATAGCAGGAACGGATCTAGCTGAACACTGTGAGCAGGACGCACTGCACTAAATGTAAATAGCAGGAACGGATCTAGCTGAACACTGTGAGCAGGACGCACTGCACTAAATGTAAATAGCAGGAACGGATCTAGCTGAACACTGTGAGCAGGACGCACTGCACTAAATGTAAATAGTCTAGATAGAAGATAACAGGAACGGATCTAGCTAAACTGAATACAGTGTATATATATATATATGCAACACCTGGGATGCATATATATACACAATACACTGTAAGTGCAGCTAACTGACTGACTGTTCTGCCTAATCTATCTAACTCAAATCAAATGACACTGTCTCTCTCTCTCTCTCTCTCTCAGCACACCGGAACACACAGTACACAGGGCCGCCGTGCAGGCGGCCTTATATAGTGTGGGGCGTGTACTAAATCCCCTGAGCCATAATTGGCCAAAGCCACCCTGGCTTTGGCCAATTACAGCTCTCTCTACTGACGGCGCTGTGATTGGCCAAGCATGCGGGTCATAGTGCATGCTTGGCCAATCATCAGCCAGCAATGCACTGCGATGCCGCAGTGAATTATGGGCCGTGACGCGCCACACGAATTTGGCGCGAACGGCCCATATCGTTCGCAATTCGGCGAACGACCGAACAGCCGATGTTCGAGTCGAACATGGGTTCGACTCGAACACGAAGCTCATCCCTAATCTCCAGATATTTGGGGTTGGGTTCATTTTATGTCTAATGATGGCTAGAAGTACAGGCCATATTTGAATATATAAGACATATCTAGTGGGCAAGGCAAATAAATACATATTTACGATCTTAATAAATTTAAATCTAAAAAATATGAATTTAACATTTATTTAAAATTATTTAAAAATCACTCAGGAAACAATTCAGGTCAAACTCAATGTTTAGACCACGGGGCCAGAAAGTATCCAAGGTATAAATCCATTTAGATTCCAATTTACTTAGGGTTCTCACCTTGTGGTACTGGTTGAAGTGAAATTAAACACTTTCTTATTTGGTTCAACCAGTACTGGAGAGAGCCACGAAATCAAAGACTTTGTTTGCTGTAACACAGAAGGGGCAGTATACGCACTTGAATGCAGCTGTGGCCTTCAGTATGTAGGTCGTACAAAAAGACCCCTCAGAGTCCGTATTAAGGAACATGTCAAAAATATCCTTAACGGCTATGACAAACACTGTGTATCAAAACATTTTCTCACCTGCCATAACAAAGACCCCACCCATCTGACTTTCTGGGGTATTACTCCATATATTAAACACTGGCGGGGGGGCCACAAGGTGAGAACCCTAAGTAAATTGGAATCTAAATGGATTTATACCTTGGATACTTTCTGGCCCCGTGGTCTAAACATTGAGTTTGACCTGAATTGTTTCCTGAGTGATTTTTAAATAATTTTAAATAAATTTTAAATTCATATTTTTTATATTTAAATTTATTAAGATCGTAAATATGTATTTATTTGCCTCGCCCACTAGATATGTCTTATATATTCAAATATGGCCTGTACTTCTAGCCATCATTAGACATAAAATGAACCCAACCCCAAATATCTGGAGATATTTGGGTAAAGATCTTATTTTCTTATATCCCCCTTCATATACTTCCCCTGATTGCTTATTTGCAACCTAGGGAAGTATCTAAAAGCTCCTACAGGATTAGCCTCTCTTCTACTTTTACTGAGTGTAGGGACTTTTTAACACAATTGATTTTTTATACACTTTTATATATATTTTATACATATAATAAAGATACACAATCTTATAATCTCTTATATATTCTTATTAATAAATTTTAGGCCTTTCGGTATCAATTTAATGCTAATTTTACTATTTATGTTACATTGTTTTCTATATGCGTTTATCTACTCATTATGTATATCTAGCACATTATCAGTGTTTGCTGCCTCCCTCTTCCTTCGTTTCTAGTACCATATTTATTTATATTATCTTGTCAAAAGCTCAGCCCGATTTAAACGTATCTAGGTCATTATCAGACCATCCATATCATCCCGCAGACAATCCTACACTTGTAGCTCAAATCGCAATTCGATCCCCCCCTCCCCACTTGGCTTCTATTATTAGAAGCAATTCCTGTCTCCCTCTGCTGACAGTACAAGCGGCATTGAACTAGCTGACAGCCCTTATTGGCCAGTAATAGTCAGCTGACATACATCACAAGCGGAATCTGAGCTTCAAAAAATCTCTAGGAAAATGGCCGCCGTAACACAATATATCAAACTTCGGGAAAATGGCCGCCCAATACTAAACTATTTAAGGACAGCCTATACTTATTCCCTGAAGAAGTCACGTGTGGTGTGACGTCACACGTAGGGACGGGATAGGCTGGATACACTGAGAGAAGGTTACGAGCTCGCCGCTCGTCGGATACAAACATTGTATTACTCGATTGCTTATGTGAGTACCTACTTCTTTGCCTAACAAATAGCAAGTTATCTAAAAACGGAATTACACTATTGGGTTCTTTTCTACTCTGCTCCATTTAAAAATACCTTCCTGCATCACATCTGAGGGAGCCTTTACACCAGGACAGTGAGGAATGCGCAGGAGCCCCTAGGTGGAAGAGACAAAGAACCTGTTTGGTCATATGCTGTTGCCCCATTACTTTAAGGTAAGGGGCCACTACCCACTGTAGTGTTTGCACACGAAGCTGCATGAGATTTGAGTCACCAGGCACTCCAACTGCCACATGCGCATGTCAGCACTTTATTGTCACAGATTTCATCATGAATAAGGACGTTTTTTTCTGTGTGAAATTTCTTTTTTATGCATCATAATTTTTGGGCCATTCACTAATATTTTATGACTATATATTTTGGAGGTCTTTGGTCCTTCTTTGCACATTTGCACTTTATATGAATTTTAACACCGCAAGCTATTGTGTGGCGTAGCCATTTATATTTTGCACAGTGTTTTGCACATTGCACATTGTCACTTTTGGATTGTCAATTATTTAGTACAATCACATTGCACTTTATTTAAAATTGTTTTTTTTTGTCACTTATGTTGAACTAGGTACTGCTATGGTGATTTATGGTGAACCAGTTATTGGTATGGTGATCTAAATTTCTAACACACATGCTATTTTTTTCACATTTTTTTTAGTTCAGTGAGATACACCACTTGTAGGAATACCCCACTGGTTTTTCAGATTATTATTTATTTATATACACTGTAGTGATATACAATATGACCTACTTTTAAACCATCAGAGGTTTTACATACAGGATTAGCGCTGCACCATCTATCCATATATATTATCAATTAAAGTCAGGTGTTTACCCGAATAGGTGCATGCAGCTGTTCCACCCCTAGCCATCTCCATACCTGATAGCGCAGGAATATCTTTGTTAAACAGGTGTAGAGAGATAGAACGGGGAGATGCCTATGTAAACAAGGCAGTTTCCCCATTCTGCCTTGTGTAATGACAGAGATCTACTGCTCCCTGTGATCAAGAGCAGTGATCGCTGTCATGTCCTAGGTAGCCCCTCCCCCCCACAGTTAGAATCACTCCCTAGGACACACCTAACCCCTTCATCGCCCCTTAGTGGTTAACCCCTTCCCTGCCAGTGTCATTTACACAGTAATCAGTGCATTTTTATAGCACTGATCGCTGTATAAATGATTTTTCTTTTACCAAAAATATGTAGAAGAATATATATCGGCCTAAACTGAGGAAAAAAATTAGTTTTTTTATATATTTTTGGGGGATAGTTATTATAGCAAAAAGTAAAAAATATTGCCTTTTTTTCAAAATTGTCGCTCCTTTTTTTTTTGTTTATAGCGCAAAAAATAAAAACCGCAGAGGTGATCAAATACCACCAAAAGAAAGCTCTATTTGTGGGGAAAAAAAGGACGTCAATTTTGTTTGGATACAAAATCGTACGACCGTGCAATTGTCAGTTAAAACGACGCAGTGCCGAATCACAAAAAATGGCCTGGTCATTTAGCAGCCAAATCTTCCGGGGCTGTGGTTAAGAAAAGTGTGGAGAAGGCTTAGAACAGCTCATGATCCAAAGCATACAACGTCATCTGTAAAACATGGTGGAGGCAGTGTGATGGCATGGGCATGCATGCCTTCCAGTGGCACTGGGTCATTGGTGTTTATTGATGATGTGACAGAAGACAGAAGAAGCCGGATGAATTCTGCAGTGTTTAGAGATATACTGTCAGCCCAGATTCAGCCAAATGCAGCAAAGTTGATTGTACAGCGCTTCACAGTACAGATGGGCAATGATCCAAAACACACTGCAAAAGCAATGTTAAATAAAATATATCCGCGCTTAGGCCAACGGGGAAATTAGGTGTGCAGCCTACCCTGCTAGGTCCCCAATAGGGGACTAGAGTGATACTGTAATAGTGCAAGTATGAGGTTAAATGCCGCTACCTATATAATGAAAGGCAACAGACCCTGTTCACTTGTTAGGTGCTATGTGCTTCAATAGTGATTATTGAATGTGCATATACGAATAGTGCATTCCTAATAAATTACCAATGTGCATGTGCTAATGTTGCAAACCTCACTAGGTTGCCAAATTAACTAGATATAAATAAATGTTTAGAAGTGATACAAAAAACGTGATACTACAATAACAAAAATACAGGTATATGAAAATAAATAAATAAATCAAATAAAAATCAAATAAAAATAATAAATAGTCCCAAAAGTGTAGGACAAATATAAAATATTAAAAAATAGTAGAAATTATATGAAACGACCCCAAAAAATGAACGTGCCAAGTCCAAAAAATACATCAAAAAAATTAATCCAACCAAAGTCTTATGTGATAGTTAGGTGCTTGGTGACGATACACAGGAACAAAAGGAATGTTTCGTTATCAAACGTCTTTCGAGGACTGCCTCAGAAGACGTTTGATAATGAAACATGCATAAGGCGGAGTCACGCACTGACATCATTTCCAGGTGTGATAGCGGTCAGTGAGCCTGTGGAACGCAGCTGGAGCGCACGCTGCAAGTGAGACACACCACAGGTCTGAAGCTATCATTCCTCCTGTAGTTGTAGGATTTTGTGAGGAGTTTCCCTAGTATGGAACGTTTGTTTTTATTTTTTATTTTTACTTTTTTTGTCTTCCTTTTTTTACTGTTTTAACTTTGGAATAAAAACATTTCCTTATTTAAATATTACACTATGGGAGCCCATATCTCATTTCTTGCATGAAAACCTTACCTATACTGGATATTGGAGAGAGCATTAGGAGAGGAGTACAGCTGGTTGATTTGGGCTTGAAGAAGGATCCTGTTGATCCAGCTGCAGCATATCCTTGGAAGGTCCATAGGAGATGGATACCGGTTGGTAAAGTTGGAGCCTGGCTGCATGATCGGTGCATCAAGCCTAAATGCTATGCGAGATACCCCTGTAGGGGTTACTGGAGCTGGTGAGTGAGGACCCAAGAGGGGGAGCACTTAAAAGTCACCTGGATTTTGTTCCTGTGTATCATCACCAAGCACTTAACTATCACATAAGACTTTGGTTGGATTGATTTTTTTAATGAATTTTTTGGACTTGGCATGTTCATTTTGGGACAATTTATTATTTTTATTTGATTTTTATTTGATTTATTTATTTTCATATACCGTATATACTCGAGTACAAGTCGAATTTTTCAGCACATTTTTTTGTGCTGAAAGTGCCCTCCTCGACTTATACTCGAGTCAAGCACTTTTCTGCAGCAAAAAATTTCATTTTCCGAACCGACTTTGGGGCCCCGTATCTAGTTCCACTGGGTTTGCACACCAAATTTGGGGTTCTTAACACTAAGTGGGCCCGAGATACGGGGCCCCAAATTCGGTTCAGAAAATGTCATTCTCTGCTGCAGAAAAGTGCTTGACATTTTCTGAACCGAATTTGGGGCCCCATATCTCAGGGCCACTTAGTCCTAGGAACCCCAAATTTGGTGGGCAAACCCAGTGGAACTGGTACCATAACATATCCAAAGCTGAAGTACCTAGCACTAAGTGGCCCCGAGATACGGGGCCCCAAATTCGGTTCAGAAAATGTCATTCTCTACTGCAGAAAAGTGCTTGACATTTTCTGAACCGAATTTGGGGCCCCATATCTCAGGGCCACTTGGTGTTAGGAACCCCAAATTTGGAAATGTTATGGTGCTAGTTCCCCTGGGTTTGCACACCAAATTTGGGGTTCTTAACACTAAGTGGGCCCAAGATATGGGGCCCCAAATTCGGTCAACTGTGTCCATCTGCAGCAATGTCATTTCGGGACCCTTTGGGTTCAGAGACCCCAAATTTTGGCTGCAGCTAGGGGGCATCTAGGAACCCTTAACTACCGAGTTTGAAGTTCAGGGGACCTATGGCTGCAAATGGGCACAGTGAGGCATGCAAATGGGCATTGTTGACCCTCTTTTCCACTTACAGTAGCTGTGCATTTCTCACCCTCGTCTAATGCCGCGTACACACGAGCGGACTTTACGGCGGACTTTGCCCGGCGGATTTTTCGACGTACTTTACGACGGACTTTCTGAATGAACGGACTTGCCTACACACAATCCACCAAAGTCCGTCGAATTCGTACGTGATGACGTACGACCGGACTAAAACAAGGAAGTTCATAGCCAGTAGCCAATAGCTGCCCTAGCGTGGCTTTTTAGTCCGTCGAACTAGCATACAGACGGCGGACTTTTCGACCGGACTCGATTTCAACGGATAAATTTTAAACAAGTTTCAAATCTAAGTCCGTCCAACTTTTGAGAAAACAAAGTTCGCTGGAGCCCACACACATCGAATTGTCCGACGAAATCCAGTCCGCCGGGCAAAGTCCGCCGTAAAGTCCGCTCGTGTGTACGCGGCATTATACTCGGGTCAATACGTTTTTCCCATTTTTTTTTGTGGTAAATTAGGGCCTCGACTTATACTCGGAACGACTTATACTCGAGTATATACGGTACCTGTATTTTTGTTATTGTAGTATCACATTTTTTGTATCACTTCTAAACATTTATTTATATCTAGTTTATTTGGCAACCTAGTGAGGTTTGCAACATTAGCACATGCACATTGGTAATTTATTAGGAATGCACTATTGGTCTATGCACATTCAATAGTCACTATAGAGGCAGGTAGCTCCTAACAAGTGAACAGGGTCTGTCGCCTTTCATTATATAGGTAGCGCCGTTTACCCTCATACTTGCACTATTAACACTGTAAAAGCAACCCAGGACTTTTTGCAGGAAAAGAAGTGGAATATTCTGCAATGGCCGAGTCAATCACTTGATCTCAACCCAATTAAACATGCATTTCACTTGCTGAAGGCAAAACTAAAGGCAGAAAGACCCACAAACAAAGAACAACTGAAGACAGCTGCAGTTAAAGCCTGGCAAAGCATCAGAAAGGAGGAACCCCAGTCTTTGGTAATGTCCATGGGTTCCAGACTTCAGGCAGTCATTGCCAGTAAAGGATTCCCAACAAAATATTAAAAATGAACATTTTATTTATGATTATATTCATTTGTCCAATTACATTTGAGCCCCTGAAAATTGGGGGACTGTATATAAAAATGGTTGCAGTTTCTAAAATGTGTACTTGATATTTATGTTCAACCCCTTGAATTAAAGCTGAAAGTCTGTACTTCAAGTTCAAGTTCATTTGGATTGTTTCATTTTAATTTTAAAAGTATGAAAATTGTGCCTGTGTGCAAATTCCATGTGCATAGCGACAATGTTGCACAGCAATATATGTATATAATAAATATATTATACATATATCTATATATATATAAACTTCATAGTTTATAATGGTTTAATATTTATTTGGTTTGTTCTGATCTTTCTTATAGCTGGCCATAGATGGAATGAATGTCAGCAGGGACTGGCCGAGCTTCGATCCATCTATGGGCAGGCTGGTTGTACCCAAGTTGATCTATCTTAAGTACACCCAGCCTGTCGGATTTCTTACATGCAATTACTGCTGGGGGCTATAGCCGCCAGCAGTAATCATTGTGTTCTGCTGGCTGGGAAGGCTTGCTGCTGGCAGAACAATAAATCTGCAGAAGGGATTTCCCCATCAACACTAATTGTGTTGATGGGGGGATTGAACAATTTACTGTACTTTACCACCCATCATGGAAGAAAATCAAATCAAATCATTTATGACTTGCCCTAGTGTCCTGGTAGTGAGCAGACACTAAGGGGGAGATTTGCAAAAACTGGCGCACTCAGAATCTGGTACAGCTGTGCATGGTAGCCAAATATCTTCTAACTTCAGCTTGTTCAATTAAGCTTTGACAATGAACACGGCTTTGAAATCGTCATCTGAACTCACGTGATTTCAAAGCCGCATTTCAGCTCGACTTCGGGGTCTTGAAAGACATCTGTGCGGTTTCATGCACAGATGTCTATTGAAATCGCCTCTGAAGTTGCTAAAAGTAGTGCAGGAACTACTTTTGGAAATCGGTGCGCCGCAACAAAATCAGCGTTGCACCAATAGGCTCCGATTTGACATACGATTTGACCTGTCAAATCGCATGTCAAATCGCGCTGATGTGAACAGGGGCTAAAACCTGGAAGCTGATTGGTTTCTATGCAGTGGTGCACCAGATTTTGCACTCTCCATTTTAGTAAATCTACCCCTATGTTTACATTATTAATACAAAAGTGTGCAATCTGGACTTGGAATAGCTGGACTGTCAACATGGAGGGTACAGGCTGTATTCCTGTACCAGGCCATGGCCCTGTTTGTTGAGCAAAGGGGCCCTGTTTGGCAGGAGCTGCCTGTGGGTGGTCCTAGTACAGCACCATTTCACTATTAAAGGGGGTGCCTGCTTTCAAGCCTAAAAACAGACTGGGGGTGAAGTAGTTGGAGGGTGGAATTTTTAATGTGTCTTGAAAATTGGTGGGCAGGGGAATACCAGGTGGGGGTAAAGTACTAGGACAGGGGAACTGTATTAGTTGCATGTATAAGCAGTGAAATGTCTACCCTTAAAGTGATATTAAAGTCATTTTTTTTTCTAAACAATAAACTTGTTATACTTACCTGCTCTGTGTGGTGATTTTGCACAGAGCAGTTTGGATCCTCCTCTTCTTGGGTCCTTCGCTGACACCCCTGGCCCCTCCCTCTTTTTGGGGCACCTGCTATGGGGGCACCCAAGCAGGCACACTCCTGAGCTGCGGCTCTGTGTCCATTCACACAGGGAGCCATGGCTCGACTCCGCTCCTTCCATCTTCTGATTGGCTCACTGGCTGTGATTGACAGCAGTGTGAGCCAATGGTTCCCGCTGCTGCCAAAAGCCAATCAGGAGTGCGAGTCCCTGGAGAGCCAAGGTTTTCGTGGACATCGCTGGATCGAGAGGTGGCTCAGGTAAGTAAAAGGTGGGGCTGGGGGGCTGCTGCACACAGAAGGTTTTTTACCTTCATGCAAAGAATGCATAAAGATTAAAAATCTTGTGCCTTTACAGCCACTTTAACAAAGAATATGCTGTACTTAGAATGCAGTAGTCAGGAGTAAGAAATGTAAAACACAGTGAAGGGAATTTATCAAAACTGGTGCAGTCAGAATTTGGAACAATTGTGCATGGCAACCAATCAGCTTCTATCTTCAGCTTGTTCAGCTTTAAAAATGAAAGCTATGAGCTGATTGGTTGCCATGCACAGCTGTTCCGAATTCTGTCTGCTCTAGTTTTGATAAATTCTCCTAAGGGCTCATTCAGACAGGCGCTGAGACAGGTCCTGTATGCTGAGCCACTTTTTGCTGCATCTGCATCCACCAGAGAGCTTCACCTATAGAAGTGGGTGCACAGATCCGAATGCAGACACTGTGCGTTTGGATACATGCATCCCTCCCTGTTTGCGTGTCAAATTTTGACATTCGACTATGTCCATGCAGCTGCTGTAACCCAATTGACTTTGACTGCACTGCCTGCCTGCTCCTGTTTGGCATTACTTGCAACAATTAAAACACACCTGCTGCCCTAGTCAGCGCCTCCAGACACCCCCTCACTTAGTCCAGTATCTAACTTGTACCCCCCCCCCCATCCAGGTGCCTTTTGCCACACCAACCATAATTTCCTAGTCAATGGCCTCCTCTGCACCCACCCGCCTAGTCAAGGGCCTCCTCTGCACTACTCTCCCAGTCCAAGGCCTCCTTTACAGCCCACCCCAAGTTAAAAGCCTCCTCTGCACCCTGCTCTCCAAATCCAGGTCTTTTATCAACCCCACTTTTCAAGTCCAGGGCCTCCTCCACACTCCTCTGCATCGCCCTAGTTCAGGGCCTCCTCTGCACTGCCCCAGTTCAGGGCCTCCTCTGCACTCTCCATCAGCCCAGGGCCTCCACTGCACCCTCCAGTCCAGGGCCTCCTCTAAACCCCCCTCCCAGTCTGGGGCCTCCTCTGCACCCCCCTCCCCCTCAGCCTAGGGCCTTCACTGCACCCCCCCCAGTCCAGGGCCTCCCCTGCAACCCCCATGTCCAGGGCCTCTTCTTCACCCCCCAGTCCGCGGCCTTCTTTAAAGCCTCCCCTTCTTTGGGATGCCTCATGCAGAAAAGACATAGGCTGTTTGGGCAGTGGGCAGGACTAGGAGGGAGACCTGTCTGTCCATTATACTTGATCGGGCAGCAGTGACACACTTAGAGCAGCGGTTTCCAGTTCGGGTGGGGACAGCACCCCTGGCGGTGCCCCCCTAGATGCGTCACCGGGGCTAGCGCCCCCCCAGTTTCGGCCCTGGCTACAGTGGATATAAAAAGTCTACACACCCCTGTTAAAATGTCAGGTTTCTGTGATGTAAAAAAATGAGACAAAGATAAATCATTACAGAACTTTTTCCACCTTTAATGTGACCTATAAACAGTACAGGTCAATTGAAAAACAAACTGAAATCTTTTAGGGGGGGAAGAGTAAAAATAAAATAATGTGGTTGCATAAGTGTGCACACCCTCTTTTAACTGGGGATGTAGCTATGTTCAAAATTAAGCAATCACATTTAAACTCATGTTAAATAGGAGTCAGTACACACCTACCATCATTTAAAGTGCCTCTAATTACCCCAAATAAAGTTCAGCTGTTATAGTAGGTCTTTCCTGACATTATCTTAGTCGCATCCTACAGCAAAAGCCATGATCCGCAGAGAGCTACCAAAGCATCAGAGGGATCTCATTGTTAAAATGTATCAGTCAGGAGAAGGGTGCAAAAGTATTTCCAAGGCATTAGATATACCATAGAACATAGTGAAGACAGTCATCATCAAGTGGAGAAAATATGGCACAAAAGTGACATTACCAAGAACTGGAAGTTCCTTCAAAATTGATGAAAAGACGAGACGAAAACTGGTCTGGGAGGCTGCCAAGAGGCCCACAGCAACATTAAAAAATCTGAAGAAATATCTGGCAAGTACCGGCCGTGTGGTACATGTGACAACCATCTCCCGTAATCTTCATATGTCTGGGCTATGGGGTAGAGTGGCAAGATAGAAGTCTTTTCTTATGAAAAAAAACATCCAAGCCCAGCAAAATTTTTCAAAAACGCATCTGAAGTCTCCCAAAAGCATGTGGGAAAATGTGTTATGGTCTGATGAAACCAAGGTTGAACTTTTTGGCCATAATTCCAAAAGATATGTTTGGTGCAAAAACAACACTGCACATTTACCAAAAGAACACTATACCCACAGTGAAGCATGGTGGTGGCATGTTTAGCTGGAACAGGGGCCTTAGTCAAGGTAGAGGAAATTATGAACAGTTCCAAATACCAGTCAATATTGGCACAAAACCTTCAGGCTTCTGCTAAAAAGCTGAACATGAAGAGGAACTTCATCTTTCAGCATGATAACGACCCAAAACATACATCCAAATCAACAAAGGAATGGCTTCACCAGAAGAAGATTAAAGTTTTAAAATGGCCCAGCTAGAGCCCAGACCTGAATCCGATTGAAAATCTGGAGATGCCCTCGCAATCTGACAGATTTGGATTGTTTTTGCAAAGAAGAGTGGTCAAATATTGCCACGTCAAGATGTGCCTGCAGACTCATACCCAAAAAGACTGAGTGCTGTAATAGAATAACATTTTATGTCTCATTTTATGTCTCATTTTTTATTTTACAGAAACCTGACATTTTAACAGGGGTGTGTAGACTTTTTATATCCACTGTACATATATGTGGAGGAATGTGTAGTTCTGTTCAACTAGGTGTGTGATTTACACAGCTCAAATATTGATCTCAACATTATTGGTTTCAAAGACAAAAAATGTTTATTAACATGCATTTCATACATACCTTTACAGGTCTAGGCATATCTGGCCTCTTTACTCTTAAATAAATTTGGCTTCCAACTGTCAAGCCTTGGAAAAACCAGTAACTAAAACTGAAATAATCAATGAGCTGAAAGACGTCCTCCACACAAAGGTATATAAGAGACATAAACCCCTGTACAGTGTAAAATATAAATATGTTACATTAAAACACAGTGCGCATACAAAGCATTTCCATGGAGAAGACATTTTGTTAATTGTTAATGTAGAATATGTAGAATATCTAGTCATTGTATCTTAAAATACATTCTCTGTAATTCACTGCTACCAGATTTCACACAGCTTGTCACGTGTGCATTAGGTGTGTTTAATTCTTAATATTTGTTCTCAGGCACATTTTGCCGCCTGAGGTGGCCAGAAGGTTAAAGCCTCTATCTGGTAATTGTTTTCCTGTCTGTTCACTGCTGGGGAGATCTCCCTTTAATTCTTGTCCTTAGACACATCAGAAAATAAGAGAAAACCTCTCCAAAGTAAGAGTATTTCCATCTTAGACAGTTGAAGCCTGAATATTGTCCCCATTGGTAGGATATACCCCCTACCTTTTGCTCTGGTGACAAATCTTGGATTTCCCCTCACTTTCTGTTTCAGTGGTAATGGTTGCTAGGACAAACAGAGGGGTAAGTTCTCCCAGCAGAGACACAGACAGCAATAAAAACACGCCAAACACTTTTTTATCACTCCAAAATTTAAGTAAAGCTTTGCTTTCTCATACACTTTAAGGGACAACTCAAGCCAAAACACAATGTTTGTCTATAGTGGGAAGGGCTATACCCACGTTTAGTCTTTATTTTTTTAAAAATCAGAAGAAAGGTTTATTTAAACACATTCAAGCATACATGTTCCATAAACACTCACAAAAGAACGCAAAGTTGTAATGTACAAACAGTAGCCATCAAATAGGCAATTACAGCCAAAGTCAGATAGTAATAACCAGCATTGAGTAACCAACAGCATTCTACCCCAATATCCTATCTATAATCAGGTCTACTGGGGCCAAGCCTGGTGCATAAAGCCAACCTCCACAAACCCACGTTCAGGTTCCTAATGTTGTCTGTGTCTCTGTTGCGGATATTTTTACTTCACTTCACTTTCACTTCAATGAAACACCTGTATGTCAAAAGCTTTAGGAAGTGGCACAGTCAGCACCGTCTGAACAACAACATGAGCAAGTAGCCTCACCAGTACTGTGGGAAAAGGAACAAAACATCACTACAATTGACATCAGTGATATATCCTCTAAAAAGGAAGAAGCTGAGCCGTCTGCAACCTCAGTCAGAAAATCTGGGAGATCCAAGGTCATCCCAGGTAAGCACTAGTCATATATGGTCCATACAGAACCACAGCCTGAGCCAGCACTGTGGGAAGCAATGCAAAAGCTACTTGAAAATCTTGGAGAACCAATGTCTCAGCAAACAGTTTTGTATGAGGGCAATCAACAATGTATAAAGCTTGCAAAGAATGAATAAAAACTCCAGAACCAAGCACATTGATGTCACACTCCATTACCTCAGAGACCTTGTGGAACAAAATGTGATTGTGCTTGAATACTGTGAAACTAATAAGATGATAGCAGATTCTATGACTTATGCCGTGTACACACGGGCGGACTTTTTGACCGGACTGGTCTGACGGATCAAATCTGTTGGACAATCCGACCGTGTGTGGGCTTCATCGGACCTTCAGCTGACTTTTTCTGTCGAAAATCAGACGGACTTTAGATTTGGAACATGTTTCAAATCTTTCCGCCGGAACTCCGCCAGACCCAGTTTCTATTGAGAAATCCGCTTGTCTGTATGCTAGTCCGACGGACGAAAACCGACACTAGGGCAGCTATTGGCTACTGGCTATGAACTTCCTTATTTTAGTCCGGTCGTACGTCATCATGTACAAATCCGTCTTACTTTAGTGCGATCGTGTGTAGGCAAGTCCGTTTGTTAGAAAGTCCGTCGAAAGTCCGTCGTAACTCCGTCGAAAGTCCGTCGGAAAGACCGTCGGACCTTTGATGCCGAAAAGTCCACCCGTGTGTACACGGCATAAGTCAAAGTTTGAAGATCTCTGAAAGAAGATAGGATTTATATGAGTAGTTGTTCAGTGGAGGTGTTAGCATGCTGTCTATACAGACAGAGATGCAGCAACCATTCTCGTATTTTATACTGTGATTAGTAGTTCTACCACTAGGTGGTTGTGTATAACGTAACATTCTTTCTAATGGAACATCATGGTTTATGATTTCCTGTCTCTATGTTCCTGTAGGTTTTCCAATAAAACAAAAAGGACTAAGCCATGTGTTCAGCAACATGTTGATTGATAAGATTCATATCTTCAGTAGCTTTACAACAAGATTTAATAAGGAATTGAAGAAAACTTGAAAGGACATTGATAGTGCTGCCAGAGAGCTACAAATGTGCATGTAGATACAAATTGCTAATAATATTTGAAAATGCATCTTACGTTAAAAAGTAATGCAGGGATAGGAGTGTATCTATGGATGTGAATCATACACAAACAATCAGGAAGATGTCCTTCTCTTGATGCTACAAAGAACAATCTAAAATTAAAAAAGTAAAATGTTAATATGAGAAAAAAAATCAAATTTAGCAATCTGTATTGTAGTTTGCAGTTAAAGCAGATATAAACTCATTGATTTAACAGTTTCTCGAACCAGTTAAGATTGAAGGCATGCAGTGAATGATAACTGCCACAGTTGGTTGCCCTTTCCACTGTCAAGACATCAAATGGCTGGTGTCATAACTGATTACATGAGTAGCACCATGGCAAGAGATCTGACTGACTTTAGATTTAGATAATTCTAAGGGACGAAGAAAAGACACTAAAGCCTCGTACACACAATGGGAATATTGTACAAATGATCGTCTTCTTTTTTTATTGCATGCTAGTCTCATATCGAAAATTAATAGGTTACTAAAGTTACGAAAATTCTCCCCCTGCGCTGTCGGTCGGTCAGGTCAAACCCCCACAGCACCCCATCGGTCAGTCATCCATCCCCACACTTACCCCATCTATGTTGCGGGTGGCTGCTTCTACGATGTCTCCTCCTCCTCTGCATCACGGTGGCTTCCGCTGTGTGTCTCTTCCTCCTAGGCATCCAAAAGGATCACTTGTCCTTTCAGCCAATTGAGTGACGGGTCTCAGGATCAGCTTCCTGATTGGCCGGGAGGAGGATCAGTGTGACAATAGTGAATATTCATTTGCTATTATCACACAACTGGGTGGGCTTGGAGCGCATTGCTCTGCTCCCTGAGCCCACCCTTTTTTGAAGCCTAGTAGAGCCTCTGGCTCTAATCACGTGCTAAAAAAAAAAAAAAAACCCATTGGAATCCATGCGTCCGGCGCCCTGCATTTAGGGGGGATGGTGCCCATGCGCACCTAATAGACGTGCCGCCACTGATGCTTTCCCTTTAGTCACTGACAATTATGCCAGTTAAGGAAATCAGAGCCTCATGACTAAGCTGATGATGAACTTTTAGGGGGGGGGGGGGGGGCAGGAGTGGCCTGGCGGGAGCCTAGGGCTATGGTTGCCTCTCTCATTACTACCATAGGACTCTGTGGATGTGCGGCACCAGGGATCTTTCCTCTCTTCCTTTCAAGGAAATCAGAGCAAAGGCAGTATCTGCATAATTATTTTGAGTTATTCACTCACAGTATTGAAGTCAGTTTACCAGTATGATAGCCAGGTAAATAGTATTGACAGTGGATAAGTAAGCAATGGCAGCCTCCATGTTTATCTAGAGAAAGCTTTCCTTTAACAAACTTTGGTGATGTGCAACATGGAATGGAAAAACTGCTTATTTTTTTCATATTATATTATCATTCTCACCTGGACCCAGAAATGACTACCGAATTTAATCCACCACAACACGATATAGCCACTGCTATTGGGATTAACCACTTTATATATCCCAGGACTCTTTCTGCAAATATCTGTAAAAATGACAAAAAAATGACATAAGAAAGATGATGTAATTTTATTCTCTTGTCCAATAAAATTATTGTAATGGTTGTACCTTACTATGGCCATATGGTTTAATAAAAAAACTAAGATAAAAAAAGTACATTTAAAAAACAGTTATGTCATTAGTGTTCCTTCAGCTGCGGGCCTCTGTAGCCGGTGGAGCTCTATTAAAGTGGAGTTCCACCCACTTTTACAACTCTTCAGCATCCCTCACTAAACTGTAAAGGAATTGGATATTTTTTTATTTTTTTTCTCAGCACCTACTGTATATCTGCTGTATTCATTTTTCACTTCCTCCTCCCTGGCCGCGGCCCATCGCATCATTTCCTGTTTGCAATGCCTTCTGGGAAGGGGCAGCAACTTCCTCTGAAACTGCCGTTGCTATGGAAACCTGACCTGAAACCTATTACACTGCTTGTGCTGCACTGAGCTTGTGCGAGATCTGCAAGGATGAGATCCAGGAAGAAATACAGTCTGGCTTCAGATGCCCACACTTAAGATGGTCACGGCCTGCTGCAAGTTTATAAAATAACAAACTACTGCTATAAACTAACAAAACAGACCTTAGTTTACAGACTAATTTTACTAGAATACATTAAGCTTGTGTATTATAGGGGTATTTTTATTTAAAAAGTATAATTTCGGCCGGAACACCACTTTAACCACTTCAGCCCCGGAAGGATTTACCCCCTTCCTGACCAGAGCGTTTTTTGTGATTGGGCACTGCGTCGCTTTAACTGACAATTGCGCGGTCATGCGACGTGACTCCCAAACAAAATTGACGTTCTTTTTTTCCCACAAATAGAGCTTTCTTTTGGTGGTATTTGATCACCTCTTCGATTTTTATTTTTTGCACTATAAACAAAATAAGAGCGACAATTTTGAAAAAAACGCATTATTTTTTACATTTTGCTATAAAAAATATCCCCCAAAAATATATAAAAAAACATTTCCTCAGTTTAGGCCGATCGTATTCTTCTACATATTTTTGGTAAAAAAAATCGCAATAAGCGCTTAATAATTGGTTTGCGCAAACGTTATAGCGTTTACTAAATAGGGGATAGTTTTATGGCATTTTCATTTTATAAATTTTTTTTTACTAGTAATGGCGGCGATCAGCGATTTTTATTGTGACTGCGACGTTATGGCGGACATGTCGGACATTTTTGACACATTTTTGGGACCATTGTCCTTTATACAGCGATCAGTGCAATTAAAAATGTGCTGATTACTGTGTAAATGGCACTGGCAGTGAAGGGGTTAACCACTAGGGGGCGGAGAGGGGTTAAGTGTGTCCTAGGGGAGTGATTACTAACTGTAGGGGGATGGGCTGTATGTGTGACGTCACTGATCTCTGCTCCGATGACAGGGAGCAGAGATCGAGTGACACTTGTCACTAGGCAGAACGGGGAGATGCTGTTTACAACGGCATCTCCCCGTTCATCCGCTCCGTGAGGTGATCGCGGGTATCCCCGCGGCGATCGAGTCCGCGGGACCCGCGACCCGACTCACGGAGCTCCCGGCCGGCGCGCACGCAATGGCACGCCGGGGAATTCAAATGGACGTACGGGTATGCCCATTTGCCCAGCCGTGCCATTCTGCCGACGTACATCGGCGTGCGCCGGTCGGGAACCGGTTAAATGAATGCAGAGAGAAAAAGAAAGAAAAGAAATCTGTGAGGAGAGCTCAGTCACTTTAACAGGTCTCCTCTAATCAAGCAGGATTGAGCCAAGAAAGCTCCATAGGATATTGCAGGCTGCCTACTGTAGCCCACATTTTATGAATAGACAGCCCATGCTTTGCAGTATTAGTAATATCATACAGGATTTATATAGCGCCAACAGTTAACGCAGTGCTTTTCAACATAAGGGCAGACAGTACAATTACAATAGAATCAGAGGGCCCTGCTCGTATTGCGAACTATAATGTGATATCCACTTTACAGTGTACCAAGTGATCAGTCGTACTGAGGATGTACACTTCAGATCCTTAGAGATCATGTTAGTAGTGGAAGATCATATATTAACTTACTCATTCAGGGAAGTCTATCCCACACCCACCTAATAACCCCATCAAATCATTCCCCGCATCTATTACCTTTTGTACCACCACTCCCTCCCTTTAGAATGTAAGCTCTACGAGCAGGGCCCTCCTGTACCGTCTGTATTGAACTGTACTGTAATTGTGCTGTCCCCCCTCTACATTGTAAAGCGCTGCATAAACTGTTGGCGCTATATAAATCGTGAATAATAATAATAATAATATCAACAATAATTTGGTCAACTTTAAAGGGCTGGTTCAAATCAACATCAACTTTCAGTATTTGTCATTCATCAAGGTATATCACCTGGCAATCATCATATGGTCTAGGAATTACAGTACCCGTGCACTCTTTTACAGCAGATGCTAAAGGACTAGTGGGGCAGTCAGAAGGAACCACAGACGTCAACCATAGGATACAGCTAGGTTTCTCTTTTCAGTGTATGGTATCATATAGCTGCTGGGGATTTGGGGCACCACCAGTGCTGGAAGGTCATATAAAAGGTTCTGCCTGCAGCCTGTTCAGTACGTTTGAGGTACTGACAATATCGTTTCACTTCCCAGCTCTGTGCACCACCCTTTCATAGTTTAAGAGGAATTAGTGTTTACCTCTGCCATATATTAACCACTTCAATAACAGACACTTTTGCCCCTTCCTGCCCAGGACAATTTTCAGCTTTCAGTGTTGTCGCACTTTGAATGACAATTGCGAGGTCATGCAACACTGTACCCAAACAAAATTGTTATCATTTTCTTCCCATAAATATAGCTTTCTTTTGGTGGTATTTGATCACCACTGGGGTTTTTATTTTTTGCTAAACAAACTAAAAAAGACCAAAATTAAAAAAAAACTCATGGTCACTAATAGGTGGCACTGATAGACTGCACTGATGGGCACTAATAGGTGGCACTGATAGGCGGCACTGATGGGCACTGATAGGTGGCACTGATGGGTATTGATAGGTGGCACTGGATAGGCAGTACTGATGAGGAGCTACTGACAGGCATTACTGAGTGGCATCTGAAGGGCACTGACAGGCATTACTGATGGGGCACTAATTGACACTTTCATGGGCACTGATTGGCACATTTATGGGCACTGATTAGCACTTTTATGACAGGCATTCTTTATGGGGCACAGGCTGGCAGCTGATGGGCAATGATTGGCAGCTGATGGGCACCTCTGATGTGGGCTGCACTGATTACCAATGTGCTGAATATCAGTGTAGACCCCCCTCTGACAGGGAGAGCCACCGATCAGCTCTCCCTGTCAGCGCGAACTGAGAAAAGCCGTTTACCGGAACTTCCTGGTTCACGCGGTGATCAGCTGTGATTGGTCACAGCTGATCACGTGGTAAGAAGCCTCTGTCAGAGGCTCCATACCACGATCAGAGATGCGGTGTGTCAGACCGACACACAGCACCTCCAATCGCCACGCTGCGGGCCCCCCCCCCTGCGGGAGCGTGCCGGCTTATTATCCTGATTAGGCCATATGACGTCTGGTCAGGATAACAGAACCACTTTGCCAACGTCATATTGCTATATGGTAGGCGGCAAGTGGTTAAGGTAATGTACCATTTTGTCAATAAACCTAAAAAGATTTCTTTAAAGGAGAAGTACAGTCAAAGCTCGTTTGCACTCCTGTGACCCATTTTCAGTTGGCAGCGGGCTGAAGCCCGCTGTCGGCTGATGTTACAGATGTTACAGAGCCAGTCAGGGCTCAGGCAAGATCGCAACTATGAAGTCGGGATCCACCCACATGCCTGGACCGGCACCCAGCTCAGCCTCTCAGTCACCAGCTTTCTGCTGAGGGAGCCCTGAGAACCGAACCTACTGTAGGTGAGTATGATTCTAAAATAATAAAAAAAGCCCATACTTCTCCTTTAAGTTTCCCCAATACTGCCCCTGGTGTACTTCCAGCTGACCACCCCCATTCCCGCCAACATCAGCATTGCATATATGGTAGACAACAGCGCTAGTAAAATGTCTTTGCCCTGTCTACGTTTGACCATTTACAAAATGCAATCTGTGATGATGATGATGCATGCTTTTTTGTGAAATATAAAGCTACTAATGTTAAATATGAAATGTTATGCAACGCATAATACATAAGAAACAATATAAAAACTGGGCACTAACATATTTATAGGTATCATGAACTACAGAAATCCTGATTTCCATGTTAGCTTCACTTCTGAAGCCTAAAATGCACACAATGTGACCTGCAAGAAGCTAGTAAAGAAGATGGAAAAAGTAAAGTCTTACCACAGCCACTGCACTGCTGCCCATAATGGTGTCCATGTCAAGTTCTGTGTAGTATGCAATGTTTGTCATGACATAGATTACTGTAACCAGTGGCATAGAGATCACCATTGATAATGGCAAATTTCTGGGGAAAAAACGGTATAACAGTTTATACCAGTGGCAGGTCATGCTGTTAAAGTATGTTACACATACATGCCTACAAGCGCTTACTTAAAGCTGACATTTATGTATGATATTAACACCTCAATAATGAATACTTTAACCCTTTTCCTGCCCAGTCCAATTTTCAGATTTCAACACTAGCACACTTTGAATGACACTCATGCAACACTGTGCCCAAATGAAATTTTTTATAATTTTTGGAGACAGATAAAGCTTTTTTTGGTGGTATTTTGACCACTAGGTTTTTATTTTTTGCTATATAAATAAAAAAATACCAAACATTTGAAGAAAACAAATGTTTCTTTTTTTCTGTTATAAAACTTTGCAAAAAAAACAAAATAACAAAACCTTTCTTCATGAATTTAGGCCAAAAGGCATTCTGCTCCATTTTTAGAGTCTACAAACTATGATATATGTATTTGAAAATGTATATATATTCGAAAATTGATCAATCCTGATGTACTGACATCCTCTCTCATTTCTTGAGACCCTTTTAATGCCAGGAGAGTACAAATACCCCCCCAAATGACCCATTTTTGGAAAGTAGACAGTCCAAGGTATTTAGTAAGAGGCATGGAGAGTTTTTTGAAATTGTAATTTTTTTTGTCACAATTGTTTGGAAAATGAAACAATTAAATACATTTTTTTTCACAAAGGTGCCATTTTAACAAGTTATTTCTCACACACTGCATAGGCATACTTATAATTACACACCAAAAAACATTCTGCTACTCCTTCTGAGTATGGGGAAACCACATATGTGAGACTTTTTCACAGCCTAGATCAGTGATGGCGAACCTTGGCATTCCAGATGTTTTGGAACTACATTTCCCATGATGCTCAAATAAGCATCATGGTGTCAGGAGCGTCTAGCGCTCCTGCTCCTTATTCCAGCATCCAGGTTTTGGCTATGGCATTCTCCCTGTCTTTGTCCACCTGCAAGCTGATTGATGTGGTCAGTCTCTGGGTGGAAACTCAAACCTGTTATAAGCCAGCTAAACCCTCACTTGCATGCTTGTGATAGAGAGTGATACGTGTGTTATTCCTGATCAAGCCTCCTGTCCGTCTGCCTTGGATTTACCTATGTATGACCTTGGACCGGATTTTGGACTATTCCTGAACTCCGCCTGCCTTTACCTGGACTATCATAGAACCACGCTACCTGTCTGCTAATCGCAAGTACCTGTTTGCTTTGCTAAGTTCGTACCTGCCCTGGCGTGGTGGCCAGGCCCTATTGCATTGTTTATAAGACCCGGGGCAACTGAGTACCAGTAGGCCTGCTTGCCTTATGGGAAAGGGGGCTGCTATAGGTGAAGAACACAGTAGCCAGCTATAGTGTCTGACCACCTGCGGTGATGTCACAAAAGGCTTGCACAGTTACAGTGACGTATGGACGTATGGAAAATGCAATGTATGTCCCTGCCCTATCCAAGTTGTTCAGCAATAAATACATAAAAAGGCAACCCCTAGACTATTTACTGGCTACAGCTGCACTACTGGGGGAGGAACTTTATTGCCCCTTTGAGCGCTACATGAATATCATATGTCACCTATGGGAGCCTAAATAAATAAATAATTACCATATTTAATGGTTTTGGGGTTCCTGAATTGTATTGTTAGACTTTTAATAGGAGTGCATGATTTTGTTCTGATAAAAAGATCTTGTAAGTACACTCACCGGCCAATTTACTTTTGCCTTCAGAAGTGCCTTAATTCTTTGTGGCATAGATTCAACAAGGTGTTGGAAATATTTCTCAGAGATTTTGGTTCATATTGACATGATAGCATAACGCCTGTGCTGCAGATTTGTTGGCTGCACATCCTTGATGCGAATCTCTCCACCACATCCCAAAGGTGCTCTATTGGACTGAGATCTGTTGATTGTGGAGGCCATTGGAGTACAGTGACCTCATTGTCATGTTCAAGAAACCAGTTTGGGATGATTTGAGCTTTGTGATATGGTGCATTATCTTGCCGTAAATAGCCATCAGTAGTCATAAAGGGATAGACATGGTCAGGAACAATACTCAAGTTGGCTGTGGTTGGTACTAAGGGCCCAAAGTGTGCCAAGAAAATATTCCCTACACCATTACACCACCACCAGCCTGAGCTGTTAATACAAGGCAGGATGGATCCTGAATGTCGCAGCTGAAATAGAGACTCATAAGACCAGGCAACGTTTTTCCAATCTTCTATTGTCCAATTTTGGTGAGCCTGAACGACTTGTAGACTCAGTTTCCTGTTCTTAGCTGACAGGAGTGGCACCCGCTGTGGTCTTCTGCTGCTGTAGCTCATCTGCTTCAAGGTTCGATGTGTTGTGCATACAGAGATGGTATTCTGCATACCTTGGTTCCATCTCAAACCAGTCTTCCCATTCTCCTCTAACATCAACAAGGCATTTTCGTCCACACAACTGCCGCTCACTGGATATTATCTTTTTCGGACCATTCTCTGTAAACCCTAGAGATGTTTGTGCGTGAAAATCAGTAGATCAGCAGTTTTTGAAACAGACCAGCCCGTCTGGCACCAACAACGATGCCATGTTCAAAGTCAAAGCTCCTGCACAGAGGTAAAGTTTGGAGGAAACACACAAAGCACACCTCAATTCAAGTAAGAATGTAAGAATTCTTTTATTTAGACTATATGGGGTTGATTTATTACAACTGTAGAATGCAAAATCTGGTGCAGATCTGCATAGAAACCAATCAGCTTCCAGGTTTATTTTGCCAAAGCTTAACTGAACAAACTGAAGTTAGAAGCTGATTGGCTACCATGTGCAGCTGCACCAGATTTTGCACTCAGTTTTAGTAACCCCTATGTGCTTATCCTGGAATTCAGTTTTAAAAAGAGTGTAAAACAGTAATACACAGTGGGGTCCTTTGGTTAGCAAAAAGCGCTGCCCCCTTTTCTTTGTAAGCAATCTGCTATGCAAGGGTTAGAAGGCTCTAATATACTATGAAGGCTGAATTCAGATTGCTTCTATTGTACTATCTACATTTGGTCACATATCAAATAAGAAAAATTAGTAATGGGCGCCATCTTGTGGTACAACTCATTATTTTACCTGGCTTAAAAATGTTAAATGTAATGCATGTATTTGAGTAAACACAAATATGTGCTTAAAGTGGTTTTAAACCCAAAAGCAAACATTTAACTCTGGTAAGTCTGTTTTTTGACAGACCAAGCTGTCCTGCAGATGTAGCAGTCCGAGGGTTGAGACAAACCATTTAACACTGGTAGGGGTACTTATAATGGTCAGCTTTTATTTGTTTATGTAAAACCTTTTATTCAAAAAGGAACAAAACAGTTGCTGTAATTGCTTATAAAGAAATAGCTGGAGTTTGACTTCAAAGTGTGAGTTAAAGTGTAATTAAACCCAGGACCCTGCAATCACTATATATGGTTTCCCACAGTTTACAGAACATGGAAATGCAATTATTTTAGTAAATTTAAACGGCTAAATACCTTTTCTCATCAGCAGTATATAGCAGTCTTGTGATTTCTATCAGTAGCCACCCTGCATGTGAGTCTCAAATATATAGAGGATAATGTACGATCAATCTTTTCTGTTGTTAGGAGGGACTCGACCGAGTGCACAGCAAGGACAATCCCAGCCGGAAATTGAGCCTTTACTGCGTGCCTAAGCTGAATATATCTAAAATACATCCACTGCGGTAAATTAAATTGCCGTCTGAGCTCGGCCAGAGAGAGAAGTGTTCCCCCGGCCATAATATGTTTTATCTTAGTTATCTGAAATCTAGCCCAGACTTGAGGGTCCGGTATAGACCTAAGATGTTGCAGAGAAGGGTTTCCCCAGAGAGGAGTGTGAGGAGATATGGTGCCTTCCTCTGCTAAGTAATTGGTGACCTGCCTCCAGGCTAATAATGTTGTTTTCATGGGTACAGTCACCTGGGGGCCATTACTTAGGTCCACGATGTACTAGATTGCTGAGTTCCGAATAAGACCCAAGATGGCCGCCTCTAAATTCACCCCTGGGTTTGACTTGTCCTGTGTGAACCACCATCTTACAGTAACCAATTGTGCCGCCCAATAATATTTCTTAAAATGTGGTAAGGACAGCCCCCCTCAGTAAGGGACATTTGGAGTTTTGATTTAGCCACTCGGGGAACAGAACCCGCCCAAATAAATGCAGAGATTATTCGATGAAGTTTATTGAAGAAGATCGCAGGCATAGGAACCGGGGCGTGTCGGAACACATACAGGAATTTAGGGAGAAAGGTCATTTTAATAAGATTAACTCTTCCGACCGGAGTAAGGGGAAGATTCTTCCACACTCCACATTTGAGCGATAGCTGTTGGAGGACAGGGTATAAATTGTCTTATAAATACTTTTTAAGATCTTGCTGTGTATATATATGCCTAAATATTTAAATCTGGTTCTTAGCTGCAGAGGAGTTTGTGGGACTGCTATTTGATTTCCCGTCGCCAAGGGGAAGAGGAGCGATTTTTCCCAATTCACCCTTATCCCTGAAAAGTATCCAAATCTGTCTATAATGGCTAATGCTGCTGGAAGAGAGCGGTGAGTATCCTGTAG
Organism: Lithobates septentrionalis; assembly: GCA_037952835.1. Classification (NCBI taxonomy): domain Eukaryota; kingdom Metazoa; phylum Chordata; class Amphibia; order Anura; family Ranidae; genus Lithobates; species Lithobates septentrionalis. The sequence goes on from JBBDGP010001951.1 coordinate 203,671, forward strand.
GTATAGCAGCATATGATCTGCATACAGAGACACTTTCTCGGTCAGGGGGGAAAAAGAGATACCCTGAACCTCACCAGCGGACCTCAGAAGCTCCGCCAATGGCTCGATTGCCAGTGCGAAAAGAGCTGGAGACAAAGGGCAGCCTGTCTAGTTCCTTGGTGGAGTGGGAAGGCCGGTGAAAGTATACCATTTGTGGCCTCTCTCTGGCCGAGGGGGCCGAGTAAAGAATCCTCAGCCAGGTGACAAACCTGGGCCCAAATCAAAATTTTTGAAGAACAAGCCATAAATAGTCCCACTCCACCGAGTCAAAGGCCTTCTCCGCATCTAATGAGGCAACCGCCCCTGTATCCCCCCCGACCGAGACCCCCGCCACCACAGTGTATAGTCTTCTCAGATTAATATCTGTACTTTTTCCTGGCATGAATCCACTTTGGTCTCTATGGACCAGAGCTAGAATAACCTTATTGAGACGTTTAGCCAGTACCTTCGCGAGAATCTTAGCATCCACATTAAGCAGCAAGATGGGCCTATATGAGGAGCACAGCTCGGGGTCCTTACCAGGTTTATCTATGACTGCTGCCAGCATCGAGGAGGGGAGAAAAGAGGTCTTAAAGGAGGCCTCCAGCACTTCCAGCAACCTACAGGCCAAAGTATCCACATGAGTCTTGTAGAACTCTGCTGGCAGACCATCGTCTCTCGCTGTTTTCCCGGCCTGCATGGAGCCAATAGCCTGCTGCAGTTCCTTGAGGGTGAGCGGAGTGTCCAGACTCCTGCGGGTCTCTTCCGTCAGCGCCGGAAGTTGGACACCCTCCAGATAAGCCTGGAGTTCATCCTTGGAATATCCAACCCTGGAGGAATAAAGATCTCTATAGAAAGAGGCGAAGCAGGCGTTAATGCCTCCAGGATCAGAGGTTATTTGCCCTTGAGAATTTTTTATGTTAGCAATACCTGGCATGGCCGAGTGTTCTCTGGACAACCACGCCAGGAGACGGCCCGTCCGCTCACCCTGTTCGAAAACTCTTTGTGATTGGTGAAGTAGGAATTTTTTAGCCGATGTGGTCCTCAATAGCATTACCTCACGTAGAGTGCACTGTAAGTCTCTACGTGTCGCCTCATCCCTTGTGGTCACATAATTTTGTTTGAGTGCAACCACCCTCCGCTCCGCCACCACCAAGTCCTCCCCAGCTTGTCGCCTAACCTGCCCTATCTTCTGTTGATAATAGCTACGTACCTGTACTTTAAATGCGTCCCAACTAGAGGGTGGGTCAGTCGCAGGGGGGTTCGCATTCTAGAGTTCAGCAATGTGCCCCTCTGCATCCGGGGCTACTCTTTCATCAGAGATCCAAAAGCGGGATAAGCGCCACAGACAGTCGTGGGGGCCTGACAAACATTTAATCGTAGTAAGATAGGAGTGTGATCAGATATCCCCCTTGGTAAAATAGAGATTTTGTGTACTTTAGGCAAGACCGAGCTGCTGACACTAAATCTATCCTGGATATGGCCACATAGGTGGCGGACTGGCACGTATACCTTCTCTGGAGGGGGTGCTTCCACCGCCAGACATCAGTAAGACCAAAGGTGTCTGCCCAACGAGATAGCAGGGAATCCCAGCCCCCCCCGGCTTCAACTTATCCAATGCAGGGCATGGAGGCATATTGAAATCCCCCGCTATCACCACATTGTTCACTGACATATTTGCTAAACATTGGGTGATTCTATTCAAAATTGTCAAAGATGCTGGAGGAGGGATATAGAGTCCCACCACCGCCATGGGTATATTTGCAATGATAGCATGTACTATTACAAATTTGCCCCCGGGATCCTGATGCAAGTGAATTAGATTAAAGGATAGGGATTTGTGAATAAGCACACTTACACCTCTGGCATAAGAGGAGCAAGTGGCATGATAATAGTGCCCCACCCATGTTTTTTAAACCCAAGGATTCTACTACCCGTTAGGTGGGTTTCCTGAAAAATACATATATCAGGGCGGTGATATTTCAGAAAGTTAAATACTAGAGAATGCTTTATCCGGGAATTAAGGCCCCGGACGTTCCACAATATAATTAAGGGGGCCATAATTGAAGGTAAGAGTAAGTACACCACTGCACAGACAGCCGATACAGTGGTACAACTGGATCCTGGGAGGTCTCCCATAACCCCCACCACCACAATCCTCCCACATAGCATACAGAGAAAACACAGTCATCTTCTATAGTGATACAATTACTTCAAGTACATTCCATCTTCAAGACCAATAACATTTTTGACCAATTCCAACTCCCCCCCCCTCCCCACACACCCACCCAAACCAGGGTGTGCTAGTATCCCGAACAAAATCATAGTCAATGACTATCTGGGGTCATGAGCAAAGGGCAGCCGCCCCTTTGTATCTGTAAGAAGTATTAAAACCTCCAAAGGGGAACTGAACCAATAAAGGTTGAACTGAACAACTGGGGGCGTGTAGATATAACACGTCTGGAGAATAGTGTAAGAGCATTGTGATATGATATGTCCCAATCCAAGAAGGAGCAAATGTAAAGTCATACGCAGCAGGATTAATATCTACCAGTCCGTCATCCTTCAGGTACTAAGTCACATGGAAGTGGCCATCCAATAGTGTTTTGCAAGGGAAATGGATCCTGTGTCTCCCTGGGAAGGGATGCTGCACGCAGGGGTATAGAAACTAGTCCATACACTATGTTGCAGAGACTTTTAAGGCCTTCGGATGATTGTATCAGAAAGAGAGGTAGGATTCCATGTTTAATGGAGGGCATGTAATGGGACAGGGACATATCCACATATTGTTGGTGCATGGATGGTATCAGTCAGGGCACAGAACAGAAAGGAAACAGTGCAGTACTCACGGAGCTTGATCCCTGGGCATTTGCAGGCACAGGGAATCCACGGATCATCGAGGCGGGAGGGTATTCAGCTATTGAGATGCTTCCGCTGGCGATGTAAAAAACCGTGTGGCCTCACCATCCTGCACTCTGAGGCGCGCCGGAAACAGCATGCTATATTTGAGAGCTTTTGCCCGCAGAGCCCATTTCACCTCATCAAACGACCTCCGGAGATTCTGCGTGTCAACCGAAAAATCCGGGAAGAACATTAAGCGGGCTGATTCATGCCAGATTTCCTGCATCTTCCTGGCTTCTCTCAGGATTAGGTCGCGATCGCGGAAGTTTAGCAACCGGAAAATGAAGGTGTGCAGCGGGGAACCTGGCGGTCCACGCTACGGCCGCATGCTGTGCAGCCGCTCCACCGCGAAGAAGGAAGAGAAGGCCGCCTGTGGAAATAGCGTGCGGAGCAGCTTCTCCGTGTAGGTTACCAGGTCAGGGCCCTCCGATCCTTCCGGAAGTCCAACAATCCACAGGTTATTCTGTCGATTACGGTTCTCCGCATCTTCGGATCTAGCTTCAAGGGATCGCACCCTCACCTGCAGTGCGTGCAGAGAGGCTGTGTGGTCTCGGACCGTGTCCTCCGTGTCCCCGAGCCGACGCTCCATCTCCGTAACCCTCTGGCGTATCTTGTCAAAGTCCTGCCGGATCCGACCAACCTCCAGCTGTACTGTGTCGATCTTGGTAGTGAGATCTGACAGGGAGGACTGACAGCCGGTGATCGCCCACATGAGGGCATCAAAATTGCTCCGTTCCAAGAGCGCCGGAGCAGAGGTCTCTGTCTGAGAAGCCATGCTGTGCTTGTCAGCCACGTGCGTCGCCGCCTCTCCCTGAGACTTAGAGAATTTGGGAGCGCTCACCCTCTGCTGTGCCTTAGATTTATGCCCGGTCCGTCTCATTCCCCAACAGGAACAATCGAGGGGTATTGTAGCAGACCTCAGAGGTCCCGAAATGTAGAATACAGGATAAAATTCCCCCGATGGAAGCAGAGCTCCTCAACAGTGCGTCCTACACCGCCGCCATCTTGGCCACGCCCTCTGTGCTCTCACACTTTGAATAACAATTGCGTGGTCATGCAACGCAGTATCCAAATGACATTTTTATCATTTCTTACACACAAATAGGGCTTTCTTTTGGTGGTATTTAATCACCACTTTTATTTTTTTCTAAACAAACGAAAAAACACCAAACCTTTTGAAAATAAAAAACATTTTTCTTAGTTTCTGTTATAAAATTTTGCAAATGGGTAATTTTTCTCCTTCACTGATGTGTGCTCATGAGGTGGCACTGATAGGTACTGATTAGGCAGCACTGATGAGGTGGCACTTATGGCCACTGATGTGAAGGCACTGGTGGGCACTGATGAGGAGGCACTGATATGCGGCACTGATGGGCACTAATAGGCAGCACTGAAGGGCACTGATAGGTGGCACTGATGAGAAGCACTGATTGGCAGCACTGATGGGCACTGTTGGGGCAGCACTGATAATCAGGACACTGATGTCCCCTTCCACACTTGCCAGTTACCGGCTCTCCTCTCATCACACTGTGACAGTGCGAGGAGAGCAATGCCGATAACCAGCAAGTGTGTTTACATAGGATCAGCTATGATTGGACACAGCTGATCACATGGAAAAGGGCCGGTGTGATTGGGCCTTTACCCCAATCCGTGATCAGCTGTGCCCGAAGGACATAGCAATCACACAGCGCGACAGATGCGTGCCACTGCGGGCGCACAGGGGTGTGGTTTGGGGAGGACGTCAATAGTTTGTTAAAGTTAAAGCGGAACCTCACCCAAAAGGGAAAGTTCAGCTTATTTACATCCTCTACCCCCCGCCCCTCCCTTGGCACATTTGGCCCTTTTTTTGGGGGGAAGGGAGGGAGCGGGTACCTGTTTCTGACAGGTACATGCTCCTACTTCCTGACTTCCGACTGGAAGTTCAGCCCCCCTCCTTACCCCGCAGGCTTCTGGGATACTTCGCAGGTTCCGGAAGACTGTGGGATCATTCACAAAGTGCAGCACTGCTCGCACATGCACATTGGGAAACCGGCAGTGAAGCCTGCTCAGCCCTGGCCAAGTTTTAACCTCCTCACAAATTTCAGTGACTCAGCCAGCATGTAACAATGGGGGAGGGGGCGTGGGCACCTGCTAGTTGCTTGTCACATTAACTCGCTGTCTTTCGCACTTGGAATCAATGACCAAGAATAATACAGATATATGTTTATGGCTTTCCTGATCTCATACTTGATTTGAAACAGTAACATGGAAGGTATAAATGCCTGTAGGTCTGCTCAATGACAGCTGCGAACAGCTCACTGGTTGAGTCTTCAGAGATACTGTATATGATTCCAGTATACCAAAAATCAAACAATACTGAAATATCAGTATTGAAGGAAATATACATTGTGATGGAATTTGAATATTAATAGATTCAGGAACAATACCTCTTAACGTTCTTCATTTCTTCTGTTACATAATTAATGCAGTCCCAGCCAGAAAATGAATACAGCGCCGAATAGAAAGCCATAGTTAATGAGCCTATATTTGTCACTGATCCTTCAAATGCGTTTTCCAAATAATATGTGTTACCTACAATGAGATCACATGGTCAATACAGCCATTGTATTTATTAATGAAAAATAGTGGACACATATTAAGAAAATGTGTGAGGAGCAACTAAATTTTATAAGAAAGGAAACAGGCCTGTAATAGGAAACTATACCACATTTATTTATTTTCCTAAAGAAATATTTTGAATACCATATATATATATATATATATATATATATATATAATAGTTTTTTTTTTTAAATCAAAAGAAAGTTTATTGAAATAAACACCTTATCCACAAACATACGTACTGCATATAGAATTTACAACAGTGTATGATGAGAGGTTGTAGGTATAACACAGGAACGTATAAGCACGTTGCGTTACATTTTGAATATTTTTTGAAGGCTAATTTTCAGGTTTTGGGGTTAAAGTGACATTAAACTTAAAAGCAAACATTTATTATATTGCAGCTTACCAATTCTTAGATGTAATGGCTGCATCAGTCATCTTTTTTAGGCTTGCTTTCTTCTATTTTTACCTGGTGATCTGGCCAGTAAGTCTGTTTTTCAAAAGAACAAGCTTTACTGCAGATGTATCACTTACAGAAAGGAGACAAACCATTTAACACTGGCAGAGGTGCTTACACTGATGAGCTTTTCTTTATTTATGGGCGGCACAGTGGTGTAGTGGATAGCACTTTCACCTAGCAGTAAGAAGGGTTGCTGGTTCAAATCCCCACCACAACACTACCTGCCTGGAGTTTGCATGTTCTCCCTGTGCCTGCGTGGGTTTCCTCCGGGTACTCTGGTTTCCTCCCACACTCCAAAGACATGCTAGCAGGTTAATTGGATCCTGTCTAAATTGTCCCTAGTATGTATGAATGTAAGTTAGGGACCTTAGAATGTAAGCTCCTTGAGGGTAGGGACTGATGTGAATGTACAATATATAGCGCTGTGTAAATTGACGGCGCTATATAAGTACCTGAAATAAATAAAATAAATAAATAAAATGTAAAACCTTTATCCCAAAAGGTAATAAATATTTGCTGTAACTGATTATAAAGTGTTAGCTGGAGTTTGGCTTCAAATTGTTTGTGCATTTAAATCAGCTACAGTAATACATCTATCACTTCCCTTCCACCAGACCAACAATGCTGCTGTCCAAATGTGCCCTCTGTGCCCATTTATCTAGAGTGTGGGCACTCTAATACAGGATTTTGTTACTGGCCAGATCACCAGGTGAAAACACAGGGAAAAAGGCCTAAAAAAAAAAAAAAGAAAAGAAATGCAACCACCACATCTAATGACTGGTAAGCAGAAATTTTGAAATCGTTGTTTTTAATACCACTTGAAAGGAGAAAAATATCCAAAGGTCTTTTAGCCATACTTTTGTGGGTCACAGGATTGCACTTAGTTCTGTACTCCTGTGATCTTAAGCTTACCATTGGCTGACATCACAGAGCCAGTCTAGGCTCGGCAGGGATCCAGTGGCGTTGCTATGGGGGGGCTGGGGGTGCGGCCCGCATCGCGTGACACCCGCCAGAGGGGTGACACCGGAGCCGCCGCTACACAGCGCACTATATTGCGTGAACTTGCAGAGCTTCATCAGTGAATCTAACCCTCGGGGATCTCCAATATCTCCTTTAGCTGGGGTTGGTGGGCGGAGCTGGGGGTGTGGCTGCCTCCACACCTCCCACAGATTTCTTTACTCTAGCTGATCCCATGGCTGAAAGAGGAGAAAGAAGCGAGGACACAGCAGCCTTGAGTGTCTTCATCTGCAGCTATGTTATAAGGTACTGCAAGCTGTCGCTGCATAGATCCCTAACCTGCCCTGTACCACCAAAAAACTACCCTATACTACCCCAACCTGCCCTATGCCATCCAATACAGCCCTATACCACCCCAACCTACCCTTCGCCACCCCAAACTGTCCTATACCACCCCAAAATGCCCTACACCACCCCAAACTGCCCTATACCACCCCAAAATGCCCTATACCACCCCAACCTGCCCTATACCACCCCACACTGCCCTATACCATCCTAACCTGCCCTATACCACCCCAAACTGTCCTATACCACCCCAACCTGCCTTATACCTCACTTACCTGCCCTATACCACCGAACCTGCCCTATACCACCCCAAACTGCCCTTTACCACCCCAAACTGCCCTATACCACCTTAACCTGCCCTATACCTCACTTACCTGCCCTATACCACCCAACCTTTCCTATACCACCCCAACCTGCCTATACTATGCCAGCCTGCCCTCGACCACTCCAACCTGCCCTTTACCACCCCAACCTGCCCTATGCCACCCCAAACTGCCCTATACCACCTCAACCTGCCCTATACCACCCTAACCTGCCCTATACCACCCCAAACTGCCCTATATTACCCTAACTTGCCCTATTGCACCCTAACCTGCACTATACCACCCCCAACCTGCCCTATACCACCCCAAACTGCCCTATACCACCCCAACCTGCCCTATACCTCACTAACCTGCCCTATACCACCCAACCTGCCCTATACCTCACTTACCTGCCCTATACCACCCAACCTTTCCTATACCACCCCAACCTGCCCTATACTATGCCAGCCTGCCCTAGACCACTCCAACCTGCCCTTTACCACCCCAACCTGCCCTATGTCACCCCAAACTGCCCTATACCACCCCAACCTGCCCTATACCACCCCAACCTGCCCTATATCACCCCAAATTACTCTATATCACCCCAACCTGCCCTATAACACCCCAAACTGCCCTATAACACCCCAAACTGCCCTATATCACCCCCAAACTGCTCTATATCACCCTAACCTGCCCTATTTCACCCTAACCTGCCCTATACCACCCTAACCTGCCCTATACCACCCCAAACTGCCCTATACCTCACTAACCTGCCCTATACCACCCAAACTGCCCTATACCAACCCAAACTGCCCTATACCACCCAACCTGACCTATACCACCCCAACTTGCCCTATACCTCACTAACTTGCTCTATACTACCCCAAACTGCCCTATACTACCCCAACCTGCCATATACCACCCCAACCTGCCCTATACTACCCCAAACTGCCCACTACCACCCCAAACTGCCCTATACCCCCCCAACCTGCCCTATACCTCACTAACCTGCCCTATACCTCACTAACCTGCCCTATACCACCCCAACCTGCCCCATACTACCCCAACCTGCCCTATACCACCCCAACCTGTCCTATACCACCCCAACCTGCCCTATACCAGCCCAAACTGCCCTATACCTCACTAACCTTCCCTATACCACCCTAACCTGCCCTATACCTCACTTACCTGCCCTATACCACCCCAATCTTTCCTATACCACCCAACCTGCCCTATACTATGCCAACCTGCCCTATGCCACCCCAACCTGCCTTATACTACCCCAACCTGCCTTATACCACCCTAACCTGCCCTATATCACCCCAAACTGCACTATATCACCCCAACCTGCCCTATACCACCCTAACCTGCCCTATACCACCCCAAACTGCCCTATATCGTCCTATATGACCCTAACTTGCCCTATATCACCCTAGCCTGCCCTATACCACCCCAACCTGCCATATACCACCCTAACCTGCACTATACCACCCTATACTACCCTAACTTGCCACTACACCACCCTAGCCTGCCACTATACTGGTGGGTCTAAGCAACAAACGGAGACTAACAGTCACTGTTCTATGCTCATAGCAGACCTGAGAACTGAGATATTAGTGGTTTTTTGATCGCTCAGTTCTCAAGGTGGATCCGGCAGGGGATAGCTAAAGCTCAGATCAATGCTGCAGCTTTCTAGGTGAGTGTAAATGTTTGTTTTTTTTGGATCCCGCAATTCTCTTTTAAGTGTTTAGGTGGCTGATGATTTTGAGTTGGGGGTTGTAACTTACTATACTTTTGGTGATATAACTATTAGGGAGTCTGGTAGATTGTAACTTGCTGTTACACCTGGAAGCCCCAAAGTCAAACTACAAGTGCCAGCAGGACAGTGGTCCTACTGCTAAATCTACACTAGAGTGCTTTAAAATCAAGAACTTGAATATCTTAGAATGGCTCGGTCACAGCCCTGAGAGCAATTCAGTTGACAAGACTTGAAAATTGATGTTCATGAATGGTTCCTATCCAACACAGCTGGAACAATATTTCTAAAAAAGAATGGAGGGAAATTGCAGGATCTGGATGTGGAAAACTGCTAGAGACCAAAATGATTACAGTTGTATTTGCAGCCAAAAGGGGGATTGAAAATTAACAGATGTCCTTTTTTTTGTTTAACTGAATATTTTTATATCCATAAAAATATTTTGCGCCTTTAGACTTCATGCACACTGGGGTGATTGTTAGCGTCAGTCACAGGTGCACCATCTATTCCCACTGTAGGCAACCTGTAAAACTCTATGGGAGGTTGAGAGCTGTGGCAGCTGGGTGGGCCGGGTGGGGGGGACCCGGATGTATGAACATGTAGAGGAGTATGTGCCCAGGGACAAACGCACAGAATGCAGACAGCCCCATCCAGTCAAAGCAGCTTTAAGCCTCTCACAGAAGTTTACAGGCTGCTGGCAGCTGGGCTAGACAGTGCGCATGTGCCTTCCACTGACACCAAAATGTCAGGATCTCATGCACAAGGCCTAAACACCTAGTGTGCGTGAGGTCTTAAAGTGTTAAAGTACGTTTTGTAAGTCAAAAACACAAACTTAAATTAGATTTAAAGCAGATCTCCTTGCAGAAAAGAAAGTCACAAATTAGAGAGATTGTAAAGGCAAAACCTGGCCTGCAGCCATAAACACATAGAATTTATTTGCCAGCACACCTTGGATCTTCAGTCCAAACAGTTTTCATTTCAGCATGATCAAATCACAAGCAAGAAACTGCAATGTTTTAGAGTCACGCAGTTGCACTTTCTTGCTTGTGATGTGATCATGCTGAAATGAAAACCATTTGGATTGAAGATCCAAAGTGTGCTGGCAAATATATTCTTTGTGGCGTTCATGATCAAGTCTCCAGCTGGTGGTTGCTACAGCCCAGTATCCTAGAGCTTTCCACAGGAATATGTGGGACTATGGACTATTGCATCCATACACACACAGCACAGCTCAGCCCTACCTCCTGCTCTCTTATCACTGGATTTGAGTAACAGCAGTGGCCCCCGATGCTCTCAGCAAAGCCTGTGAGACCAGGAAGAGGGGAGAGAAGACCTGCTGCCAGGCACATTGCTGGATCAATAGAAGACCCAGGCAAATGTTAGGGAAGAGGGGAAACAAACAGTGTAATGTTTTTTTATCTTAATGCAGAGAATGCATTAAGGTAAAAAAAAAAAACATTAGTGTTTATTAGAACCACTTTAATGCAGCTCCATAATTTTTAATGCATCCTAAAAGTGTCACTAAATCCACATCATAAAAAACTATCAATAATTGGTACTTTTGAATCCTAACAGATAGTGATCTCGAAGGACCAAAATTTGGAAAAAGTGAGCTTGCGCATAATTGGTGCCAATAACTGCGACCTTTAAGATCTTGTAGTGCCACTCCAAGCAAGTGAGGTATGTGTCCCCGCTGGGGCTCAGGAGTAGGGGTTCTGGCATGGGATATCACTCATCCAGAGGTGCCAACAAAGAAAGAAAGACCTCTATGACTAAGCCCCCAGTGGGCAGGGTGAAACGCAGGGCGTGGTCAGTGGAGCAGTGCTAGCTGAGGCCATCATACACACATGCATTCACATGGATTGGGCTGGGTGGCCAACTTTCTTGGTGCCAATAACTAATTCACTTTTTCAACAAATATTTTAAATGTCCTAGTTTTCAGTTTGTAATGCAGTGTAAATGATCACACTTACCCTGGCACAGTCGTACAATTCCTGTGATGATGATGATAACCAAAGCTAAGACTTTGCCAAATGTGGACAATACTTGAAGCCAGGCTCCCCATTTCACTTTTGCACAATTCACTGCTGTTAACAATACTATAATACAGTCATTAAGTTAGTGTGGTCATTTTATCTTAGAATATATATATATATGTAAACAAAACATGAGTTTGAACAATTTACTAATAACACAATATTCATTAAAAATTGCTATAAAGACTGGGTCATTGCCTACAATACAGTTGTAATGCCTATACTTCAAGAATGTAGTCACCCATGCTTTTCTGTTTGTGTGATGTTGTTTGTCCCCCATCTTAGAGGAGGGTCTCCATTCCAGTATCATTGATCAGCGATCAGAATCCTATTGCAGCCTTAGAACAAACAAGGAGAAAATATTATGTGCTTTTACAAAATGAAAATACTTTTTTTTTGACTTTGTGGGAATATCAGAAATTTGGTTTGACAGCTCACACGACTGACTTGCAACTGTTTAGGGGTACTCCCTGTATCAAAGGGACAGGGTAGGTAGAAGAGGGGAAAGAAATATAAAGGAAGTCATTGCTATTGGGGCAAGGGAGGTGGGGGAATCCTTGTAGTTGGAGCTTTAAAGGGAAGAAACAAATGTTAAATTAATAGTGGATATATGCTAGAGGCCACCTAACCTGAAGAATGGAGAGCAGACCCATCGCCTCACACAGTTAGAAATGGTGGTGGGGCTGGGCAATGTTAATATTATGGGGGAAGTCAATTAGCTTGATATTGACTGGGCTGACAAAACTACTCACTCATCTAAAGCATTTTCCTTGAAGGTCTTGTAGAACAATTTCATATGTTCATTGGTGAATGCCCCATCTAGAAAAATGCTCTGCTAGACCTACTAATTCCAAACAACACAAAGTTGATGCAGATGTGGAAGTAAGAGATAACTTATGAAACAGTGATCGCAGAGTAATTATGTTTACCATAAATCTTCGGAAAAGGAGACACAAGAGGAGGACAAGAACACTAAATTATTATTACTATTATACAGGATTTATATAGCGCCAACAGTTTGCTCAGCACTTTACAACATTGGGGGAAACAGTACAGATTGGGGGTAAGGAGTTCCATAGGATTGGAGAGGCTCTGGAAAAGTCCTAGAGGTGAGCATGGGAGGAGGTGATGAGGGAGCTAGAGAGCAGGAGGTCTTGAGAAGAACGAAGAGAATGATTAGGTTGGTCTTTTGAGACTAGGTTAGTGATGTAGCTGGGGGCAGAGTTGTGGATGGCTTTGTAAGTAGTTGTTAGCATTTTGAATTTAATTTGTTGGGTGAGTGGAAGCCAGTGGAGGGATTGACAGAGAGGAGAAGCAGACACAGTGATTGGTAAGGTGGATGAGTGTGGCAGCAGCATTCATGATGGATTGACGGGGGGATAGACTATGTAGAGGTAAGCCAATGAGGAGGGATTTGCAGTAGTCGAGACGAGAGATGACCAGGGATTGAATTAGGAGCTTTGTTGTGTCATTGGTTAGAAAGGGGAGTATTTTGGAGATGTTGAGGCGGCAAGATTTGGACAGTGATTGGATGTGGGGCTTAAAGGAGATTTCAGAGTCCAGGATTACACCTAGGACCTTGGCATGTAGGGATGGGCTTATAGTTGTGCCATCGATTTTGACAGAAAGATCAGTGGAAGAGGTGCGAGGGGGAGGAAAAATGATAAGTTTGGTTTTAGATTAAGTTTGAGGAAGTGGTGCGACATCCAGACTGATATATAGGATAGTAAATTGGTTATACGAGAGGAGACTGAAGGAGTGAGCTGAGGGGTAGAGAAATAGATTTGAGTGTCATCAGCGTAGAGATGGTATTGGGAGGCATGGGAGGCTAGCAGCTGACCCAGGGAGGAGGTGTAGATTGAAAATAGGAGAGGTCCAAGAACAGAACCTTGGGGGACCCCAACAGAGAAAGGAAGAAGAGAGAAGAAAGTAGAATTGTAAGTAATGCTAAAGGTGCGGTTGGATAAGTAGGAAGAGAACCAGCGAAGAGTACAGTCACGGAGACCAAAGGCGTGGAGTTTTTTGAGGAGGAGGGGGTGGTCAATTTCAAAAGAGCCAACTTTACTAAATTGCGCTCCATACTTCACAACATTAAATGGGATCAAATTTTAGAAACAAAGATCACTGAGGAAAAATGGGGGAGCTTTGAGAACATATTAAATCATAGCATTAGCCAGTGTATTTCAATGGGCAACAAATATAAAAGAACAAATGTTAAACCTGGGGGGCTAAATATTAGCCTTTTCCTTTAAAAAATATAAAGGTCAATGTGAGCCTTCCAAAACTACAAAGAATGCAATAAAAGCATGATCAGGGCAGCTATATAGTCACAGACAGAGACAGTAATAGAAATAGAGAGACAGATAGTGGAGGATAGTAAAAAACTAATTCGATTTTTTTTTTAAATACAGTATATTAACCACCTTAATACAGGGCACTTACACCCCCCCTTCCTGCCCAGGCCATTTTTCAGCTTTGAACGCTGTCACACTTTGAATGACAATTGCGCTGTCATTCTACACTGTAACCATGTGAAATTATCATTTTCTTCACACAAATAGAGCTTTCTTTTGGTGGTATTTAATCACTCCTGGCTTTTTTATTTTTACCTAAAAAAGAAAAAAAGACCAAAAATGTTGAAAAAAATAGATTTTCTTAGTTTCTGTCAGTAAATTTTGTAAATAAGTAATTTTTCTCCTTCACTGATGGGCGCTGAGAAGGCGGCACTGATGGGCACTGATAGGCTGCACTTATGGGCACTAATGAGGAGGCACGAAAATGTCGCACTGATAGGTGGCACTGATGAGCACTAATAGGCGGCACTGGTGGGCACTGGGCACAGATAGGTGGCACTGGTGGGCACAGATAGGTGACACTGGTGGGCACAGATAGGTGGCACTGATGGGCGGCACCGATGGGCATTGATGGGCAGCAGTGATGGACATTGATGGGCAGCACTGATAGCCAGCACTGACTGGCATCACTAATGGCCACTGATTGCTGGCATTTGTGGGCACAGATTGGTGGCAATTGTGGGCACTGATTGGCACTGATTGCTGGCAGTGATGGGCAATCATTGCTGGCACTGGTGGGCACTTAATTGTAATCAGGGCACTGATGATCAGTGCCCTGATTACATACCTAGCTGTCCCCTGTGAGGAGATGCCACTGATCGGCTCTTCTCTCCGCACACTCTGTCAGGATGAGGCGAGGAGAGCCGATTACCGGCATCTCCGTGTACATGTGACCGGCTGTGATTGGACACAGCCGAACACATGGTTAAAGAGCCACGGCCGTGGCACTTTACACAGATCGGGGTCTCGCTGTGTTCTAGCAACGCGGCGTGGCCGTGATCGCCATGCTGCACGCCCCCGGGGGCGTGCGAGAGTGGTCATTCTGGGAGGCCATCATATGACATCCACCCAGAACAAGAGCCACACTGCCCAGCCATCATTTGACAGTGGGTGGGCGGCAAGTGGTTAATAGAAAAAAAGGCAAGGTCAGAGCATACTGGTCTCATAAAGGATGAGCGGTGAAGTTGGTCACAAGTGACAGGGAGAAGGAAACTGTTTTAAATACATTCTTCTCCTCAGTTTTTACAAAGGAAAAAGAGGGGTATAATAAACAAGACAGTATTGTTGGTAACATTACATGGAATGTACCCTTGTGGCTAACAGAAGTCAGTGTTAGAAAAAGACTTGAACAACTTAAAGTGGAATTCCAGTCAAAAATTCAACCCTCCCCTTTATATTTTTTGTTAAATAACATAAACTTTTATATTAAACACTTTTTGGATTTTGAAATGCTTGATTAGAAACCGTCCAATGCAGACATTCAGCAATCCTCCTGTATGTGACCGACAACGCTTGCCTTGTGCTGCGGAATGTGCCTGTTCAGACACTTTCTAGTAGAGTTGTCTGTGTCTACTCTTCCCTGTTGGCCAGCCCTGTCTACTCTTCCCCTTCCAGTCCCAGCCACTCCTTCCCTTCCGACACTGCTTCCCCTGTGTCTTATCAATCACAAACCCACTGGCCACGGAGCAGCAGGCACACATCACAGAAGTGACAGTGCTGGCTCTGAATGTACATGCCCACTGGCTGCTAGTGATTTTTTTTTATTTTGGGGCATATGAATCAATTGTCATTACAATAAATGTTGCTTGGAACCATTTAGGACTACATGAGTTTACAACCACTTTATTGTTAATAAATAACCAGAACCAGGTGGCTTATTCCAAAGAATTTAGCCATGTTATAACCAAGTTATAACAAGGCTGTTGTCCCTAATTTTTCTGGACAGTTTGCTGACTGGAATGGTACCAACTGATTGGCGAGAAGCAAACGTGGCATCAATATTCAAAAAAGGGCAGAGATATATAATTGGAAACTCCAGACCAGTCAGCCTAACATCAATAATATGTAAACTATTGGAGGGGATGATAAGAGACCAAGAGTTTGCTGATGAAAATAGTATCATTAGCAGTATCCAGCAGGGATTTATGAAAGATCGCTCATGCCAAACCAACCTGTTAACATTCTATGAGGATGTAAGCTTTAATTTGGATAGAGGAAGGTTTGTGGATGTGGTGTATCTGGATTTTGCCAAACTCTTAATTTACAAATTGAGGTCTGTTGGCATTGACAACGAGTGTGTACCTAAAAAGAAAACAGTTTACGGGAGTGCGTCCATACAGTGGTGATAAATCGTGTATTTTCTGAATGATCTAGAGTTGTAAATGGGGTACCCCAAGACTCTGTCCTGGGAACCATTTTGTTTAACTTGTTCATAAATGATATTAAGGTTGGTATAAATAGTTCAATCTCATTGTTTAACTGGTTCCCGACCAGCCGCCGCAGTTATACTGCAGCAGGTTGGCTCCCCTGGGCGAGCCGTCGTAGTTGTATGTCAGCCTCTTTAAGAGCACTAAAGGGTGTACATACAACGTTGGGTACCCGCGATCGCTCCTGAGAGAGACAGAACGGAGGTCTGTCAATGTAAATAGACAGATCTCCGTTATGTCAGGGGTGAGGAGACTAGTCAATTGTTCCTAATGCTTAGGAACAACAATCGGCAGTCCCATCCCCCCACAGTTAGAAACACTCCCTAGGTAATACATTTAACCCCTTGATCGCCCCTATTGTTAACTCCTTCCCAGACGATGACATTTATACAGTAATCAGTGGCTATTTTTAGCTATGATTGCTCTATAAATGTCAATGGTCACAAAAAAGTGTCAAAAGTGTCCGATCTGTCCGCTGTCGCAGTCCTGATAAAAATCGTAGATCACCGCAATTACTAGTAAAAAAATCAATAATAAAAATGACATAAATATATCCCCTATTTTGTAGCTGCTATAACTTTTGTGCAAACCAATAAATATACACTTACTGCGATTTTTTTTTTTACCAAAAATATGTAGAAGAATACATATCGGCCTAAACTGAGGAAGAAGTTGTTTTTTTTGGATATTTATTACAGCAAAAAGTAAAAAATATTGTTTTTTTTTTCAAAATTTTTTTGTTTATAGCGCAAAAAATAAAAACCACAAAGGTGATCAAATATGGGCAAAAGAAAGCTCTATTTGTGGGGAAAAAAGGACGTCAATTTTGTTTGGTTACAGCGTCGGACGACAGCGCAATTGTCAGTTAAAGTGACGCAGTGCCGTATTGCAAAAAATGGCCTGGTCATTAAGGGAGCAAATCTTCCAGGGCTTAAGTGGTTAAACAGTAGCTTCAAAAACAAGGAGGATTAGGGAGCAAGTAGGATTTTCCCAGTACCGTCACAAGACTTTACAACAGCATAAGTTTTAAAGATAAAGTTAATTTACATAACATCAACATACATGTTAAAAAATGAATATTGAGGGGGGCGTGGCCAAGCGATGGAGGAGTGAGGATGTGTTCTCCCTCAGCTCCGCTCTCACCGCAGCCACTTTCAGCTACAACGGGGGCATACCCGACTGAGACAGGCTCCAAACATGTCCCAATGATTGCGGGCACTCTCCCAGTCGCCGAGGACAGACCGGGCGAAGCAGGGCCTGCTGGACTTGTTCTTCCTGGAGACCCGTCGGTCCGGGAAGGCAGGCCCCAAGATGGTGCGGAGAAGAAGGCCTCCCGGCACCACGAGGCTCCAGCACCAGAGTCGGCGGTATCCCCGATCCCATCGCTGCGATCGGTGAGTGACTCTGCTCTCCCCAGGCTCACTATCCTCACAGGAACAAGGCCCTGATCTCGCAGATCTGATGGAGGATGGCGACCTCAAGCACCATATTTGGTCCCTCCCCACTAGAGAGGATCTGGAGAGCTTTACTGCCAGAATAGAGAAGGCCTTTACACAGGACATTGCCCAGTTAAAAGCCGATACCACGCACCTGGGAGGCAGGCTGGTGACCCTAGAACAGCATTTTGAGGACGCTCTCCCCCACATAGCCATGCTGCAGGAGAAATGCACTGCACAGAGCAACAGGATGGAGGCCTTGATATCCCAAATGAATGATTTTGAAAATCGCAGTAGACACGCTAATATACGCATCCGTGGCATGCCTGAGGCCACTGCACCGAGTGATATCATCCCATCCCTGGTAGGAGTATTTAGGGAAATAATGGGACTTCCAGACACCACCCTGGAAGAAATAGATTGATAGAGCTCTGAAGCCACCTTTCCAGGACCCTGAATCCCCACGTGATATTATTTGTAGGCTTCACAAGTACACTCTGAAAGACTGCATAATGCAAAAAATGAGGAACAAACCTTATTTTGACTTTGATGGAGCAAAATTGTTTTTCTACCAAGACCTCTCCAGGAGCACCCTTATGCAACGCAGGGCCTTGCGTCCCTTGCTCACGGCCATCCAAGATGCAGGTCTTACCTACCTCTGGGGTTTCCCCTTTAGCCTGCAAGTGGTGAAAGAGGGGCGACAAATTACACTACGCAGTAAGGATGATCTACCACACTTCGTCTCTGCTCTGCAACTCGGAGATGTGGACTTTCCGGACTGGAAAGGAGACCCGGATTTACCAGTTTTTTCCCTTCCCCAGCCATGGCAAACATGGAGAGGCAAAAGTCGCCTTAGGGGCAACAGACGCCTCACTACCAGTGCCTCCTCTGGCCCTGCCTCTACCAGGGACTGATGGAACTTTACCTTCCAGTTCAGGATGACTCCAATACCCTCTTTTACTGGGCCTAATTGAACTTAACTACTTTTACCCTAGATGGCCATGACGGAGGTCCTGGCCTAATGCCGCGTACACACGGTCGGACTTTTCGGCTGCAAAAGTCCGACAGCCTGTCTGACAGACTTTCGACGGACTTTTGGCGGACTTGCGGCGGACTTGCGGCAGACTTTCTAACAAACGGACTTGCCTACATACAATCACACAAAAGTCAGACGGATTCGTACGTGATGACGTACACCGGACTAAAATAAGGAAGTTGATAGCCAGTAGCCAATAGCTGCCCTAGCGTGGGTTTTTGTCTATCGGACTAGCATACAGACGAGCGGATTTCTGGGTCCGGCGGAGTTACGACGTAAAGATTTGAAGCATGTTTCAAATCTAAGGTCCGTCAGATTTGTGGCTGGAAAAGTCAGTCGAAAGTCCGGGGAAGCCCACACATGATCGGATTGTCAGCCGGCTTTGGTCCGTCGGCGTCCGTCTGACTTTTGTAGACGAAAAGTCTGACCGTGTTTACGTCGCATTATACTCAGGTTTTGTTACCGGGACTGTGCTGCTGCTATTTTCTCCTTGGGGTCCCGGCATAATTTCTACACCCTATATGTTAGACACTGGACATGAATAATAGGTATCCCCTGTTAGCATATTGACACCCTATAGAGGCAGTGGGAGGGGAGTGGGGTCTTCACCTTCCCCATGCTGGTCTCTGTTCCCCCAGTAGGCCTACCCACATTTGGTGTAAACCCTATATGGGATAGTGGGGGGGGTGCCCTGAGCCAGGCTCACCAATTAATTACATGACGGGTTGGCTAGATTCTACCCACTATGGTGGGTTGTGTTTCCTAACCTGTTCCATTGTGTTGCTTTATATGTTAATATGTTGTCTTTTTTATCCATTCTCTCCTGCTTTCTTTTCCTCTCCACTCTCTCCCTTGTCTCCACCTAGAGTATTCTAAGGTACGCTACTCACCGAATCACTCACGCCATGACCAGCGGAGCTTCCTCCACTCTGACAGTACAGCTGGGTCTCCATGGCGTCTGTTAAGGTAATATCCTGGCAAGCTGTGGTTGGTATTGAAAAGGCTGAGGACCCAGATAATATTTTTGCAGGAAACACATTTTACCCCTGAATCCACACCTATACTACCCACCCACTTATTCAACCAGTGGTTCCTAAGCACTTCTACGGTTCCTAAGGCGAAGGGCACGGCCATAGCCATACACAAGTCATGCCCTTTTCAACCTATAACACATTTTTCAGACCCTTTGGGCAGGTTCGTTCTACTGAAAGGAACAATAGCCGGGGCACTATACACCCTCGCAAACGTATATGCCCCTAACTCCAACCAACTGGTTTTGATTTTAGAGGGAGACTTCAACAATAGCCCGGACCTCCTATTTGACACATCCCAAAACTGCTCGACCCACTCGTACGCGCTCCTTAAATGATTTAGGAAAACCCTCCAATCCCACCCTCTGTTCGACAGCTGGCGAGTATTATTCCCCTCAGCTAGAGACTACAGCTACTACTCTAAAGTTCACGATGTATACACCCGCATAGACCTCCTCTTTGTAGACCAACCCACTGTCACGTACCTGGTGGAGATCAAGCTGGAGAGGGGGCTTATCTTGCTCCGAATCGCTGGGTCAGCAGATGGAGGCGTAGCCCGGACGAAAGCCAGGAGGTCATCAACAGCCGGACAGAGCAGGTACCGAGACAGGAGGCAGAGGCAGAGACGGGATACAAGCCGGGTTCGGTACACAGATGGGCAGCAAGGTGCAGGAACATCAGGCAGAAGCGGAGTCAAACACAAGCCGGGATCAGGTAGGCAGGCAGAGGTCAAGGAGAAGGTTCAGGTATAGCCGGGTCAAGACACAGGTAACTGGAACAGATCAGGTAAGCAGGCACTAGCTGAAAGACCACTCAGCAAAGTTCATGTGTCAGTGCTCAGTTTAAATAGGCTACTTGGCGCCCAAACGTGCACGTGTGCGCGTGTGCATCAGCACGCACCTGTGTGTGCGCATTGGCGCGCCTGTGCATGCTGCGCATGCGCCAATACAAGCCCTTCTTTACACTGGTGTGCCCGTACTTGTGCGCAGGTGCGCGTCTGTTAGCCGGACTTCTCTTACATTGCCCCCCCTCAATGGGCAACCTCCAGATGCCCATCTGTAACCTCTTCTCTGGGTGGGCTTTGAAGAACGCCTGTATCAGTTCTTTGGCATGAAGATTGGTCTCTGGCTCCCAAGAGTTGTCTTCGGGCCCGTAGCCCTTCCACTTAATTAAGAACTGGATTACGTTTCTTCTCTTCCTACAATCCACAATTGTTTTAACCTTGTATTCCTCGTTGCCGTTGATAATAGTAGGTGCGGGTGGACCTGACTTACGGCCAGGAAAAGGATCTGCCCTTGCGATCTTTAGTAGGGAGACGTGGAAGACGGGATGAATCCAGTAAGTCTCTGGGAGCGAGAGTTCATAGGCAGCCAGATTAATCTATCTTTTGACAGGAAAAGGGCAGATGTATCTAGGTCCAAGCTTCTTTGAAGGGCATGACAACCTTAAGTTGGCTGTGGATAACCAGACCTTGTCTCCCACTTGAAGTGTTAGGTCTCCTCTTCTTTTCCTGTCTAAAAATTTTTTATTGTCCAGTTGTGCTTTGGAAATGGCCTTTTGCAATATTTTGTTGTTTGACTGAAGCATACTTATCCTATCCTGGACTGCAGGAACAGAGGAGTCAGGCACGATGTCGGGCAAGAAAGCTGGAAAGTAACCATAATTTGCAAAACAAATTATTGTCCCATGGCCGAGTGAACGGCATCATTGTAGGTGAATTCTTCCAGGGGTAAAAGAGATGCCCAGTCATCCTGGGCAAAGGATGAGAAACACTGAAGGTACTGTTCCAAGGTCTGGTTTGTGCGCTTGGTCTGGCCATTCATCTGGGGGTGATATGCTGATGAGAAGCGGGTCTCGATCTTTAACATCTTGCACAGGTCTCTCCAGAATTTCGATGTAAACTGTATCCCCTGGTCGGAGGTGATACTGCTGGGTACACCATGGAGTCTCACCACTTCCTTGACGAAAGCACAAGCGGTCTCTGTAGCAGATGGGTTTCCTAACATGGGGACGAAATGGGCCAATTTAGTTAGTCTATCCACTATCACAAAGACTGTGGTGAATCTCTCGGAAGGTGGAAGCTCGACGATGAAATCCATACTGATCATCTCCCAGGGTCTCTTGGGAATGGGCAATGGCCTTAACAGGCCCCAGGCTTTGGTTTTATCAGTCTTGTTTCTGTTGCAGACCCCACAGGTACTGACATAATCCTTACCATCAGATCTTAGATTAGGCCACCAGAAGGTCCGCTGTACAAGCTCCACAGTCTTGGTTACCCCAAAATGTCCCGCCAAGGGGTGGTCTTGGCACAGGCTGAGGATCTTGGGGCGTAAGCTTGGGGGTACAAATACCTTTTGGTTGTGCAAGAATAATCCCTCCTGTTCCTGGAAACTGACACCTGGTGGTATAGCATCCCTTGCGGATGCCTGCTTAAGTTGGGTGATTAGGTCTGCTTGTAGCAACAGAAAACTTTGGGCTGGCAGGATGGTGTCTGTCTGGTGGTGTCCTTCCTCTTCTGGATACATGCGTGATAACGCGTCGGGCTTGCCATTCTTGGAACCCGGTCTGAAGGTAATATGGAAGGAGAAATGGGAAAAGAACAACACCCACCTGGCTTGGCGTGGCCTCAGTCGTTTGGCAGTTCTCAGATATTCGAGATTTTTGTGATCGGTAAAGATCAAAATGGGGTGCGCAGCTCCTTCTAGTAGGTAACGCCACTCTTCTAGGGCTGTTTTTACGGCTAATAGTTCTCGGTCACCCACATCATAGTTCTTCTCCGCGGGACTGATTTTCCTCAAGACGAAGGCGATGGGATGCAACAGGGACTTTGTTCCTCGACGCTGAGACAGGATGGCTCCCACAGCATTTTTTGAGGCGTCCACCTCTAGGACATAAGGTGATGCAGAGTCTGGGTGCTGCAGAATAGGTGCTGAGGTGAACAGAGTTTTTAACTGGTCAAAGGCTGCCTGTGTTGCAGGTGTCCATGAAAAACGGGTATTCTGCCCTGTAAGCTGGGTGATAGGAGAGAGGATGGCAGAGACATTTTTAATAAATTTGTGATAGAAATTGGCAAATCCTATGAATCTCTGTGTGCTCTTCCTGTCTGTAGGAGTGGGCCATTCGAGAACGGATTTGACTTTTTGAGGATCCATGGAGATGCCTGTGGTGGAAATAATAAGCCCTAGGAACTGAATTGTCTCTTTTTCGAATTCGCATTTTTCAGCTTTTGCAAATAGTCCATGATCTTTTAGCCGGCCTTCTTCACATGCTCACGGTGTGCAGAAAGGGAATTGGAGAAAATCAGGATGTCATCTAAGTAGACAATCAGGAACAGATCAAGAAAATCTCTAAAAATGTCATTGACAAAATGCTGAAATGTTGCAGGAGCATTTCACAACCCGAAAGGCATGACGAGATACTCGTAGTGTCCAAATCTAGTATGGAAAGCCACCTTCCATTCGTCCCCTTTGCGGATCCAAACTAAGTTATAAGCACCCCTTAAGTCAAGTTTCGTGAATACTGTGTACGTCTTGAAGCGCTGGAACAATTCCGGAACCAGAGGCAAAGGATACCTGTTTTTGATGGTGATTTTATTTAATTCCCTGTAGTCAACGCAGGGGCGCAGGGTATGGTTCTTTTTTTCTACGAAAAAGATTCAAGCACCTGCGGGGGACGTGGAAGGCCGGATAAAACCCTTCTCCAAGTTCTCATCAATATACTGACGTAGTACTTTGAATTCTAGTTCGGAGAGAGGAAAGATGCGCCCGAAAGGGATTTCTGCACCTGGCAACAGTTCAATTGGGAAGTCATACGGGTAGTGAGGTGGTAGGATGTCTGCTTTCCGTTTATCAAAAACTTCCAGATATTCATGATAGGCAGCTGGTATGAGTTGTGACACAGGAGAGTCAGTATGTACCCCAAGAAGGGGTGCAGGTCTTATAGAAATGGGGTGATGGCAGGATTGCTGGCAGTAGACAGATGAGAAGGTCAGTTCTCCTGATTCCCAGTTTATCTGCGGGTTGTGGGCTTGCAACCAGAGGATGCCCAGGATAAAGGGAAATAGAGGTGAAGTAATAATGTCCAAGCGCAAGTATTCCCGATGACCGGTATCTAGAACAGCCAGTAGTGGATAAGTCTCATGCATTATAGGCCCAGACCTGAGATGGGATCCATCAGCCAGATGGATGGACAACAGGCGAGTCTTTGCTTGCAAAGAGATTTGATGACGTAAGGCAAAGTATTTGTCTTTGAAACAGCTGCAAGCTCCGGAGTCGATTATGGCTGACACTTGGATAACTTTTCCGGGAATCTGGAGTGACAGGGACAGGGTGATATGTGCAGCTCTACTCGCTATGGAACAGTTGGCAAGGTAGGTAGAGGGTATAGTCCTGGTTCTGGTAGGTCTCACAGGGCAATCTTGAAGATAATGTCCCGCTACCCCACAGTATAGACACAAATCCTCTCATCGTCGTCGCAACTTTTCCTCACTAGAGAGTGGTGAACGTAAAAGTCCAAATTGCATGGGGTGTACCTGCCGATTCTTTGGGGGAAAGGAGATCCCAGCCTTTTCTGTCCTCCTCTCTCTGAATTTCTGATCAAGCTGGATGGTAAGGTTAACAAGGTCTTCAAGGGAACTGGGAACCCCCACATGAGCAAGCTCGTCCTTAAGGTCTTCGGACAGGCCAAGACGAAATTGATGCTGTAAGGCTGCATCCTTCCAGCCTGTATCAGAGGCCCACAGGCGGAATTCTGCCACATAGTCCTCAGCGGGTCGATGACCCTGGCGTAGAGCATGAAGGGTTGACTCTGCAGTGGTTGTGCGCTGGGGGTCATCGTAGAGCTGAGCCATTGCTTTGAAAAACGAAGAGAGGGAGTCCAAGATTGCGCTGTTCTGTCCCCGAAGCTGATGAGCCCAAGACTGTGAGTCTCCGAGAAGTAGGGATATGGAAAAACCCCACCTTGGTGGTTTCTAGTGAGAAGGTTCTCGGCTGTAGAGCAAAGTAAAGATCAGAAGAGTTCTTAAATGCACGAAACTTGTGCCGGTCGCCAGTGAATCGCTCTGGTACAGGAACTCGAGGCTCAGGTGGAGGCATAGTTTCTCGGGGGATGAAAAAATCTGTTTAGATGAGGGGCAGCCAGGTGCGGTAGCAGGTGCAGGAGTTGCCAAGGTAGGACCTATAGGTTGAATGCGATTCTCCAGCTGCTGGTAGCTCTTTTGCAGGGTGCAGACTGCCTGGGTGAGAGATGCAAGTTGCAAACATAGCGACTCCAGAGGTGAAGCCCCTCCCTCGATCTCCGACATCTGGCTGAGTGGTACTGTCACGTACCTGGTGGAGATCAAGCTGGAGAGGGGGCTTCTCTTGCACCTCCTGTCCGACATTCCTGGTAGTGATGACAGGGAGTGAAGGACACAGAGTGGCACGAGGGCCGATGTAGCTGTTGGGGCTGGCTGGGCCTTGGCAGGAACCAGGTGGCTGTAGAGTGCTGGGCAGGCTCTGAGAACTGGAGCTCCGAATCGCTGGGTCAGCAGATGGAGGCGTAGCCGGGACCAAATCCAGGAGGTCATCAACAGCCGGACAGAGCAGGTACCGAGACAGGAGGCAGAGGCAGAGACGGGATACAAGCCGGGTTCGGTACACAGACGGGCAGCAAGGTGCAGGAACATCAGACAGAAGCAGAGTCAAACACAAGCGGGGATCAGGTAGGCAGGCGGAGGTCAAGGAGAAGGTTCAGGTATAGCCTGGTCAAGACACAGGTAACTGGAACAGATCAGGTAAGCAGGCACTAGCTGAAAGACCACTCAGCAAAGTTCATGTGTCAGTGCTCAGTTTAAATAGGCAACTTGGCGCCCAAACGTGCACGTGTGCGCATTAGAGCGCGCCTGTGCATGCCCGCGCATGCGCCAATACAAGTCCTTCTTTACACTGGTGTGCCCGTACTTGTGCGCAGGTGCCCGTCTGTTAGCCGGACTTCTCTTACACTCACCCTCGAGCTACTGCAGGCAGCATCCATAGAGAGCATTACAATCTGGGACCATGCGCCAGTGACAGCAACTTTTACTCTGCCGCAGGGCACCCAGCGTTCATGGTAATCGAGAAACTCCTGGATGACACTGCAGTGGTGGCCGGGGTCTCTGCTACCCTAACACATTATTTTAAATAAAATACTACCAATAATGTGAGCGAAGGGATGATCTGGGAAGGACACAAGGCTGTCATAAGGAAAGAACTGATCTCGCAGGGGGCCAGGTGTAAGAGGGCACGGCAGGCCTACTTTCAGAGGGTCCTGAAAGCCCTTCACCAAGCGGAGCTCCACCATTATCGTCGCGGGGACCCGGAGGCTCTAAAAAGTTTGCTGGAGTTGAGAGAGCTATTTTCCCACCTACTGGACCGCAAAGTCTGCAGGCAGCTTCGTTACCTCTCTCATAAATACTATGAGCATGGTAACAGGTGCAGTAGGATGCTCGCTAGAAACGTCGGACTCACACTCACATCCACAAACTCCCATCCACTTATGGTGGGGTGGTCTCCCATTCCTCCAAAATTGCCTCCCTGTTCCGTGACTATTAAGCGGAACTCTATTCATTAGATACAATTTAAAGTAAAAAAGTTTGTCACCGGCGCAAAAAATAGCGCTTAATTAATTATGATAATATTTAAAATTAAAATTTAAATAGATCTGCTGCAGTTAAGAGTCCCTTACCACTGTTTAGGGGGAAAAAACAGTATCACATAAAATGTAACTGCGCTGATCCTAAAGTGCTTATACAATTTTACCACTAAAACAGTGTCTACAAAATGTGCACAAATAAATGCAATCATCAGAACAATATGACTGTATAGTGAAAAGTATCAATGTATCAATTTATAGTGCAAATTATCAAGTGCAAAATATCAAACACCCGGGCATAAGTTTTTGACAATAATCCCCAAAGTCCTCTTCAC
This sequence comes from Lithobates septentrionalis, assembly GCA_037952835.1. NCBI lineage: Eukaryota > Metazoa > Chordata > Amphibia > Anura > Ranidae > Lithobates > Lithobates septentrionalis. The sequence goes on from JBBDGP010001951.1 coordinate 230,277, forward strand.
AGTTTTATCATTTAAATCCCATGTGCATAATGTGCGCCAACTGTCATTGGCTGATCAATTGCCATTAAGGTCATAAATACCAAAACAAAGATGGCGTACCCAGCTTCCTGATGATGCATGTATGTATGCGAAACGCGTAGAGGCTTCGGTGTAATCGTCAACGTCACTTCCTGTCCTAACCAGCACCAGATCAAGGCTTGGAACGCATGCCGATCCCGGGAGATGAAGCGGCAGAGCTAACACAAAAAATATACTGCTGGAAAGACTTAGTGTCGGTCTAAAGGCCCCTGAATTGTGAGTGCACATTTTATAAATTTTGTATGTTTATCTTATTGGCTTAAAATACATTTTATAAAAACATGTTGCGCAATGATGAATGTTTACTTCCTATGAGTGACCAAGATTAATATGGAGATATGAGGAGTAACTAGTGGCAACCTAGTTGGAGAAACGCCAGATAAACCCAGGAAAGTGGAGTGGTTATCCCAATATGAACCAAAGGTGAAATTTTTTCTAGGTTCTGGTGAGTGCCCATTTCAGAAGGTGGTGGCGATTCACGAAGTGGTGAAAAGGTTCTTAAAAGCAGGGATGTGAATTGGCACACATTATGCACATGGGATTTAAATGATAAAATTGTGAACAGGACTTTGGGGATTATATAGGGTAGTGTCCTTCGCGCTACTATGAGATATGGGCAGTGTGATGACAATCACAAACAATATTAAAATAAAGATAATATTAGTGACAATATATAAAATGATGGATAGGGGTGAACTGACTGTGATGATATCAATAATAGACTGCAGCAAAATCAAAAAGTGTACACATTACACTCTAAAAACCGTGAAAGAAAATATAAAAGATTCCGCGCATCAAATCTATCACATAAAAACTTCCATACATGGATGAATAATAGTGCATAAGTGTATAAAATAACGTGAATGTCGAATAACACAAATGGATTTTAAAACAATATTATAATATTATCTGTGATCATGTACAAGTGTACACCTATTTTAACTTGATCCTTCAGAAAAATGGCCGCGATCCGCACTAAGTGCCACCTCTAAGATGGCCGCAATAGCATACAGTGTTGGAAACCACAACAAAAATGGCCGCGACATTGTTTCTGGTTACATAATATAAATAGTATTCCTCTCAGGCCAATCCGGTTCCCCAGTTGAAGTCACGAGCGGTGACGTAACGCGTAGGGCGTGGCAGAGAGCAGACGAAACCGGAAGTCACGTAAGGAGGCGCCTCGGACGCCGCTCCTTTTGTTCTAAGCTGTTTCATCTAGTTTTAATGTAAGAGACCACCCTTTAACATTAATAAAATACTTTTAATCAAAGATAATACACTATTGGAGGCTATTTCTCTCTCCACCCCCGGTCTATATCCCACCGGGCCGGTGCAGCCTGGGTGGGAAAACTCTTCCTTTTTTCACAGGCAACTGCCAGATATAGAGGACAACTCGGCCATCACCACATCAGCATGCTATTACGCACAATATCAAGCAAAGATATTTCTGATGCCTGAATATACTATCATTAAGGTGAGAGTTCTGAGAGCCTGCCTAGACCGGCAATTTCTATATATGAAGACCATCACAACCCCCCCCATGTGTCTGATCCCAGAAGATACCACACTATATTTATGAACTTTATTATCTTTATTCATTTATTCACTTTTATCCTTTGAGTGTGATTCACGTTATTTTATACACTTATGCACTATTATTCATCCATGTATGGAAGTTTTTATGTGATAGATTTGATGCGCGGAATCTTTTATATTTTATTTCAGGACTTTGGGGATTATTGTCAAAAACGTATGCCCTGGTGTTTGATATTTTGCACTATAAATTGATACATTGATATTTTGCACTATACAGTCATATAGCTCTGATGATTGCATTTATTTGTGCACATTTTGTACACACCGTTTTAGTGGTAAAGTTGCATAAGCACTTTAGGATCAGCACAGTTACATTTAATGCGATACTATTTATTAGATACAGACCCGAGATCATGGCCTCTAAACACCCTGACATCCAGGAGTACTTGGTTGCCCCCGCTCGCTTTGAGACCCTCTACCATAGCAACTACCCAGCCTTACTAGCGACGGTTAAAAACGACCTCGAACCCTGGACTAAAACTGTCTGGCTCAGACGGGTGAATATCATTAAAATGAATATTCTCCCTCGAGTGCTATTCTATTTGCAGATACTACCGTTAACTCTGCCCAGCATCTTCTTCTCCTCGATCACCAGCATGCTCTCGGAATTTGTGTAGAGTGCAAAGAGACCCCGAATAGCTATGAGAGTGCTGAAACGCTCCAAGAGGGCTGGCGGCTTAGGTATACCGGATTTCTGAAGGTACTACAGGGACATTTTTTTCCAGTGGATTCTGAACTGGCGTTTCCATACTCGCACCAGGCTTTGGGTACCCCTGGACAGGTGCATGGCCAATAGGGACCTAGCCTATGCTCTGTGGCTGGCTAGGGGACACAGGGGGCTGTCGGACACCACATCTCCCCTAACGACCCAGGCCCTTAAGGTCTGGTATAGGATTAATGGTATATACTCTCTGGCCCCCCTGTGTCCCCAGTGGCCCCACTTGGGGGCTTCTGCTGGTTTCCCCCAGGAGAGCAAATAGCAAACTTTAAGAAGTGGACAGATGATTCTAATGCCCCCTGTGACAAACTTCAGGAGAATGGTGGACCTTCCACTCTAGAGACTCTTAGGGCTCGCCATAAGCAACTTAGTATTTTTTTTTCTACGCAGTGCCAACCCATTAGAGCCACCTCTCAACTTACACCATTTGAGCTTCTCTTTGCCGTGGAGGAACCCACCCCTCACATGATCTCCGAGCTATACCAGCTAATGGGCTTATCCGCATCAGAGACTAAGCCGGCCTATATCAGGGAGTGGGAATGGAATCTGGGGAGGAAGCTCTCCGAATCGCAGCTGGCTCCCCTATACCATCTAACTCATTCTAGCTCTATCGAGCCCAGAACGCAAGAAACCAATTATAAGATACTGACAAGGTGGTATAGGGTGCCGGCTGTGCTCTCCCGCATTTACCCCTCCATATCTGATCGTTGCTGGAGAGGCTGCAGCCTGCGTGGTATGTTACTTCATATATGGTGGGAATGCCCGAGAATCAAACCTTTCTGGGAGGAAATTAAAACTCAGATACAAGACATACTAGGTATTGATGTCCCTCTTTCACCGCTGCACTTCCTCCTCCATATCCCTCTTATGCCGGTTGGCCAGTATAGGAAGAGCGTGTTGTCATGCCTCCTGAATGCGGCTAAACGCCTGCTTCCCATTTATTGGAAGCAGACCCATGTACCTAGTCGAAAGGAGTGGACCGGGAAGGTGAAGGAGATTAAGGAGGCGGAAGAATGGGTAGCAACTTGTAACCGCACTAGGGAGCTCTTTAATGTTGCCTGGGCCCCCTGGCTGAAACATACCTCCAACATGGGGTTTATCCCCTCCAGCCTAGATACCACCCTCCTGGAACTTGCAGAGCCCTCCCTTAGGGGAGGTAATGGGCAGCACAGTTCAAACCCCTAAGATAGAGGAACTGTGAGGACCACCACTTTAAATACACTTTATCCTCCCTTTGAAAGCTGATCGCTGGCTGTGAGCAAGTACTTAAATGTTCCCAGCAGGGATGTGGATACATGTCAGGTGGAGGAGGCCTCTTCTTCTCCTCCCTTCCTCCTCTCTCTTCTTTCTCTGTCTTTCTTACTCTCCTGATTTCTCTGTTATGTTATGGGTCCACACATGTTTACCTAGATCATAAACTGGAAAAAAAAAGGGGGAGGGGAAAGAATTTTCCCCAGGGACTTTTAAGGTGCTGTCAAAAATATAGTCAAAAATTCAAAAAATCTGTACAATCATATTAAATAAAATTATTATTTATTGAATCAAGATTAAAATATCTGTGCCTCACATAGGGAATGAGACATGATTGTAAAACAATTTGACATAGACAATTTCACCCAAAATACATTCACATTAAACAATGCACCATAAAGCAACTACTTAAAGATGCCATAACAATCTGCCGCTCGACATGTTTCGCTCTAAAACGAGCTTCTTCAGGAGTTTAAAGGCAATGATTGTGGTGGGCTCTGGATGATGGAAAAATAAACAATAATCAATACATGATTTAAACATATATAGAGTACATCTAATGATATTAGATTCAATTTGACAAGGTGGAAATTGGTACAGAGCATTGAAATGCATATACATAAATTCAACAATTTTACCAAATATATATACAAAATTTAAGTTTGCACATCTTACCAGGCTGTAGTGCATCAATGTAGAACAAGTACTTCAACAGACTTATATCAATATCAAACCGGTACGCTCTCATACAAAACGAGACAACGCTGCCATGCTGTGACCACAGGGGAATACAAAGTTTTAAAACGGCCCTTTAAAAAGCAGGATAAATTTGAAAGATTAGAACAAGGGGATCGCATCCCGTTTATTTCTTTCCTGTTTGGTCTAGAGGAGTGTATTACCTTCAGTAGAACCAATCATGGATCCTTGCCTTGAACCTGAAGGTCTCTCGGCATATACATATCAAGTAAGTAGGGATAGCACCATGGTCTGCTAAACTAGTCAATGGTGACCACACGATATGGTACTGTGGAGGGAACGATCAACGTCAGGACTGCTTTCTAAATGAAAAAAAGGGGAGTACAATAAAAGGGACCATTAGAGTTCAAAAAGTGCAGCTCAGTTTGTGATAAGGCGGCAGAGAGAGAACTTACTTGGGAATCAGTGATCCGGCACACAGGCTTGAGGGAGCTTCACGCTGCCTCTGTAGGACAGCGCCGGTAGCAGAACTGTAGGCGGTATGTAACCGCCTTTATATGCCCCCATCACGGCGGCGTCTGGCCTCGCCGCCGGGATGCGGACGCTCGTTGAGGCCGGCTACGTCACGACGGGGAAGGACGTAGCGGCGTCGTGCTGACGTCAGCAACGTTTCTGGGGCTTAGTGCGCATGTCAGAGCCTGTAAGGCATCACAGGCGCCGAAGGCGCCATCTTGGCTAAGGGAAAAAATGAGGTAGATGATGTGATTCAAAGCATTGTATCTAGCTTTGAATACTCTTGCTATTCTAACAGTACTAAAACAATATGTTCCCCAGGATTATTAAATAGAAGCTCATATGCCTCATGATTGAATATCAAGCCCCCATCATGATATAACCGGACCCAATTCAATAGGGCCACCACCATGAGGGCGATTGGTTCAACCCCCACTGGTGGGTGCCCCGGGCGTCCGTGTGGTCTGGATTGGCAGAGATAGTCCCAGTATGAAAGTATTCATTTCCGGGGAGTTATTGCCCAATATTGAGAATAAAAACACCCTTTCTAGGTGTATGTTTGCAACCACAGCCTGCAAGGTGCATATAACAACAGCTCAGTGGAGGTTCAATGACATCAAGTGTAACATACAAAATACATGTGGTCATATTACAACTGTTTCTATCCATTTTATGGCTCATACATATATATGATGCCAAATCAATTCAGAATTAACAATACTGAACATGGCAAATGACCTAAAAGGAAAGGAGAGAACAGAAGAGAGAAAAAAACCTAAAAGAAGGAAAAGAGCAAGGACAAGCAAGAAAAGCCGAGAAATAAAAAAGGGGAAGGAACAAGGCCCAACCCAGGTTGAGGATGTTTCAGCCTTCAAAGGAATGGCTTAAAACTGAACGCATCGTTCATGCCTGGATGCTGAAGGGCCGATAACTCATGTATCCAGCGTGCTTCCTTTTGAAGGAGGAGCTTATCATAGTCACCCCCTCTGTCGCCGGGGGGAATATGTTCCAAGGCAAAAAATGTAGGCAATCAGCATCAAAGCTATGCTGCAGACCAACATGGCGGCTGATAGGGGTCTCCATCCTTTTTTTCTGTATCAGGGAGACATGATCCCTGATTCGGCAGAAAAAGGGTCTCTTTGTCTTCCCGATATAGAACATCTTACATTCACACAGCATAATATATACTATACCAATAGATTGACACGTTACCGCAAATCTTGGTTTGAATAGATGCCCATTGGGCAATAAAAGGCTTCGAGTCGCCAAAATATATCTACAATAAGAGCAATGATGGCAAGGTCTGCTACCCCTATCAGCCTCTTTAATTTTGACAATGTGGCTTTCATAATGGCTGTGCACCAACGAATCCCTCAGAGATCGACTTCGTCTAAAAGTGATCTCAGGATATGGATTTAAATGTTTGGCCACTTTTTCGTCTCCCATTAGTAGATACCAATACTTTTTCAGGATGTCACGTGTTTGTTTGTGTTGACTCGAGTAAGTAGTGATGAGTCTGACTCCAGGATTCGCCTTTTTAGTTCTCGTATTATGCAAAAGAGAGGCTCTATTTTGATTTTTTGCTCTGAGGTATGCTTTTTTAAGGCATTTTTTACTATATCCTCGATGAAGAAAACGTGAGCGTAGACATTTAGCTTCCTTTTCAAAGTCAGACTCATCACTACAGTTGCGTTTTGCTCGCAAGTATTGCCCGTAGGGCACGCTAGTGATCAGGGGGACTGGATGAGAGCTGGTGGCATGCAGCAGGGAATTTCCTGCAGAGGGTTTCCGGTATAGAGTTGTTCTGATGCTGCCATCAGGTTTAACTATGATTTGGGTATCCAGAAAGGTCAGACTGGATTGACTAAATTCAACCGTGAACTTGAGGTTGAACCTGTTGATTTTTAAACTTTCCAAGAAAGACAAAAGAAGATCTTTAGGGCCCACCCATATGAAAAAGATGTCGTCAATAAATCTCCTCCATAGGGGGATTTGTTCCATATATCGCTGCATATCGTCTCTGGAAAATAATTCCCGTTCCCATCCCCCCAGATACAGGTTGGCATAGGAGGGGGCACATTTGGTCCCCATAGCCACCCCCTGTATCTGGAGGTAATGGGATCCCCCAAATAGGAAGATGTTGTTGGAGAGGATAAACAGCAATAAATTCAAAATGAATCCATTGTATTGAGAAGATATCTCATGATTTTGAAAGAGAAAGTCCTTGACAATCTCCACCCCCTGCTGATGGGGAATGGAGTTGTATAAGGCCTCCACATCGAGGGCTACCAACCAAGCGCCCCCGGGAAGGGAAACCCCATCGAGGGCGCGTAGCAGGTCATTGGTGTCCTGGAGGTAGGACACCAGACCCTCGACGTGGGGCCTAAGAAAGTCATCAATGAGTTGGCTTGCTGTTTCGGTGAGGCTGCCATTACCAGAAACAATCGGGCGGCCCGGGGGTTTGGTCTGACTTTTATGGATTTTAGGAAGGGCATATAATGTGGGTATTCGTGGAGATGTGACATTTAGGAATTCCCAAGTGGACTTATTAATAAGACCACTACGGTAGGCTGAACCAATAAGGTATTGGTACCGGTTGATGGTTAGAGTAACATGAGTTGGTGATACTTTGCGGTACCATTCATGGTTTTGGACAATAGCCAGCACCATTGATTCGTATTGGCCCTTGTCCATCACCACTAGGTTGCCGCCCTTATCAGCAGGCTTGATTATAATATTTTGATTTGATTGCAAAGATCTTAAGGCCTCGGCTTGGAGAGGGGTCAGATTAGTTTCAGAAGTGTTCCTCCATTTAGTTCCCATAATCTCCTTGGTGACTTGGTTAGTAAACGCCCATACATTGGGATTACCTTGCAGGGCAGGGAATTTAGAAGATTTAGGTTTGTAATTACGGGGTATAGCAGTAGTCAAGGAGTGAGGGTGGACCAATGGAGGTGGGGGAGGGGGTGGGGGGTCAACAGCCGTTTCAAGGGCAAGGGCCTCGAGCAGGTCTGTTTCATTGATCCCCCCCCTCCTCCCACAGCTCCATTAGGTCCTCCATAGCCCTAATATCATTAATGGACATGTCCTTCCACAGAGGGTTATCCAGAGAAGAACTCTGGATAGAAGGAGGTGGCCTGTCATAGAGGATTTTAAACATGAGTTTTCTCGAGAATAGGTTGAGGTCTTTTATCAATTCAAAAGGGTCCACCCTTCGCGTAGGGCAAAAGGTGAGACCAAGTTTTAACACAGAAATTTGTTCTGCCGAAAGCGGGCAGGAGGAGATGTTAATCACCTCGAGTTGAGTTTCTGGGGTTTGGGATTCCCCAAGTCTGAACTCATGGTTCTTTTGGGGTCCGACATCATCTGTGTGAAAATCGAAGCATCCCGGGGGCGCTTGGTTGGTAGCCCTCGACGTGGAGGCCTTATACAACTCCATTCCCCATCAGCAGGGGGTGGAGATTGTCAAGGACTTTCTCTTTCAAAATCATGAGATATCTTCTCAATACAATGGATTCATTTTGAATTTATTGCTGTTTATCCTCTCCAACAACATCTTCCTATTTGGGGGATCCCATTACCTCCAGATACAGGGGGTGGCTATGGGGACCAAATGTGCCCCCTCCTATGCCAACCTGTATCTGGGGGGATGGGAACGGGAATTATTTTCCAGAGACGATATGCAGCGATATATGGAACAAATCCCCCTATGGAGGAGATTTATTGACGACATCTTTTTCATATGGGTGGGCCCTAAAGATCTTCTTTTGTCTTTCTTGGAAAGTTTAAAAATCAACAGGTTCAACCTCAAGTTCACGGTTGAATTTAGTCAATCCAGTCTGACCTTTCTGGATACCCAAATCATAGTTAAACCTGATGGCAGCATCAGAACAACTCTATACCGGAAACCCTCTGCAGGAAATTCCCTGCTGCATGCCACCAGCTCTCATCCAGTCCCCCTGATCACTAGCGTGCCCTACGGGCAATACTTGCGAGCAAAACGCAACTGTAGTGATGAGTCTGACTTTGAAAAGGAAGCTAAATGTCTACACTCACGTTTTCTTCATCGAGGATATAGTAAAAAATGCCTTAAAAAAGCATACCTCAGAGCAAAAAATCAAAATAGAGCCTCTCTTTTGCATAATACGAGAACTAAAAAGGCGAATCCTGGAGTCAGACTCATCACTACTTACTCGAGTCAACACAAACAAACACGTGACATCCTGAAAAAGTATTGGTATCTACTAATGGGAGACGAAAAAGTGGCCAAACATTTAAATCCATATCCTGAGATCACTTTTAGACGAAGTCGATCTCTGAGGGATTCGTTGGTGCACAGCCATTATGAAAGCCACATTGTCAAAATTAAAGAGGCTGATAGGGGTAGCAGACCTTGCCATCATTGCTCTTATTGTAGATATATTTTGGCGACTCGAAGCCTTTTATTGCCCAATGGGCATTTATTCAAACCAAGATTTGCGGTAACGTGTCAATCTATTGGTATAGTATATATTATGCTGTGTGAATGTAAGATGTTCTATATCGGGAAGACAAAGAGACCCTTTTTCTGCCGAATCAGGGATCATGTCTCCCTGATACAGAAAAAAAGGATGGAGACCCCTATCAGCCGCCATGTTGGTCTGCAGCATAGCTTTGATGCTGATTGCCTACATTTTTTTGCCTTGGAACATATTCCCCCCGGCGACAGAGGGGGTGACTATGATAAGCTCCTCCTTCAAAAGGAAGCACGCTGGATACATGAGTTATCGGCCCTTCAGCATCCAGGCATGAACGATGCGTTCAGTTTTAAGCCATTCCTTTGAAGGCTGAAACATCCTCAGCCTGGGTTGGGCCTTGTTCCTTCCCCTTTTTTATTTCTCGGCTTTTCTTGCTTTTCCTTGCTCTTTTCCTTCTTTTAGGTTTTTTTCTCTCTTCTGTTCTCTCCTTTCCTTTTAGGTCATTTGCCATGTTCAGTATTGTTAATTCTGAATTGATTTGGCATCATATATATGTATGAGCCATAAAATGGATAGAAACAGTTGTAATATGACCACATGTATTTTGTATGTTACACTTGATGTCATTGAACCTCCACTGAGCTGTTGTTATATGCACCTTGCAGGCTGTGGTTGCAAACATACACCTAGAAAGGGTGTTTTTATTCTCAATATTGGGCAATAACTCCCCGGAAATGAATACTTTCATACTGGGACTATCTCTGCCAATCCAGACCACACGGACGCCCGGGGCACCCACCAGTGGGGGTTGAACCAATCGCCCTCATGGTGGTGGCCCTATTGAATTGGGTCCGGTTATATCATGATGGGGGCTTGATATTCAATCATGAGGCATATGAGCTTCTATTTAATAATCCTGGGGAACATATTATTTTAGTACTGTTAGAATAGCAAGAGTATTCAAAGCTAGATACAATGCTTTGAATCACATCATCTACCTCATTTTTTCCCTTAGCCAAGATGGCGCCTTCGGCGCCTGTGACGCCTTACAGGCTCTGACATGCGCACTAAGCCCCAGAAACGTTGCTGACGTCAGCACGACGCCGCTACGTCCTTCCCCGTCGTGACGTAGCCGGCCTCAACGAGCGTCCGCATCCCGGAGGCGAGGCCAGACGCCGCCGTGATGGGGGCATATAAAGGCGGTTACATACCGCCTACAGTTCTGCTACCGGCGCTGTCCTACAGAGGCAGCGTGAAGCTCCCTCAAGCCTGTGTGCCGGATCACTGATTCCCAAGTAAGTTCTCTCTCTGCAGCCTTATCACAAACTGAGCTGCACTTTTTGAACTCTAATGGTCCCTTTTATTGTACTCCCCTTTTTTTCATTTAGAAAGCAGTCCTGACGTTGATCGTTCCCTCCACAGTACCATATCGTGTGGTCACCATTGACTAGTTTAGCAGACCATGGTGCTATCCCTACTTACTTGATATGTATATGCCGAGAGACCTTCAGGTTCAAGGCAAGGATCCATGATTGGTTCTACTGAAGGTAATACACTCCTCTAGACCAAACAGGAAAGAAATAAACGGGATGCGATCCCCTTGTTCTAATCTTTCAAATTTATCCTGCTTTTTAAAGGGCCGTTTTAAAACTTTGTATTCCCCTGTGGTCACAGCATGGCAGCGTTGTCCCGTTTTGTATGAGAGCGTACCGGTTTGATATTGATATAAGTCTGTTGAAGTACTTGTTCTACATTGATGCACTACAGCCTGGTAAGATGTGCAAACTTAAATTTTGTATATATATTTGGTAAAATTGTTGAATTTATGTATATGCATTTCAATGCTCTGTACCAATTTCCACCTTGTCAAATTGAATCTAATATCATTAGATGTACTCTATATATGTTTAAATCATGTATTGATTATTGTTTATTTTTCCATCATCCAGAGACCACCACAATCATTGCCTTTAAACTCCTGAAGAAGCTCGTTTTAGAGCGAAACATGTCGAGCGGCAGATTGTTATGGCATCTTTAAGTAGTTGCTTTATGGTGCATTGTTTAATGTGAATGTATTTTGGGTGAAATTGTCTATGTCAAATTGTTTTACAATCATGTCTCATTCCCTATGTGAGGCACAGATATTTTAATCTTGATTCAATAAATAATAATTTTATTTAATATGATTGTACAGATTTTTTGAATTTTTGACTATATTTTTGACAGCACCTTAAAAGTCCCTGGGGAAAATTCTTTCCCCTCCCCCTTTTTTTTCCAGTTTATAATTAATCATGGGATGTGGTGCTTTCAGTTGACTATCTCTGTCCTCCCTAAATCTGTTTACCTAGATCAGGCTACCTAAAGGTCATCAGGCACCTTCCCACAACCGGGTCCACTTTCTCTAAATAGCAGATGCCCCCTCTCCTTACTAGAGCGGAGGCGGGGCACATAGGGGAGCAAAGCCCCCCTCCTGCATGTCCATGGACTCGATTCCAGCGGAGAGGGTCAGACGGAGGCTACTTAAGCCCCCCTCTCCACTGAGGGCACGCAGGTATGGGCACTCCTTCAGCATTGAGCACCTGGACCCCACCAAAAACTAGGTGACTACAATACCAGATAGGTGGTTTATCTCCCTTTCTGGGAAAAGTCATAATAGCACCGGAAAGATATTTATGACCTACCGCTGATAGTTTGAATTTGTATAACTGAGTTCTGCCTTACAGCATATTGAGGACAATGTTCATTGTGTTCTTCCTCATAATTTGTTATGGCACGATCTACCCTTTCTAAAGTGTGCATGCGCCGTAGACATCGGCGCAGGGCTTTTTTGTAAATATCTCCTAAACCGTGGAGGTTTAGGAGATATTTCCAGCACCTACAGGTAAGCCTTAACATAGGCTTACCTGTAGGTAAAAGTGGTTGTACGGGGTTACAACCACTTTAAGTGAAGATCCCTTGCAACAGGTGAAGTATGATATTCAAGGCTGAACAGCCTGCTTCATCCTGTTTATAGGCAAGACAATACTCCAATTTGGTCAACGAATAGCTGACCATGTATATTACTCTGGTAATGGCAAAATACTCACCCAGTAACCAGGCACATAGGTCTACACCACAGGTATGATAATACTGTGGTGTCCTTCAGTGTCTTAGAAGTTATCCCGAAAGATCCACGAGGGGGTGATTGGGTCTGGCGCATATTGCAGCGGGAAACACTCTGGATAGCATGACTGAATGCCACAACATTTCCAGGTTTAAATGAAAAGCATACATTTAAAAACACTTTCTAGGATAATATATGGCTAATTGCTTCATGTGATCTGTCCACCCCTCAATTTTCTTTTCCCCCTTTTTTCTTTTCTTTTCGTCATTGCCCCTCCCTGTCCCTCTTTCTGTTTCCTTCCCTTATTCTATCTTTTCTATTTATTTCTCTGGTCTATGATACCGCTAGGCTTGGTACCCTAGAGTGATCTGTAATTCACAAAAAAAATATAGTTGCAAATATTGCCAGGGTTCTCACTTGTATACAACTATAAAAATTTGTATTAAATTGTACTGTTTTACTTAATGTCCCTTTTGACCTTTTATGTTACACTGTGTACGTTTGCTGTTCTTCTCTACAGCTTTGAGTTTTGAGTTTGGATTCTCTGTCTATTGTTGTCATATAGGTTGGCCACTGGGGGTGGTGCGGTGCGGTGCCTGTAGAAGAAGTCATGGCAGTGACTTGTCCCCTGTGTTCCTTCCCCTTGCCCTTATCATGTGTGCTTTTTAGCACACAGTTGCTTAGATATAGTTTTGGTGTTGTTCCTTTGAGCCCTTTACTATTAGAGTACTTTTATATCTACTTACTTATGACCTTTGGTCAGGATGAAGCAGGCTGTTTAGCCTTGATTATCATACTTCACCTGTTGCAAGGGGTCCTCACTTGATTGGTAAGCATTCACTTATGTATATGGCTTATTGGGGTCTAGATGCCATCTAGTGACTATTTTGAGCATTGCATGCCAGTATTGGCTGTTAACACTACATTACACATATGGCTACCTTTGCTTTTTATTTTTATATTTAATTTTAGATGCTACACTGCCACCACTTGGGTGACACATTATGTGGACTCATCTATCTATCTATCTATCTATCTATCTATCTATCTATCTATCTATCTATCTATCTATCTATCTATCTATCTATCTATCTATCTATCTATCTATCTATCTATCTATCTATCTGTTTATCTTATCTATCTATCTTATCTATCTATCTTATCTATCTATCTTATCTATCTATCTTATCTATCAATCTGATCTTAAATCAGCTGTTCCATCTCTCGCACCACATGTCTGTCATTGGTGCTATTCTTAAAGGGCTACTGTCCAGTTACTGGAGATCCATCTTCCTATGTAGCCTTGCTCTCAACGTTCATGTAATTTTTACCTATGATTTAACCGATGTAAAATGGATTATTAATGTACATTGTGATTTAGTCAATATAGGACCTTTTTTGATATGCTCCAATGCTCGCCCAGGGCTGTATTACGACCGCAGTTGCCCTTTCTAGTTTGATGGGACCCCTATTTATTTACAGTGCCTTGAAATAATATTCATACCCCTTCAAATTTTCCACACTTTATAATGTTACAACCAAAAACATAAATGTATTTTACTGTATGTGACAGACCAACACAAAGTGGCACATTTGTGGAGTGAAAGGAAAATGTTAATTGTTTTTCAAAATTTTTTACAAATAAATATGTGAAAAGTGTGGCGTGCATTTGTATTCAGCCCTCCCTGAGTTAATACTTTGTAGAACCACCTTTTGCTGCAATTGCAACTGCAAGTCTTTTTGGGGATGTCTCTACCAGGTTTGCACATCTAGAGAGTGACATTTTTGCCCATTATTCTTTGCAAAATAGCTTAAGCTCTGTCAGATTGGATGGAGAACGTTTTGTAAACAGCAATTTTCAAGTCTTGCCACACATTCTAAATTGGATTTAGGTCTGGACTTTTACTGGACCATTCTAACACATGAATATGTGTCATGGTTATGCAATAGAGTTTGTCGATCAGCTTACCTGTCTCCATGTGTTCATCTCTAGAGACCAGCTGACCCTCACTTGACTGCTTTTGTAACCTCTCCTCTAAGCATGGCCCCACCCCAGGCCCTATCAGGGAACCCTATATTAACCTGTGCACTGCAAGCCAGCAGTGCTGATCAACCATTGTGTGTTAGCTTTCGCGTTTACTTGCTGTGTTTCCTACGTCTGATTCCAGTTACCCACTTTGGCCTGTTCTTAACTATTCCTGTCTGCTCGTGACCCTGACCTTTGGCGTGTCCCTGACCATCCCTGTTTGCCTGTGACCCTGAACCTTGGCGTGAACTCTGTTGTCCTTGTCTGCTTGTGGCCCCGACCTTGGCTTGTCCCTTACTTTCCTTGTTGTTCCAGCCTGCTGCCTCCTTCCTCTTCTCCTGTAGTCTACTGTGAGCGTGAGCTGTGAGACCCTGGGGGCCGTGACCTGGAGCCAGACTGCAGCGCAGTCCATCCTTACCACTAAAGGCTCTGGTGAACACCTGCTGGCTCTTAGACTCCGCACCCTGGGGAATCTATGCTCTAGCTCCCAGTGGGATCTGTGTCAGTGATCCAGTAGACCTGCTTCCTGAACCTCCCAGGGTTCAATCCGCAGCAGTCAGTCCTAGGGTCCACTACCTAGCGGTGCACTTCTGACTCCTACAGAGTGCATCTGTCACCAAGCCTCAAGGTGACCTGACAATATGCTTTGATCTAAACCATTTCATTGTAGCTCTGGCTGTATGTTTAGGGGGGTTGTCCTGCTGGAAGGTTTTTGGTTGTAACATGACAAAATCTGGAACATTTTAAGGGGTAAGAATACTTTTTCAAGGCACTGTAGGTTAGTCTTCAACAGCTTTTCTGGTTTCACTGTTTTAGCCTGCTGCCTCTGCTGGAGATACCAGGCCTCTAATCTCTACTTCTGCCTTTCTTTCAGTCTGTGCTTGATTAGTGAGTCAGTCTGCTTGCAGAGTTTAGAACTTTTTACTATTACCTCTTTGGCAGCACATACTTAAAGCTCTACTGGCATTTTACCCATAAGTACTGTATGCTTGTTTTACTGCTCTTCCTTTCTGACTCCAACTCAGAACCTTCACAACTTATTCCTGTTTTAATCGGGTCATTAGTGTGTAGCGCTAACCCTTGCAGGAGCTTTTATATATGGGAACTCCATTAGCATACTTCTCTTTTGAACTGTCCCTCAGTACTCGATTTTTTTAATGCCTTATCCCTTTGGACATTCTTCTAATAAGATTTCCACAACCATTGGATCTCTCAGTTTTTGTTGTCCACCCCTCAATTGGATTGGTTTTGGGCATCTCACACGTCAATGATTTACTACATTCCTGTGTCCCTCAATGGAAGATAAAGGAAATAACATTTTTGTACTCTAAGGCATGACAATTTATGGTGGGGTTATAGTGGGCTGGCTTGCACATTTTTTATTTATCATAGTCCTGTGTCCCTCAATGGACTCCAAGATAAAGTTTTTATGGTTAGTACAAAAATCATATTTTCTTGATTATTGGATAGAATCTGGAAACTTCAAGAAGGCATGTTAGAGGGCTATATTACAAATCTCATGAGTTCCATTTGATATGAATTACTGTTAAATAATGTACCTAACTTTGTGAATAAAAATTGCTTGATTTCTAGTAGAGCATTCGTTATGCACTGATGACTTAGCTATTTGCTGTCTGTGTGGTATAATAGCAAAGGTTAGGTAACACATTAATATCTTACCATTTATCAAAACCCCAACCAAACCAATGTTTAAATTGTTGCAGCCAGGGCCGGTCCCAGACGGGGTGCACGGGGTGCAGTGCACCCCAGCGCCAGAGAGGTGGGGGCGCTGTAGCGCCAGAGTGCTCCCTTCCCTCCTCCTCCTCTTGTTTGTGTCCTGCGGCGCCTCTCCGCTGGTGTTCTAAGAAAAAAGGCGCTGCTCTATTCAGTGCTCAAGCCCCTCCCTCCTTCAGCCAGCCAAAGATGAGAAGGGAGGCAGAGCGGCTGGTCTCTGTGTGGAGAGAGACCAGCCGTGCAGTGAGTCAGGGCCGGTCCCAGACAGGGTGCACGGGGTGCAGTGCACCCCAGCGCCAGAGAGGTGGGGGCGCTGTAGTGCCAGAGTGCTCCCTTCCCTCCTCCTCCTCCTCCTCTTGTTTGTGTCCTGCGGCGCCTCTCCGCTGGTGTTCTAAGAAAAAAGGCGCTGCTCTATTCAGTGCTCAAGCCCCTCCCTCCTTCAGCCAGCCAAAGATGAGAAGGGAGGCAGAGCGGCTGGTCTCTGTGTGGAAAGAGACCAGCCGTGCAGTGAGTGATGTCGCGCGCGGGGGGGGGGGGGGGAGGGGGAGCGGAGCGGTCCTGTCCGTGCTGACACATTCTCCTCCTCCTCTCTGTGTCTCTCAATCCTGCTGTGTACTCTTCTGTTCTCCACCCGGGCGGCGCGGCTGCACACTCTCCTACCCTGTTTCCCCGAAAATAAGACCTAGCGTGATGGTCGGTGATGGCTGCAATATAAGCCCTACCCCCCAAAGAAGCCCTAGTTAAAGTCCTTGTAGGTCTTATTTTCAGGGTAGGGCTTATTTTCGGGGAAACAGGGTAGGGCTTATTTGGGGGGTAGGGCTTATATTGCAGCCATCACCGACAATCACGCTAGGTCTTATTTTCGGGGAAACAGGGTATCCAGCTGCCGCCCTGGTGTTTTTATGTACTGTACCCTAATGGAGGGGGGGTCTGTGGTAATGGAGGGGGGGTCCTGCCCTGGGGGGTCATTACTAATAGAGGGGGGCTCTGCCTGGGGGGTCTGTAGTAATGGAGGGGGGGGCTCTGTCCTGGGGGGGGGTCTGTACTAATGGAGGGGGGTCCTGCCCTGGGGGGTCTGTAGTAATGGATGGGGCTCTGTCCTGGGGGGTCTGTAGTAATGGAGGGGGCTCTGTCCTGGGGGTCTGTAGTAATGGAGGGGGGGGGCTCTGTCCTGGGGGGTCTGTACTAATGGAGGGGGGTCCTGCCCTGGGGGGTCTGTAGTAATGGAGGGGGGCTCTATCCTGGGGGGTCTGTAGTAATGGAGGGGGCTCTGTAGTTATGGAGGGGGGGCTCTGTCCTGGGGGGGTCTGTACTAATGGAGGGGGGTCCTGCCCTGGGGGGTCTGTAGTAATGGAGGGGGCTCTGTCCTGGGGGGTCTGTAGTAATGGAGGGGGGCTCTATCCTGGGGGGTCTGTAGTAATGGAGGGGGCTCTGTCCTGGGGGGTCTGTAGTAATAGAGGGGGGCTCTATCCTGAGGGGTCTGTAGTAATGGAGGGGGGCTCTATCCTGGGGGGTCTGTAGTAATGGAGATGGCTCTGTCCTGGGGGGGTCTGTACTAATGGAGGGGGGTCCTGTCCTGGGGGGTCTGTAGTAATGGAGGAGGGTCTGTAGTAATGGAGGGGGGTCTGTAGTAATGGAGGGGGGCTCTGTCCTGGGGGGTCTAGTAATGGAGGGGGGCTCTGTAGTAATGGAGGGGGGTCTGTCCTGGGGGGTCTGTAGTAATGGAGGAGGGGTCTGTCCTGGGGGGTCTGTAGTAATGGAGGGGGCTCTGTCCTGGGGGGTCTGTAGTAATGGAGGGGGGTCTGTCCTGGGGGGTCTGTAGTAATGGAGGGGGGCTCTGTCCTGGCGGGGTCTGTACTAATGGAGGGGGGTCCTGCCCTGGGGGGTCTGTAGTAATGGAGGGGGGCTCTGTCCTGGGGGGTCTGTAGTAATGGAGGGGGGTCTGTCCTGGGGGGTCTGTAGTAATGGAGGGGGGTCTGTCCTGGGGGGTCTGTAGTAATGGAGGGGGGTCTGTCCTGGGGGGTCTGTAGTAATGGAGGGGGCTCTGTCCTGGGGGGTCTGTAGTAATGGAGGGGGCTCTGTCTTGGGGGGTCTGTAGTAATGGAGGGGGCTCTGTCCTGGGGGGTCTGTAGTAATGGAGGGGGGCTCTGTCCTGGGGGGTCTGTACTAATGGAGGGGGCTCTGTCCTGGGGGGTCTGTACTAATGGAGGGGGGGCTCTGTCCTGGGGGTGTCTGTACTATTGGAGGGGGGGTCTGTCCTGGGGGGTCTGTACTAATGGAGGGGGGTCTGTCCTGGGGGGTCTGTACTAATGGAGGGGGCTCTGTCCTGGGGGGGTCTGTACTAATGGAGGGGGGGGCTCTGTCCTGGGGGCGTCTGTACTATTGGAGGGGGGTCTGTCCTGGGGGGTCTGTAGCAATGGAGGGGGGCTCTGTCCTGGGGGGTCTGTACTAATGGAGGGGGGTCTGTCCTGGGGGGTCTGTACTAATGGAGGGGGGTCTGTCTTGGGGGGGTCTATACTAATGGAGGGGGGTCTGTCCTGGGGGTTGTTACTAATGGAGGGGGGTCTGTCCTGGGGGGTCTGTACTAATGGAGGGTGGGGTCTGTCCTGGGGGGGTCTGTACTAATGGAGGGGGGTTTTCCTGGGGGGTCTGCTCTGAGTAAGGTCTGTACTGAGGGAGGGGTTTATACTTAGTGCGGGTTCTGCACTGATGGAGGGGGTCTATAGTTAGTGGAGGGGGGTCTGTACTGAGGGGCGACTATAGTTGGTGGAAGGGGGGGTGACCCCAACCCTAGTGATGCCAATGCAGCTGCGGGCTCTTCTTTCCCCCCTCCCTCTCCCTCTTGCGCACGCTGCTGTACTAGTGAGCAGCGCTTGCCAGCACAGCTGCCCACTATGTATCTTCCCCTGCCTTCATATACCCAGGGAAGAAACAGAATAGAAAAAGGAGCAGAGAAGAGGATTGTGGGACATGTAGTCCCGAGGACTGGCAGCCCCACTGTAACACGGAAACTGCAGCTCACACAGCATGCTCAGCTAAATGGGGGAGAGAGAGAGAGAGAGAGAAAGAGAGCCAGGAGCCGGGAAAGCTTTTAGGGAAGTACACCCAGGACTCCAGAGGGAGAGGACAGTGCTGAGGGAACACCATCAGAGAGAGAACCCTGCTGACCTGCGCCACCAGAGGGAAAGCCACACAGCCTAGCGCCATCCCTGGCAGAGAAAGGAATGGAGTCACTGCCGGAATATAGATCTGGGCTCTACCCAGCGGAGTCGCCACGGGCAATTCAGAGTGAGCTGACTCCTGATCAGAGGAACCATCGCTGTATCGCTGGGTCAGGTGAGAGGGCCGATCGGCCATTATCTACTAACGTTCATAGGAAATGCAGTCTCTGATCATCTCCTGTATTATGTCTGCAGTCTCTGATCATCTCCTGTACTATGTCTGCAGTCTCTGATCATCTCCTGTACTATGTCTGCAGTCTCTGATCATCTCCTGTACTATGTCTGCAGTCTCTGACCATCTCCTGTACTATGTCTGCAGTCTCTGATCATCTCCTGTGTTATGTCTGCAGTCTCTGACCATCTCCTGTATTATGTCTGCATTCTCTGATCATCTCCTGTATTATGTCTGCAGTCTCTGATCATCTCCTGTATTATGTCTGCAGTCTCTGATCATCTCCTGTACTATGTCTGCAGTCTCTGACCATCTCCTGTACTATGTCTGCAGTCTCTGATCATCTCCTGTGTTATGTCTGCAGTCTCTGACCATCTCCTGTATTATGTCTGCATTCTCTGATCATCTCCTGTATTATGTCTGCAGTCTCTGATCATCTCCTGTATTATGTCTGCAGTCTCTGATCATCTCCTGTATTATGTCTGCAGTCTCTGATCATCTCCTGTACTATGTCTGCAGTCTCTGACCATCTCCTGTACTATGTCTGCAGTCTCTGATCATCTCCTGTATTATGTCTGCAGTCTCTGATCATCTCCTGTACTATGTCTGCAGTCTCTGATCATCTCCTGTACTATGTATGCAGTCTCTGATCATCTCCTGTATTATGTCTGCAGTCTCTGATCATCTCCTGTACTATGTCTGCAGTCTCTGATCATCTCCTCTATTATGTCTGCAGTCTCTGATCATCTCCTGTATTATGTCTGCAGTCTCTGATCATCTCCTGTACTATGTCTGCAGTCTCTGATCATCTCCTGTATTATGTCTGCAGTCTCTGATCATCTCCTGTACTATGTCTGCAGTCTCTGATCATCTCCTGTACTATGTCTGCAGTCTCTGATCATCTCCTGTACTATGTCTGCAGTCTCTGATCATCTCCTGTACCATGTCTGCAGTCTCTGATCATCTCCTGTACTATGTCTGCAGTCTCTGATCATCTCCTGTACTATGTCTGCAGTCTCTGATCATCTTCTGTACTGTGTCTGCAGTCTCTGATCATCTCCTGTACTGTGTCTGCAGTCTCCGACCATCTCCTGTACTGTGTCTGCAGTCTCTGACCATCTCCTGTACTGTGTCTGCAGTCTCTGATCATCTCCTGTACTATGTCTGCAGTCTCTGACCATCTCCTGTACTATGTCTGCAGTCTCTGATCATCTCCTGTATTATGTCTGCGGTCTCTGATCATCTCCTGTATTATGTCTGCAGTCTCTGATCATCTCCTGTACTATGTCTGCAGTCTCTGACCATCTCCTGTATTATGTCTGCAGTCTCTGATCATCTCCTGTACTGTGTCTGCAGTCTCTGATCATCTCCTGTATTATGTCTGCAGTCTCTGATCATCTCCTGTATTATGTCTGCAGTCTCTGATCATCTCCTGTACTATGTCTGCAGTCTCTGATCATCTCCTGTATTATGTCTGCAGTCTCTGATCATCTCCTGTACTGTGTCTGCAGTCTCTGATCATCTCCTGTACTGTGTCTGCAGTCTCCGACCATCTCCTGTACTGTGTCTGCAGTCTCTGACCATCTCCTGTACTGTGTCTGCAGTCTCTGACCATCTCCTGTAATATGTCTGCAGTCTCTGATCATCTCCTGTACTATGTCTGCAGTCTCTGATCATCTCCTGTACTATGTCTGCAGTCTCTGATCATCTCCTGTACTATGTCTGCAGTCTCTGATCATCTCCTGTACTATGTCTGCAGTCTCTGATCATCTCCTGTACTATGTCTGCAGTCTCTGATCATCTCCTGTATTGTGTCTGCAGTCTCTGACCATCTCCTGTACTATGTCTGCAGTCTCTGATCATCTCCTGTACTATGTCTGCAGTCTCTGATCATCTCCTGTACTGTGTCTGCAGTCTCTGATCATCTCCTGTACTGTGTCTGCAGTCTCCGACCATCTCCTGTACTGTGTCTGCAGTCTCTGACCATCTCCTGTACTGTGTCTGCAGTCTCTGATCATCTCCTGTACTATGTCTGCAGTCTCTGACCATCTCCTGTACTATGTCTGCAGTCTCTGATCATCTCCTGTATTATGTCTGCAGTCTCTGACCATCTCCTGTATTATGTCTGCATTCTCTGATTATCTCCTGTATTATGTCTGCAGTCTCTGATCATCTCCTGTATTATGTCTGCAGTCTCTGATCATCTCCTGTACTATGTCTGCAGTCTCTGACCATCTCCTGTATTATGTCTGCAGTCTCTGATCATCTCCTGTACTGTGTCTGCAGTCTCTGATCATCTCCTGTACTATGTCTGCAGTCTCTGACCATCTCCTGTACTGTGTCTGCAGTCTCTGATCATCTCCTGTACTGTGTCTGCAGTCTCTGATCATCTCCTGTATTATGTCTGCAGTCTCTGATCATCTCCTGTACTATGTCTGCAGTCTATGATCATCTCCTGTATTATGTCTGCAGTCTCTGATCATCTCCTGTATTATGTCTGCAGTCTCTGATCATCTCCTGTAGTATGTCTGCAGTCTCTGATCATCTCCTGTATTATGTCTGCAGTCTATGACCATCTCCTGTACTATGTCTGCAGTCTCTGATCATCTCCTGTATTATGTCTGCAGTCTCTGATCATCTCCTGTACTATGTCTGCAGTCTCTGATCATCTCCTGTACTATGTATGCAGTCTCTGATCATCTCCTGTACTATGTATGCAGTCTCTGATCATCTCCTGTATTATGTCTGCAGTCTCTGATCATCTCCTCTATTATGTCTGCAGTCTCTGATCATCTCCTCTATTATGTCTGCAGTCTCTGATCATCTCCTGTACTATGTCTGCAGTCTCTGATCATCTCCTGTACTATGTCTGCAGTCTCTGGTCATCTCCTGTACCATGTCTGCAGTCTCTGATCATCTCCTGTATTATGTCTGCAGTCTCTGATCATCTCCTGTACTGTGTCTGCAGTCTCTGATCATCTCCTGTACTGTGTCTGCAGTCTCCGACCATCTCCTGTACTGTGTCTGCAGTCTCTGACCATCTCCTGTACTATGTCTGCAGTCTCTGATCATCTCCTGTATTATGTCTGCAGTCTCTGACCATCTCCTGTATTATGTCTGCATTCTCTGATTATCTCCTGTATTATGTCTGCAGTCTCTGATCATCTCCTGTACTGTGTCTGCAGTCTCTGATCATCTCCTGTACTGTGTCTGCAGTCTCCGACCATCTCCTGTACTGTGTCTGCAGTCTCTGACCATCTCCTGTACTGTGTCTGCAGTCTCTGATCATCTCCTGTACTATGTCTGCAGTCTCTGACCATCTCCTGTACTATGTCTGCAGTCTCTGATCATCTCCTGTATTATGTCTGCAGTCTCTGACCATCTCCTGTATTATGTCTGCATTCTCTGATTATCTCCTGTATTATGTCTGCAGTCTCTGATCATCTCCTGTATTATGTCTGCAGTCTCTGATCATCTCCTGTACTATGTCTGCAGTCTCTGACCATCTCCTGTATTATGTCTGCAGTCTCTGATCATCTCCTGTACTGTGTCTGCAGTCTCTGATCATCTCCTGTACTATGTCTGCAGTCTCTGACCATCTCCTGTACTGTGTCTGCAGTCTCTGATCATCTCCTGTACTGTGTCTGCAGTCTCTGATCATCTCCTGTATTATGTCTGCAGTCTCTGATCATCTCCTGTACTATGTCTGCAGTCTATGATCATCTCCTGTATTATGTCTGCAGTCTCTGATCATCTCCTGTATTATGTCTGCAGTCTCTGATCATCTCCTGTAGTATGTCTGCAGTCTCTGATCATCTCCTGTATTATGTCTGCAGTCTATGACCATCTCCTGTACTATGTCTGCAGTCTCTGATCATCTCCTGTATTATGTCTGCAGTCTCTGATCATCTCCTGTACTATGTCTGCAGTCTCTGATCATCTCCTGTACTATGTATGCAGTCTCTGATCATCTCCTGTACTATGTATGCAGTCTCTGATCATCTCCTGTATTATGTCTGCAGTCTCTGATCATCTCCTGTACTATGTCTGCAGTCTCTGATCATCTCCTCTATTATGTCTGCAGTCTCTGATCATCTCCTCTATTATGTCTGCAGTCTCTGATCATCTCCTGTACTATGTCTGCAGTCTCTGATCATCTCCTGTACTATGTCTGCAGTCTCTGGTCATCTCCTGTACCATGTCTGCAGTCTCTGATCATCTCCTGTATTATGTCTGCAGTCTCTGATCATCTCCTGTACTGTGTCTGCAGTCTCTGATCATCTCCTGTACTGTGTCTGCAGTCTCCGACCATCTCCTGTACTGTGTCTGCAGTCTCTGACCATCTCCTGTACTATGTCTGCAGTCTCTGATCATCTCCTGTATTATGTCTGCAGTCTCTGACCATCTCCTGTATTATGTCTGCATTCTCTGATTATCTCCTGTATTATGTCTGCAGTCTCTGATCATCTCCTGTATTATGTCTGCAGTCTCTGATCATCTCCTGTACTATGTCTGCAGTCTCTGACCATCTCCTGTATTATGTCTGCAGTCTCTGATCATCTCCTGTACTGTGTCTGCAGTCTCTGATCATCTCCTGTACTATGTCTGCAGTCTCTGACCATCTCCTGTACTGTGTCTGCAGTCTCTGATCATCTCCTGTACTGTGTCTGCAGTCTCTGATCATCTCCTGTATTATGTCTGCAGTCTCTGATCATCTCCTGTACTATGTCTGCAGTCTATGATCATCTCCTGTATTATGTCTGCAGTCTCTGATCATCTCCTGTATTATGTCTGCAGTCTCTGATCATCTCCTGTAGTATGTCTGCAGTCTCTGATCATCTCCTGTATTATGTCTGCAGTCTATGACCATCTCCTGTACTATGTCTGCAGTCTCTGATCATCTCCTGTATTATGTCTGCAGTCTCTGATCATCTCCTGTACTATGTCTGCAGTCTCTGATCATCTCCTGTACTATGTATGCAGTCTCTGATCATCTCCTGTACTATGTATGCAGTCTCTGATCATCTCCTGTATTATGTCTGCAGTCTCTGATCATCTCCTGTACTATGTCTGCAGTCTCTGATCATCTCCTCTATTATGTCTGCAGTCTCTGATCATCTCCTCTATTATGTCTGCAGTCTCTGATCATCTCCTGTACTATGTCTGCAGTCTCTGATCATCTCCTGTACTATGTCTGCAGTCTCTGGTCATCTCCTGTACCATGTCTGCAGTCTCTGATCATCTCCTGTATTATGTCTGCAGTCTCTGATCATCTCCTGTACTGTGTCTGCAGTCTCTGATCATCTCCTGTACTGTGTCTGCAGTCTCCGACCATCTCCTGTACTGTGTCTGCAGTCTCTGACCATCTCCTGTACTGTGTCTGCAGTCTCTGACCATCTCCTGTAATATGTCTGCAGTCTCTGATCATCTCCTGTACTATGTCTGCAGTCTCTGATCATCTCCTGTACTATGTCTGCAGTCTCTGATCATCTACTGTACTATGTCTGCAGTCTCTGATCATCTCCTGTACTATGTCTGCAGTCTCTGATCATCTCCTGTACTATGTCTGCAGTCTCTGATCATCTCCTGTATTATGTCTGCAGTCTCTGACCATCTCCTGTACTATGTCTGCAGTCTCTGACCATCTCCTGTACTATGTCTGGGGGCTCTTTCTAACAGACTCTCTAACAGAAGCCCTCTCTGTGTGCATCAGAGAGACTCCCCTCCAGGTCTCATTAGTGTACCCTCTTCCTGTATTTTCTTTATTAAAAGATCACAGGAGGATCCCAGGGTAACAAAGACTTCTTAGGGGAGCATCTCTGTGTTTGGGTCGTTGCCATAGAAACATTTGTAAAGGGGAGGAGTTGGTAAGATGACCACGCCCATGTGGGGGCGCCAGAAATATTTCTGCACCCAGGCGCCGGTGACCCTAGGATCGGCCCTGCAGTGAGTGATGTCGCGCGCGGGGGGGGGGGGGGGGAGGGGGAGCGGAGCGGTCCTGTCCGTGCTGACACATTCTCCTCCTCCTCTCTGTGTCTCTCAATCCTGCTGTGTACTCTTCTGTTCTCCACCCGGGCGGCGCGGCTGCACCCTCTCCTCTCCAGCTGCCGCCCTGGTGTTTTTATGTACTGTACCCTAATGGAGGGGGGGGTCTGTGGTAATGGAGGGGGGTCCTGCCCTGGGGGGTCATTACTAATAGAGGGGGGCTCTGCCTGGGGGGTCTGTAGTAATGGAGGGGGGGGGGCTCTGTCCTGGGGGGGGGTCTGTACTAATGGAGGGGGGTCCTGCCATGGGGGGTCTGTAGTAATGGATGGGGCTCTGTCCTGGGGGGTCTGTAGTAATGGAGGGGGCTCTGTCCTGGGGGTCTGTAGTAATGGAGGGGGGAGGCTCTGTCCTGGGGGGTCTGTACTAATGGAGGGGGGTCCTGCCCTGGGGGGTCTGTAGTAATGGAGGGGGGCTCTATCCTGGGGGTCTGTAGTAATGGAGGGGGCTCTGTAGTAATGGAGGGGGGCTCTGTCCTGGGGGGGTCTGTACTAATGGAGGGGGGTCCTGCCCTGGGGGGTCTGTAGTAATGGAGGGGGCTCTGTCCTGGGGGGTCTTTAGTAATGGAGGGGGGCTCTATCCTGGGGGGTCTGTAGTAATGGAGGGGGCTCTGTCCTGGGGGGTCTGTAGTAATAGAGGGGGGCTCTATCCTGGGGGGTCTGTAGTAATGGAGGGGGGCTCTATTCTGGGGGGTCTGTAGTAATGGAGATGGCTCTGTCCTGGGGGGGTCTGTACTAATGGAGGGGGGTCCTGTCCTGGGGGGTCTGTAGTAATGGAGGAGGGTCTGTAGTAATGGAGGGGGGTCTGTCCTGGGGGGTCTGTAGTAATGGAGGGGGGCTCTGTCCTGGGGGGTCTAGTAATGGAGGGGGGCTCTGTAGTAATGGAGGGGGGTCTGTCCTGGGGGGTCTGTAGTAATGGAGGAGGGGTCTGTCTTGGGGGGTCTGTAGTAATGGAGGGGGCTCTGTCCTGGGGGGTCTGTAGTAATGGAGGGGGGTCTGTCCTGGGGGGTCTGTAGTAATGGAGGGGGGCTCTGTCCTGGCGGGGTCTGTACTAATGGAGGGGGGGGGTCCTGCCCTGGGGGGTCTGTAGTAATGGAGGGGGGCTCTGTCCTGGGGGGTCTGTAGTAATGGAGGGGGGTCTGTCCTGGGGGGTCTGTAGTAATGGAGGGGGGGTCTGTCCTGGGGGGTCTGTAGTAATGGAGGGGGGTCTGTCCTGGGGGGTCTGTAGTAATGGAGGGGGCTCTGTCCTGGGGGGTCTGTAGTAATGGAGGGGGCTCTGTCCTGGGGGGTCTGTAGTAATGGAGGGGGGCTCTGTCCTGGGGGGTCTGTAGTAATGGAGGGGGGCTCTGTCCTGGGGGGTCTGTACTAATGGAGGGGGCTCTGTCCTGGGGGGTCTGTACTAATGGAGGGGGGGGCTCTGTCCTGGGGGTGTCTGTACTATTGGAGGGGGGGTCTGTCCGGGGGGGTCTGTACTAATGGAGGGGGGTCTGTCCTGGGGGTCTGTACTAATGGAGGGGGCTCTGTCCTGGGGGGTCTGTACTAATGGAGGGGGGGCTCTGTCCTGGGGGCGTCTGTACTATTGGAGGGGGGTCTGTAGTAATGGAGGGGGGCTCTGTCCTGGGGGGTCTGTACTAATGGAGGGGGGTCTGTCCTGGGGGTCGTTACTAATGGAGGGGGGTCTGTCCTGGGGGGTCTGTACTAATGGAGGGTGGGGTCTGTCCTGGGGGGGGGGTCTGTACTAATGGAGGGGGGTTTTCCTGGGGGGTCTGTAGTAATAGAGGGGGGCTCTATCTTGGGGGGTCTGTAGTAATGGAGGGGGGCTCTATTCTGGGGGGTCTGTAGTAATGGAGATGGCTCTGTCCTGGGGGGGTCTGTACTAATGGAGGGGGGTCCTGTCCTGGGGGGTCTGTAGTAATGGAGGGGGGTCTGTCCTGGGGGGTCTGTAGTAATGGAGGGGGGCTCTGTCCTGGGGGGTCTAGTAATGGAGGGGGGCTCTGTAGTAATGGAGGGGGGTCTGTCCTGGGGGGTCTGTAGTAATGGAGGAGGGGTCTGTCCTGGGGGGTCTGTAGTAATGGAGGGGGCTCTGTCCTGGGAGGTCTGTAGTAATGGAGGGGGGTCTGTCCTGGGGGGTCTGTAGTAATGGAGGGGGGCTCTGTCCTGGCAGGGTCTGTACTAATGGAGGGGGGGTCCTGCCCTGGGGGGTCTGTAGTAATGGAGGGGGGCTCTGTCCTGGGGGGTCTGTAGTAATGGAGGGGGGTCTGTCCTGGGGGGTCTGTAGTAATGGAGGGGGGTCTGTCCTGGGGGGTCTGTAGTAATGGAGGGGGGTCTGTCCTGGGGGGTCTGTAGTAATGGAGGGGGCTCTGTCCTGGGGGGTCTGTAGTAATGGAGGGGCTCTGTCCTGGGGGGTCTGTAGTAATGGAGGGGGGCTCTGTCCTGGGGGGTCTGTAGTAATGGAGGGGGGCTCTGTCCTGGGGGGTCTGTACTAATGGAGGGGGCTCTGTCCTGGGGGGTCTGTACTAATGGAGGGGGGGCTCTGTCCTGGGGGTGTCTGTACTATTGGAGGGGGGGTCTGTCCTGGGGGGTCTGTACTAATGGAGGGGGGTCTGTCCTGGGGGTCTGTACTAATGGAGGGGGCTCTGTCCTGGGGGGTCTGTACTAATGGAGGGGGGGCTCTGTCCTGGGGGCGTCTGTACTATTGGAGGGGGGTCTGTAGTAATGGAGGGGGGCTCTGTCCTGGGGGGTCTGTACTAATGGAGGGGGGTCTGTCCTGGGGGGTCTGTACTAATGGAGGGGGGTCTGTCTTGGGGGGGTCTATACTAATGGAGGGGGGTCTGTCCTGGGGGTCGTTACTAATGGAGGGGGGTCTGTCCTGGGGGGTCTGTACTAATGGAGGGTGGGGTCTGTCCTGGGGGGGGTCTGTACTAATGGAGGGGGGTTTTCCTGGGGGGTCTGCTCTGAGTAAGGTCTGTACTGAGGGAGGGGTTTATACTTAGTGCGGGTTCTGCACTGATGGAGGGGGTCTATAGTTAGTGGAGGGGGGTCTGTACTGAGGGGCGACTATAGTTGGTGGAATGGGGGGTGACCCCAACCCTAGTGATGCCAATGCAGCTGCGGGCTCTTCTTTCCCCCTTCCCTCTCCCCCCTCCCTCTCCCTCTTGCGCACACTGCTGTACTAGTGAGCAGCGCTTGCCAGCACAGCTGCCCACTATGTATCTTCCCCTGCCTTCATATACCCAGGGAAGAAACAGAATAGAAAAAGGAGCAGAGAAGAGGATTGTGGGACATGTAGTCCCGAGGACTGGCAGCCCCACTGTAACACGGAAACTGCAGCTCACACAGCATGCTCAGCTAAATGGGGGAGAGAGAGAGAGAGAAAGAGAGCCAGGAGCCGGGAAAGCTTTTAGGGAAGTACACCCAGGACTCCAGAGGGAGAGGACAGTGCTGAGGGAACACCATCAGAGAGAGAACCCTGCTGACCTGCGCCACCAGAGGGAAAGCCACACAGCCTAGCGCCATCCCTGGCAGAGAAAGGAATGGAGTCACTGCCGGAATATAGATCTGGGCTCTACCCAGCGGAGTCGCCACGGGCAATTCAGAGTGAGCTGACTCCTGATCAGAGGAACCATCGCTGTATCGCTGGGTCAGGTGAGAGGGCCGATCGGCCATTATCTACTAACGTTCATAGGAAATGCAGTCTCTGATCATCTCCTGTATTATGTCTGCAGTCTCTGATCATCTCCTGTACTATGTCTGCAGTCTCTGATCATCTCCTGTACTATGTCTGCAGTCTCTGATCATCTCCTGTACTATGTCTGCAGTCTCTGATCATCTCCTGTGTTCTGTCTGCAGTCTCTGACCATCTCCTGTATTATGTCTGCATTCTCTGATCATCTCCTGTATTATGTCTGCAGTCTCTGATCATCTCCTGTATTATGTCTGCAGTCTCTGATCATCTCCTGTATTATGTCTGCAGTCTCTGATCATCTCCTGTACTATGTCTGCAGTCTCTGACCATCTCCTGTACTATGTCTGCAGTCTCTGATCATCTCCTCTATTATGTCTGCAGTCTCTGATCATCTCCTGTACTATGTCTGCAGTCTCTGATCATCTCCTGTACTATGTCTGCAGTCTCTGATCATCTCCTGTATTATGTCTGCAGTCTCTGATCATCTCCTGTACTATGTCTGCAGTCTCTGATCATCTCCTCTATTATGTCTGCAGTCTCTGATCATCTCCTGTATTATGTCTGCAGTCTCTGATCATCTCCTGTACTATGTCTGCAGTCTCTGATCATCTCCTGTATTATGTCTGCAGTCTCTGATCATCTCCTGTACTATGTCTGCAGTCTCTGATCATCTCCTGTACTATGTCTGCAGTCTCTGATCATCTCCTGTACTATGTCTGCAGTCTCTGATCATCTCCTGTACCATGTCTGCAGTCTCTGATCATCTCCTGTACTATGTCTGCAGTCTCTGATCATCTCCTGTAGTATGTCTGCAGTCTCTGATCATCTCCTGTATTATGTCTGCAGTCTCTGACCATCTCCTGTACTATGTCTGCAGTCTCTGATCATCTCCTGTATTATGTCTGCAGTCTCTGATCATCTCCTGTACTATGTCTGCAGTCTCTGATCATCTCCTGTACTATGTCTGCAGTCTCTGATCATCTCCTGTACTATGTCTGCAGTCTCTGATCATCTCCTGTATTATGTCTGCAGTCTCTGATCATCTCCTGTACTATGTCTGCAGTCTCTGATCATCTCCTCTATTGTGTCTGCAGTCTCTGATCATCTCCTCTATTATGTCTGCAGTCTCTGATCATCTCCTGTATTATGTCTGCAGTCTCCGATCATCTCCTGTACTATGTCTGCAGTCTCTGATCATCTCCTCTATTATGTCTGCAGTCTCTGATCATCTCCTCTATTATGTCTGCAGTCTCTGATCATCTCCTGTACTATGTCTGCAGTCTCTGATCATCTCCTGTACTATGTCTGCAGTCTCTGATCATCTCCTGTACCATGTCTGCAGTCTCTGATCATCTCCTGTACTATGTCTGCAGTCTCTGATCATCTCCTGTACTATGTCTGCAGTCTCTGATCATCTCCTGTATTATGTCTGCAGTCTCTGATCATCTCCTGTACTATGTCTGCAGTCTCTGATCATCTCCTGTATTATGTCTGCAGTCTCTGATCATCTCCTGTACTATGTCTGCAGTCTCTGATCATCTCCTGTATTATGTCTGCAGTCTCTGACCATCTCCTGTACTATGTCTGCAGTCTCTGATCATCTCCTGTACTATGTCTGCACTCTCTGATCATCTCCTGTACTGTGTCTGCAGTCTCTGATCATCTCCTGTACTGTGTCTGCAGTCTCTGACCATCTCCTGTACTGTGTCTGCAGTCTCTGACCATCTCCTGTACTGTGTCTGCAGTCTCTGATCATCTCCTGTACTATGTCTGCAGTCTCTGACCATCTCCTGTACTATGTCTGCAGTCTCTGATCATCTCCTGTATTATGTCTGCAGTCTCTGACCATCTCCTGTATTATGTCTGCATTCTCTGATCATCTCCTGTATTATGTCTGCAGTCTCAAATCATCTCCTTTATTATGTCTGAAGTCTCTGATCATCTCCTGTACTATGTCTGCAGTCTCTGACCATCTCCTGTATTATGTCTGCAGTCTCTGATCATCTCCTGTACTGTGTATGCAGTCTCTGATCATCTCCTGTACTATGTCTGCAGTCTCTGACCATCTCCTGTACTGTGTCTGCAGTCTCTGATCATCTCCTGTACTGTGTCTGCAGTCTCAGATCATCTCCTGTATTATGTCTGCAGTCTCTGATCATCTCCTGTACTATGTCTGCAGTCTCTGATCATCTCCTGTATTATGTCTGCAGTCTCTGATCATCTCCTGTATTATGTCTGCAGTCTCTGATCATCTCCTGTAGTATGTCTGCAGTCTCTGATCATCTCCTGTATTATGTCTGCAGTCTCTGACCATCTCCTGTACTATGTCTGCAGTCTCTGATCATCTCCTGTATTATGTCTGCAGTCTCTGATCATCTCCTGTACTATGTCTGCAGTCTCTGATCATCTCCTGTACTATGTCTGCAGTCTCTGATCATCTCCTGTACTATGTCTGCAGTCTCTGATCATCTCCTGTATTATGTCTGCAGTCTCTGATCATCTCCTGTACTATGTCTGCAGTCTCTGATCATCTCCTCTATTATGTCTGCAGTCTCTGATCATCTCCTCTATTATGTCTGCAGTCTCTGATCATCTCCTGTACTATGTCTGCAGTCTCTGATCATCTCCTGTACTATGTCTGCAGTCTCTGATCATCTCCTGTACCATGTCTGCAGTCTCTGATCATCTCCTGTACTATGTCTGCAGTCTCTGATCATCTCCTGTACTATGTCTGCAGTCTCTGATCATCTCCTGTATTATGTCTGCAGTCTCTGATCATCTCCTGTACTGTGTCTGCAGTCTCTGATCATCTCCTGTACTGTGTCTGCAGTCTCCGACCATCTCCTGTACTGTGTCTGCAGTCTCTGACCATCTCCTGTACTGTGTCTGCAGTCTCTGACCATCTCCTGTAATATGTCTGCAGTCTCTGATCATCTCCTGTACTATGTCTGCAGTCTCTGATCATCTCCTGTACTATGTCTGCAGTCTCTGATCATCTCCTGTACTATGTCTGCAGTCTCTGATCATCTCCTGTACTATGTCTGCAGTCTCTGATCATCTCCTGTACTATGTCTGCAGTCTCTGATCATCTCCTGTATTATGTCTGCAGTCTCTGATCATCTCCTGTACTATGTCTGCAGTCTCTGACTATCTCCTGTACTGTGTCTGCAGTCTCTGATCATCTCCTGTACTGTGTCTGCAGTCTCTGATCATCTCCTGTATTATGTCTGCAGTCTCTGATCATCTCCTGTATTATGTCTGCAGTCTCTGATCATCTCCTGTAGTATGTCTGCAGTCTCTGATCTTCTCCTGTATTATGTCTGCAGTCTCTGACCATCTCCTGTACTATGTCTGCAGTCTCTGATCATCTCCTGTATTATGTCTGCAGTCTCTGATCATCTCCTGTACTATGTCTGCAGTCTCTGATCATCTCCTGTATTATGTCTGCAGTCTCTGATCATCTCCTGTACTATGTCTGCAGTCTCTGATCATCTCCTGTACTATGTCTGCAGTCTCTGATCATCTCCTGTACTATGTCTGCAGTCTCTGATCATCTCCTGTATTATGTCTGCAGTCTCTGATCATCTCCTGTACTATGTCTGCAGTCTCTGATCATCTCCTCTATTATGTCTGCAGTCTCTGATCATCTCCTCTATTATGTCTGCAGTCTCTGATCATCTCCTGTACTATGTCTGCAGTCTCTGATCATCTCCTGTACTATGTCTGCAGTCTCTGATCATCTCCTGTACCATGTCTGCAGTCTCTGATCATCTCCTGTACTATGTCTGCAGTCTCTGATCATCTCCTGTACTATGTCTGCAGTCTCTGATCATCTCCTGTATTATGTCTGCAGTCTCTGATCATCTCCTGTACTGTGTCTGCAGTCTCTGATCATCTCCTGTACTGTGTCTGCAGTCTCCGACCATCTCCTGTACTGTGTCTGCAGTCTCTGACCATCTCCTGTACTGTGTCTGCAGTCTCTGACCATCTCCTGTACTGTGTCTGCAGTCTCTGACCATCTCCTGTACTGTGTCTGCAGTCTCTGATCATCTCCTGTACTATGTCTGCAGTCTCTGATCATCTCCTGTACTATGTCTGCAGTCTCTGATCATCTCCTGTACTATGTCTGCAGTCTCTGATCATCTCCTGTACTATGTCTGCAGTCTCTGATCATCTCCTGTACTATGTCTGCAGTCTCTGATCATCTCCTGTAGTATGTCTGCAGTCTCTGATCATCTCCTGTATTATGTCTGCAGTCTCTGACCATCTCCTGTACTATGTCTGCAGTCTCTGATCATCTCCTGTATTATGTCTGCAGTCTCTGATCATCTCCTGTACTATGTCTGCAGTCTCTGATCATCTCCTGCACTATGTCTGCAGTCTCTGATCATCTCCTGTACTATGTCTGCAGTCTCTGATCATCTCCTGTATTATGTCTGCAGTCTCTGATCATCTCCTGTACTATGTCTGCAGTCTCTGATCATCTCCTCTATTATGTCTGCAGTCTCTGATCATCTCCTGTACTATGTCTGCAGTCTCTGATCATCTCCTGTACCATGTCTGCAGTCTCTGATCATCTCCTGTACTATGTCTGCAGTCTCTGATCATCTCCTGTACTATGTCTGCAGTCTCTGATCATCTCCTGTACTATGTCTGCAGTCTCTGATCATCTCCTGTACTATGTCTGCAGTCTCTGATCATCTCCTGTATTATGTCTGCAGTCTCTGATCATCTCCTGTACTATGTCTGCAGTCTCTGATCATCTCCTGTACTATGTCTGCAGTCTCTGATCATCTCCTGTATTATGTCTGCAGTCTCTGATCATCTCCTCTATTATGTCTGCAGTCTCAGACCATCTCCTGTACTATGTCTGCAGTCTCTGATCATCTCCTGTACCATGTCTGCAGTCTCTGATCATCTCCTGTACTATGTCTGCAGTCTCTGATCATCTCCTGTATTATGTCTGCAGTCTCTGATCATCTCCTGTATTATGTCTGCAGTCTCTGATCATCTCCTGTACTGTGTCTGCAGTCTCTGATCATCTCCTGTACTGTGTCTGCAGTCTCCGACCATCTCCTGTACTGTGTCTGCAGTCTCTGACCATCTCCTGTACTGTGTCTGCAGTCTCTGACCATCTCCTGTAATATGTCTGCAGTCTCTGATCATCTCCTGTACTATGTCTGCAGTCTCTGATCATCTCCTGTACTATGTCTGCAGTCTCTGATCATCTCCTGTACTATGTCTGCAGTCTCTGATCAT
The DNA here is from genome assembly GCA_037952835.1 of Lithobates septentrionalis. Taxonomy (NCBI): domain Eukaryota; kingdom Metazoa; phylum Chordata; class Amphibia; order Anura; family Ranidae; genus Lithobates; species Lithobates septentrionalis. The sequence goes on from JBBDGP010001951.1 coordinate 264,827, forward strand.
CTCCTGTACTATGTCTGCAGTCTCTGATCATCTCCTGTACTATGTCTGCAGTCTCTGATCATCTCCTGTATTATGTCTGCAGTCTCTGACCATCTCCTGTACTATGTCTGCAGTCTCTGATCATCTCCTGTACTATGTCTGCAGTCTCTGATCATCTCCTGTACTGTGTCTGCAGTCTCTGATCATCTCCTGTACTGTGTCTGCAGTCTCCGACCATCTCCTGTACTGTGTCTGCAGTCTCTGACCATCTCCTGTACTGTGTCTGCAGTCTCTGATCATCTCCTGTACTATGTCTGCAGTCTCTGACCATCTCCTGTACTATGTCTGCAATCTCTGATCATCTCCTGTATTATGTCTGCAGTCTCTGACCATCTCCTGTATTATGTCTGCATTCTCTGATCATCTCCTGTATTATGTCTGCAGTCTCTGATCATCTCCTGTATTATGTCTGCAGTCTCTGATCATCTCCTGTACTATGTCTGCAGTCTCTGACCATCTCCTGTATTATGTCTGCAGTCTCTGATCATCTCCTGTATTATGTCTGCAGTCTCTGATCATCTCCTGTACTATGTCTGCAGTCTCTGACCATCTCCTGTATTATGTCTGCAGTCTCTGATCATCTCCTGTACTGTGTCTGCAGTCTCTGATCATCTCCTGTACTATGTCTGCAGTCTCTGATCATCTCCTGTATTATGTCTGCAGTCTCTGATCATCTCCTGTACTATGTCTGCAGTCTCTGATCATCTCCTGTATTATGTCTGCAGTCTCTGATCATCTCCTGTATTATGTCTGCAGTCTCTGATCATCTCCTGTAGTATGTCTGCAGTCTCTGATCATCTCCTGTATTATGTCTGCAGTCTCTGACCATCTCCTGTACTATGTCTGCAGTCTCTGATCAACTCCTGTATTATGTCTGCAGTCTCTGATCATCTCCTGTACTATGTCTGCAGTCTCTGATCATCTCCTGTACTATGTCTGCAGTCTCTGATCATCTCCTGTACTATGTCTGCAGTCTCTGATCATCTCCTGTATTATGTCTGCAGTCTCTGATCATCTCCTGTACTATGTCTGCGGTCTCTGATCATCTCCTCTATTATGTCTGCAGTCTCTGATCATCTCCTCTATTATGTCTGCAGTCTCTGATCATCTCCTGTACTATGTCTGCAGTCTCTGATCATCTCCTGTACTATGTCTGCAGTCTCTGATCATCTCCTGTACCATGTCTGCAGTCTCTGATCATCTCCTGTACTATGTCTGCAGTCTCTGATCATCTCCTGTACTATGTCTGCAGTCTCTGATCATCTCCTGTATTATGTCTGCAGTCTCTGATCATCTCCTGTACTGTGTCTGCAGTCTCTGATCATCTCCTGTACTGTGTCTGCAGTCTCCGACCATCTCCTGTACTGTGTCTGCAGTCTCTGACCATCTCCTGTACTGTGTCTGCAGTCTCTGACCATCTCCTGTAATATGTCTGCAGTCTCTGATCATCTCCTGTACTATGTCTGCAGTCTCTGATCATCTCCTGTACTATGTCTGCAGTCTCTGATCATCTCCTGTACTATGTCTGCAGTCTCTGATCATCTCCTGTACTATGTCTGCAGTCTCTGATCATCTCCTGTACTATGTCTGCAGTCTCTGATCATCTCCTGTATTATGTCTGCAGTCTCTGACCATCTCCTGTACTATGTCTGCAGTCTCTGACCATCTCCTGTACTATGTCTGGGGGCTCTTTCTAACAGACTCTCTAACAGAAGCCCTCTCTGTGTGCATCAGAGAGACTCCCCTCCAGGTCTCATTAGTGTACCCTCTTCCTGTATTTTCTTTATTAAAAGATCACAGGAGGATCCCAGGGTAACAAAGACTTCTTAGGGGAGCATCTCTGTGTTTGGGTCGTTGCCATAGAAACATTTGTAAAGGGGAGGAGTTGGTAAGATGACCACGCCCATGTGGGGGCGCCAGAAATATTTCTGCACCCAGGCGCCGGTGACCCTAGGATCGGCCCTGGTTGCAGCACTTGAGGGCCACCTGCTATAACCAGAGGTCCGCAGGGAACCCATGAGTATAATATACATAGACCTCAGGACAGGTTCTGGGCTGGCACCAACTCTTATCATAGGACCTGTGATGAATAGCTCAAACATTGTACACATGTACTGTAAGATAGAAAGCTTTTGTGTGTTTGTGTGTGTGTGTAGGTGTAGTGTTCAAGTATTGTAATGAGAAGATCAAAAAAGACAAAACTCAGAAACCTGGAGAAACAGTGTAGAGGGCAATAGATCAGTAATATGTATAAAAACAATCCTAATACAGTGCCTTGAAAAAGTATTCATACCCCTTGAAATTTTCCACATTTTGTCATGTTAGAACCAAAAACGTAAATGTATTTTATTGGAATTTTATGTGATAGACCAACAGAAAGTGGCGCATAATTGTGAAGTGAAAGGAAAATGATAAACGGTTTAAAATTTGTTTTACAAATAAATATCTGAAAAATATGGCGTGCATATGTATTTAGCCCCCATGAGTCAATACTTTGTAGAACCACCTTTCACTGCAATTAAAGCTGCAAGTCTTTTTAGGTATGTGCCTACCAACTTTGCACATCTAGAGAGTGAAATTTTTGCCCATTTGCAAAATAGCTCAAGCTATGTCAGATTGAATGGATCGTCTGTGAACAGCAATTTTCAAGTCTTGAATGAGAGAGAAGGGGTGTGTGGCGCTACCTAAAGAACCCTAGAAGCTGCTATGTTATAGGGAAAAAGTCAAATAAAGATATTTATTATTTATACAGTTGAGTGGGCAAAGTGATATGTAGAAGGTTTCCTACCTCAATAGGTAAAAATGGAGGAGGTATATCATATAAGTCTAAATACCCAGCCTGTATCTCTAGGTGGTATATAGGTGTGCAATGGAAGTGGAAAAAAGCTGTGTATAGGAAATAATCCAAAAGGATGTACATGCACAACACCTCCAATTCGCATATAACACTATCACATCTATATAGGAATTACAAATTGTTACATCTATGTGGAAATCCCAAATCAGCCAGATGGGATCCTCCAAAACAAATACAATAATTGGTGCAGTAGTCCCTAGGTATTATGGCTGTTGGCAGAGAAAACACGAAGTCTATAATATGCAGGAGGAAAAAAAGGAGATATATGAAATATGAAAAGAATATATGGAAGTTCCATATGCGTAGTGGTGTCTGCATCAAATCTAGACAGCATCAAGGTGACTTTGGTGCTTAAATATTTTTCCAGGTGACTTCTGTGCTCCCCCTTCAGAATTCCTACTCACTGGATCCAGACACCCCTACAGGGGTAATGGGCCTGTAGTGCTTATTATGGAGGTCACTGCTCCCTGATGTCTGCGGTGGATGTCCCAGATGTATCCTTATTGAGTAGTTAATTGTGATGTGCCCATCACTCATATGTCAAAAAATATATAAAGAAGGAGCTCCCATGGTGTAGTAAATTTAAAAAATCGGTCCGTTTATTCATTAAAAAACATAAAATAAACACCAGGCAACAGCATCCAATAAAGACCATGTGTTCCTATCGGTAGAGCCCGTAGCCAGCGTGCATGTTGTGTCGGTGCAAGTATAAAAACAACAACCCAAGCGTGTACAGGATAGGGGATACCGCAGCTATTTGCGCTCCTGCTGCATTCCACCTTCTCGTAAACATGGAAGTGACGTAGTGTGCGTGGCTCCGTCGTACGCGTTTCGTCATAGACGTCCTCAGCGACTCGTCATAGACGTCCTTTATACTCGTACCGGCACAACATGCACGCTGGCTACGGGCGCTACCGATAGGAACACATGGTCTTTATTGGATGCTGTTGCCTGGTGTTTATTTTATGTTTTTTAATGAATAAACGGACCGATTTTTTAAATTTACTACACCATGGGAGCTCTTTCTTTATATATTTTTTGACATATGAGTGATGGGCCCACCAGAATCAACTACTCAATAAGGATACATCTGGGACATCCACCGCGGACATCAGGGAGCAGTGACCTCCATAATAAGCACTACAGGCCCATTACCCCTGTAGGGGTGTCTGGATCCGGTGAGTAGGAATTCTGAAGGGGGAGCACAGAAGTCACTAGGAAAAATATTTAAGCACCAAAGTCACCTTGATGCTGTCTAGATTTGATGCAGACACCACTACGCATATGGAACTTCCATATTTCTTCTCCTTTTCTTCTTCCTGCATATTATAGACTTCGTGTTTTCTCTGCCAACAGCCATAATACCTAGGGACTACTGCACCAATTATTGTATTTGTTTTGGAGGATCCCATCTGGCTGATTTGGGATTCCCACATAGATGTAACAATTTGTAATTCCTATATAGATGTGATAGTGTTATATGCGAATTGGAGGTGTTGTGCATGTACATCCTTTTGGATTATTTCCTATACACAGCTTTTTTCCACTTCCATTGCACACCTATATACCACCTAGAGATACAGGCTGGGTATTTAGACTTATATGATATACCTCCTCCATTTTTACCTATTGAGGTAGGAAACCTTCTACATATCACTTAGCTCACTCAACTGTATAAATAATAAATATCTTTATTTGACTTTTTCCCTATAACATAGCAGCTTCTAGGATTCTTTAGGTAGCGCCACACACCCCTTCTCTCTCATTCATACTATAATTTGGGGCACCCCTTGTGAGTGTTCCGTTTTTAGGGGAGGCAGCAACCTTTCCTGTTACTGTGTAGGCCTGTCCTAAGCGCAGTGTTTCTCTATTTTTTGTAAAATTTTCAAGTCTTGCCACAGATTCTCAATTGGATTTATGTTTGGACTTTGATTGGGCCATTCTAACACATGAATATGCTTTGATCTAAAGCAGTGATGGCAAACCTTGGCCCCCCAAGATGTTTTGGAACTACATTTCCCATGATGTTCATGCACTCTGCAGTGTAGTTGAGCAATATGGGAAATGTAGTTCCAAAACATCTGGGGTGCCAAGGTTTGCCATCACTGATCTAAACCATTTCATTGTTGCTCTGGCTGTATGTTTAGGGTCAATGTCCTGCTGGAAGGGAAACCTCCAACCCAGTCTCAAGTCTTTTGCAGACTCTAACAGGTTTTCTTCTAAGATTGCCCTGTATTCGTCTCCATCCAAATTTCCATCATTATTGACCAGCTTCCTTGTCCCTGCTTAAGAAAAGCATCCCCACAACATGATGTTGCCACCACCATGTTTCACGGTGGGGATGGTTTGTTCAGGATGATGTGCAGTGTTAGTTTTCGGCCACACATAGCGCTTTGCTTTTAGGCCAAAAAGTTACATTTTGGTCTCATCTGACCAGAGCACCTTCTTCCACATGTTTGCTGTGTCCCCCACATGGGACTTCTTATGGATTTCTTTCAACAATGGCTTTCTTCTTGACACTCTTCCATAAAGGCCAGATTTGTGGAGTGCACGACTAATAGTTGTTCTTTGCATAGATTCCCCCACCTGAGTTGTGGATCTCTGCAGCTCCTCCAGAGTTACCATGGGCTGCTTCTCTGATGAATGCTCTCCTTGCCCGGCCTGTCAGTTTAGGTAAACAGCCATGTCTTGGTAGGTTTGCAGTTGTGCCATACTCTTTCAATTTTCGGATGATGGATTGAACAGTGCTCCGTGAGATGTTCAAAGCTTGGGATATTTTTTTTTTATAACCTAACCCTGGTTTAAACCTCTCCACAACTTTATCCCTGACCTGTCTGGTGTGTTCATTGGCCTTCATGATTCTGTTAGTTCACTAATGCCGCGTACACACGGTCGTACTTTTCGTCTACAAAAGTCCAACGGACGCTGACGGACTAAAGCTGGCTGGTAATCCGATCGTGTGTGGGCTTCTCCGGACTTTCAACGTACTTTTTTAGCCTCAAATCCGACGTACTTTAGATTTGAAACATGCTTCAAATCTTTACTTCGTAACTACGACGGACCCCGAAATCCGCTCGTCTGTGTGCTAGTCCGACGGACAAAAAGCCACGCTAGGGCACCTATTGGCTACTGGCTATGAACTTCCTTATTTTAGTCCGGTGTACGTCATCACGTACGAATCTGTCGGACTTTTGTGTGGTCGTGTGTAGGCAAGTCCGTTCGTTAGAAAGTATGCCGCAAGTCCGCCGCAAGTCCGCCGAAAGTCTGCCGGAAGTCTGTCGGACAGGCTGTCTGACTTTTGTAGACGAAAAGTCCGACCGTGTGTACGCGGCATTAGGTTCTCTAACAAACCTCTGAGGGCTTCACAGAACAGCTGTATTTATACTGAGATTAAATTACACACAGGTGGACTCTATTTACTAACTAGGTGACTTTTGAAGATAATTGGTTCCACTGGATTTTAGCTAGGGGTATCAGAGTAAAGGGGGCTGAATACAAATACATGCCACACTTTTCAGATATTTATTTGTAAAAAAAAAAACATTTATCATTTTCCTTCCACAATTATGTGCCACTTTGTGTTGGTCTATCACAGTGATCTCCAAACTACGTTTACAGATGCGGCCCTTTGCTTGCTTTTACCCAGCCCTTGGGGCCATAATTACCCCCAATGACACCAATGAAGGGAACAATTCATCCCACAATTTTTTCCCACTGACACCAAAAATGGGGCACAATGACACCCAATGATGGGGTACTATTCCTCCCAATGAGACCAACAATGGGGCCCAATGACACCATCGATGGGACACAATTTCTCCCAATGGCACAAACAATTGGGCTTAATGACACCAACAATGGGGCCCAATGACACCCAATAATAGGGCACTTTACCATCCAATGAGACCAACAATGGGGCCCAATGACACTTAATGATAGGGCACTATTCCTCCCAATGAAGCCAACAATGGGGCCCAATGACACCCAATGATAGGACACTCCTCCTCCCAATGAGACCAACAATGGGGCCCAATGAGACCCAATGATAGGGCACTATACCTCCCAATGAGACCAACAATGGGGCCCAATGACACCAACGATGGGGCACAGTTTCCCCAATGACACAAACAATTGGGCCCAAAAACACCAATAATGGGGCAAATTATACCCAGTGACATCAAGAACGGAGCACAATTCCACCCACTGATACCAATGATGAGGCACAATTACTTCCACTGAAACAAACGATAGGGCATTTTTTTCCCCCCACTGATGTCGGGGCTTTTTCTACCCCCAATGGCCACAGTCTGACCCCCCTAAAGTCTGTAAAACAGTAAACTGGCCCTTTGTTTAGAAAGTTCTATCACATAACATCCCAATGAAATACATTTACGTTTTTGGTTGTAACATGACAAAATGTGGAAAATTTCAAAGGATATGAATACTTTTACACAGCACTGTAAATATAATGAAAAACAAAAAAAATGTTATAGGTACTTTCCATAAAGCTAATATAAGTAAAAACTGAATGATGATCAACAATACTGCAAATAGTAATGTTAAAGTTTGATACAGATTATTAATAATCTGATTTACCGTATTTATCGGCATATAACATGCACTTTTTTTTCCCTTAAAATCAGGGGAAAATTGTGGGTGCGTGTTATACGCCGATCCCCACTGTCTGTGTGCCAAAAAACAGCGAGCGCAGCGAAAAAAAACGAGCGCCGACGGAAAAAAACGAGCGCCGCCGAAAAAGACCGAGCCGAGTGCTCGGCTCCACTCGCAGTCCCGCCGTCCCGCCACCCCGCCTCCCTGCTGAGGATGAGAAGCGAGCGCTTCCGAAAAAGACTGAGCCGAGTATACTGTGTACTCGGCTCGGCTCCGCTCGCAGTCCCGCCCAGCTCCTTTGATGGACATAACACTCCGTCCAATGGCAGGACTGGGCGGGACTGCGAGCGGAGCCGAGCCGAGTACACAGTATACTCGGCTCCGTCTTTCTCGGAAGCGCTCGCTTCTCATCCTCAGCAGGGAGGCGGGGCAGCGGGACTGCGAGCAGGGAGGCGGGGCGGCGTGACGAGCCGAGCACACAGGCTCTGTCAATCTCGGCGGCAGATTTAAATGGCGCAAACGGCACACGGCATTGGGCAAGGCTGCACTGGGCAAGGCTGCACTGGGCAAGGCTGCACTGGGCAAGGCTGCATTGGGCAAGGCTGCACTGGGCAAGGCTGCATTGGGCAAGGCTGCACTGGGCAAGGCTGCATATGACTAAGGGCAAGGCTGCTTATGACAATGGGCAAGGCTGCACTGGGCAGGGCTGCATATGACAATGGGCAAGGCTGAAAATGGCACTGGGCAAGCTGCAAATGGACACTGATCATTCTGCAATGATGGACAAGGCTACAGATGAACACTGATGAGGCTGCATTGATGGGCATTTAAATGTAAGTTTTTTTCCTTAAACTTCCCTCCTAAAAGTTTTTTTCCTTAAAATGCCCTCCTAAACTTGGGGTGCATGTTATACGCCGGCGCGTGTTATACGCCGATAAATACGGTAATTATTTATCAACTATGTGACTGATCAAGCATTTATAGAGAAAATGTTTTAGTGGAGCAGATTTTTCTACCCATGTAGCTGTGGTAAATAAAATCTATTATAAACCATGGTATGCAAATGGACAGTTGATCTCTGGGATAAAAAGTATGACTTGCTTTACCAGTTAACAAAAATCCTTAAAGCATTGGTTAAAGGGAGGTGGAAGAGGGATCATATTTTGTCAGCAGTAGGGCTTTAATTAAGGTTAAATCTGTGTAGTCAAAATGGCCAGTGAGATAACAGAAAAGGTAAACTCAATGTAGACAGAAATTATAGTTTTTAGTGATGAGCCAAACATGGTATGTATTTTATTGGGGAACCTCATGCACAAAACTAGTAAAAAAATTGTGAGGTCCCCCCAAAAATTCATACCAGACCCTGATCCAAGCATGTAACCTGGCAGGCCAGAAAAGTGGGCGCGCTTAAGTATTTGCCTTGTAGATGAGGACAAGGTTCTCTTCCTGACAACCCTTGCCCAGTGGTTGTGGGAGTCTGCGGGTAGGGGGCTTATTGGAATCTGGAATCCCTCTTTAACAATAAGGGGGCACCCAAATACCACCCCACCCATATGAATGAGAAAGATCTATATAGTACCTCTACTGATTCACAAAAAAAAATGAAACTAGGACAAAACAAAAACACAGTTTTTGGCTAGAAGAACCTCCCTACCCCCTCAAAAAAGTCCCACAATGTACATACATAGTCAATCATTTTTTCCAGAGATGTAAATCAATGTTAACCAGGATGCCCACCCTCTGCCGACCCACCAAAAGAAAAAAATACACCACCCACCAACACACATCTGCATCTGATGACTGCTTACCCACTACTAACAGCTCCACTGAATGACAGCTGATATGTAAAAGGAGCTGGGTCTCCCAGGTGACTTCATTAACCACTGACCACAGTTGGTGTCAGCTGGAAGTGCACATAAATTCAAAAAAACCTTTTGATGTCTTTCTTAGCAAAGAAAATGCACCAGGATATTAAAAATGGTGATGATATAAACACACACACACTGTTAGGACCTGGACTTGAACCTCTGCTGTGTCTGGCAATGACTCTACTTGCTAAGCCACCTGGAATGCTGGACAGGTCCTTAGACAATTCTTTGAATAATGCTGTCTTAAATCTTATTTGCCTTGGACTTGAACTCTTTGCTCCTCCCATGAACTTCCTGATTTAAGCCATGTCTCTGCACTTCTTGGTTGCCAGAATATTGTTCCTTCACCAGCCAATATCTCGCTCTTGTCTCTCCTGCTGCCGACCGTATCTTCACTACCATCTGTTACCAACATTTGGCTTGTTCCTCGACTACGCTTCTGCTTAATCCCAACCTGCAACTATTCGTTACCGACATTTGGCTTGTTCCTCGACTACGCTTCTGCTTAATCCCAACCTGCAACTATTCGTTACCAACATTTGGCTTGTTCCTCGACAACGCTTCTGCTTGATCCCTACCTGCTTTATCTGCTACTGAACCCTGGCTTGCTCACCTCCTGGTGGGGCTATACTGAGGACCGCGACCTGGTACTAACACGTAGCAAAGCCCATCTCCACCATCAGGAGCTATGGTGAATACCGGTTAGTACTTAGACCCCGCACCTCAGGTGAATCCGTGTCATCAGCCAGAGTGACCTGCGTGAATATCTGTTCCATTTGTCAGTGAATGCTGCTCCACTGCTATAGCTACTGGCCTCTGAGCTAGCCGCGGTTTTCCCCCCCCCGCTGGCGGCCGAAAAAGGGTTAAAACCACCCGTACAGCGTGGCTATAGCCGCGGTATAGCCACGCTGTCCCACTGATTTCAATGGGCAGGAGTGGTGAAGGAGCGGTGAATACACCGCTCCTTCACCGCTCCAAAGATGCGGCTTGCAGGAGATTTTTTCTTCTCCTGCCAGCGCACCACTTCAGTGTGAAAGCCCTCGGGCTTTCACACTGAACAAACAGCGGAGGCTGTTTAGGGGCGGTTTCGCAGGCGGTATTTTTAGCGCAATAACGCCTGCAAACCGCCCCAGTGTGAAAGGGGCCTAAGGCGGAATCAACCTTACATAAAACTAGAGAAATGCGAGTTTGAACAAACTCAGATCCAGTTCTTGGGATACATCATTTCTTCTGAAGGGGAAAGCAGAGTTGTATACGCCTGTCCCTAGGAATGTTTGGGAGATACAACAATTTGTTGGATTTGCCAATTTTTACAGAAGATTTATAAGGAATTTCTCCAAGGTAATTGCTCCAATTACACAGCTGACAAAGAAAGGGATGCTCATTTTGTGGTCACCTAAGGCACAGGCTGCCTTTAGTAAACTAAAAGCTCTCTTCACTTCTGCACTAATACTGGTACATCCGGATTCTGAACTACCTTTCATCATAGAAGTTGATGTTTCAGATTCTGCTGTGGGAGCTATCCTTTCTCAGCGAATTGGAGAAAAAAATGCAGCTTTATCCTTGTGCTTATTTCTCTCGACTGATGTCTTCAGCCAAGAAGAATTATAACATTGGAAACAAGGAGCTGCTGGCAATTAAGCAAGCATTTTCTGAGTAGAGGCATTTGCTGGAAGGGACTAAGCACCCTGTAACCTTTCTCACGGATCATAAAAATGTAGAATTTATTCATTCTGCCAAAAGGTTGTCTTCTAGACAAGCACGTTGGACCCTATTCTTCTCCAGGTTCAATTTTGTTATCTTGTACCGCCCTGGGTCAAGGAATGGTAAGGCTGATGCCCTCGCGGATGTTGTCTGGGCCTCTCCAGGAAAGCAACTCTGAATGTACGATGCTGCCTCAAAAGAACTTTCTAGGGGCCACAAGTTTTAAGACATTTTTAAATCTTCCCAAGGAGGGGTATGAGAATGACCCACTACTTAATCATCCTCCTAAGGACATAACCTAAAGTTCAACAATGGTTTTTGGACTCAAAGGCATGGCCTCTATGTACCTGAATCAGTTTGGGTAGAAGCCCTCAGGTTTGGTTCATGACTCTAAACTTGCTGGTCATTTTGGGGTTTTCTAAGACAGAACTCTTATGTTTCTTTTGGTGGCCTGAGTACAAGAAAGATGTCAAGAGTTATGTGGCTTTGTGTGTAACCTGTGCTTGCAATAAGACACCCCGATCTTCTCCTCTGGGGTTACTTCAACCACTGCCTGTTCCATTGGGGTCAATTTCAATTGGACTTTGTGGTCGACCTTCCCCTTTCAAAAGGGATGACCACTATCCTGGTAGTTGTTGACCGTCTAACTAAGATGGCTCATTTTATTCCAGTTAAGCAGGTAGCCTCTGCCGAACATACTGCAGAGTTAATGGTTCGATAAATTTTTAAATTACATGGAATTCCTGATGATGTGATGTCTGACAGAGGAGTGCAGGTTACCTCAAAATTTTGGCGAAGTTTTTGCTCAGCTTTGGGTGTAACAATTAATCTGTCCTCGGCTTTTCAGCTGCAGTCTAATGGTCCAACCGAGAGAACCAATCAAACTCTGGAGCAAAACCTTTGATGTTCTGTTAGTTATCTTCAGGATGATTGGGTGGACTATCTTCCTACAGCAGAGTTTGCTTAAAATAACGCTAAACATAGCTCCACTTGCCAAAGAGCCCTTTTAATAAACACTGGGTATCATCCAGTTTTTATTCCTGCTCAACTCCAATTCCTGCTGCTATCACCAGATTAACTTCATTACAGGAGATTCGGGAGAAATTGACTGATACATTGAAGGAGGCTCAGGAATATTACAAGAAGGCCAATGACAGACATCGTAGATTAATTTCCATCTTTCACGTAGGTGACAAAGTTTGGTTATCTACCAAAAATTTGAAGGATCATGTTCCATGTGCTAAGTTGGGTCGCCTAAAACTTCCTGACAATATGAGGATTCACCCTGTTTTTCATATATTGCTACTCAAACCGTTTAAGGAAAATCCTTTTTCTGGAAGAATTCGTCCTCCTCCTTCACCTGTTGAGGTACAGCGTGAAGAAGAATTTGTGGTGCAAACAATGCTTGACTCCAGGATCTTTAGGAACAAATTACAATATCCGGTTCAATGGGAAGGATAGGGCCAGAATTCTTGGGAGCCTGAAGAGAATGTTCATGCCTCTAGATTAACAAGGGGATTCCATCAATGGTTTCCTCTCAAACCTGGCCCTAAGAAGTCCAGGGGACATCCTGGGAGGAGGGGAGTACTGTTAAGACCTGGACTTGAACCTGGGACCTTTGCTGTGTCTGGCAATGACTTGACTTGCTGAGCCACCTGGAATGCTGGACAGTTCCTTAGACAATTCCTTGAATGATCCTGTCTTCAATCTTTTTTGGAAAAAAGAGATTAAGTTTGCGCAAACCTACATAGCACAATGTGTGATAAATTCAAATACTGCACATGCAAAAAAATATTGAGTCCATGTGGTGAATCATAAAAATGAAAATAAAAAATAAATAAAAAGGTGTTGACTTTCAAGTCCTCATGATGTTTGAAAAAAAAAAAAATATATATATATATATATATGTATGTGTGTGTGTGTGTATATATGTATGTATATATATATATATATATATATATATATATATATATATATATATATAATGGTGATATCAAACATTCAAGTAGAAATTTCTGGCTTCCAATTCAGTACTGATTCATAAGGGGGGGGGGGGGGGGGGCGCTTACCGGATAAGGTGGATCCCCAATTCCAGAGATCAGAAATGCTCAGCAACCTGGATATTCCTTCCAAGATACCTCCAGGACCTATTTAACTTCCAAAATCAATTTTGTTTACCAGGCAAAAGAAGAAGAACAAGCTTCATGGTGTAGTATTTCCGTTAAAAGCATTTATTGCAAAGACTTCCATGATACACGAACATCCACAAGCGATAAAGCGAATTTTGAAACAGCCATGGCTCAGGCCAGCCAGCTGATGTGTGGTGACGTCAGAGACTAATGCTCCACCCGACGCGTTTCCCCGTACAAGGCTTCAACTGGGAACAGAGCCTCCGTTCCCAGTCACCATTTATTATATATCAACGAATTTTGAAACAGCTGCGGCTCAGGCCAGCCAGCTGATGCGTGGTGACGTCAGAAACTAATGCTCCACCCGACGCGTCTCCCCATACAAGGCTTCAACTGGGAACAGAGCCTCCGTTCCCAGTTGAAGCCTTGTACGGGGAAACGCGTCGGGTGGCGGCTTGTTCTTCTTCTTCTTTTGCCTGGTAAACAAAATTGATTCTAGGAGATAAATAGGAAGATTGTCTATTGCGGTGTGGAAGCATTGCATGCAACAGCTATCTGCCATATCGGGAGGTATACTGTTCCGGGAAGCGCATTGAGAGGAACACCTATGATTGATTGGATCCATTACTAAGCGCGTGTCACATCGGTCCTGGAGGTATCTTGGAAGGAATATCCAGGTTGCTGAGCCTTTCTGATCTCTGTAATTGGGGATCCACCTTATCCGGTAAGCGGCACCCCCTTATGAATCAGTACTGAATTGGAAGCCCGAATTTCTACTTGAATGTTTGATATCACCATTATATATATATATATATATATATATATATATATATATATATATATATATATATATATAATTTCCAAACGGACTTGAAAGTCAACACCTTTTTATTTATTATTTTTTTATTTTTTATCTTCATTTTTATGATTCACCGCATGGACTTGAATGTCAATATTTTTTTGCATGTATCCGTATTTGATTTTATCACACATTGTGTTATGTAGGTTTGCGCAAACTTTATCTCTTTTTTCCATTATCTGTGAGCTGTATATTCAGGCTAATTAAGTTGCAGCACCTACACTTAATCACATCACCAATCACGGTTAAGAAATGAACCCCTCATTGTCAGGGCATGGCTCAGCCCTTCCTTCTCTGAGCTGGCCGCTCAGCTGTCGGCTAATTGCCAGCTCCCACCTCTCTCCACAGTTACCCAGCTGTTGTTGATTCTGCTCGTCAATCCTGCCTACTTAAAGTCGTCCAGCTCACTTGATCTCTGCCTTCGCCTTTGTCAACATCACATCAGACTTGCTCCTGCGTTCCTGTTGAAGACTTCCTCGGCTGACGTTCCTTCTGGCTCCTGATCCTGCTTGCTGTACTACTATGCTTATCTCTGGCTCTCTGACATTTGCTTGGCTGACTACCAGATCCGGTTACTGAACTCTGGCTTGTTTTGACTACGCTTACTCTGTTTACCTTATTATTATTATTAAACAAGTGCGATTTAACTTTACTTCTGCCTCGGTCTGATTCATGGTTCCTGATACTTATATATATATATATATATATATATATATATATATATATTGTAATAGTGAGAGTCCCTGTCACTGTGAAAAGGGATGGAAAATGGACACAGAGCTTGCATGTCAGTTGACTGCAGTGCTACAGAGCATAGCTTTGAAAGGGAGAAAACTGTGTTGGCAGCTTTCTCCAGGTTTTGCTATGTTCCAATGGGGCTCTGTAGTTTGGAGATTCCGCAGAGACTTGGGTGGGATGGGATCTTTAACCCTGTGTCCATGTCTTATGGAGAGCCAGCAGGTTGTGTGCCCAGGTGCACACAGCCCATATAACGAGGGGATAGTGAGAGCAGAGAGTGGAGGAAGGTGGAGTGTGTGCAGCTTGCTGCTGCAAGACAGACCTGTGTCTGAAAAGCTGTCTGCCCTATGTGTGACTACATCCCTGGTAAGAGGGGACTTGGTGTCTGAAGGACTGGGAAGGTTGGGATGGCTAGAAGGGCCTATGAGACCAGAGAAGGGTCTGGAAGGCTGGGAGAGCCGAGGCGACTTGCAAGTCCAAGGGGGCTGAAGGAAGTCCTGAAGTCTGGGGGACAGTAAGCAAACCCAGGGGTCTGGAGAGTTCTGTTGAGGCCAGGAGTAGGCTGGTTCAGCGGGGAACGGCAAGGCAAAGTAAGCCTAGGAGCCAGGGGGCTTGGCATTTTCGGTTGTATGAATTTACTGAAGAAGAACCCCTATGTGGGAAATCCTGTGTATAAACTTTTATTTTGTTCCTGTGAATAAAAATGGGCTGCCATGCCCTCAAACCTGATAACTGACTGCTGTGGACTCACTACGTGAAGATGCATCTGTCACTGAGCTAAATACCCCAATATTACAAGTGGTGTTCGAATGCGGGCCAACAGACGGTGAAATCCGGGTCTCTGCGCAAGTAGTGAGTCATTTCAGGAATTGCTGCTGTGTGTGGCAGCCAGGCAAACTGCATTGCGCAGGAGTTAAATTGATGAACTGTGTTGAATACAGGTGGTGCACCTGTGGAAGTGAGCTCAGCGTGGCCTGAGAAGATGTCTCCACCTAGGAGGGCCAGTCCAGAAGGCCAAGTGATGTGCGATACAGTGAATGAATGGTTCAAGCGGAATCGCAAAGAGTGGGCCGCAGAGCAAGGGGCTGAGATTGTGGCCTCTGACTATGTGCAACCCATGCTACCTACAGAGGAGGTTGGGGACTTCCTGAAAAAATTTGAAAAAGTCGCTGTAAGGAGAAAATGGCCTAGGGACCAGTGGCCAAAATTGCTGCAACCCTTGTTACTGATAGAGTTCCGGTCGGTTTACCATTTGATGGATTGGGACCAGGATGACTACTGCAAGTTTAAAGAGGAAATTCTTCTTAGAGGAGTGTTCCAGCGTATCATGGGCCGCCAGCAATGCTCCAGGATGGGAGAGGTGTCACCGGAAGACCAAGATTTTGGAAATACAGAGAAACGCAAAGTTTCGTGTCATGGCCGCTTAGGGAAAGTGGTGAGCTCAGAAAGGAGGGTGCAACAGTCTACATCCTGCATGAGGTATAGCCAACCGGTTTTGGAGTGCAAGTCTGCTGTTACCCCTAGCAACAGGAATCTTGTGTTGCCTACAGGGGGCATCAGTGGGTCTAGAAAGGCTGCAGTGTTGCTCCGTGACCACATGGGGGCGTCAGCCTGTGGAGACACCACAGATGAAAGACATGGCACTCAAGTGAAGGCTATGACACCAGCTGCAGGAACTGGTAAGACTGTTTCAGTTTATGATGCTAAACCCGGTGAAGTGGGAGTATGTCCAGTGGGGAGATCCGCAGTACAAATGGACATAGACTTGCTGCAGTGTGCTACCCAGAGCAGTGGGGTGGCACAGCGTAAAGCCCAACTAGCTGCAGGGCTAAAGACTGGAAAGAACAGGGGAACTCTGCAAGTGCCTGCTATAATCCAACAGATGGCTGGGAAAATTGGGCTAGGGGTGACCAAAACAGTGCTGGTGCCATGTTCCCTAGTTACAGGTGCTGCAGGGCTGCCCAGGGAAACTTCCAAGTAGCTCGCAGTGACAGAGCAGAGAGTTTCCCAGGTCAGCTATGGAGCTGCCCAAATAGGTAAGAGTGCCCCTTTACAGAGAGCAGGCCCTGTGAAGAGTCACTCAGAGGTTATGGTGGCTCATAGACCACCCATAAAAACGGCAGTTGTGTCTACATGCAATGAGAATGCTAATAATCTTGCTGACAAAAGTGTTACTATTGGTAAAGGTGATGTGGATTGTAATGGCATTAAAACATGTATTTCTTGTAATGTCATATCTGAGAGTGAGGTTGGTAATGTGTTCACTGCCAATGATGAGAGTAGATCTCACGTGATAGGCAGAGGCACAGGATTGTCCATGGAGGTCTCAGGGGGTCTCCATGTGATGGAGCCAGAGTCTGTCCAGGATGGCTCTGGTTCTACTCTGGTGGAACAAGGTTGGACTGAGTCTCACAGTGAGTGTGTGTGGGCACAGCCCCACAACCCTAAGTGTAGCCCAGTTGGCAAGGGTTAATTCAGCCTGTAAAAGCTGAGAGTTCAAAGCTAGATATGTTTGTAGCGCCACCAGAGCAAGGTGGTCAAAATAAGGTATTGCACATTGCCTTGGTTGAGGATGCAATCTCTCACGTTGATGTGAGTAAAAAAATATTGTCACAATGTGAGGTAGATAGAAGTGACAAGTGTGCTGTTTTGGCTAGTGAATCCCAGGTTCCTGTGGGGCCTTCTAGAGCAGCTGATGCAGCGCTGTGGAGCACTGGTGATGGAACCACAAGGGACTGGGATGATTGGTGCAAGGAAACACTTGCAGCGCTAGACCAAGTGACAAAGAATTACGAAACAATCATGTGTAACAAAGGTGTGGACAGAACACCTGCTATGCCAAATGGACGGATCACAGAATGGCCGGTGCTCAAGAGTACGCTAGCCCCTGTAAAGACTGATGCCCTCCAGTCTGAAGGAACGGTTCTGGGCGCAGGCATGGCAGATGGGTTGTCCACAGCCCAGCAACTAAGTAATAGCAAGTGTCAAGGTGACAATGTGACTATTGTTGAGTTGGAGGAGAAGAGGAGACATGTGGCTGACAGTGCTCCAGGGGAGCAACAGGCAGTGATGGTGGGTACCTCAAAGGAGGTGGAGGTCTCTTCCAAGGTCTCAACCTCTCAGACTACAGTGGATGAGCCCCTCCATGTCTCAGAGGAGGGAAAGGTCCCTAAAGAGGTCACAAATTTAAACATGGAATGTATAGACATAACAGAAACTTTACTTGAAATGCTGAAGTTGGCAAAAACACACTCACTGTACACTTGGGTGTCTCCATCGCGGTCAGACCAGGTGGTCCTGCATAGTACCAATGGGTGGAGCCAAGTGATACAGGCAGTGCTGGAAAACCTTGCCCAAGAGTGGAATTGGTGGAACCAATGTTTATTAACCATTTGGCACAGGATCTCTCGATTCCCTGTGAGGGTACTTCCAGTTGTTGATTGGTATGGAAGTCACTCAGGGGAACTGTTGGAGATATCAGAGGTCTCTCCGCCTGGTGCAGTGACTGAGAACATCTGTGCTGGTGTGGTCCGAGGTGCGGCTGAGCAGTGGTCAGTAGAGGGCGCAGCTACTGTCTCACCTGCTAGACCTCATGACAAGGAAGGGCCCAGAATGAACGAGGCAGTAGTGGAGATGCTTTCTGTCACTGGCCAAGAGATACAGGTTAAGGTACCCGGAGACACTGTGGGAGAAAGTGCTGAAGGTATTGGTTGCTGTAGCAATGTAATGTGTACACCAGTTGGCATTATTGCAGGAGGAATGATTTGTGCTTGGGTCAGTGTTATTTGTTAGGACAGCCGCCCATGGAGCGTTGGACAGCAGGTGAGGTGGAGCTTGGTGATAGTTCCATGGAGCATAGTCACTCTCCTGTGTGTGGTCCCTCCTCAGGACGGGTCCTAACAAACTCTGAAAAAAGCACTGATGGTATTGGAAGTTGGGATCTCAAAATTGGTGATCTGCTAATGATTGGTGCTGTTAATAATGATATGGTTGCCGTGGATAACCAGAGAGAGGTATTAGGACCTATAGTGAAGGTTAAAGCTGAGGTCAGTGAGTTGAAAGGAAGAATCAGGGAAAGCAGAGTTTCCCCAAGAAAAATGAATAAGCCCAGGGACCCAAAAAGAAGAGGGAGAAGGCTGAGGATGGGAAAATATAGGACCCTGTTAAGATCCAGGGTGGAACGTACCTGGAAGCGCACCCGAAAAAAAGGTTGGGCCTACGTGGCTGACAGCCAGCACAGAGGTGTCCCAACCATGTCGGGTGCTGGTGTTCCTCCCTCCGGATCGAAATAAAGGGGGGGGGGGGGGATATGTAATAGTGAGAGTCCCTGTCACTGTGAAAAGGGATGGAAAATGGACACAGAGTTTGCATGTCAGGTGACTGCAGTGCTACAGAGCATAGCTTTGAAAGGGAGAAAACTGTGTTGGCAGCTTTCTCCAGGTTTTGCTATGTTCCAATGGGGCTCTGTAGTTTGGAGATTCCGCAGAGACTTGGGTGGGATGGGATCTCTAACCCTGTGTCCATGTCTTATGGAGAGCCAGCAGGTTGTGTGCCCAGGTGCACACAGCCCATATGAGGGGCTAGTGAGAGCAGAGAGTGGAGGAAGGTGGAGTGTGTGCAGCTTGCTGCTGCAAGACAGACCTGTGTCTGAAAAGCTGTCTGCCCTGTGTGTGACTACATCCCTGGTAAGAGGGGACTTGGTGTCTGAAGGACTGGGAAGGTTGGGACAGCTAGAAGGGCCTGTGAGACCAGAGAAGGGTCTGGAAGGCTGGGAGAGCCGAGGCGACTAGCAAGTCCAAGGGGGCTGAAGGAAGTCCTGAAGTCTGGGGGACAGGAGAGTCTGGAGAGTTCTGTTGAGGCCAGGAGTAGGCTGGTTCAGCGGGGAATGGCAAGGCAAAGTAAGCCTAGGAGCCAGGAGGCTTGGCATTTTCGGTTGTATGAATTTACTGAAGAAGAACCCCTGTGTGGGAAATCCTGAGTATAAACTTTTATTTTGTTCCTGTGAATAAAAATGGGCTGCCATGCCCTCAAACCTGATAACTGACTGCTGTGGACTCACTACGTGAAGCTGCATCTGTCACTGAGCTAAATACCCCAATATTACAATATATATATGTATGTATGTATGTATGTATGTATGTGTATATATATATATATATATATATATATATATATATATATATATATATATATATATATATATATATATATATATTAAATTCTTGTTTCAGCAGTTTATTTGCTGTTTTCCAAGAGTTATGCAGCGTACACACGATCAAAAGACCGATGAGAGCTGGTCGGAAAATGTGACCATGTGTATGCTCCGAATTCAAGCCAGCATAAGATTGAGAGCATGTTCTCAATTTTTCGGTCGGAAAAAGTTACTATCCAAAAATGCCAGTCTGTAGCAATTCTGACGAGCAAAATTCCTACACATGCTCGGAAACAATTCGACGCATGCTCGGAAGCATTGAACTTCATTTTCTCGGCTTGTCATAGTGTTGTATGGCACCGCGTTCTTGCCGGTCGAAAGTTCAGCGAACTTTTGTGTGACCGTGTGTATGCAAGGCAAGCTTGAGTGGAGTCCCGTCGGAAAAGCCATCATATCTTTTTCTGACCAAAATCCCGATTGTGTGTACGCGGCATAAGAGGCAGCGCAGGTTTTTCCCATTATCCTTGAATCTTATTTGCCTTGAACCTTGAACTCTTTGCCCTTCCCATGAACTTCCTGATTTAAGCCATGTCTCTGCACTTCCTGGTTGCCAAAATATTGTGCCTTCACCAGCCAATATCTTGCTCTTGTCTCTCCTGCTGCCGACCGTATCGTCACTACCATCCGTTACCGACATTTGGCTTGTTCCTCGACTATGCTTTTGCTTAATCCCAACCTGCAACTATTTGTTACCGACATTTGGCTTGTTTCTCGACTATGCTTCTGCTTGATCCCTACCTCCTTATATCTGCTACTGGACCCTGGCTTGCTCACCTCCTGTGGGGCTATCCTGAGGACCGTGACCTGGTACTAACATGAAGCAAAACCCATCTTCATCATCAGGAGCTCTGGTGAATACCGGTTAGTACTTAGACCCCGTACCTCAGATGAACCCGTGTCATCAGTCAGAGTGACCTGCATAAATATCTGTTCCATTTGTCAGTCAGTGCTGCTCCACTGCTATAGAGAGCTGGCAAATCAGTGTTGGTGAGAGATACTGTTTATTTTATTTATTTTGAATTTTTATCATTGATACAATTTCCTCCACAACAGTGCCCAGCTTCCCATGCCTTTTTGCTTGACAATATCTGGTTTATTAGCGCTACAAAAAGCCAGAATTGAATAAGATGATTCTCCCTACAGACTCCAATAAGCTTCACTGCAATGCATGCAATCATCAGGCAAGAGTAGTAAACCGTTATCGAACCAATTAGAAAACCTACTACCAGAAAGACCAAAATGTATTTATAGGAAAACCGTAACAATAAGAGATAAGCTGGTTAAAAACATAGTGGACCCTCCAACAACAAAAAAATGATCCTTCTTTAATGAGACCGAATTCTTTCTGTGCAAAGAATGCTATGCCTAGCATAAGTTCCTGAATCCCCCCGTATAGTATTTACGCTCTTTTTTATTTTTTATTAATGACATCAAAACAGCAAACAACCCCCCAAACAACAAACAATTCAAGCCCCAACTTTAGGGAGAAGAGGAGGCACATCCCCTCCCCCTCCCATAAGGGTCAACTCCTCCCCCTCTTCCCCCCTCAGGTGTCCCACCATTGAAACTCAGACCATAGGTAGTGGGATAGAGTGCGAGCACCCAGATCCCCCTCAATTTCCATATTTTCAGTGTAGTGCACGCATACTCTCAACCTCCAGTGTCACCTCTCCAGCTGGTTCTCGCTCTTAACTTTGTTTGCCACTCTGAGCCCCATCCTCCAATGTATTATTTGAGTCAGCCCACCTAAACCATACCTTCCTGAACTTCTTGGAAGCCCCCTTGGCCTCATACGTCATCCAATATAGAAGCACATCAGCATTCACTATCTTTACCCACATTCCTAATGTCAATTGTTCGTCATAAATCCATCTCCGGGTGATAAGTTTTTGCACTCCAAAGTATAGAAGCCTGACGAACAACTTAGTATGTACATTTACCTCCTCTTGGTCAAAGACACCCAGGAGGCAATGTAAGGGAGAACATATGTTAGGAAGGGCAAAGTTATCAGAGATGAGTTCAGTCAGGGGCGGGCCCCCTGCTGGCCCCCAGGCCCTCGGACAGTGCCCGATATGCCCGAATGGTCAGTCCGCCCCTGACCACTTTATAATATCGCTGAGTATCTCGTGCCCTATTCATATATTTAGCCAATGGGGACACCGTCTATGGAAACTCTGCCATAGCGGTAGCTATATGCCTGTTAAGGATGAATGGGTATGATAGACAGAGATACACGAGCAGGGCCGGCGCTACCTATAGGCAATGTAAGAGTCAGCCTAGAGCGGACACCAGGGTCGCCAGAGGTGCCTCCTTCTCATTGGCCGACTGTGCAGGACAGCCTGAGAAGGAAAGGGGACTCTCTCTCTATGGACAGTCCTGTAGGGACCCCCTCCCTGTGTCTCCCCAGAAATTAGGGAAGTTGCCCGGATCCGGCTGTCTGTCCTTCCCTCCCCCTCCACCCAGGGTGACAGGCAGGGAGGTGGCTCGTGTCTGCAGTATTTCCCCTCCCTTCCCCCAGTACAGAGGATCCTGGCGGAGCGCCCAGGAGGAGGAGTCTGATCCCCCGAGCACCAGGTGAGGCCTACACAGCACCCGGGACACCGATCTGAAGACTGCTTTCCCCGTGATCTACATGCGGCTTGTAGAATGTGGCTAGCCCCAGTTTTCTACTGGCCCCCATGGCCCTTCTGTTCCTGGTCTGGTCCTCGGATCGCCTGGCCGATGCCTGCAGCTGCTCCCCGTGCACCCCTAGCAGGCCTTCTGCAATGCCAACATAGGTGAGGCCTGCCTGCCTGCATACTGCCATAGCCTGTCCATATACAACCCTACCATGTCCGTATACTGTCCTAGTCTGTCAGTATACTGCCCTAGCCTGTCCGTATACTACCATAGCATGTCTGTATACTGCCCTAGCCTGTCCGTATACTGCCCTAGCCTGTCCGTATACTGCCCTAGCCTGTCCGTATACTGCCCTAGCCTGTCCGTATACTGCCCTAGCCTATCCGTATACTGCCCTAGCCTATCCGTATACTGCCCTAGCCTATCCGTATACTGCCCTAGCCTATCCGTATACTGCCCTAGCCTATCCGTATACTGCCCTAGCCTATCCGTATACTGCCCTAGCCTATCCGTATACTGCCCTAGCCTATCCGTATACTGCCCTAGCCTATCCGTACACTGCCCTAGCCTGTCCATATACTACCCTAGCATGCCTATATACTACCCTAGCCTGTTCATATACTACCCTAGCATGCCTATATACTACCCTAGCCTCTTCATATGCTACCCTAGCCTGTCTATATACAACCCTAGCCTGTCTATATACTACCCTAGCCTGTCCAGAATACCTGTGGACCACGGCTGGCATGAGGAAGCAAGCCGGTGCTGTCACCATTTGTTTTCAGGCTGGGTCCAGAGGTGCAGGTGCAGGCCTGCGGACCATGGCTGAATAAATAGGTGGAGAGGTACCGCAAAAATCTCCAACCCCAGCCACCTCCACCGCATACATGGGTAGGGCAAAGGAGGTTGCAAAATAAGGTTTCGTCTAGGGTGTCAAAAATCCTTGCACCAGCCCTGTACATGAGTGTATCTGCTGCCAGACCAATGCAGACTGGTATCCATGGGAACGACAGAGTGACATAATTTAAGGACTTGAATCCACTCAACTCCATCCCTGATGAAGTCACGTGTGTTGTGACTCAATACATTGGGTGGAGCTGGGTGACGCCAACCTCCGTGTCTCGGCCGGACCGGAGGTGTACTGTGCTGGATACCCCTTTTTGTAAATGTGAGTGTTGCTTTTTATCTTAATAAAACATACAATGGTTTTACACTATGGGAGATTCTTTTACCTACATGTGATGTAACGTGGGAGCAATTGGAGAGGAGCCACCAGAGAGGACACACAGGCAGTGTGTCGTTATCAGTTATTAGCACGAAGGAGAGATGTTCTAACAAGCGTGTTTGATCAATATGAGAATGTAGATCAAACCTTGAGGTGAGCTGCTACCCTTACTAACAATTACACTACATGGTGGATTTTATTAGCATTGGATATAAAGGGTGACACATAGTTACAGTGAGTTAAAAAAGTATTTAATCCCCTGATGGTTTTGTAAGTTTGCCCACTGACAAAGAAATGATCAGTCTAATTTTAATGGTAGGTTTATTTTAACAGTGACAAAAAAGTTATAAATTGATTTGCATTTTAATGAGTGAAATAAGTATTTGATACCCTATCAATTAGCAAGATTTCTGGCTCCTAGGTGTCTTCTATACAGGTAATGAGCTGAGATTAGGAAAACTCTCTTAGACCCGTTTCTCACTGGGGCAATTTTCAGGCGATTTAGCGTTAAAAAAAGCGACTGAAAGAAGCTTCATCTGCAATCCCAATGTAAAAGCCTGAGCCCTTTCACACTGCCAGCGCCTGAAAAACGCTGGTAAAGTGCCGCTTTAGTCCCCTTTCACACTGGGGCGTTTTTCGGGCGCTGGCAGTGGGAAAGGGCTGGGGCCATCATCGCACCCAGCCCGGTGGCAAAAACACGAAAGCGCTGCAAAGAAGCTGCTTGCAATACTTTTTTTGACGCCCTGCCAGCGCAGCGCCCCAGTGTGAAAGCACTCGGGCTTTCACATTGGGATTGCAGATGAGGCTTCTTTTCAGGCGCTTTACAGGCACTTTTTTTAACGCTAAAGCGCCTGAAAAACGCTCCAGTGTGAGAGGGGTCTCAGTGTGAAAGCACTCGGGCTTTCACATTGGGATTGCAGATGAGGCTTCTTTTCAGGCGCTTTACAGGCACTTTTTTTAACGCTAAAGCGCCTGAAAAACGCTCCAGTGTGAGAGGGGTCTCAGTGTGAAAGCACTCTGGCTTTCACATTGGTATTGCAGATGAGGCTTCTTTTAGGCGCTTTACATGCGCTTTTTTTTTAACGCTAAGGGGTCTTAAAGGGAGTGGTCCCAATCTCAGATTGCTTCTGTGGACAGGTGTCTTTAATGCAGGTAACAATCAATCAGATTCAAATCTCTCCACCGTGACCAAGACCAAAGAGCTGCCCAAGGATGTCCAGGACAAGATTGTAGACCTACACAAGGCTGGAATGGGCTACAAGGCTTGGTGAGAGGATGACAACAGTTGGTGTGATTATTTGCAAATGGAAGAAACACAAAATAACTGTTAATCTGCCTCGGTCTGGGGCTCCATTCATGATGTCATCTCATGGAGTTTCAATGATCATGAGAATGGTGAGGAACCAGCTCAGAACTACACGGGAAAATCTTGTCAATGATCTCAAGGCAGCTGGGACCATAGTCACCAAGAAAACAATTGCTAACACACTACGCCGTGAAAGACTGAAATACTGCAGCACCCGCAAGGTCCCCCTGCTCAAGAAAGCACATGTACAGGCCCATCTAAAGTTTGCTAATGAACATCTGAATGATTCAGAGGAGAACTGGGTGAAAGTGTTATGATCAGATGAGACCAAAATCGAGCTCTTTGGCATCAACTCAACTCGCCTTGTTTGGAGGAGGAGGAATGCTGCCTATGACCCCAAGAACACCATCCCCATCGTCAAACATGGAGGTGGAAACATTATGCTTTGGGGGTGTTTTTCTGCTAAGGGGACAGGACAACTTCACTGCATGAAAGGAACAATGGACAAGGCCATGTACCATCAAATCTTGAGTGAGAACCTCCTTCCCTCAGCCAGGGCATTGAAAATGGGTTGTGGATGGGTATTCCAGCATGACAATGACCCAAAACACAAGGCCAAGGCAACAAAGGAGTGGCTCAAGAAGAAGCACATTAAGGTCCTGGAGTGTCCTAGCCAGTGGAGGGAGCTGAAGGTTTGAGTTACCAAATGTCAGCCTTGAAACTTTAATGACATGGAGGGGATCTGCTAAGAGGAGTGGGACAAAATTCCCTCCTGTGATGTGCGCAAACCTGGTGGACAACTACCAGAAACATCTGACCTCTGTGATTGCCAACAAGGGTTTTGCCACCATGTACTAAATCATGTTTTGTGAAGGGGTCGAATACTTATTTTAGTCATTAAAATGCAAATCAATTTAGAACTTTTTTGAAATGCGTTTTTCTGGATTTTTTTGTTGTTATTCTGTCTCACACTGTTAAAATACACCTACCATTAAAATTATAGACTGACTATTTCTTTGTCAGTGGGGAAACGTACAAAATCAGCAGGGGATCAAATACTTTTTTACCTCACAGTGAGGAAAAAAAGTATTTGCAGATCGTCTCCAAGTCGTTAAAGGGAAAGTTCACCTTTACCGCAAAACTGCCTATGCAGGTAAGGGGCATCTGTAGATAAAAATAAACTGTGCAGCTCTGACTAAAGTTGAATAATGCCCTTGCTATAGGTGTAGGCCATTTACATACCTTTTATGAAGCCTGACTGGGATACTCCCAGGATGTTGCCAAGCGAGGCCTAGTCATCACTGCTTACATCCACCATCACAGGAGTGAGCTTTCAAATGCTGAGCTCAGAGCTACTGCATCAGAGGAGAGAAAGAGCATATGAGGGGGTTTGAATGAGAGAAAAAGCTCACTCCTATAATGGTGGAGGTAAGCAGTGACGACTAGGCCTCACTTAGCAACGTCCTGGGAGTATTCCAGTCAGGCTGCATAAGGTATGTAAATGGCCTACACCTATAGCAAGAACATTATTCATCTTTAGTCAGAGCTGCACAGTTTGTTTTAATCTACAAACATCCCTACCATGCATAGGCAGGTTTTTTGTAAAGGGAAACTATCCTTTTAAGGTTTCGAGGCTGGCGTTTGGTAACTCGAATCTTTAGCTCCCTCCACATATTTTCTATGGGATTAAGGTCTGGAGACTGGCTAGGCCACTCCAGGACCCTTATGTGCTTCATCTTAAGCCACTCCTTTGTTGCCCTGGCCATGTGTTTTGGGTCATTGCCATGCTGAAATACCCATCCACGACCCATTTTCAATGCTGAGGGAGGGAGGGAGGTTTCCATAGAAGCAGGAGCAGAAAAACACTCAAAGCATAATGTTTCCACCTCCATGATTGACGATGGGGATGGTGTTCTTGGGGTCATAGGCAGCATTCCTTCTCCTCCAAACACGGCGAGTTGAGTTGATGCCAAAGAACTCGCTTTTGGTCTCATCTGACCACAACACTTTCACCCAGTTCTCCTGTGACTCTTTCAGATGTTCATTAGCTTCAGACGGGCCTGTACATGTGCATTTTTGAGCAGGAGGACCTTGCGGGCGCTGCAGGATTTCAGTCCTTCACAGCGTAGTGTGTTGCCAATTGTTTTCTTGGTGACTATGGTCCCAGCTGCCTTGAGATCATTGACAAGATTCCCCCGTGTAGTTCTGGGCTGATTCCTCACCGTTCTCATGATCATTGAAACTCCACAGGGTAAGATCTTGCATAGAGCCCCAGATCAAGGGAGATTGACAGTTATTTTGTATTTCTTCCATTTGTGAATAATCACACCAACTGTTGTCACCCTCTCACCAAGCCCTGTAGTCCATTCCAGCCTTGTGTAGGTCTACAATCTTGTCCCTGACATCCTTGGACAGCTCTTTGGTCTTTCCATGGTGGAGAGATTGGACCCTGATTGATTGCTTCTGTGGACAGGTGTCTTTTATACAGGTAACAAGCTGAGATTAGGAGCCCTCTCTTTAAGAGAGGGCTCCTAATCTCAGCTCGTTACCTGTATAGAAGATGCCTGGGAGCCAGAAATCTTGCTGATTTATGGGGGATCAAGTACTTATTTCACTCATAAAAGCGGTGTTCTGGCCAAAACTTAACTTTTTAGATAAAAATACCCCTTTAATACTCATGCTTAGTATATTTCAGTAAAGCTATGCTGTGTACTAAGGTCCGTTTAGAATTTTTGCAGCATTGTATTCTTACTTTTTGAAGTCCCAGCAGACTGCGGCCACCTCCTGCATGGGCATCTGAAGCCGCAGAGTATCTCTTCCTGTATTCCGTGCATGCTGGATACCCAGCATGCACCTGCCGATCTCACGCATGCGCAGTGCAGCGCAAGCAGTATAATAGCTTGTAGGTCGGCTTTGTCTATTGCCTCCTGGGATTGATGACACACATCTCCCATAAAAAGATTTTTTATGGGATTTCAATTTACCTATGTTTTAAACAAATAATAATTGGGGACTATTTGCACACTTTCAAACAAACACTGTTTGCTGTCAGGTTGTTTGGTTTGAGGCATGTGTTTTTTTGCACATTAAACTGTTTTTGTCTGGATACACCTATATACATATAAAAGGGAAGGTTTGCTCGGGCCTGCAGCACACCGCTCAGCGCCAAATGGATAGATCAATGTCCAAAAATAAGGTTGCCCACTTTCTGGGATAGAAAAGGTTTTTTTAGTTGTAGAAGATGTCGGGCTTGCAGAGAGGTCAACAGGCCCCTTAGGGCTGTGGAAAATTTTATGTCGACTTCTAATGGTAGGGAATTCGCTATTGGTGAATTCATCACATGCAATACCTCGCATGTGGTCTATGCCCTTCAATGCCCGTGCGGTCTGATCTATATTGGACGCACAAAAAGGCTTTTGAGAATAAGAATTGCAGAACATATAGCCAACATCAAACTGGGCTTTAAAGACCACAACGTGTCTCTCCATTTTAAGCTTATGCACAATCAGGACCCGTCGGGTCTTAAGTTTTGGGGCATTGACCACCTCAAGCCGAAATGGAGGGGTTCCAATCTGGTCCGTGATCTCTCAAAAAGAAAGACCCAGTGGATATTTTTGGTGGATACTTTATCGCCAAAGGGGTTAAACGTTGACCTAGACATCAATTGTTTTATCAGTGATTCTTAAATGTAATTTTTTTTATTATTTTTTGTAGCAATCTTAACGATGACAGTGTTTATTATTTGAGCAATGATTATCTCTTGAATAGAGTTTTTTAACTAATGTCAATTATTTATTTATAATGTCAACTATCTACTATGACCCCCACTATGATGCTTATTATCTATGTGTGAGACATTTTGCCATTTTCGAATGAAATATTTTTATTGACGCATATGTTTAAATGCTTTTTAGTTTATATTAATCAGTCTAAACCTGACCTACATACCCTTTTATGAGCATGTGTTTTTTAATGCATACTGTCCAATGATTTGCGCTTGAAAATATTTATGCAATCATAGTTTGCAAGTTTTTATTACACCATTATGATCTTACTATGTTTATTTTTATTGTTTCTATAGTTCATGTAACCATGTCTATTTTAATCAACTGCAGCGACATCCGTTTGTTTATTATTACGTATGCCGGCTGGTGACTTTATAGGCATGTGCGTTGTGTGGGTTTATGAGATGAGCGATCGCTCATGGATCCTGGCACATCGTCACTGTCACCTGATATGTGCAGTGAGGTTGAGTACGCCCCCTCTTCTCCTTGTGCTGAGCCGCCGCTGAGTTCCCTGTCTGACGTCGTGCGCCTGACGTCGGCTGGATGCTCTGTGATTGGTGGTTAGGATTGGGGCGGGCGATATAAACCTCTCAGTACGCCGTGTAGCCACGCCCTCTGTCGAAGTCAGGATATGACGAAACGCGTCGGGGCGTGGCTTACACGACGCCGGAAGTGAGGTATGCGTTCCACCACAGCCTGATCCACAACCAGGAAGTGATTTGTTCCCCTGGATACCGAACCGGCTGATCTTCGGAACGGTGATACGCAATACTTCTATTTTCTTGATTGACTGCTTTTATTTTGTACGTATATTGGTTGAGGGGTGTTTTGTGAAGATTGTGGGGTTCATCTTAATAAACAGAATTACGCTATGTGCACACTTTTTTTCTCTTTGTTATCTATCTGTTTGGAGTTGTGACCCCCCCTGAACCCCCTGGAGTGGTACTGAGAGAGATGTGTTAAGGAGATCTTTTTCTCTTGGAGGCTTATTTAACTTGCAGATTTGGTGAGTTTGATCCCCTAGGGGAAGAGTGTCAACACAGGGTGAAATCCTACTGACCGGAGGAAGGCGCACACTGTGATACAGCTGTATTATCACTTATGGACATTTTTCTGATCACTTCACAGACTCTTCACCTCTCTGTTTAATTACTTTTGTGCGTAGTTGGCCGCATGATTTTTATTTATATGTTTTTGCTCAACAATAGCGCTGTTTGTAGTGTATGTTTACTTGAATTGTTTATATATACATGTATTAATATGAATTTTGAGGTAATTTCGATAATTAATCTTTCTACCTTAATCTCACTTTTTGAATATACTACACAGCACGGAGAGCACTATTTAATATTGAAGTTCTATCATTTACCTACATGAGAATATGCAATATATATTGGCTTGAGTATTGATACATTTATTCTTTGTTACACCAATTAAAGTGATTGTAAAGTCTTGTTTTAAAAAATCATTAAATTAACAAACATGTTATACTTACCTCCTCTGTGCAGTTGGTTTTGCACAGAACAGCCTGGAACCTCTTCTTCTTGGGACCCTCTTTGCTGCTCCTGGCCCCATCCCTCCTATCAAGTCCCCCCACAGTCAGCAGATTCTTATGGGGGCACTGGAGCCGAGTCACAGCTCCCTGTGTCTATTCAGACATGAAGCCGTGCTGGGGCAGCTGCTACACACAAGATTTTTTATCTTAATGCATAGTGGCAGTCTAGCCACATACAGGACCCCGAAAAACAAGCACCGCCTTCAGGCTAAGGGCATAAATTTTTGATTTCACTCCTCACTACCTATCAGAGTTTCGGAGGCCATGAAATGCCCAGATAGCACAAACCCCCCCCCCCATGACCCCATCTTGAAAAGCAGACACCCCAAGCTATTTGCTGAGAGTAGGGTTGTCCTGATACAGATGCTAGTATCGGTATCGGGACAGTTGCCCAGCATTTGTACGAGTACTTGTACTCGCACAAATGCTTCCGATGCCTAATCCAATACCTGCAACCAGAAGTCGGCGGGCGGAGAGGGTGGAGCAGAGATCGGTCTGGCAGCAGTAGAACTAGGGGGAAGTTGGCCGGGACAGGGAGGGATGCAGGGCGCCGTCGCATATTCTGTCCAAAACAGTGACCGGAGCCGTCACGTTTGGTAAAGGAAGTGACGTTCCGTGTCTCTGTCGGAGGGTAAACATCACAACGCCCATTCTGGTACACCCTGCACTCAGCTGCAGTAAGCCAGCAGCGGATATCTTGTTACACCCAGCCCATATAGTTCGGGCTGGTTGTAACAAGATGTCCGCTGCTGGCTTACTGTAGCCGAGTGCAGGGTGTACAAAGATGGGCGTCGCAGCATAATTACTAGATGATAAATGTTAAATGACATGAATGATGAGAGGCAAGGAAGGATTTTGCAATATTAAACCAAAAGTGAATAAACGAATGCGCAAACACACAATGACCAATAGGCTAGTTAAGAGCTGCCGACATAGAACAGTGTACTCACATAACTAAACCAAATGAAAAAGCAAATTATGTGGCGCTACTTACGCCTAGGTAAAAAGTGTGTATATATAGGCAATACGTCCACGTAAATAGATGCAATATGTACACGTGCAACAGTGCATAAAATACAAAATTAATGAAAGTGCAATAGTGCATAAATATCATAAATACATAAATAGATGAATAACAATCATCAAGTGCAATAAAGGATGAGATATAATCATAAAAAGTGGAGTGCGTTACCACCAAAGTATTCGGGTGCGGCCAAACCCGGAAGCCTTCGCTTTCACTGCTGTTTTTATCGTTCCTTGATGTAAGTTACTACTTGTTTTTTTGTAATACATTTTTAACTACTACACTATGGAGCCATTTCTTTTCTTTTACCATCTATCCGCTGACACTAATTGAATGTGGGAAAGTACAATTGCTGGTTGGATATCGAATGTCCCCAAGTGCTGTGACCACGACCGTAAGCTGTTTTTTTCCTGTGGATAGCTCTACCACTTGCTGGTTTACGCTCGATTTGGCCCATTGGGGGCCGCTGCTACAGGTGAGAGGCTGGGGGAAATAGGTGTCGCACTCCAGAGCCTGACTGGATGTACACTTCTATCCTAGGCACTTGTCGCCACAGTGATTATTTATTGCACTTGCACTTTCCTGCACCATCAGAAGACCTTACCCTGTTATTATTGGGAGCTACATTGCATGGCTTTTTGGACTATATAATATCACTTATTTTTTTCTTTGGACATTTATTACACTATTTGTGTGTCACGGTTTTTATTCATATAATTTCTTTTGCACATTGTTTATTTACTTTGGTGGTATCACACTCCACTTTTTATGATTATATCTCATCCTTTATTGCACTTGATGATTGTTATTCATCTATTTATGCACTATTGCACTTTCATTAATTTTGCATTTTATGCACTGTTGCACGTGTACATATTGCATCTATTTACGTGGACATATTGCCTATATATATACACTTTTTACCTAGGCATAAGTAGCGCCACATAATTAGCTTTTTTCATAAGGATTTTGCAATGCTATATGCCATGTAGCATTGCAAAATCCTTCTTTTCCTCTCATCATTCATGTAATTTATTATGCAATTCATTGCCAATCAGTGCTACATTTCAGTGCTTGCCCATAAGCCTATCAGTGCCATCTATCAGTGCCCATAAGTGCCGCCTATCAGTGCCACCTATCAGTGCCCATCAGTCAGTGCCATCCATCACTGCCAGCCACCTGTCAGTGCCATCTATCAGTGCCCATCAATCAGTGCCAGTCACCTGTCAGTGCCACCTATCAGTGCCCATCAGTCAGTGCCATCCATCAGTGCCAGCCACCTGTCAGTGCCGCCTATCAGGGCCCATAAGTGCTGCCTATCAGTGCCCATCAGTCAGTGCCATCCATCACTGCCAGCCACCTATAAGTGCCATCTATCAGTGCCCATCAATCAGTGCCAGTCACCTGTCAGTGCCACCTATCAGTGCCCATCAGTCAGTGCCATCCATCACTGCCAGCCACCTGTCAGTGCCACCTATAAGTGCCATCTATCAGTGCCCATCAATCAGTGCCAGTCACCTGTCAGTGCCACCTATCAGTGCCCATAAGTGCTGCCTATCAGTGTCATCTATCAGTGCCATCTGTCAGTGCCAGCCATCAGTCAGTGCCACCTATCAGTGCCCATCAGTCAAACTGTCACGTGACATTAAAAAAAAAGTATTGGTAATCGGTATCGGCGAGTAGTTGAAAAAAAGTATTGGTACTTGGTCTTAAAGTGGTATCGGGACAACCCTAGCTGAGAGGCATGTTAAGTCCATGGAATATTTAACATTTTGCCACAAGTTTTGGGAAAATGAGAAAACAATTGTGTGGTATGGGGATGAGAGAATGTCCGTGATAGGCTGACCGCTGACTGCTGGGAAATGGAGTTTTTTGGACGAGGAGGAGGCGCGGATTTTGAACAGTGAATGGCCGCCGAATACTACACGCTGATCGGTGCAGAGCGGCGCACGGAGGATGCACAGGACACAGGTAGGATGCACACACACACAGACACATGCACACAGGTACATATACACAGGACACAGGTACATATACACATATACACAGGACACAAGTACATGACACAGGTACATATACAGAAAAGGACATATAAATAGTCCAGCGCTCAGGCTGTTGTTGAGAAGCAAATTGCGACAAGCATAAACGTTTTTGGTTGTTTTAAGTTGTTTTAATGAACCAATCATGAGCCAGTAATAAACAATGGTCTAAAGTAACAATAATAACTGCAAAAAAAGACCAGGTTCAGAGGCTCTGTTTTAAAAGCAAAAAAGCACACAATAAAAACTGTTAAAAACCACAGTCTCTTGATAGTAGTTATTGGTGATCAATTAAACGACAATAAGGGGACAAAAGCATAGACCAGCAGGAGGCTAACACTGGAGATCCATCCAATGAAGATGTATAGAGCCTGCTGAGTGGAGTATGGAAGCAAACACTTTAGCTAAAAGCAGGTGAAAATGGGCAAGGTGATGGGAATATGCCAAGAGTACTCACAGTCAGTTTGAAGAGCTCTAAGCTGCCTCATATGGTGGGGACGTTGGCGCCATGCAGGTGGATAAACAAGCTGGGATTGATGTGAGATGGCCGCAGTAGAGATGTGAAACTCCGCCGTGCGGAGAGCAGTCTGGCCGGAGCTGCTTGTCGGTGAAGAATGACGTCAGCACGGGGGAGACGCTGGAGCGTCAGAGAAGTGAAACAACCGCTGGTCAGCTGGGAAGTGTCTCCACAGAGGTGAAGTCTCATCAGTGAGACATGGTGACACTGCGTTGAGATCGGAACTGACACTGGGAGGCCATCTAAAGGGGGAATATGAGGCGGCAGGCTGATGAAGATCACATCAGCCTGACCAGCCTGGGAAGATAGCCAACAGTCATGTGGAGAGATGGATGTTAAAATGGATGAAAAAGTAATGAGTGAAATAATGTAAAAATAAATATGATGAAAAACAAAATTCAACTGGTCACAGGACGCCAAACCCAGATGGGGTGGTGGAGATGGTGGAATTGGAGGAAACACTTGCTGGTTGAAAAGGCGGCTTCATAGAAAAGGTGGATAAAAATATGAATGGATGAAAACTCGCAGTGAGGGGCTCAAGCTGAGGCCTCTGCCATGTAGGGGGGGGGGAGAGGTTGCCTTGACGCGTTTCGCGCATGAGCGCTTTGTCATAGTCCTAGTTTTAACAGTTTTTATTGTGTGCTTTTTTGCTTTTAAAACAGAGCCTCTGAACCTGGTCTTTTTTTGCAGTTATTATTGTTACTTTAGACCATTGTTTATTACTGGCTCATGATTGGTTCATTAAAACAACTTAAAACAACCAAAAACTTTTATGCTTGTCGCAATTTGCTTCTCAACAACAGCCTGAGCGCTGGACTATTTATATGTCCTTTTCTGTTATGATCTGTTTCCACCAGTTACAGTTCGTCTGGCAGCACGGGTTGTTATCATTATTATGTTTATTGTAGTTTTTGGTTTCCTGTTTCATTTTTGCATATGCATTATGCTATATATACTCTAACATACTGTATTTATTGGCGTATAACACTCACTTTTTCACCCTAAAAATTGGGTGCAAATAGCATGTGCGTGTTATACGCCAATACTTCAATTTTAGATGCCTCGGAGGGGACAGGGAGGGGGGCGGGACGAGCGCTGTCAGATTACATACAGTGAGAATCTCCTGTTTACTTGGCGGCCTCTGTAAAAGGAAGTCCCGTCTCCTGGGCCGCCCCCCTCCCTGTCCCCTCTAGGCTGCATATGGGCATCGATCAGGCTGCACTGATGGCAATGGTGAGGCTGCTGCATTGATGGCAATGGTGAGGCTGTTGCATTGATGGCAATGGTGAGGCTGCTGCATTGATGGCAATGGTGAGGCTGCTGCATTGATGTGGACTGATAAGGTTGCATTGATGGCACTTGTGAGGCTGCAGATGGGCATGGATGAGGCTGCATTGGTGGCAATGGTGAGGCTGCAAATGGGCATTGGACAGGCTGTATTGATGGCAATGGTGAGACTGCAGATGGGCACTGACCCTTATTTTGCTTCAAAGTTCCTTATTTAAAATTTAATTTTTTTCCCTGAAACTTCCATCTTAAAATTAATGTGCGTGTTATACACCTGTGCGTGTTATACACAGATAAATACGGTATTTTTATGGATGGTACAGTTAACACATCTATTTTATAAGGTTTGTTTTATATTCTCTGGGTGGCCTATCACTGGCGCTAGGTTACTCTTCTGTGTTTTTTTGCAGGTACATATACACATGACACATGCACACATACACAGGACACATATGCACAGGACACATGACACATGCACAGGACACAGGGAGGTATACAGCTGCAGATGGGCATTGTTGACCCTCTTTTTCCACTTACAGTAGCTACTGCATTTCTCACCCTCATCTTATACTCGGGTCAATAAGTTTTTCCCATTTTTTTTGTGGTAAATTAGGGCCTCGACTTATACTCAGAACGACTTATACTCAAGTATATATATATATATATATATATATATATATATATATATATATATATATATATATATATATATATATATATATATATATATATATATATATATATATATATATATATATATATATATATATATATAGTATGTGTGTGTGTACCAAAGGACAAAGAATTGCATACCTGCAATGCAAACATCAAACATGAGAAAACATAGTAACAATAAAACATTGCAGTTAAGCATAAAATACAATAAAACAGAGCAGAACAATAATGAGAGAACAATAGGGCGAGAACAATAGAGAGAGATGAACAAGAAAATGACAACTATTTTTGGCTTTTTTATTATATATATATATATATATATATATATATATATATATATATATATATATATATATATATATATATATATATAAATTTTTTTTTTTTACACTTTTATTTGTAACTGTAAGGGTACCAGGTTCGGGTCTCTCAAAATACGATGGCATCTTTAAAGACCCGTGTGCCCTAGGACTGTGCAGTGCTGTACCCTATGCTAATACTCCACTAGTGTGTGGCAGCGACAGAAACATTCACTGATGCAGAGACCAGGTTGGTCAGGACAGGAGGGACAATAATAGCGGGTGTTACGCCTATATGCACGCTTGCTACAGACACAACATTATCTTTGGGGGGGTCGTTGGGTAGGGGTACCAGGGAGGACATTCGGAAAATGCCTCTCATGCAGCCAGATCAATGCATTTGCATTGGGAAGTTGGACCACAGCACTGTCTGAAAGCAGAAGGGCTGTGATGATCTCTTCCTGGAATTTAAGGATGGATCCAGTTCATCCTGATGTATTGTATAGCACATAAGCGTTCAGCCGAGCCAATTGAAATAGATATACAGACACTTTTTTATATCAGCGTCTGACCTTACGGGCAATTAAGTACGGCGCCATCAACTGGTCGTTGAAATCCACCCCTCCCATATTAAGGTTGTATTCGTGGACACAGAGGGGCTTCTCAACAAAACCAGTCGCCGTTGGATTTTGGACAGCCGTACCTGCGTGAAGGGAGGACAGAACAAAAACATTCTGATTAACCCTCACTTCACTGCGAGCAAATTATTACATCTCAAGCAGGCTCTCTCCCCCCGTCTAAGTCGGGATTCCTACAAGCCGTTGGGGGAAGCCCGTCGATTAGATTGCACGGTGCCACATGCGCCAATTCCACAATCAAAAAGGTGACTAAAAAGTGGACCGCTTGTGTAATAATTGTCCACGTACAAATAGTACCCCTTTCACGAATAAGTGTGACACCAAGTCCCAAACAATCTTGCCAGCGCTCCCTATGTAGTCTGGGCAGTTGGGGGGCTCCACGTGACTGTATTTTCCCTCGTAAACCATAAAACTATATGTATAGCCTGTGGTCCTGTCACAGAGCTGATACAACTTGACCCCATATCTGGCACGCTTGCTGGGGAGATACTGTTTGAAAGACAAGCGCTCCAGAAAACGTAATCAGGACTCATCAACGCAGACAATTTGATCGGGAATAAACAAGGCTGCGAACTGCTGGATGAAGTGGTTTAAGAGGGCCGAATTTTGTGGAGCCTATCAAATTCAAAATTCATGGTCACCCTGAGAACGACAGAGTTCATTGTCATTAAAATGCATGAACCGCAAGAACTGCTCATATCGCATCCTGGTCAAGGAAGCAGAGAACACGGGCATAAGGTGAATTGGGTCAGTGGACCAATATGACCGCAACTCACTTTTTTTAGTTATGCCCATGAGGAGGGATAGGCCCAGGAAGGTCTTAAATTCGTAACACATAACAGTTTTACATTCTCTGGCAAGGGTCAACTGGGGATTAGCGGCGATGAATTGACCAGCATACAAATTGCTTTGGTCCACAAGAGATCTATAGAGATCTTAGATAAAAAACAGTGAATAAAAATCAAGTCTCGTAAAATCAACTGTTTCCACCTAAATTCCGGGTTGGCCAGTAAATGGGGGAAGTACGGGCGCTGCCGAAGTGGTGAGCTCCCAATTAGGTATGGCATATGCAGTGGAAAGGGCACTATGGGATCTACGGGCCTGTGTTCGAACTCTTGGTGGCTGCGGGGCACTGCTTGTGCTAGCCACCGCACCAGCTTGAACTGCACCTATGGGACTCGCCACATCACCAAGTGTTACTGCAGTACTGGTTTGACTAGGACCAGGATGTACTAGGTCCTTGCCAGTTCACCAGAAGGATGAGCGGCACTAGTACTGGCTCTCTGCTCCATACGTGAGCCCTGCAGTTCTTGCACCTCAGCAACAGAAGAATGGGGTCGGGTCCACTTGACCTTGGCAGGGAGCACTACCCTGTCGTCAGAGCTATCTGTCAGGGTGCCGCTGCTCTATACTGGTTCGTATACTGAGCCTGAATCTGACAGTGAGGCGGCTTCCCCTTCGCTCTCATCTGTCATGCTCAGCAACGTGTAGGCCTCTTCACTAGTGTACCTCTGTTTGGACATTTTGGCCTCTAAATTTACAGGTACAGCTAGTACGACTCACAGGCAAACGAGCACCTGATTGTCAGCGACTGCTTCAATCGCTACCAAAAAAATTAACTGTTAGCGTTCGCAGGGATCAGGCCGGACTCTGCTAGCTATTGCTGCAATTTTGTGTGTTGTGTTTTGTAAATGACAGTGATCTTTTTGATATTGCACTTGGGTGGGCTGGGCAGAGGGGATAAACGCAGGTGCTAGCAGGTATCTGGGCTGATCCAGCTAATGCCGCGTTTTTGGAAACACTAAACTACTGGGAACGCTAATATAGTTCTGATCAGATCAAAGATATTTATCTATTCAAACACTATACTAGTAAGGGAGGTGTATGGTGTGTGCGTGGGTGTTAGCGTTACTGGCACTAATCTGACGCTGCCTGGGATTGATGCTAACCCTAACTGATGGTAAAACCTAACTCATGTCACCCGCCGGCGATCAGGGGGATAAACCATTATTAGGTAATATATGGCGGGTACTCTGACGCTATAAAAAGCTAACTAGCGTCACCCGTGACACTAATACAGTGATCACTGATGGCAGGGGGTAAAAGGGTTAACTAAGGGGCGATCAGGGGATTAAAACCTTTATTAGGTAATGTATGGGGGGTACCCTGACGCTATAAAAGACTGATGGTGAAACTAACCAACTCGCTAGTCATCCGTGACTAATACAGCGTTAAGAATATAGATCTGTACACTATACTAGTGACATTGGTGACAGGGGGTGAAAGGGTTAATTGGGGGGGGGGTGATCAAGGGGTTAAACCTTTATTAGGGGGATACCCTAAACCTACCTGGGCCTACCACTAATTGCCTTAACACTATTTAGTGTCACACGTGACACCAGTACAGTGATCAGTGAGAAATCTGAAAACTGCACTTGGCGACACAGTGATAGGGAGTGAAGGGGTTTACTGGGGTCCGAAAAGTGTGCCTACGTGTCCTGTGTCAGTGTAGTGTTGGTGCAACTCACTTTTAAATGTCCTCTCACTGGAACTGAAAAGGGTTCCACAAGGGGAGGTGACATCACTTCCTCTGCTGTGTTTACATTTCACAGTCAGAGGAAGCATTTCATTCGCCAGAACCGATCAGCAGGTCCAGGCCAATGATTTCATGAAATCATTGGCCTGGACCTGAAGACTGTTCGGTTCTTTAACAAATCCGAACGCCGCGGGCAATGCGGGGGCGCGCGCCCCCTGCCCGCGGGCGCGAGTGAGTTACAGGTACATCGTTTTGCGCAGGGCTGC
The DNA here is from genome assembly GCA_037952835.1 of Lithobates septentrionalis. Lineage (NCBI taxonomy): Eukaryota > Metazoa > Chordata > Amphibia > Anura > Ranidae > Lithobates > Lithobates septentrionalis. The sequence goes on from JBBDGP010001951.1 coordinate 304,615, forward strand.
CAACCTGCCTCAGTATATCTACGTGAGCCGGTCGGGAAGTGGTTAAACACACATTCCTGATTCACTTAGATTTTAATATTTATTTTGTTTGTATTACATATTAACTTATATTGCAACAATTGAGTAAAAGCAAAGTCCCACATCATTTAGTATTTTCAACTAGCTGGACATCATTCTACCAAAAGGCAGGCATGCCAAAGAAAGGAGGGCACTCTTAATGTAGCAGAACTGTTGAAGCCAGACCCAAACCTTAAACCTGCACATGGGTCCTCTATAATCACACTGCTTTGAGCATTATGAAGAAGTGGAATGCTCCTGCAAAATGATAGAAAGGATAATTGATTTTTTTTTAATAGTTGCAGGCTTATAAAGAGATGATTAAAATAAGATGAAACAAGCAGCAGTTTTGGTTTGTAAGTATTCCTTGTACTGTTCACTTGAGTTAGTAATGAAACATGCATGGTACTCCAGCATAGATTGGTGCCATTATTCAATTGAATGAAATATAATGCAGCTCTATGATTACTAATAGAACACTGAGAGACTCACCCACACATACTGCAGAAAGCAGGAACACCGCAGACTGAGGAGGAGTACATGTTGGGAAGAATGGTTGCGTGAGGTACTGGGAAAATGTCACAGCCAGAATAGCTTCACTGGCAGGAGAGATTATTAGCATGGAGCTCCATAGATATAAAAAGGCCACAATACCTCCAAATGATTCCTTTAAATATATGTAACTTCCGCCTGACTTAGTAATTGTTGTTCCTAGTTCAGCATAGCAGAGAGACCCAATTACTGAAAATATTCCTCCCAGCACCCAGATAATGAGTGACAATCCATAAGAACCAGTGTACATAAGGACTCCCTTTGTTGAAACAAATATTCCTGCTCCAATGGTGTTCCCAATAACCATGCTCACTGCATGGAGAAGTGACATCTCCCTTTTCAGCTGCACTATATCCGTGGAAATATCTTCTGAGCTGCCTTTCATTTTTAAATTGTGCGTTTTTGTGACAATAGACAACTATATCACAGCCAGACTGCTGTATTTTCTTCTGATGCAGTGAAAGCCTAAAATAACAATAAAATGAGTAAATACATATTGATTTGAAAAAAACATCAGTATCCTACAGACACGTGCAATCAGTGCCAAATTTCTATGCTTTTTCTTCCCTAGGCCAGCTACTCGATGCTGTCCCACCCACAAGAAAAACATATTTATTTATTTATTTATTACAGCCAACTGCCTCCCATGCATACAAGTACTACAGCCAAATTAGACAGGAGTCAGCTTACCTGCCAGCATGTCTTTGGAGTGTGGGAAGAAACTGATGCAAGAACAGAAAAAACATGCAAACTCCATGCAGGTTGTGTCGTAGTTGAGATTCAGGGTACGTTCACACTGAACACGAATTAGAAATTTAGAACTCACATGATTTCAAACCCGCATTTCAGTGCGAGTTCGGGGGCGATTTGAAAGACATCTGTGCGGGTTCATGTGCAGATGTCTATTGAAATCACCCCCAAAGTCGCCAAAAGTAGTGCAGGAACTACTTTTGGAAATCGGTGCGGCGCGGCAAAATCGGCATTGCACCGATTGGGACAGTGCCATTGCCCGCAATAGGCTGTGATTTGACATGTCAAATTGTGCCGATGTGAACAGGGGCTCAAACTGATGACCCTAGTCCGGCAAGGCAGATGTGTTAACCACTAAGCCACCGAGCTACCCATATGCTACCCACTCCCTTCACCCTTACTCATATATATTAAATATTATTTAGTTAACAATATTGAAAAAATGGAATTTACCAAATATTGGAAAAAGTAAACACATAAGAATTACCTGAAACAATCAGAAAAATGTCTGTAGAGTCACAACCAGTACATTACTGACACAAACCAAATTGTCTCCGCAGAGACACAGTTGATACATAACTGACACATCTAGAAATATACTGTACAGACACAGGATCAGTACTGTACTGACACAACTAAAAGAGGGGAGAAGGATTAGGGCACCTATTTTTTTCTATTTTTTTTTTTTTTTTTATTGTTCTCTGTGCTCCTATTAGAGTGATTTACCCTCTCTATTCGTCCTGTTTGACATTATTATAAAAAGCAAAATTCAAAGAAAATCCCAAATTTTGGGTTGCCCCCAGAAAGGTTATGGAGGGGAAATCTTCCAATGAGGACACTAGTTCTGTTGACCTGGGGGTCTCCAAGAGATTTCTTTAATTTGCAGGGATTTCCTCTCACTTCCTCTTTTGGCTATTGGGCAGGAACTGAAGGTAAATCTCCCCAATGGGACAAAGGCAAAAATAAACCCTACAGGGGTTATGCCCTTCCCCTACTCTATCCAAAATGGAAAAAAACGTGTTGCCTTTAACTGTACTGGTACAACCAGACACAAAGACACAATCACTACTGTACTGACACAATCAGAAACAAGTCCACAAAGACAAAATCACTACTGTACCGACAGAACCAGAAACACATCTGAAGAGACAGAGTCGGCACTGATTGGTACAACCAGAAACATGTCCACAGAGGCAATCAGTACTCTACCGATGAAACCTGAAACATGGTGTTCATGGGACCTCTGTTAAATCCCAATTTAAGTCTCTGTTGAAGTTGCTGAAAGATAGCATGCAGTAAATTATAAGGGTTGTAAGTCTGTTCTTCACCTGCATCCTAGAACTAACAACCGCTGTTTTTGAGAGATTACCACTCTCACAAAACCCTTTGTGAGAGTGGTAATCTCCTTGTAGCAGTTTAAAACACCCCACTTCTTGACACTGCGGAGCTGCAAGGAGTGTCAGCTTTGCTGATTGGATCAATGTAGCCGCTACACACTAAGCAACAATGAGCACTGCAAGCTTAATGTCCTTTAGGGCCAAATCAAATATCTCACAAATGTTTACCTGTACAGCATTTGCCTAAAACTGAAATATGAGTTTTAGACGAGCAGAACTTTTAACAGCATATTGTGGACAAATGGCTTTTTCCTAAGTTACCTCTATAGTACCTTTAAAGATGAATCAACAGTTCCAGTTAAACTTTTGCAGTCCCCAGATATATATACTTACTGTGTCTGAAGAAGGCTAACCTCCAGTGATGACCTGCTGACCTTCCTCTCCGCTGAATCCACCGTGATTATTTACACTAAAGCAGAACTGTGAACTGATAGAATTGAATCGAAGCCCACTATATGCATAGTGTGTGACCAGTCTCTACAAGCTAAACTCAACACTTTTGAAGTTAACCTTTGTCCTGTCCATGTGCTATTTGTTGCAAAATATATAACTAATATAATGCTAGTACACGTCCCCCTTGTATGCTCTAAAATTTGGGTAGAGGGTTGTACTAGAGATAGTCTGGGCTAAAAAATGACTTTACACTAGAAATCTTTATCTATTAGGTTAAAGTTCGTACTTTCAGATTAACTTTGACATATTTAGATCATTTCCAAAAAATGAAGAGCTAAAGTCTGTGATTTTCATTTGGTATATCTCCCCTGCTATATCTTTCTTTAATGTGGCTTATCCCGTTTAGTTGTTCTCCAGGCTGTGTCAGAGTTCTCTTTTTCTTGTTTAGGCAGTTGTTTTTTCAGGGTCTATATAGCTGTTTACTGATTTACAAAAAAAAAAAAATACTAGTCACTGGAACTGTTATTTATGCCTCAGCATAAGGCTCAAGGTGTCAGTCTGGCAACATACATGGTGTGGAAGATAGCTGTTAAGCCTCATTTAGCCACCTATAAATAGTACTAAAGCAGCCATGAACCTGTTTTAGTGGCAATCTGTTTCTTTTACAAAGTGAAAGTACTGTCAGTTTGACTTTTTAACCCCATTCTGAAACATTCCTCTGAACTAGATCCAACATTTATCAACAGCTTTCAAAGCCCATTGCATGCATCCAGACTAGATGTCATCAAACCCAGTAGTCTCATGACTGTCCTAAATGATTAGCAAGGACAGGGTCCGTGCTATCACTAGACGTACTAGGCAGCTGCCTAGGGTGCACTGCCACCTAGGGCGCAGCCACGGCCACAGGTTTTCCTACTCTCCTCCATAGGGACGTAGATAAGAGATTGTTAGGGGGGATCTGAACCCACCCAAAGCACCCTGCCCAAATGCCTATGTAGTCTCTGCTGCCACATGGAGCCACCCACTCAGCCTCAGCAATCAGATCTGTCAGAGAATATTGGCTGAGTGGCAACAATGGTGTGGTCCCCAGACTTTCCCCTCCTCTGTTCTTGCCCTCCTCCTTCTCTGAATGATGGAGCCAGAGGGTAGGGCAAGCACATGATTGGTTGCTAGGACATCGTTGGTCCTAGCAACCAATCACATGCTTGCCCTGCCCCCAGGCCCCGACATTCAGAGAAGAAGGGTGGCAAGGATGGATTTTCTTCCATCAGACCTACCCGGGCCAGGGAGTGACATCACTGCAGGCAGGAAACTGGGACACAGGGCTGGCTCTGCACAGATGTTCCAGGCTGACCAGGTTTTCCCACCTTACCCCCTACCACCTCACCTACCCCACATACTGCCTCACCTACCCCTCCTACTGCCTCACCCACCCCCATACTGCCTCACCTACTCCTTTATAATGCCTCGCCTAACCCTTATACTGCCACACCCATTCCCATACTGCCTCACCCATCCCCCATACTGCCTCACCTACCCCTCGTACTGCCTTCCCTACCCCTCATCCCCCTTATCATATGGGGGGGGGGCACATAGCTGGTTTTGCCTAGGGTGCAAAATAGTCTAGCACCGACTCTGGGCGACGATGGTCTAATAATTAAAAACCAGGGGCTTAGTCTTTTTGATTTAATCCGCTAAAATGGTTAGGGTCACTGTAGTCAAATCATTGAGATGTGACATTAAGGCTGGGTTCACACTTATGTGAATTGAATGCTGGTTTCCCCGTGTAGCACCCTGATGTCTAGGCAGGGTTGCTCCTAAATTTACCTGCCAGATGTAGTTATCTTGGCTCATTGTTAGGGATCAATTGAGTTCACCCTAAGTCTGGAATGGCTGCACCTCTCTCTTCTGCCACTAGGTGGCTGGGTACCTGGTGAGATTAGATAAGACAAGGGCAAAGCAAGGACAGATTAGGAGTATATGGGGTACCTCAGCCAATGGGCAGGGGTTTTCTTAAATCCCTTGGCCTGCTGGGAGAACCTATATATTTGGGTGGAGTCAGGTGATTGGGGTTCTGTTCCACCTGGACAGCTGTCTGGGTGGACGTGTTTAGTATTGCCCGGGCTGCTAGGCTGAAGTTTGGGCCTATACCGGGCACATCTGGCTGCTAGGCTGTCTGAGGTCCTATCCAGAAGCAAGAGAGCAGCGTAGGGTTGGGATTGCGGCTTGCAGTCCAATCAGAAGTGCCGGCCGGTTAACCTGTTGTAGTCGGAGGTAGAGGGGAATCTGTTGCCACTAAGGGACCATCCACCTTATTACCAGGGACCACAGTGAGTAGCTGAAGCAAGTACCGGAGCAGAATTCTCACCAACCAGGGACGGTGAAAAATTGGGAAACTTCAGCAGGTGTCAAGCCAGGGACCCAGCCAGCACAGATGACGCTTGCAGAGCAGCCTTGTGTGTCAAGCCAGGGACCGAGCCGGCCAGTGGGGTGAAGCTTGAGAAGTATCTTGAGTGCCAAGCTAGGGACCCAGCAGAGAAGAGGGGGTGACGCCTGAGGAAAATACTTAAAGATTGGAAGATTGGTAAAGATTGGAAGAGCTCAAAGGATTCGGTGGCAGTGAATCAGCAAGTCTATGGAGAGAGACTGGTAGCTCAGTGGGTTGAGAGCCTACAATAAGTGACTGTATAAGAGTAAAGGAGTTTGTTACAACTTGTGTTAGGAACTGTTCTAATGCCGCGTACACACGAGCGGACTTTCCGGCATACTTGGTCCGGCGGATCAGAGTCCCCCAAACAATCCGATCGTGTGTAGGCTCCGGCGGACTTTTTTTTTCCAAAAGTCCACCCTACCTAGATTTGAAACACCCGGTGACCACGCCCCCTAAAACGTCACAGTCCAAGCATGCCCAGAGACTGTGACGTCATAAGGGGGCGGGGTCTCCACCTATATAAGTCACATCGGAGCGCTCAGAGAGGCCGGAGAGACCGTCGTGTCAACATCTGGAGAAGAGAAGAGGGAAGAAGCCAAGAAGCCAGAAGTCCGGGCCTCCGCTGGCAAAAGAGCGGCATGAAGACAGCAGAGGAGGCGGCAGAAGAAATGGATCACCGGGAGAAGAGGCCAGAGAGAGCGGAGAAGTACCAACCGGACGCCAGGAAAAGAGGAACCGGAGGGACCCCCGAAGCCGGAAGAAGACCCCCGAAGCCGGAGGAAGACCCCCCGGAGCTGTCTAATAAATCATTTTAAAAACCTGTGTAGTGTGTTTTATTATTGACACTTTTTCCCTAGGTAGATGGGTAGGGGTACCATGTACCCGATACTCATTCACATAGGGTGGGGGGCCGGGATCTGGGGGCCCTCTTATTATAGGGGGCTCCCGGATTCCGATAAGCCCCCCGCCCGCAGACCCCGACAACCAACGGCCAGGGTTGTCGGGAAGAGGCCCTTGTCCTCATCAACATGGGGACAAGGTGCTTTGGGGGGGCCCCGCAGGGCGCCCCCCCCTCCCCCAAAGCACCCACCCCCATGTTAAGGGCATGCAGCCTGGTACTGTTCAGGAGGGGGGGCGCTCGCTCGTCCCCACCCCCTTTCCTGACCGGCCGGGCTGCTACTCGGATCGGGGTCTGGTATGTATTCTAGGGGGGACCCCACGCCGTTTTTTCGGCGTAGGGGGTTCCCTTTATAATCCATACCAGACTTAAGGGCCTGGTATGCCACGCGACGGGGCTTGCAAGGTGTCAATCTCGCCGATTAAAAGCGGCGAGATTCACTTCCTTTTCTAGTCCCGTCGTACCCGAGTCACATTCAAAATGAACAGACTTGGCCGTGTGTGGGCAAGTCCGTTCATTCTGAAAGTCCGCCGTAACTCCGGCGAAAGTCCGTTGGAAAGACGGGCGGACCTAGCCTGCCGGAAAGTCCGGTCGTGTGTAGGCAAGTCCGTCTGTTCAGGTAGTCCGCCAGAAAGTCCAGTGGAAAGACCGTCGGACCAAGTCTGCTGGAAAGTCCAATCGTGTGTACGAGGCATAAGACTGTTGCCATAGTAGACCGCGCTCCTACGCATGCATATGTGGTGTCTTGCTAACTGCCTTGCCCTGCATGGCTGTCTACCTCTAGAAGTATCAGAGTCTGCCAATTAACATTGCAACTACCTAAGGGTGTCCTGGCCCTAACCCTCTCTGCCAAAGTTCTGTTCAAGAGAAATGAAATCTCTTTGAATTCAAGAAGTGTCTGGTGCCCATGAATCTATCTTGCACTACACCCACTATGCCTCATAACCCATGCTATACAGAAGGATGTCAGCAGCTCTTGGTTCTGGGGGTTCTCATTAGACTGAAGGAGGCCTGGGATCTTGCTACATTTGGCGCCCAAAGTGGGGCAAAGGCCTTATGCTCGCAGCAGTTGCACATAGCAACTAGCTACAGCTCCATTGGGATTTCATCTGGCTCCGTGGAAAGGTGACAAATAACATCTGTACTTCTCATAGACTGTGTTATTGTGCATGCTAACAACGTGGGGAAGAACCAACAGTCTCATTGCTCATGGGAGAGGATCAGCCTGGTCTTTTGAGACTTCCTGCCAGCGCTGTGAGGGTTAAAACAGACTCCATAATGGACTCCATTACAGTTTTGGTGCGTCGCAGTGAGAAGAAGGCGGGTGTGAAAGTTTCCAGAAAGTATCTGCACCAATCCATTGGCAGGGGGAGGGGTTCCCACTCTGCAGAGGAGGATAAGGAAGTGCTGCCACTTGTGCCTGGTTGTGGGTTGGAGAGAAAGATGGCGTAGTTCGTAAACGAGATGGCGGATTGTAAAAGGTATGCTCCGGGGGTTGGTTTCGGTCTGAGCCATGCGAAACCTGTCCTGACTGACACCGGAGTGCGGTATACACTGAAGGGTAAGCTGGCCCTGTAAACAGCTGCAGGCTATGAGGCCTTGTGACTTATCTGTGAGAAATGTCTTGGATCGTCTGTGAACATTGCGGAGAGCACCTGTTTGAAGTTGTCTCCCCAATTTAACCTCCGCGGATACTACAAGTCGATTGGGACAAGAGTGTCGCTATCCTGGCTGGGAGTGACATCAAGAGCCCACCTGTCATCACCAGAGACGTGCAGGAAGCTGCTATCCCTGCATCCATGACCACCCCAGGACCCAGCGCATCGGTCGCTCCTCAAGGCTGCGGTCGGGTCCGACTGCTCGCCTTAATGTCTGAGCCACCGGGGAAAAGCATACCGGAGCCAGGTAAGCCTGCCAGGAGGGAAAGCAGTGTGCCTGTAGGGGAAGTGATGCCTGTGGCCATTAAGGGGGATAACGCAGTTGTGGCAGTTAAGGCAAACGCCAAGCGCAATTATAACCCGGCCGGAGAGTGTTCTATCATAACAGATTCAGGCGTTCCGTCTGATGGACTATTTGAACTGTTTTCGGATACTTTGTCTTGTACCGGGAAGTGGAGTGACAGTGATGAGGAGCCAATGAGTGATGTGCAGGAGGATGGCGTTCCCTCTACTATTGCTGCTAATCTGAAAATTAAGCTGTCTTTCAATGCAACTCCGCTCATAAGTAGGGATGAGCTTCGTGTTCGAGTCGAACCCATGTTCGACTCTAACGTCGTCTGTTCGCCCGTTCGCTGAATTGCGAACGATATGGGCCGTTCGCGCCAAATTCGTGTGGCGCGTCACGGCCCATAATTCACTGCGGCATCGCAGTGCATTGCTGGCTGATGATTGGCCAAGCATGCACTATGACCCGCATGCTTGGCCAATCACAGCGCCGCCTGAACAGAGAGCCGTAATTGGCCAAAGCCAAGGAGGCTTTGGCCAATTATGGCTCAAGGGATTTAGTACACGCCCCACACTATATAAGGCCGCCTGCATGGCGGCCCTGTGTAGTGTGTGTTCCGGCGTTCATTGAGAGAGAGAGAGACAGACAGTGACATTTGATTTGAGTTAGATAGATTAGGCAGAACAGTCAGTCAGTTAGCTGCACTTACAGTGTATTGTGTCTATATATGCATCCCAGGTGTTGCATATATATATATATATATATATATATATATATATATATATATATATACACTGTATTCAGTTTAGCTAGATCCGTTCCTGTTATCTTCCTACTGACAGGCAGGCTTGTCTTGTAACAGTATTTACAGCTACCTGAAGAAAATTACTGGTGTTCTTTTGATCCTATTAGTACCACAGTCAGGCAGCTAGACTATTTAAAGTTAGTGCAGTGCGTCCTGCTCACAGTGTTCAGCTAGATCCGTTCCTGTTATCTTCCTACTGACAGGCAGGCTTGTCTTGTAACAGTATTTACAGCTACCTGAAGAAAATTACTGGTGTTCTTTTGATCCTATTAGTACCACAGTCAGGCAGCTAGACTATTTAAAGTTAGTGCAGTGCGTCCTGCTCACAGTGTTCAGCTAGATTCGTTCCTGTTATCTTCTTACTGACAGGCAGGCTTGTCTTGTTACAGTATATACAGCTACCTGAAGAAAATTGCTGGTGTTCTTTTGATCCTATTAGTACCACAGTCAGGCAGCTAGACTATTTACAGTTAGTGCAGTGTGTCCTGCTCACAGTGTTCAGCTAAACCTACAAGTTAGTGGGGTGCGTCCTGCTCACAGTGTTCTGCTAAACCTACAAGCTAGTGGGGTGCGTCCTGCTCACAGTGTTCAGCTAGATCCGTTCCTGTTATCTTCTTACTGACAGGCAGGCTTGTCTTGTTACAGTATATAAAGCTACCTGAAGAAAATTACTGGTGTTCTTTTGATCCTATTAGTACCACAGTCAGGCAGCTAGACTATTTACAGTTAGTGCAGTGCGACCTGCTCACAGTGTTCTGCTAAACCTACAAGTTAGTGGGGTGCGTCCTGCTCAGTGTTCAGCTAAAGCTACCTGTAGAAGGTTGGTGGTATTCTCATACTACAGGCAGGCAGTTGATTTTGCTAGCTGCAGTATCAGTACATATATATATATATATATATATATCCCAGCTTAGTGCAGCTACAGGCCATTAGTATGTCTGGAAGGCCAAGAAGGAGAGGCAGACAGTCACAAGCCAATAAGAGAGGGCAAGCAGGCTCTGTGTCTAGTGCTGGTTGTGGAGACGGTGCATCCTCATCAGCAAGTGGCCGTGGGACACGCTTGGCCTTTTTTTCGGCAGCTGGCCGTGTTGAGCCGCAACATGCGGAAGACTTGGTCGAGTGGATGACCAAGCTGTCCTCATCCTCCTCATCCTCTCTCACCCATGCCCAGGGTACTTTGTCTGGCAAAGCAGCGGCCTCTTCCCTCGGCTCAATGTCATCAGTGACTCCTTCCCTAGCCCCACCATGTCCTCCTGAGGAGTCCCTCGAACTGTTTGACCACAGTGTTGGGTACATGCTCCAGGAGGATGCCCAGCGTTTGGAAGGCTCTGATGATGATACTGAGCTCGATGAAGGCAGTAACATGAGCACGGACAGAGGGGGTGCCCAAGAAGGACAGCAATCTGGCAGTCCTAAATAATTCAAAAAGACTGCGCTAAAAAAATGACATTAATGATATCTATACATACATGAATAATTAAATGGTGATGAATATCAATCTATCAAGTGATACAAAATATGATAATATAATGAAAGCAAGATAACAATAAAAATGAATGTGAAAAATGATAAAAAAAAGTCCCAAATGAAATCAAGTATTGAACACCAAATAACAAAAGTGACTGGAGATGAAATAAGGATGATCAGAAGAGAAACAGTCCTTGGAGCCAAGGCAGATTCAATTGGTGATCGTAAATGTTAAACAACCAACACCCAGTGAGGAATCCTCCACCTTATTAAATGTACGCTTACCAGAGGCAAGCTATAAATCAGCTTATCTAAGGACATCCACTCAGGGGAAACCGACTCCTCTAATCTCCTCACAGGGAAGGGGCAGGCAGGATCTCTCCATGCAGTGGATTCAATCGACATGCCGGGGGGACCCAGAGGAATAAAGAATTTTCTCCATAGTGTAAATCAGTTAAACCATTTATTACAACAAAGGGATATTCGCACTTACATTAAAAATCACGGTAGTAGGTACATAAGAAGTAAGACAGCCGGCCGGCTTGCATACACCTGTTTGGAACGAGATAGGATAAAAACGATGACGTCAGCGCGTCAGCCTTCCGACGTACGTTTCGTCCTATTGGACGACGTCATTGTACAGAATCTAGTTAGCAGTATATTACTGTTTTGAAAAGCGCTGTCATTTTTGGTGTTTATTTAATCTGGCAGTCATGCTCCCCCTGCTGCAGCATACTGCCAGGTTTGCTCCAGTGATGAGGAGGGAGGGGATGATGAGGTCACTGACTCAACGTGGGTGCCTGATAGGAGAGAGGAGGAGGAGGAGGAGGCGGCACATCACCAACAAGGCAGGATGCCCTCCAGGGGCCAGCCTAAGGGCAGCACATTGACTGCATCACACCCCAAAGCTCCACATGTGCAGGGCGCTGCAGTCTCTGCGCATTATTCAAAAAGTTCTTTGGTGTGGGCCTTTTTTGAGACGAGTGCATCAGATCGCACCGCTGCTACTTGCAACATATGTCTCAAGCGTATCTCGCGTGGCCAAAACATCTCCCGCTTGGGTACCACATGCTTGACCAGACATATGTTGACCTGCCATGCAGTTCGTTGGCAAGCGTATCTAAAAGACCCACACAAAAGAACAAAGAGGACCTCTCCTTGCTCCTCATCAGCTGAGATTTCCAACCCCACTAGACCTTCAGTCCTCTCTGAGACCTGCACTGAGAGGAATTAAGGTGTAGAATTAGGTGTGTCACAGCCAAGTACTTGTGGGCAATCTGCTTTTGGTACACCGACGTCAGATTGTACCAGGCAAATTTCCCTGCCCCAGCTGCTGCACCGCCGAAAGAAGTTTGCTCCCAGCCATCCACATGCCCAGCGGTTGAATGCTAGCTTGGCAAAATTGCTAGCACTTCAACTGCTGCCTTTTCAGTTGGTAGACTCTGCCCCCTTCCGTGAGTTTGTGGAATGTGCGGTTCCTCAGTGGCAGGTACCCAAATGCCACTTTTTCTCACGGAAGGCGATTCCGGCTCTCTACCGGCATGTGGAAGGCAATGTCCATGCCTCGCTGGACAGGGCGGTCAGCGGTAAGGTGCATATTGACTCATGGTCCAGCAGGCATGGACAGGGACGTTACCTAAGTTTCACGGCGCATTGGGTGACTCTGCTGGCAGCTGGGAAGGATGCAGGACAAGGTGCAGTAGTGTTGGAGGTTGTTCCGCCACCACGCCTCCAAAATGCTAATGATTGTGACACACCTCTCTCCTCCACCCCCTCCTCTTCTTCTTCCTCCATGGCCTCTTCCTGTGCTTTGTCCTCGGAACCAGCGGTGCTCCGTAGTCGTTCAAGAGGCTACGCAAGTACGCAGGCCAAAAGATGCCATGCGGTGCTTGAGCTGGTGTGCTTGGGGGACAGGAGCCACACTGGGGCAGAGGTTCTGTCAGCTCTGCATGGGCAGGTTCAGAGGTGGTTGACGCCACGCCAACTTAAGGCAGGAATGGTGGTTTGCGACAATGGCACCAACCTCCTCTCTGCCCTCCGACAGGGACAAATGACCCATGTGCCCTGTTTGGCTCACGTCCTTAACTTGGTGGTGCAGCGGTTCTTGGGCAGGTACCCGGGCTTACAGGATGTCCTGAGGCAGGCCAGGAAAGTCTGTGTGCATTTCTGCCGGTCATATAATGCCAGTGCTCGGCTGATGGACCTCCAAAAGGAGTTTAACCTGCCCAAGAACCGCCTAATCTGTGACATGCCCACCAGGTGGAACTCAACGATGGCCATGCTGCAGCGGCTGCACACGCAGCAGAGGGCCATCAATGAGTACCTGTGTGACTATGGCACCAGGACAGGGTCAGAGGAGCTTGTTTTTTTTTCCCCACGCCAGTGGGCCATGATCAGGGATGCATGCACTGTCCTGTCACCATTTGAGGAGGCCACGAGGATGGTGAGCAGTGACAGTGCATGCATCAGTGACACTGTCCCCCTTGTCCACCTGTTGGAGCACACGCTGCGTGGAATAATGGACAGGGCACTTGAGGCAGAACAGAGGCAGGAAGAGGAGGACTTCCTTAGCTCTCAAGGCCCCCTTTATACAGACAGTGTTCCTGCGTGCCCGCCGATCACACAGGAAGAGGACGAGGAGGAGGAGGAGGAAGATTGTGTCAGTATGGAGGTGGAGCCTGGCACTCAGCATCAGCAGCAGTCTTTAAGGGATCAGTCCCAAGAAACACATGGACTTGTACGTGGCTGGGAGGAGGTGGCTGCGGACCATGTCGTCCTTAGTGACCCAGAGGACTCCGGACCGAATGCCTCAGCAAACCTATGCTGCATGGCCTCCCTGATCCTGCAAAGCCTGCGTAAGGATCCTCGTATTCGTGGTATCAAGGAGAAGGACCAATACTGGCTGGCAACCCTCCTTGATCCACGTTACAAGGGTATGGTTGCGGACCTTATCTTGCCATCGCAGAGGGAGCAGAGGATGAAACATCTTCGGGAGGCCTTGCAGAAAGGTCTGTGCAATGCGTTCCCAGAGACTGGGAGGTTACAAACTCCTGTTTCTGGACAACGTGTTGCTGAGGCTTCGGTCAGTCAAAGAAGGAGCGGTGGAGAAGGTGGCCGTCTGACCGATGCGTTCAGACAATTTTTTGGTCCGCAGCCCCAAGGTATGATCGGTTCCAGCAACCATCGCCAGCGTCTGTTTTACATGGTGCAGGAATACCTAGGGGCAAGATCAGATTTGGACACCTTTCCCACCGAAAATCCTCTGGGTTACTGGGTCTTGAGGATGGATCACTGGCCAGAGCTTGCACAGTATGCAATTGAGCTACTGGCCTGTCCTGCATCCAGCGTTCTTTCGGAACGCACATTCAGTGCTGCTGGAGACGTGGTAACCGATCACAGGGTGCGTCTGTCCACCGACTCGGTCGATCGACTGGCCTTCATAAAAATGAATCAGTCTTGGATCACCACCAGCTACCAAGCACCCGATGCTGATGTAACCGAATAATTTTTTTTGAAATCTCAGATCCCTTCAAAGACTGCCTATGCTGATGCTGAGTGACTAGCCCTGAGTAATTATCCTCTTCCTCCTCAATGATCATGCTGATAGCTTGTAAGAACATTTTTGGTTCTGGGCGCCACCACCAGTGCCTAAGGCACAATTTTTCAGCCCCTGTTTAACAGGGGCGTGTAATTACAATTTTTGATGCAATACTTTGCAGCAGGGCTCGTTCCTGCGTTCCAACTAGAGTGTCTGTGAGGGGTTGCAGTGTTGTGGCACCAGCACCAGTGCCTAAGGCCCAATTTTTCTGCCCCTGTTTAACAGGGGCGTGTAATTACAATTTTTGATGCAATACTTTGCAGCAGGGCTAGTTCCTGCGTTCCAACTAGTGTCTGTGAGGGGTTGCAGTGTTGTGGCACCAGCACCAGTGCCTAAGGCCTAATTTTTCAGCTCCTGTTCAACAGGGGCATGTAATTACAATTCTTGATCTAATATTTCACAGCAGGGCCCATTTCTGCACCCACCAAGAGCGAGTGAGGACTTACAGTGTAGTGGCACCAGCACCACCACCACCACCACCAAAGGCCCAGTTTTTCTGCCCCTGTTCAACAGGGGCATGTAATTACAATTCTTGATCTAATATTTCACAGCAGGGCCCTGTGAGGGCTTACAGTGTTGTGGCCACAACAACACCTAAGGCCCAAATTTCTGCTGAGTATATACGGCAGGCCCCTACTTTCAAACATCTAACTTACAAACGACTCCTACTTGCAAACGGAAGGAGACAACAGGAAGTGAGATAAAATCTACCCCTAGGAAGGGAAATTCTCTCCTGTAAGAGTTAATATGGGAAAAACATTTCTCCTTTCCACTGATGCTTTCCAATCCTTGTTCCACAAAAAAACCCACATTTTCAAAAAACATTTGTCATTGGGACAAAAAGTGAGGTGAAATCTTCTGAAGAGGAGGAAAGACAGCAAAAGAAATGTCACAGGGGTGATAACCCTTCCCTATGTTTTCCAAAAAGCTTAAAAAAGAATTTTTGGCTGGAGCTAAACACGTTAAAAATGTACCCGTTCAAAATTACAAACATATTCTACTTAACAACAAACCTACAGTCCCTGTCTTGTTTGCAGCACCTGTATACTGCTGTTCAGAGTATATAGGGCCTGGTGGCCCCACACCTTTCCTTATTTTAATTTGGGTGCGGGGTTCCCCTTAATATCCATACAAGACCCAAAGGGCCTGGTAATGGACTGGGGGGTACCCATGCCGTTTGTCTCACTGATTTTCATCCATATTGCCAGGACCCGACATGCAAGCAGTTTTAAATGAGATTTATTTCCTTTAAAAATGACATTTGGTGCAGGGAATGTTCTAAACACGGGAAACATGCGCCACTTTACAGGCATACTATAGACACCCCCCAGGTACCATATTTAAAGGAATATTTCACTTTTTTTTTTTTTTACTTTAAGCATCATTAAAATCACTGCTCCCGAAAAAACGGCCGTTTTTAAAAGTTTTTTTTGCATTGATACATGTCCCCTGGGGTAGGACCCGGGTCCCCAAACCCTTTTTAGGACAATACCATGCAAATTAGCCTTTAAAATGAGCACTTTTGATTTCGAACTTTCGAGTCCCATAGACGTCAATGGGGTTCTAACGTTCGTGCGAACTTTCGGTCCATTCGCAGGTTCTGGTGCGAACCGAACCGGGGGGTGTTCGGCTCATCCCTACTCATAAGCATTACTAGGTCCTTTGAGGAGGATTGTTGGGCTCGATGGGTCCCCAAAGTTCACACTACCAAGCCAATGCCTGTAACCACGCCTGATTTTAAGGCAGATGTTGTTGCTGGGTGCTTGGTTCAGCGTGCTGCAGATGCACGGGTCCTACCTGGGTATGGAGACTCTAAGTCCCTGCCTCGGCTGTCCAAGGTACAGCGGATCATTATAAAGAAGGTGGCTGAGGAGTACGGGTACCTATATCCCTACATACCGGCCCACCTGGAAGAGGAAATCTTGGCTAAAGAAACCCAGTGGGTATATTAAGTGGTGCGCAGTTTCCTCCGGATCCCTCTCCAGATAGACTTTCTGAAGCTGTCACCCAAGATGCCAGAAAAATATACCTCTATGCTACACACCTGAGGCTACGGCCGCAAAATAAATCTGGGCAGTGTAGTTATCCGTAGGCCAGACAGGAAGGATGTTAAATGCTTTGTCACTATGGTGAATGCCAAAAGAAGAGTCCTTAATCTTGCCTGATCCCGGGTACTACTGGTGAATTCCATAAAGATACATATATTCTGTACCCCTGTGGATTACAAATATGTGTTGTGTGATGTCAAGGACGCAATGCTGGAAGCCACTTCACACTCACATACAAGTTGTTGCTAGTGGAGAACATTCCTGAGGGCTGTACTGCTAGGATTGTGGACAGAATGCTACCGGCAGATACAGGGAGTGCCCACCTGAGCCACGTTGGCTAGTGATGGAGGTTGTTGGGGTGCTTCACCCTGAAGAGCGACCTGTGATCTTTCGCTGGTTGTTGTTGTTTCCTCAAATAATGAAGAAAATCTCAGTCCCTGGCTGTCATACGGACAGATTGAGGACACCATTGCAAAGCGACCTATGTCTCAAAGTGCAGTCCCTTGCACCATGGCCCGGCTGCTTGTTGTCTGGATGCAGCTGTGCCTCTTTGTCCCCAGAGTTGCCCCTTAAAGAAGGGGAACTGCTGGGAAGTGTTATCCACCCTGAGTGAAATGTGATGGACTGTGACACGTCATGGACACTGGGGTGTAGTTAGTTAGGTAGAATGAGCTGTGGCAAAGGGGCAAATTCTTACCTTCCATGTGAATAATGGACTAACCCATGCATCAGAACTGTTTCTAGTGTTGGTCACCAGGTGGCGTGAGCGGTGCTGACCTTAGTGAACCTTATTCACATTATGAGCATTTGATAGAATATGCTAGGTAAAGTTTTTTTTCCAGACCAGTGTAAAGGGGGTGGCACTCTCCGTTGAGGGTGGGGCCCCACTTTCATTATGTGTATAATGCAGTGGCGGCCCATCCATAGGGGCGCCCGGGCGGCGCCCCCTCCCAGGCAGTCACAAAAAAAACCAACAAAAAAAACAGTGCACTATGGGAAGCACCACGTCTATGCAATCACAAGATTGCAGATGAGGCGCTTCATTGGCGGGGTTTGGAGCTGCTTTGTGACGCAGTCCATCGCACCGAACAGCTTCCGCCGTATCACTACGGCCGGGTGCTTTGTACTCAGTGTGAGAACAACGTCACTTCCGGCGGGCTACAAAAAGATGGCCGCTGCCGTGAGGACTAATCCCCTTGTGTTCAGTGGAGAGGGGAGGCCCCTCTCCTCTCCACTGAACACACGGAGAAAGCCGGAAACTAGCTGCCGCTGAAGGGGACAGAGACAGACGCGGCATGAAGGAGGGCTGTGCTGCTGGGGACACATGTGAGGAGGACTCTGCTCTGCTGATGGGGACAATGATATAAGGAGGGGCTCTGCTGATGGGGGCACAGATGTAAGGAGGACTCTGATGGGGACACAGATGTAAGGAGGACTCTGCCGATGGGGACACAGATGTAAGGAGGGGCTCTGCCGATGGGGACACAGATGTAAGGAGGGGCTCTGCTGATGGGGACACATATGTAAGAAGGAGCTCCGCTGATGGGACACTGATGTAAGGAGGGACTCCGCTGATGGGGACACAGATGTAAGGAGGACTCCGCTGATGGGGACACAGATGTAAGGAGGGGCTCTGCTGATGGGGACATAGATGTAAGCAGGGACTTTGCTGATGCGGACACAGATGTAAGGAGATGCCTGCTGTCCCTCCATCTCTCTCTCCCTCTCAACCTCCCTGTAAGGAGGGACTCTGCTAATGGGGACAGAGATGTAAGGAGGGACTCTGCTGATGGGGACACTGATGTAAGGAGGGGTTCCGCTGATGGGGACACAGATGTAAGGAGGGACTCCGCTGTAAGGAGGGACTCTGCTGATGGGGACACTAATGTAAGGAGGGGCTCCGCTGATGAGGACACAGATGTAAGGAGGGACTCCGCTGACAGGCACACAGATGTAAGGAGGAACTCTGCTGATAGGGACACAGATGTAAGGAGGGACTCCGCTGACGGGGACACAGATGTGAGTAGGGCCCTGCTGCTGGGGGCACCTTATGTAAGAAGGGACTCTGCTGGGGGCACCTGATGTAAGGAGGGACTCTGCTTGGGTCACCTGATGTAAGGACGGACTCCGCTGGGGGCACCTAATGTAAGGACAGACTCCGCTGGGGGCACCTGATGTAAGGACGGACTCCGCTGGGGGCACCTGATGTAAGGATGGACCCTGCTGCAGGCACCTTATGGCATCTGGTGGCAGGCGACGTGGCAGGTGACACCCTCAGGGCTCCCACTGATTCTGCATTATGGTGAGTTGAATAATTTCATTTTATATTACAATGTAATAATATAAATAATGCACTTCAATCATCCTGACACCATAACAACCATGGTGCCAGGGTGATTGAAGCACTAACACCAGGTGTTTGGACTATCTTTATCTGCTGATTGTTAAACTTTCTGGAACACATATTTCTATTGTGTAGGATCTGGGCCAGCTGTCCCTCCATCTCTTTCTCTCCCTCTCAACCTCCCTCTCCCTCCATCCCTCGTTCACCTCAGACGCTAACCACACCTCCTTGGAGCCACACCCCTTTAAGTCACGCCCACTATTTAGCTGAAACCAGGCCCATTTTCACCAAGTGGGAGGGGTCAAAAAGGAAGGGCGGTGTCTGGCGCCCCCCATCCTAAAACTTCACCAGTCGCCACTGGTATAATGTAGATATATTATAGAGTGTATTTACACTGCTATGCTGTTCTCGGCTGAGCACAACTAAAGACCACTTAATCACGTATGTATATATATATTGCCTGTGTTATTATAGGATAGGATGCATTTGCATTGTTGTCTATCTCTCTTTCAGGTGTTGCTGTATCAGTGCGTCTTCCTTGGACAAAGAGAGATGGGAATCCAACCTGACGACAACACTAATCCTTATACCTCTTATCACTGTATATATTAGATAGATAGTTAGGAAGTAAGACCATTGCTTAGGTTTGCCTGTAAACACAGATGTAAGGAGATGCCTGTTGTCCCCCCATCTCTCTCTCCCTCTCAACCCCCCTCTCCCTCCATCCCTCGTTTATCTCAGACGCTAACCACACCCCCTTAGAGCCACACCCCTTTAAGTCACGCCCACTATTTAGCTGAAACCAGGCCCATTTTTGCCAAGTGGGGACAAAGATGTAAGAAGTGTGTTGGGGACACAGATGTAAGGAGAGGCTCCGCTGATGGGGACACAGATGTAAGGAGGACTCCGCTGATGGGGACACAGATGTAAGGAGGGGCTCTGCTGATGGGGACATAGATGTAAGCAGGGACTTTGCTGATGCGGACACAGATGTAAGGAGATGCCTGCTGTCCCTCCATCTCTCTCTCCCTCTCAACCTCCCTGTAAGGAGGGACTCTGCTAATGGGGACAGAGATGTAAGGAGGGACTCTGCTGATGGGGACACTGATGTAAGGAGGGGCTCCGCTGATGGGGACACAGATGTAAGGAGGGACTCTGCTGATGGGGACACTAATGTAAGGAGGGGCTCCGCTGATGGGGACACAGATGTAAGGAGGGACTCCGCTGACAGGCACACAGATGTAAGGAGGAACTCTGCTGATAGGGACACAGATGTAAGGAGGGACTCCGCTGACGGGGACACAGATGTGAGTAGGGCCCTGCTGCTGGGGGCACCTTATGTAAGAAGGGACTCTGCTGGGGGCACCTGATGTAAGGAGGGACTCTGCTTGGGTCACCTGATGTAAGGAGGGACTCTGCTTGGGTCACCTGATGTAAGGAGGGACTCTGCTTGGGTCACCTGATGTAAGGACGGACTCCGCTGGGGGCACCTAATGTAAGGACGGACTCCGCTGGGGGCACCTGATGTAAGGACGGACTCCGCTGGGGGCACCTGATGTAAGGACGGACTCCGCTGGGGGCACCTGATGTAAGGATGGACCCTGCTGCAGGCACCTTATGGCATCTGGTGGCAGGCGACGTGGCAGGTGACACCCTCAGGGCTCCCACTGATTCTGCATTATGGTGAGTTGAATAATTTCATTTTATATTACAATGTAATAATATAAATAATGCACTTCAATCATCCTGACACCATAACAACCATGGTGCCAGGGTGATTGAAGCACTAACACCAGGTGTTTGGAGTATCTTTATCTGCTGATTGTTAAACTTTCTGGAACACATATTTCTATTGTTGTGTAGGATCTGGGCCAGCTGTCCCTCCATCTCTCTCTCTCCCTCTCAACCTCCCTCTCCCTCCATCCCTCGTTTATCTCAGACGCTAACCACACCACCTTAGAGCCACACCCCTTTAAGTCACGCCCACTATTTAGCTGAAACCAGGCCCATTTTTGCCAAGTGGGGACAAAGATGTAAGAAGTGTGTTGGGGACACAGATGTAAGGAGAGGCTCCGCTGATGGGGACACAGATGTAAGGAGGGGCTCCGCTGATGGGGACACAGATGTAAGGAAGACTCTGCTGATGGGGACACAGATGCAAGGAGGGGCTCCGCTGATGGGACACTGATGTAAGGAGGGACTCCGCTGATGGGGACACAGATGTAAGGAGGGACTCCGCTGATGAGGACACAGATGTAAGGAGGGACTCCGCTGATGGGGACACAGATGTAAGGAGGGACTCCGCTGATGGGGACACAGATGTAAGGAGGGACTCCGCTGATGGGGACACTGATGTAAGGAGGGACTCCGCTGATGGGGACACAGATGTAAGGAGGGACTCCGCTGATGGGGACACTGATGTAAGGAGGGACTCCGCTGATGGGGACACAGATGTAAGGAGGGACTCCGCTGATGGGGACACTGATGTAAGGAGGGGCTCCACTGATGGGGACACAGATGTAAGGAGGGGCTCCACTGATGGGGACACAGATGTAAGGAGGGACTCTGCTAATGGGGACACTGATGTAAGGAGGGGCTCCGCTGATGGGGACACAGATGTAAGGAGGGGCTCCGCTGATGGGGACACAGATGTAAGGAGGAACTCTGCTGATGGGGACACTGATGTAAGGAGGGGCTCCGCTGACGGGGACACAGATTTAAGGAGGGACTCCGCTGACAGGGACAAAGATGTAAGGAGGGACTCCGCTGATAGGGACACAGATGTAAGAAGGGACTCCGCTGATAGGGACACAGATGTAAGAAGGGACTCCGCTGATAGGGACACAGATGTAAGAAGGGACTCCGCTGACGGGGACACAGATGTAAGGAGGGACTCTGCTAATGGGGACACTGATGTAAGGAGGGCCTCCGCTGATGGGGACACAGATGTAAGGAGGGACTCCGCTGACAGGGTCACAGATGTAAGGAGGGACTCTGCTGATAGGGACACAGATGTATGGAGGGACTCCGCTGACAGGGACACAGATGTAAGGAGGGACTCCGCTGACAGGGACACAGATGTAAGGAGGGACTCCGCTGACAGGGACACAGATGTAAGGAGGGCTCCGCTGCTGGGGGCACCTTATGTAAGAAGGGACTCTGCTGGGGGCACCTGATGTAAGGAGGGACTCTGCTTGGGTCACCTGATGTAAGGAGGGACTCTGCTGGGGGCACCTGATGTAAGGAGGGACTCTGCTGGGGGCACCTGATGTAAGGAGGGACTCTGCTGGAGGCACCTGATGTAAGGAGGGACTCTGGTGGGGGCACCTGATTTAAGGAGGGACTCCGCTGGGGAAACCTGATGTAAGGACGGACTCCTCTGGGGGCACCTGATGTAAGGACGGACTCCGCTGGGGGCACCTGATGTAAGGACGGACTCCGCTGGGGGCACCCGATGTAAGGACGGACCCTGCTGGGGGCACCTGATGGCATCTGGTGGCAGGCGACGTGGCAGGTGACACCCTCAGGGCTCCCACTGATTCTGCATTATGGTGAGTTGAATAATTTCATTTTATATTACAATGTAATAATATAAATAATGCACTTCAATCATCCTGACAACATAACAACCATGGTGCCGGGGTGATTGAAGCACTAAGACCACTTTCACACCAAGGTGTTTTTGCAGCGTTTTAGCGCTAAAAATAATGCTATTAAAACGCTCATAAAACGCTCCCCATGCATCTCAATGGACCCTTTCACACTGCGGCGTTGCGCTGGTGGAGCGTTGAGAAAAGTCCTGCAAGCAGCATCTTTGGAGCAGCTCTTGGGCGTTGAAAAAAGCGCTTCAAAAACGCCCCTCTCCATTGAAATGAATTGAAACCGCTGTAAAAACGCCTAAATAGCGCCTATAATCCGCCCTGAGCTGTAGAAAATTCACATGATCTCACAAAAAAGGTAAACATGCAAGCAGAAAAGAGGGCATCTACAACAACAGGACTGAACTTGTGGGAAGGTCAGAATGATTAAACAGACCATCAAAGTGCCAAAAAAACAAAATTTAAAGTGCCAAAAAAAAGAATTAATCCCAGAAAAATGAAGATTTGAAGTAAAACAAGACACTGCTTGTTACTTTACAAGACACTGCTTGTTTTACATGATATCACAAAGGATAAACACGCAAGCAGAAAGATAGGATCAATAACACATGCTTCAATAACGCTTGAAAAACGCTGTTAAAACGCCTGCAGCGTTGCGTTAATTTTACCACTACCGCCCTAAAACGCTGTAAAAACGCGGTAATAACGCTAAGGCCTTTTAGGGCGTTTTTGAAGCGCCTTGGTGTGAAAGGGGTCTAAAACCAGGTGTTTGGAGTATCTTTATCTGCTGATTGTGTTAAACTTTCTGGAATACACATATTTCTATTGTTGTGTAGGATCTGGGCCTGCTGTCCCTCGATCTCTCTCTCCCTCTAAACCTCCCTCTCCCTCCATCCCTCGTTCATCTCAGACGCTAACCACACCCCTTAGAGCCACACCCCTTTAAGTCACGCCCACTATTTAGCTGAAACCAGGCCCATTTTCGCCAAGTGGGAGGGGTCAAAAAGGAAGGGCGGGGTCTGGCGCCCCCCATCCTAAAACTTCACTAGCCGCCACTGGTATAATGTAGATATATTATAGGGTGTATTTACACTGCTATGCTGTTCTTCGCTGAGGACAACTAAAGACCACTTAATCACATATGTATATATATTGCCCCATGTTATTATAGGATAGGATACATTTGCATTGTTGTCTATCTCTCTTTCAGGTGTTGCTGTATCAGTGCGTCTTCCTTGGACATGGAGAGATGGGAATCCAACCTGACGACAACACTAATCCTTATACCTCTTATCACTGTATATATTAGATAGATAGTTAGGAAGTAAGACCATTGCTTAGGTTTGCCTGTAACTATTTGGGTGGTACGCCAACTTCAAAATTGTACATAATTTTTGATACTTATCTGTCATGTATGACCTACCATTTCTAATGTGTCTGATACTTATGTTTATTTCATGTGGTACTCCACAGATACTGTTACCATTGTTCAGGGGCAGATCCAGAGTCTAGTCTTGGGAGGGGCACTGCCAGAAAATACTTTTTTTGGGTGCAATTAATCAGGGAAATGGCTGGTGTTGGCGCTTCAATCATCACGGCACCATGGTTGTTATGGTGTCAGGATGATTGAAGCGCATTATTTCTATTATTACAGTGTAAATGAAATAGTTCTCAAAAAAACTCACCATAATGCAGAATCAGTGGGAGCCCTGAGCGTGTCACTTGCCACGTTGCCTGCCACCAGATGGGGATTGTCACTTGCCACGTCGCCAGCCACCAATTGCCGATTGTCACTTGCCATGTCGCCTGTCACCAGATGCAGATTGTCAGTTGCCACTTCACCTGTCACACGTTGCGGATTGTCACTTGCCACGTCACCTGCCACACGTTGCGAATTGTCACTTGCCACGTCGCCTGTCACCATATGCGGATTGTCACTTCCACATCAGATTGACTGCCACATCACTTGCCACACGTTGCAGATTGGTAATTGCTCTGTCACTTTCCTGCTAAGGTGGTCTCTTGCTGTGTCCCAGAGTCAGGCAGCAGATTACCAGTCAGGCAGCAGAGAGATGATGTAATGTCTCTGCTGCTGGCGGCTGCCTGCACAGTGAGGGCGGAACTGCAGGGATGCAGGGCGGGCGGTGAGAGATAATATCATCTCTCTGCTCTGCCGCCCGCCGGCTCCCTGATTTTCCAGCAACTCGCTCACACACCGAGCCGCACAGCTGCTCGCCCGCTCTCCCACCCGCCTGCTCACCGACTGAGCAGCCCAGCTCGCCTGCTCTGTCACCCGCGGAGCCGCCTGCGCTCTCTCTCGCGGAGCCGCCCGCCCACTCACCATCATTCTCGGAGAGGGCAATTGCCCCGTTGCCCCCCCTGGATCCACCCCTGCCATTGTTACTCTTTTTCTTGTTTCCCCACCCATCCCAGTTTTTGCCAGGACATTGACTGTCAGGCTTGAGAGCTCAAATAATGTTTTCTGCAAACTCTGAGGTGTAGTTTTGTAGGCAGGGGGAGGATGTAGAAACCTCATGTTTAGGCAGAGTTGCTCCTAAATTTACCTGCCAGGTATAGTTACCATGGCTCATTGTTAGGGTGAACTCAATTGATCCCTAAGTCTGGAATTGCTGCACTTCTCTCTTCTGCAGCTAGGTGGCTGGGTACCTGGTGACATTAGATACGACAAGGGCAAAGCAAGGACAGATTAGGAGTATATGGGGTATCTCAGCCAATGGGCAAGGGTTTTCTTAAATCCCTTGGCCTGCTGGGAGAACCTATATATTTGGGTGGAGTCAGGTGATCAGGGTTCTGTGCCACCTGGATGGCTGTCTAGGTGGACGTGTGTTGTATTGCCTGGGCTGCTAGGCCAGAGTTTGGGCCTATCCTGAGCACATCTGGCTGCTAGGCTGTCTGAGAGCTTATCCAGAAGCAAGAGAGCAGCATAGGTTTGGGATTGCAGCTTGCAGTCCAACCAGAAGCGACGGTTCTGCCGGCCGGAGAACCTGTCATGGTCGGAGGTAGAGGGGAGGCTGTCACCACTAAGGGACCATCCACCTTATTACCAGGGACCACAGTGAGTACCTGAAGCAAGTACCGGAGCAGTATTCTCACCAACCGGGGACGATGAAGAATTGAGAAACTTCAGCAGGTGTCAAGCCAGGGACCCAGCCAGCGGAGATGACGCTTGCAGAGCAGCCTTGTGTGTCAAGCCAGGGACCGAGCCGGCCAGTGGGGTGAAGCTTGAGAAATATCTTGAGTGCCAAGCTAGGGACCCAGCAGAGAACGGGGGTGACGCCTGAGGAAAATACTTAAGTGAAGATTGGAAGAGCTCAAAGGATTCGGTGGCAGTGAATCAGCAAGTCTAGGGAGAAAGACTGGGAGCTTAGTGGGTTGAGAACCTACAATAAGTGACTGTATAAGAGTAAAGGAGTTTGTTACAACTTGTGTTAGGAACTGTTCTAAGACTGTTGCTATAGGCGACAGCACTCCCACGCATGCAGATGTGGTGTCTTGCTGGATGCCTTTCCCTGCATGGCTGTCTACCTATAGAAGTCTCAGAGTCTGCCAATTAACATTGCAACTACCTAAGGGTGTCCTGGCCCTAACCCTCTCTCCCAAAGTTCTGTTCAAGAGAAAAAAAATCTCTTTGCATTCAAGAAGTGTCTGGCGCCCATAATTCTATCTTGCACTACATCCACTATGCCTCATAACCCATGCTATACAGAAGGATGTCAGCAGCATTTGGCTCTGGAGGTTCTCATTAGACTGAAGGAGGCCTGGGATCTTGCTACATCCGCATCCAGTTCGCATGACAGGACAGTGTGACCGGCTCTCATTGGAGCCGGTTTACACACCACCGGGGCAGCTGCAGTCTGTATTCGGAAAGGGACCTGTGCGTATTTAGCTCCAAATAAGGTGCGAATTCAGACAGAAATTCGGATCTGATTCGCACCTGAATCAGTGAACAGGGATGCACCAGACCCCCTGCTGTGAGCTGCGGTCACAGCAAGTGTGAACCTGGTCTAAAACGCTTATCAGAAGCCAGTGGCTCTGAAGAAAGACGAGTTATTTACAGGTTTTTTTTTTTTAACTATTCGTAGCCAGTTGTCTAGATAAAAATGATGCATAAACCTTTCTCTGTTAAAGTGCTCTGTCGTCACATAAAAAAATAAATAAAAATGCTGCCTGTAAAAAAAGTCATTACATACCTGACCAGCCACCTGCAACTGAGACACTGCGTGAATATTGTCCATCACAAAGTGCTGTGAATTGATGTATCTGAGATACATGAGGTAATGGAACTTTTACTTTGGTTTCTGGCAAGAAAGATACAAGATACATCCTAATTAACAAGGAATCATGGCAATGTAATAGGGCAGCACTTCTGACCGATCAAATCCATTTTTTTTTTGAACTTATGATGGACTACAAAATCCTTGTCGATGATCAGATGGGTGCCTGAGAGCCAATGACCTGAAAGAATGGACAAGTCAGCTCCCTCACTGCAATACTCTGGGCACCTAGCAGCCAAATTGTCAGTATGTTTTGCAGCTGCTTGAAAATTGACAAATCTTGCTAGGGAGAGATATCTTACTATAAGGCGCCATATTGAGATTGAAGTGTGGTGAGCTTTTGTGTACCAACCTGTGTTCACACTTTCAAAGATCTAATTGTGCTTTTAAGAACTCTTTTTTTCTGTATCAACTGCAAATTTGCTTGCTTGCTAGCCTCTGTGCCACCCCTTGCAGCTGTTTCCTTTTGTGATTTATTAGGGTCTCTTATCTTTCATTATACTTTTTTTTAAAATTATTAATCCGATACTACATCTGTCGCCATCGCCTCTAAGACTGAGAACTGAGCGCTCAAAGACTGCTGATCACTCAGCTCCCAGTCTTCAGTGAGCAGAGAGCAAGTGGCTGTCAGTCACCAGCTATCTGCTCTGCCCCTCCAGTGCTCATTGGAGCATTGGGCTGTGGAGGGGATGGGAGCGGCTGGCTCAGACTCCCAGCAGCTTGCTGAGAGGCTGATCTAACTACAAAGTCGAGCTTCATCAAATTACTATGCGAGCTGGGAGACTCTAATAAATGCACCACCTCCTTTATATATGACAAAACAATGTATACCCAGGGAGCAAAGGATTGGAGTTTTAAGGTGCAAAAAAAATCAATCAAAATCAAATTTACTAAAAATATATAGAAATTTTATTACATAGATAATATAAAACAATTTGTAAAATTCAGGCCATATCAACCCAATGGTCAAGGTACAAAAGTGTTATTGCCTCTACATGTTTCACCACAAACGTGGCTTCTTCTGGAGCTTTTGCAGGATCTTGTTATTTAATATATACCACCTTTAAAGGTGATCTTGGTTTCAATTGATCCCCTAGACCCATCAAGAGGTTTAATGGGGAACGTCTGTGCCAAAAAAGAGAGAGGAGAGAGGGCAATTGCCCTATAGTAGCACCTATTGTTTTAAGAAGTTTGGCAAATCGAATGATCGATATTTAAATCCTTTTCCGAATGCACACTTCCTCTGGTGCCAGCAAATTTTTGGGCTAATAATGCCATCTGAGCACTCCCCTCTTTCAGTTTACCACTGTTCCTTAGCTCAGTGTCAGTATGACCCCTCTTTAACCAGTAAAGATTGAAAAAATATTTTCAATCTATCACAAGGGATTAACCCTTTTAGACAGGCTGTGGCCATTTACCCTGGCACCAGTGAGGCTCCTAACCTGTCTAAAGAGGTGTCAATATTGATCGATCGATTTGCCAAACTTCTTAAAACAATAGGTGCTACTATAGGGCAATTGCCCTCTCTCCTCTCTCTTTTTTGGCACAGCTGTTCCCCATTAAACCTCTTGATGGGTCTAGGGGATTAATTGGAACCAAGATCACTTTGAAAGGTGGTAAATATTAAATAACAAGGTTCTGCAAAAGCTCCAGAAGAAGCCACGTTTCTGGTGAAACATGTAGAGGCAATAACGCTTTTGTACCTTGGCCATTGGGTTGATATGGCCCGAATTTTACAAATTGTTTTACAGTGCCTTGCGAAAGTATTCGGCCCCCTTGAACTTTTCAACCTTTTGCCACATTTCAGGCTTCAAACATAAAGATATAAAATTTTTATTTTTTGTGAAGAATCACCAACAAGTGGGACACAATTGTGAAGTGGAACGAAATCTTTTGGATTTTTGAAACTTTTTTAACTAATAAAAAAATGAAAAGTGGGGCGTGCAAAATTATTCGGCCCCCTTGCGTTAATACTTTGTAGAGCCACCTTTTGCTGCGATTACAGCTGCAAGTTGCTTGGGGTATGTCTCTATCAGTTTTGCACATCGAGAGACTGAAATTCTTGCCCATTCTTCCTTGCAAAACAGCTCGAGCTCAGTGAGGTTGGATGGAGAGCGTTTGTGAACAGCAGTTTTCAGCTCTTTCCACAGATTCTCGATTGGATTCAGGTCTGGAATTTGACTTGGCCATTCTAACACCTGGATACGTTTATTTGTGAACCATTCCTTTGTAGATTTTGCTGTATGTTTGGGATCAATGTCTTGTTGGAAGATAAATCTCTGTCCCAGTTTCAGGTCTTTTGCAGACTCCAACAGGTTTTCATCCAGAATGGTCCTGTATTTGGCTGCATCCATCTTCCCCTCAATTTTAACCATCTTCCCTGTCCCTGCTGAAGAAAAGCAGGCCCAAACCATGATGCTGCCACCACCATGTTTCACGGTGGGGATGGTGTGTTGAGTGTGATGAGCTGTGTTGCTTTTACGCCAAACATATCGTTTTGCATTGTGGCCAAAAAGTTTGATTTTGGTTTCATCGGACCAGAGCACCTTCTTCCACATGTTTGGTGTGTCTCCCAGGTGGCTTGTGGCAAACTTTAGACGAGACTTTTTATGGATATCTTTGAGAAATGGCTTTCTTCTTGCCACTCTTCCATAAAGGCCAGATTTGTGCAGTGTACGACTGATTGTTGTCCTATGGACAGACTCTCCCACCTCAGCTGTAGTTCTCTGCAGTTCATCCAGAGTGATCATGGGCCTCTTGGCTGCATCTCTGATCAGTCTTCTCCTTGTCTGAGCTGAAAGTTTAGAGGGACAGCCAGGTCTTGGTAGATTTGCAGTGGTCTGATACTCCTTCCATTTCAAAATGATCACTGGCACAGTGCTCCTTGGGATGTTTAAAGCTTGGGAAATCTTTTTGTATCCAAATCCAGCTTTAAACCTCTCCACAACAGTATTACGGACCTGCCTGGTGTGTTCCTTGGTCTCTTAATGATGCACTCTGCACTTTCAACAGAACCCTGAGACTATCACAGAGCAGGTGCATTTATACAGAGACTTGATTACACACAGGTGGATTCTATTTATCACCATCAGTCATTAAGGACAACATTGGATCATTCAGAGATCCTCGCTGAACTTCTGGAGTGAGTTTGCTGCACTGAAAGTAAAGGGGCCGAATAATTTTGCACGCACCACTTTTCAGTTTTTTAATTGCTAAAAAAGTTTAAAATATCCAATAGATTTCGTTCCACTTCACAATTGTGTC
Organism: Lithobates septentrionalis; assembly: GCA_037952835.1. NCBI lineage: Eukaryota > Metazoa > Chordata > Amphibia > Anura > Ranidae > Lithobates > Lithobates septentrionalis. The sequence continues at coordinate 334,457 of JBBDGP010001951.1, forward strand.
CCACTTGTTGGTGATTCTTCACAAAAAATTAAAATTTTATATCTTTATGTTTGAAGCCTGAAATGTGGCAAAAGGTTGAAAAGTTCAAGGGGGCCGAATACTTTCGCAAGCCACTGTATATTATCTATGTAATGAAATTTATATATATTTTTTGTAAATTTGATTTTGATTGTTTGTTTTTTTTTTGCACCTTAAAACTCCAATCCTTTGCTCCCTGGGTATACATTGTTTTGTTATAAAGTCGGGATCTTTCCTGAGCCTGGACCTGCTGAGTAAGGAGTGAGTAACAGGAGTGCAGAACGAACTGCACTCTTGTAACCTACAGGAGAAGTATAGCCAAAATAGCTTTGGCCATACTTCTCCTTTAACTTCTTTAGTACATCAGCCTCAATATGTCAAAGAGTTTTCTCCTAAATTTTTATAATAAAGAATGAGTACAATTACTGCATGCACTAATTAGGCAATAGACACAGTAAAGCCTCATTTACATGTAGCACCTAAAAGGTATAGTATTGTAGGTTCTGTCAGTACAGGTAAATTTAAGCAGGCCTATGCTGCAAACTAGGCCTGTTTGTTTTTGATCTGGGGGCAGGGAGTGGTTAGTGTAGCAGTGGGTGTGACCACCTGTGCTTTAGTTCTGAGGCGCCTCTCCTGCTTCCAGGGGGAATGTTCTGGGGAAGGGCCTAGAACTGGAGTGGCAGGCAGCTCATGTGAGGAGCCCTGACCAATACCCAACTGTAATTGGCAGGTGGCAGGCCTCCCATATAAGCTGAGGTAACAGGCCACTGGGAGGAGTTGTCGGCTGGGTGAACTGAAGGATGGAGTGCTAGACAGCGTGCAGGAGAAGCACCCCCATCTGGGGGGGGGGGGTGCGACTCAGGTGGAGGAACTCGGGAGTTGAGAGGGAGCCTCTCCTTACATGGTCATGGGGAGGTGCTCTTGAACAGGAGCTAGAGAAGCAGTCAGTCCGTATGGTCCGGGAAAATCCTTCGGGAGGGACTCAGGGCAGGAGTCGGTGAATGAGGCACAGTGGAGATCAGTAAGAGGCATGCTAGGGGAGCTGGGTGCAGAGCCAGAGGAGAGACTGTGGGCTTTTGTGTAGGGTTGCCACCTGTCCGGGATTCACCCGGATAGTACGGGTTTAGAGTAATTTTGAATCACGTGTCCGGGGCTCCTGCCGCCTGGAACCCAGACACATGATCTAGACTGCACTGTGGCTCAGAGCTCCATCTGTTCAGCTGGGGGTCGGGCAGGAACATTACTAGTGTTTCAGGCACAGGTTGTTATCCTAATACAGCCGTTCGGACAATTTAATCAGTCCCGAACCCCCGCTTCTATAGTATCCGCCGGGGAAGGTAATTGCCGGGAAGAGCAGCTCACATGACTACAGGAGGAGAAGAGGTGCCTGGCAGACACTGAGGGCATTCGAACCCTGGACAACTTTACTGAGGGCGAGCTGAGACCGCTATAGAAGACTGGCCAGCTGTGTCCTGTCAGTGTTAGGGTGTCAGTGGAGAATTGGAGGACAGTGCGTGTGTAGTTCATCACACAGACAGCTGACCAGGAACGGACCATGCAGGAGACCAGCCGCAGAATAAGCTACATTCACAAGACTTGGCTGGGTAAGAAAAACACTGATCTGAGGAGGGAGGGGGGAGAGGGGGGAATTCTTAGGATTCTTCTGTGTTGTTTGTGATTATTGGGAGTCAGGGCCGGTGCCATCATTCTACAGTGTCCTGTAACTCTGCCCCATCCATGTCACTCTGCCCCCTCCATGTCACTCTGCCCCCTCTCTGTCACTATGCCCCCTCCATATCACTCTGCCCCCTCTCTGTCACTCTGCCCCCTCTCTGTCACTCTGCCCCCTCCATGTCACTCTGCCCCCTCTCTGTCACTCTGCCCCCTCTCTGTCACTCTGCCCCCTCTCTGTCACTCTGCCCCCTCCATATCACTCTGCCCCCTCTCTGTCACTCTGCCCCCTCTCTGTCACTCTGCCCCCTCTCTGTCACTCTGCCCCCTCCATGTCACTCTGCCCCCTCTCTCACTCTGCCCCCTCTCTGTCACTCTGCCCCCTCCATGTCACTCTGCCCCCTCCATGTCACTCTGCCCCCTCTCTGTCACTCTGCCCCCTCTCTGTCACTCTGCCCCCTCTCTGTCACTCTGCCCCATCCATGTCACTCTGCCCCCTCTCTGTCACTCTGCCCCCTCTCTGTCACTCTGCCCCCTCTCTGTCACTCTGCCCCATCCATGTCACTCTGCCCCCTCCATGTCACTCTGCCCCCTCTCTGTCACTCTGCCCCCTCTCTGTCACTCTGCCCCCTCTCTGTCACTCTGCCCCCTCTCTGTCACTCTGCCCCCTCCATATCACTCTGCCCCCTCTCTGTCACTCTGCCCCCTCTCTGTCACTCTGCCCCCTCTCTGTCACTCTGCCCCCTCCATGTCACTCTGCCCCCTCTCTCACTCTGCCCCCTCTCTGTCACTCTGCCCCCTCCATGTCACTCTGCCCCCTCCATGTCACTCTGCCCCCTCCATGTCACTCTGCCCCCTCTCTGTCACTCTGCCCCCTCTCTGTCACTCTGCCCCCTCTCTGTCACTCTGCGCCCTCCATGTCACTCTGCCCCCTCCATGTCACTCTGCCCCCTCCATGTCACTCTTCCCCCTCTCTGTCACTCTGCTCCCTCCATATCACTCTGCCCCCTCTCTGTCACTCTGCCCCCTCTCTGTCACTCTGCCCCCTCCATGTCACTCTGCCCCCTCCATGTCACTCTGCCCCCTCCATGTCACTCTGCCCCCTCCATGTCACTCTGCCCCCTCTCTGTCACTCTGCCCCCTCCATGTCACTCTGCCCCCTCTCTGTCACTCTGCCCCCTCTCTGTCACTCTGCCCCCTCCATGTCACTCTGCCCCCTCCATGTCACTCTGCCCCCTCCATGTCACTCTGCCCCCTCCATGTCACTCTGCCCCCTCTCTGTCACTCTGCCCCCTCTCTGTCACTCTGCCCCCTCTCTGTCACTCTGCCCCCTCCATGTCACTCTGCCCCCTCTCTGTCACTCTGCCCCCTCCATGTCACTCTGCCCCCTCCATGTCACTCTGCCCCCTCTCTGTCACTCTGCCCCCTCTCTGTCACTCTGCCCCCTCTCTGTCACTCTGCCCCCTCCATGTCACTCTGCCCCCTCCATGTCACTCTGCCCCCTCTCTGTCACTCTGCCCCCTCTCTGTCACTCTGCCCCCTCTCTGTCACTCTGCCCCCTCTCTGTCACTCTGCCCCCTCTCTGTCACTCTGCCCCCTCCATGTCACTCTGCCCCCTCCATGTCACTCTGCCCCCTCTCTGTCACTCTGCCCCCTCTCTGTCACTCTGCCCCCTCTCTGTCACTCTGCCCCCTCTCTGTCACTCTGCCCCCTCCATGTCACTCTGCCCCCTCCATGTCACTCTGCCCCCTCCATGTCACTCTGCCCCCTCCATGTCACTCTGCCCCCTCCATGTCACTCTGCCCCCTCTCTGTCACTCTGCCCCCTCTCTGTCACTCTGCCCCCTCTCTGTCACTCTGCCCCCTCTCTGTCACTCTGCCCCCTCTCTGTCACTCTGCCCCCTCCATGTCACTCTGCCCCCTCCATGTCACTCTGCCCCCTCCATGTCACTCTGCCCCCTCCATGTCACTCTGCCCCATCCATGTCACTCTGTCCCCTCCATGTCACTCTGTCCCCTCCATGTCACTCTGCCCCCTCCATGTCACTCTGCCCCCTCCATGTCACTCTGCCCCCTCTCTGTCACTCTGCCCCCTCTCTGTCACTCTGCCCCCTCTCTGTCACTCTGCCCCCTCCATGTCACTCTGCCCCCTCTCTGTCACTCTGCCCCCTCCATGTCACTCTGCCCCCTCCATGTCACTCTGCCCCCTCTCTGTCACTCTGCCCCCTCCATGTCACTCTGCCCCCTCCATGTCACTCTGCCCCATCCATGTCACTCTGTCCCCTCCATGTCACTCTGTCCCCTCCATGTCACTCTGTCCGCTCCATGTCACTCTGCCCCCTCCATGTCACTCTGCCCCCTCCATGTCACTCTGCCCCCTCTCTGTCACTCTGCCCCCTCTCTGTCACTCTGCCCCCTCCATGTCACTCTGCCCCCTCCATGTCACTCTGCCCCCTCCATGTCACTCTGCCCCCTCTCTGTCACTCTGCCCCCTCCATGTCACTCTGCCCCCTCCATGTCACTCTGCCCCCTCTCTGTCACTCTGCCCCCTCCATGTCACTCTGCCCCCTCCATGTCACTCTGCCCCCTCCATGTCACTCTGCCCCATCCATGTCACTCTGCCCCATCCATGTCACTCTGTCCCCTCCATGTCACTCTGTCCCCTCCATGTCACTCTGTCCCCTCCATGTCACTCTGTCCCCTCCATGTCACTCTGTCCGCTCCATGTCACTCTGCCCCCTCCATGTCACTCTGCCCCCTCCATGTCACTCTGCCCCCTCTCTGTCACTCTGCCCCCTCTCTGTCACTCTGCCCCCTCTCTGTCACTCTGCCCCCTCTCTGTCACTCTGCCCCCTCTCTGTCACTCTGCCCCCTCCATGTCACTCTGCCCCCTCTCTGTCACTCTGCCCCCTCCATGTCACTCTGCCCCCTCTCTGTCACTCTGCCCCCTCCATGTCACTCTGCCCCCTCCATGTCACTCTGCCCCATCCATGTCACTCTGCCCCATCCATGTCACTCTGTCCCCTCCATGTCACTCTGTCCCCTCCATGTCACTCTGTCCGCTCCATGTCACTCTGCCCCCTCCATGTCACTCTGCCCCCTCCATGTCACTCTGCCCCCTCTCTGTCACTCTGCCCCCTCTCTGTCACTCTGCCCCCTCTCTGTCACTCTGCCCCCTCTCTGTCACTCTGCCCCCTCTCTGTCACTCTGCCCCCTCTCTGTCACTCTGCCCCCTCCATGTCACTCTGCCCCCTCTCTGTCACTCTGCCCCCTCCATGTCACTCTGCCCCCTCCATGTCACTCTGCCCCATCCATGTCACTCTGCCCCCTCCATGTCACTCTGTCCCCTCCATGTCACTCTGCCCCCTCCATGTCACTCTGCCCCCTCTCTGTCACTCTGCCCCCTCCATGTCACTCTGCCCCCTCCATGTCACTCTGTCCCCTCCATGTCACTCTGTCCCCTCCATGTCACTCTGTCCCCTCCATGTCACTCTGTCCCCTCCATGTCACTCTGTCCGCTCCATGTCACTCTGCCCCCTCCATGTCACTCTGCCCCCTCCATGTCACTCTGCCCCCTCTCTGTCACTCTGCCCCCTCTCTGTCACTCTGCCCCCTCTCTGTCACTCTGCCCCCTCTCTGTCACTCTGCCCCCTCTCTGTCACTCTGCCCCCTCTCTGTCACTCTGCCCCCTCCATGTCACTCTGCCCCCTCTCTGTCACTCTGCCCCCTCCATGTCACTCTGCCCCCTCCATGTCACTCTGCCCCCTCCATGTCACTCTGCCCCCTCCATGTCACTCTGCCCCCTCCATGTCACTCTGCCCCCTCCATGTCACTCTGCCCCCTCCATGTCACTCTGCCCCCTCTCTGTCACTCTGCCCCCTCTCTGTCACTCTGCCCCCTCTCTGTCACTCTGCCCCCTCTCTGTCACTCTGCCCCCTCTCTGTCACTCTGCCCCCTCCATGTCACTCTGCCCCCTCTCTGTCACTCTGCCCCCTCCATGTCACTCTGCCCCCTCCATGTCACTCTGCCCCCTCCATGTCACTCTGCCCCCTCCATGTCACTCTGCCCCCTCCATGTCACTCTGCCCCCTCTCTGTCACTCTGCCCCCTCTCTGTCACTCTGCCCCCTCCATGTCACTCTGCCCCCTCCATGTCACTCTGCCCCCTCCATGTCACTCTGCACCCTCCATGTCACTCTGCCCCCTCTCTGTCACTCTGCCCCCTCCATGTCACTCTGCCCCCTCTCTGTCACTCTGCCCCCTCTCTGTCACTCTGCCCCATCCATGTCACTCTGCCCCATCCATGTCACTCTGCCCCCTCCATGTCACTCTGCCCCCTCCATGTCACTCTGCCCCCTCCATGTCACTCTGCCCCATCCATGTCACTCTGCCCCCTCCATGTCACTCTGCCCCCTCCATGTCACTCTGCCCCCTCCATGTCACTCTGCCCCCTCCATGTCACTCTGCCCCCTCCATGTCACTCTGCCCCCTCTCTGTCACTCTGCCCCCTCTCTGTCACTCTGCCCCCTCCATGTCACTCTGCCCCCTCCATGTCACTCTGCCCCATCCATGTCACTCTGCCCCCTCCATGTCACTCTGCCCCCTCCATGTCACTCTGCCCCCTCCATGTCACTCTGCCCCCTCCATGTCACTCTGCCCCCTCTCTGTCACTCTGCCCCCTCTCTGTCACTCTGCCCCCTCTCTGTCACTCTGCCCCCTCTCTGTCACTCTGCCCCCTCTCTGTCACTCTGCCCCCTCTCTGTCACTCTGCCCCCTCTCTGTCACTCTGCCCCCTCTCTGTCACTCTGCTCCCTCCATGTCACTCTGCCCCCTCCATGTCACTCTGCCCCCTCCATGTCACTCTGCCCCCTCCATGTCACTCTGCCCCCTCCATGTCACTCTGCCCCCTCTCTGTCACTCTGCCCCCTCTCTGTCACTCTGCCCCCTCCATGTCACTCTGCCCCCTCCATGTCACTCTGCCCCCTCCATGTCACTCTGCCCCCTCCATGTCACTCTGCCCCCTCTCTGTCACTCTGCCCCCTCCATGTCACTCTGCCCCCTCTCTGTCACTCTGCCCCCTCTCTGTCACTCTGCCCCATCCATGTCACTCTGCCCCATCCATGTCACTCTGCCCCCTCCATGTCACTCTGCCCCCTCCATGTCACTCTGCCCCCTCCATGTCACTCTGCCCCATCCATGTCACTCTGCCCCCTCCATGTCACTCTGCCCCCTCCATGTCACTCTGCCCCCTCCATGTCACTCTGCCCCCTCCATGTCACTCTGCCCCCTCTCTGTCACTCTGCCCCCTCCATGTCACTCTGCCCCCTCTCTGTCACTCTGCCCCCTCTCTGTCACTCTGCCCCCTCTCTGTCACTCTGCCCCCTCTCTGTCACTCTGCCCCCTCTCTGTCACTCTGCCCCCTCTCTGTCACTCTGCCCCCTCCATGTCACTCTGCCCCCTCTCTGTCACTCTGCCCCCTCTCTGTCACTCTGCCCCCTCCATGTCACTCTGCCCCCTCCATGTCACTCTGCCCCCTCCATGTCACTCTGCCCCCTCCATGTCACTCTGCCCCCTCCATGTCACTCTGCCCCCTCTCTGTCACTCTGCCCCCTCCATGTCACTCTGCCCCCTCTCTGTCACTCTGCCCCCTCTCTGTCACTCTGCCCCCTCTCTGTCACTCTGCCCCCTCCATGTCACTCTGCCCCCTCCATGTCACTCTGCCCCCTCCATGTCACTCTGCCCCCTCTCTGTCACTCTGCCCCCTCTCTGTCACTCTGCCCCCTCCATGTCACTCTGCCCCCTCCATGTCACTCTGCCCCCTCCATGTCACTCTGCCCCCTCCATGTCACTCTGCCCCCTCCCTGTCACTCTGCCCCCTCTCTGTCACTCTGCCCCCTCTCTGTCACTCTGCCCCCTCTCTGTCACTCTGCCCCCTCTCTGTCACTCTGCCCCCTCCATGTCACTCTGCCCCCTCCATGTCACTCTGCCCCCTCCTAGGTTACACATGTGGCGCCCTCTGAAGAGCAATCCACATTTGTATTGTTCTTCAGAGGGCATTTGACAGGCAGGGAGGAGGTGTTATATCACCTCCTCACCACCTGTTTAAACCCCACAGCATTGCCCCGCAATTTAATGCATTGCATATGGGTACAGGAAGCCCCCATTCACTTGAATGGTCCACATTTGGCAGGCAATACTGCTCACTGAACCCAACAGTGCAGACATGTTTTGCCACACTGTCATGCAGAACATTTTGGCTGTGGCAAGTGTCCATCCCCCTTTGCTGCCTTTTTAGTTTAAGGGGAATGGTTGGGTAGCTGTTAAAACACAGCATAACCTCTAATTTTTACTGTCATCCAACCACAAGTGTAAACGGAGTCGCAGGGCACTCTGCAGAGTGATCCATAGTGGATCATGTTTTGAAGGTATTTGACAGGTGGTGAAGAAGAGTTATGTTGCCTCTTCACCACCTGTTTTAAATCCCTAAAAACCCATACCACTGCTGTAGCCATGTGCATTGCACACAGTTGTAGCGCAGCCCCATTCAGGTGAATGGGTTGAGTTAAGCAAGTGCAGTGCCGTGCACCACTAAAATGTTCGGGTTTGGCTTGAAGAAAAGGTGGCAACCCTAGTTTTGTGCCAAATCATTGCAGCCTGAGGGCACAATATTTGCAAGTCAGGCTGGCTGGGATCAATAGTCCCTCATCAAATATCTTTTCCAATTAAATGTTCAAGGCCGCCAAGAAGGGGTACTGCAGGCCCCTGGCCTATTAAGAATCTTCAAGTGGAACTACTCCTAGGACTTATTCAGAGTGAGGCCTAGTCAGCTCAAGATGGTGGGACAGGATGTCTAATGCTGTGACAGGAAAGTGTTGTGTCCTGGAGGTAGGAAACTGTCCTGGAAGTCTGCAGGGAGAGTGCAGAGGGGAAGAATTGTTTGAAGTAACACTGTCAAGATTAGAGTCCACCATTTTTTGTCTTATTCAAGGAAATATAAAGCATAACCACTAGCAGTGCTTTTTTTCTCAAACAAAGTGCTGGAACTTAACCATGGCCCCCACAAAACCCCTCCCCCTACACGCACCTTCCAAATCACATCAAATAGTGGGTGTGCTCAGTCAAATTTCACAAAAACAGTAGGAGGGTCTTAAAGGGGCATTAAATACCAGGATTGCATTACATACAGTGTGCAGAGCTGTCACTTGTAAACACAGAAACCAGACTTCTGTGTTTACAAGTGATTGTGGTGAGCAGGCACCAAAGGGTCAGAGCCAGAGGTGGTGGAACTGAGTTCCACCAAGTTCCCCCTGAAAAAAAGCCCTGACCACTAGTGACATTTGTCAATGTAAGCTGGATCCGCTATAACATTGCAAATACCATTTTGTTCTATTGGCATCCTATATCCCTTCTCCCAAATAAAACAATAAAACAAAGCAAATGACTTTTCATTGTCTACTACTGACATATGTATGTCTGGTGGTTGTGGGTAGTAAAAAAGTATTTAACTCCTCCCAACCACTTCCCCTTAACCACCTCAATACAGGGCACTTACACCCCCTTCCTGCCCAAGCCATTTTTCAGTTTTCAGCGCTGTCGCACTTTGAATGACAATTGCGCGGTCATGTTACACTGCACCTTAATTAAATTTTTTGCATTTTTTTCCCCACAAATAGAGCTTTCTTTTGGTGGTATTTGATCACCTCTGCGGTTTTTATTTATTGCGCTATAAACAAAAGAAGAGGGACAATTTTGAAAAAACACAATATTTTTTACTTTTTGCTATAATAAATATCCATTTTTTTTTTTTTTTAACAAATTTTTTCCTCAGTTTAGGCCGATACGTATTCTTCTACATATTTTTGGTAAAAAAAAATTGCGATAAGCGTATATTGATTGGTTTGCGCAAAAGTTATAGCGTCTACAAAATACGGGATAGATTTATAGCATTTTTATTATTTATTTATTTTTTACTAGTAATGGCGGCGATCTGCAATTTTTATTGTGACTACGATATTGCGGCGGACACATCGGACACTTTTGACACATTTTTGGGACCATTCACATTTATACAGCGATCAATGCTATAAAATTGCATTGATTACTGTGTAAATGTGACTGGCAGGGAAGGGGTTAACACTAGGGGGCGATCGAGGGGTTAATGTATGACCTAAGGAGGTGATTCTAACTGTGGGGGGAGGGGACTGACTGGGGGAGGTGACCGATCGGTGTCCCTATGTACAAGGGACACACCATCGGTCTCCTCTCCTCTCTGACAGGACGTGGATCTGTGTTTACATTCACAGATCCACGCTCCTGCTCTGTTACCCGGCAATCGCGGGTGCCCGGCGGACATCGCGGCCGCCGGGCACGCGCACCGGGTCCCGAGTGACGCAGCGCGCGCCCCCTAGTGGCTCGGGAGGGCGAGGACGTCATATGACGCCCACTCAGAACAATAGGCTTACCGTCCGGCCGTCATATGACGGTGGGCGGTAGGCTAGTGGTTAAACTGCAGCAGACAGGGGTGTACACATTCTTCAGCCTTCCTCCCTCTCACAGAGCAGCGATCTCTGTGTGTCACGGAGCTGAATTGCACTCTCCGCAGTAACAATGTCCCGCCTCCTGTGATAGATGGCACACTGATCCAATGGTGGAACATTGAATCAGTGTGACATGATCACAGGAGGCGGGACATTGTTACTGCGGCCTGGGCAATTCAAATCCAGCTCCATGACACAGCGGGAGATCGGCGCTCTGATCCAGGCACACGCTGGCTGCATCTGATAGGCACTGGCAGGCTGCATCTGAAGGGCATAGGCAGGCTGCATCTGATGGGCACTGGCAGGCTGCATCTGATGGGCACTGGCAGGCTGCATCTGATGGGCACTGGCAGGTTACATCTGATGGGCACTGGCAGGCTGCATCTGATGGGCACAGGCAGGCTGCATCTGATGGACACTGAGAGGCTGCATCTGATGGGCACAGGCAGGCTGCATCTGATGGGCACAGGCAGGCTGCATCTGATGGGCACAGGCAGGCTGCATCTGATGGGCACAGGCAGGCTGCATCTGATGGGCACAGGCAGGCTGCATCTGATGGGCACTGGCAGGCTGCATCTGACTGGTAGGCTGCATCTGACAGGCACTGGCGAGGCTGCATTTGATGTACACTAGTGAGGCTGCATCTGATGGGCACTGGTGAGGCTGCATTTGATGGACACTGGTGAGGCTGCATCTGACAGGCACTGGTGAGGCTGCATTGATCTTTTGTATCATGTCTGCAGTCTCTGACTATCTCCTGTATCATGTCTGCTAGAGGTGCACCAAATGGAAATTTTGCTAATACTATTAGCAGTGTGTTTAAGTTTAAGTAAGAGATTGCAGACATGATACAAGAGATGGTTAGAGACCGAGGACATGATACATAAGATGGTTAGAGACTGAGGTCATGATATAAGAGATGGTTAGAGACCCCAGTGGTCTCCGTGTGTTATGGAGCTGAATTGCATAGGCCGCAGTAACAATGTCCCACCTCCTGTGATAGATAGCACACTGATCCAATGGCGGTACATTGAATCAGTGTGACGTGATCACAGGAGGTGGGACATTGTTACTGCGGCCCGTGCAATTCAAATCCAGCTCAGCAGATCGGCGCTCTGATCCGGGCTACATCTGATGGGTGCAGGCAGGCTGCATCTGATGGGCATAAATACAACAAGGATGACGGGTACTATAGAGGTATACCCACTAATAAATACAGATTAGATCAACCCTTATGCCATTCAGCCTTTTAGGGTGTTGCTGCCATAGCCAACCAAACTAGGCATACAGAAAAAAAAGGAGCCCGGGTAAGATTACCCGGGGGGAAAGCGGCTACTAAGGCAGCAAGGGGCAGTGATGAAGGCTGATAAAAAGTACAAGGCAATTTATTACATTCAAGGTTGAGGGATAAAAACATACTCAATATACAAAAACAACAGAAAGTCCGGACAACAAATCACCATACACATAGAGATTGTCAGCGGGATACCTCGTGTACCTAGTTAACAAAAATTAGTTAAAGTGGAATGCATGTATAGACAATCTGTGTGTGTATGGCCCCCAGCAGAGGTGTATTTAGGTTTTGTGCTGCCCTAGGCCTGACTAAACTTGTGCACCCCCTAATTTAAATACGACCCGCCCTTTCATGTCAATGCCAAGCCCCTTCCTGTTTAAGACCCGCCCTGTCATCTGTAAACCACACCCTTTCCTCTTTAGGCCCCACCTTTTCTTTTTAGAGCTCCACCTCTTTCTCTCTGTACATTAACCACCTCCCACCTGGCCACTGCACATAAACGGCCGGGTGGTCATTTCCTTGTCCTGAGTGAACGTTCAGGAACGTTCCTCAGAGCGAGTGCTCGCAGCACGGCCACAAGGCACGCTGCGGCTTGGTCCTGTGATCATTATGATCACAGAATCCAGCTGAGCAGAGATCAAGATATGGGCGCTGTGATCGGCCCTCCCGATCACATGACGGCTGTGTCCAATCACAGCCATCACAATGTAAACAGAGACGCATGGCTCTGTGACAGTTCTCCCCGCCAAGCTCAGTGCAGGGGGGGGGGGGACTGCAGATCTGTGACAGCTCTCTGTGCGAGAATGATTTTACACAGAGAGCTGTTACAGATCACCCCACAAACAGTACACCAAGCACCCCTGTCCCCATACACATGTCTGTGTCCCCATAAAACATCTGTCTGTCCCCCATCACTGCCAACACCAAATAAACACTGATTTGTGTTATTTTTACCAAAGAAATGTAGCAGCATCATTTTTGGTCAAAATTTATCAAAAGAAAATACTTATTTGCTAAATTTTATAACAGAAACTAAGAAAAATGCTTTTTTTAAAAAAAAATGTTCAGTCTTTTTTTATTTGTAGCGTAAAAAATAAAAATCCCCGCAGTGATTAAATACCACCAAAGAAAAGCTGCCACATCAGTGCCCATCAAAGCTGCCTCATCAGTGCCCATAAAAGCTGTCTCATCAGTGCCCATAAAAGCTGTCTCATCAGTGCCCATCAAAGCTGCCTCATCAGTGCCCATCAAAGCTGTCTCATCAGTGCCCATCAAAGCTGCCTCATCAGTGCCCAGCAATGCAGCCTCATCGTGCCCATCAAAGCAGCCTCATCGGTGCCCATCAATGCAGCCTCATCGGTGCCCAGCAATGCAGCCTCATCGGTGCCCATCAAAGCTGCCTCATCAGTGTCCATCAAAGCTGCCTCATCAGTGCCCATCAAAGCTGCCTCATCAGTGCCCAGCAATGCAGCCTCATCAGTGCCCATCAAAGCAGCCTCATCAGTGCCCATCAAAGCAGCCTCATCAGTGCCCATCAAAGCAGCCTCATCGGTGCCCATCAAAGCTGCCACATCAGTGCCCATCAAAGCTGCCTCATCAGTGCCCATAAAAGCTGTCTCATCAGTGCCCATAAAAGCTGTCTCATCAGTGCCCATCAAAGCTGCCTCATCAGTGCCCATCAAAGCTGCCTCATCAGTGCCCATCAAAGCAGCCTCATCAGTGCCCATCAAAGCAGCCTCATCGGTGCCCATCAAAGCAGCCCTATCAGTGCCCATCAAAGCAGCCTCATCGGTGCCCATCAAAGCAGCCTCATCGGTGCCCATCAAATCTGCTTCATCAGTGCCCATCAAAGCTGCCTCATCAGTGCCCATAAAAGCTGTCTCATCAGTGCCCATCAAAACTGCCTCATCAGTGCCCATCAAAGCAGCCTCATCGGTGCCCATCAAAGCAGCCTCATCGGTGCCCATCAAAGCAGCCTCATCGGTGCCCATCAAAGCAGCCTCATCGGTGCCCATCAAAGCTGCCTCATTAGTGCCCATCAAAGCTGCCTCATCAGTGCTCATCAAAGCTGCCTTATCAGTGCCCATCAAAGCTGTCTCATTAGTGCCCATCAGTGCAGCCTCGTCAGTGCCCATCAATGCAGCCTCATCAGTGCCCATCAAAGCAGCCTCGTCAGTGCCCAGCAGTGCAGCCTCGTCAGTGGCCATCAAAGCCAGTGTGAACTGAGCCTAAGCCTAGGTTCACATTGGGGCAATTTTTCATGCGATTTGAGAGATCAAATCGCATGAAAAGTCGCAGGCTATTGGAGGCAATGGCACTGTTCCAATCGGTGCGACACTGATTTTGCAGCGTCGCACCGATTTGCAAAAGTAGTTTCTGTACTACTTTTGCCGATTTCAGGTGCGACTTGAATAGACATCTGTGAGTGAATTCACACAAATGTCTATCAAGTAGGACCTGAAATCGCGCTGACCTTGCTACTTTGAAATCGCGCTACTTCAAGTGAAATAGTGTGATTTCAAAGTAGCATCAATGTGAACCGGGACAAGGAGCTATGAAAGGTTAACCACATATACAAGCAGACACTAAGGTGTTAAATGCCATTGATTCCAGAAGCACCAGCCTGCAGATATTGAGCTGTAAAGAGTTAACCATATATGTAAGCAGCAGTGTACATGTGTCCATTGAAGCAGGGTAGTAAAGCACAGCAAGGAAACAAAGGGTTAATTATCAGAGAGTCGTATTTCAGATCACAGGGAGATGATAAGAGAAACAAAGTCTGAGCACAGATAAGCCATGTGTGAGGTTTAAGGAGAGACAGTGAAGAGGATTGGGATTTTCTTCTCACCCTCCAGGATATACAGCGGAGTCTGTCCACTGAAGACACAATCGGACCCGGGAATCACAATACCACCGGAGGAGACCCTGACAAGGTCTGTGCTGAGGGAGAGTGGAAGGGGAGGGGGGGGAGGGGGGGGGGACTGTGAGCACACGCTGTGTGTGCTCCATGTGAGAGACACTTGGCCAGCAAAGCAATGGACTGACTCAGGAGGCAGAGGGGGGGGGGCGCCCTAGGCCTGGGCCAAAACACAGCACTGGCCCCCAGGGATAGGAAAGATACAATTGGAGAAGTCGTGCTAGGCTCAATGAGAGAGGCGGCTGTTCCTAGTATTTGTGAAATGAGGTCACAAATTATATGCCAGTGTTTGGAGCATCGGTATCCACATCAATACTATGATCACTAGGGTCAGTGAAGGGTGGGTGTAGGTCCTGTCGACTATTAAGTCTAGAGTGTGAAACTCCTAGCATAAGATGAACAGTCACCACATTGAAGATGAAAATGCTGCTGCTAAGTGTCCCCTGGCTGCTCTTTTGAAAAGCAGGAGTCCCTTAGCCAAAAGATGAATGCCTGCGTGTATTAGAGTTGCCACCTCATTCCTTTAAACCCGAACACATATGAATTACACAGGTTCTGGGGCTAATTAAATGCAGATAAGGCAACAAGTGAGTTTAATTACCACCTTAATCAGCCACAGAACCTGTATAATTAATATGTGTTCGGGTTTAAAGGAAAGCGGTGGCAACCATAGCGTGTATGTTGTTGCTCAGGCTCCCAAGTTCACTGGCATATTAAGTGCAGTCAGGTCTAAGCCAATCAGGCAAAAGAAAGACAATTCATCAGCTATAAATGAAAGTGCTGGCCATAGTAAATTAAGACCCAAATAGTAGGCAGACCAAATTATCAAGCAGACTATTGGGCAGTTGCAGCTATGCACAGCAGTTCCTATGAGAGACATGGAGCAGACGTAGGGTTGCCACATTATCCCTTTAATCCAGGACACGCATTACACAGGTTCTGTGGCTGATTAAGGTGGTAATTAAACACACTTGGTGCCTTATCTGCATTAAATCAGCCTCAGAGCCTGTGTAATTCATATGTGCCCTGGATTAAAGGGATGATGTGGCAACCCTAAGCAGAAGGCGATCCTACATTACTACATCCTGTAGATTTGTAGATTGCGAATCTTTCAAGCTCACGTGTGTGATTGTAAAGTCCGTGCTGTGTGTCCCAGGCTGTCCGTGACCAGGTGAGAAAACTCAGCAGCCTGGTAGCCGTGGGAGCCGGATGGTTCACAGGGTGATTCGCGGTCAAATCCGTACGTGGTTCGGATCGGCAATCCTCTCGCTGCAGTTCCTAATGCCTGTTGGATCGGGAGATCATTTGGATGGTGTCATGTGACTGTGATGACTTTATGATCACGGCCGTGAGCTTGGAATATTCACAATCTACAGGATGTGGTAATGTAGGATCGACCTTCTGCTCCATGCCTCTCATAGGAACTGCTGTGCATAGCTGAAATTGCCCAATAGCCTGCTTGATAATTTGAGGTCTGCCTACTATTTGGGTCCTAATTCACTGTGGCCAGCACTTTCAGATATCTATATCTGATTAATTGTCTTTCTTTTGCCTGATTGGCTTAGACCTGACTGCACTTATGGGCACAGGCAGGCTGCATCTGATGGGCACAGGCAGGCTGGGGTCAGAGTTCGGCACAAACCGCATGAAAGTATGGATCCATCCTGCCTTGTATCAACAAATCAGGCTGGTGGTGGTGTAATGGTGTGGGGGATAGGGATGAGCAGAACACCCCGCGGTTCGGTTCGCACCAGAACCTGCAAACGGACCGAAAATTTACACAAACTTTAGAACCCCATTGAAGTCCTATGGGACTCGAACGTTCAAAATCAAAAGTGCTAAATTTAAAGGCTAATTTGCATGGTATTGTCCTAAAAAGTGTTCGGGTCCTGCTTAAAGTGAAAAATGATGCTTAAAGTGAAAAAAAAGTGAAATATTTTAAATATCGTACCTGGGGGTTGTCTATAGTATGCCTGTAAAGTAGCGCGTGTTTCCCATGCTTAGAACAGAACCTGCACAAAATGACATTCTTAAAGGAATAAAAGTCATTTAAAACTGCTTGCTGCTTTATTGTAATGTTGGGTTCTGGCAATATGGATGAAAATCGGTGACAAACGGCATGGGTACTCCCCACCCAGTCCATTACCAGGTCCTTTGGGTCTTGTATGGATATTAAGGGGAACCCTGCACCCAAATTAAAAAAAGGAAAGGCGTGGGGCCCCCAGGCCCTATATACTCTGAACAGCAGTATACAGGCAGTGCAAACAAGACAGGGACTATAGGTTTGTTGTTAAGTAGAATCTGTTTGTAATTTTGAACTGGTACATTTTTAAAGTGTAGCTCCAGCCAAAAAAAAATCTATTTTTAAGCTTTTTGGAAAACATGGGGATAGGTTATCACCCCTGTCTATGCGCATTTGGGAACCTGCAACTGAGGAACCACACATTCCACAAACTCACGGAAGGGGGCAGAGTCTACCAACTGAAAAGGCAGCAGTTAAAGTGCTAGCAATTTAGCCAAGCTAGCATTCAACTGCTGGGCATGTGGATAGCTGGGAGCAAACTTCTTTTGGCGGTGCAGCAGCTGGGGCAGGGAAATTTTTGCCTGGTACAATCTGACGTCGGTGTGCCGATAGCAGATTGCCCCCAAGTACTTGGCCGTGACACACCTAATTCTACACCTTCATTCCTCTCAGTGCAGGTCTCAGAGAGGACTGAAGGTATAGTGGGGTTGGAGATCCTAGCTGATGAGGAGCAAGGAGAGGTCCTCTTTGTTGTTTGGTGTGGGTCTTTTAGGTGCGCTTGTGTCATGAAAAGGTTCACCCATTGGTGGCGCTGTCAGTCTCTTGGATCGCAGTACCAGTGTCCACCAGTGGGTGTCTTCCAACACCTAAGACCTGTAATATGAGGACTCACCTGCTGGTGGCACTGTTGGATCCTTGGGCCGTAGTAACAGTGTCCACCAGCGGGAGTATTCCAGTTGTGTGGAGCAGACAGAACCTTCTGCGCTCAGGTGTAACGTGAGGGCAATTACTGCAGGCTGATAAATACCCGGCAAGCCCTCACATGCTTGCCTTGGTGTCTCTCTCCCTGCATTCTGACCTTGCTGCCTGTTATTTTGACCTTGAGCCTGCATCTGACCTAACCTGATCTGATCCAATCCCTATCCCGAGCCCTTCCTGGTCCTGTCCCTTCTGTTTCCTGGTTACCTTGGATCCCTGCCCTGCATCCCATCCATCCATCCTCTCCCTGTTCTGTTGGTTTCCCGTCCTTACCATCTGCTGATCTCCCGATGTATGACCTTTGCCTGGCTTCTGTTTACGGTTCCGGTATCTCCCATTTTATTTTATTGTATATACTGTTTTGTTGTTTGTGGGTCTTGTGGTTGGTTGTGCACTGTTATATTCACTTACTTGTCACTTATGTAAATAAACAACATTTTTATTCACTTATATACGTTTCTGGCTTCTTCTGTGCAGTCCACACAGTCTGGTTTACTAATTCCCTGACAATACACCAAGGCCATCCCTACCAGACGTGGCTGCACTGAGGAATCACCCTGTTTTGTTGGACGTATTAAGATGGATTTAAATGAAATTACCTATTATTCTCTGCTAGCGGAAGAGAATGGCGAATATTGCCGCCAGATTTTAAAAGATTGGACCAGTGACCAGCTGATGGAAACGATCCAATCAGCTCATTCCCTAGTGGATCAGGATTACATGTCTTTTGAAGATGTTCAGCCCCTGATACGGTTATGTGCAAAACCAGCCCTGTCATGTTTTCCCGAAGGAAGCAATGATTTTTCTCCCCCCTTCCATTATGACCAAGTTGAATCCCTGGTATGGTTATTAGAGGATGATCCAGCCTTTTTCATGGAACGTTATGCCTCTTGTTCACAGCAGGTGTTGTCTGATTGCATCCATTCAGTGCAATCTCTCGTTAGTCAGGCTGTGTGTGAATCAATGTTTGTTCAACCTGTGCTACAGGCATGGTCAGATCTCCTGTATTTAGCCAAGCCACAACAACCCAGCCCTGCCATTAATCACCTGGCTTCCTAAGAATCTATTTTCCCGTCGCTCATGGCAACCTCAGCTACAGCCCAGTATACACAGTTTTCCACCAAGTATTATTACCCAGTCTCTACTCACTGCACCTATCCTGCTTTCAATCCACCTGCCTCTTCTCCTCCACCTGTAACAATCCCACAAAACCCTCCTCCAGCCACTGTTCCTTGATCTTCTTTTTGCCAAACTACTTTCTTTTCTTACAGTCCTGCACCTACATACAAAGCTGCAGTGGCTAAAACAAAAAAGAAACGAAAGTTCTTTCCGACCCACACAATCCTGCCAGTAAACCAACCTGCCTCCACACCAACCAACCTATTCCAGCCTGCGTTCATGCCAGTTGAATCTGATGACCCACCTAAGTCTGCCAACCCATTACCTGCTGCCCAGCCTGACGTCCCAGTGCCTGCTGCCCAGCCTGACGTCCCAGTGCCTGCTGCCCAGCCTGACGTCCCAGTGCCTGCTGCCCAGCCTGACGTCCCAGTGCCTGCTGCCCAGCCTGATGTCCCAGTGACCACTACCCCTTGTGACGTCCCAATACATACTACCCAGTCTGACGTTTCAGTACCTGCTGACCGGTCTGATGACCTTGTGTCCATGTTCTAGCCTAAAGTTTTACTGCGAGTGTTCCAGTCTGATGTGCCCGCTTCCCAGTCTGATGATCCTCTGTCCGCTGCCCAGCCTGATGTGTTCCTGTCTGCTGTCCAGCCTGATGTGCCATTGTCTGCTACTCAGCCTGTTGTGCCAGTGCCTGTGCCCGCTGTCCAGTTTGAAGGTCCCAGTGCCTGCTGCTCAACCTGACATCCCAGTGTCCATGTTCCAGTCTGACGCTCCAGTGACTACTGTCCAGTCCGATGTACCTGTTGTTCAGCCTGTTGTGCCAGTACCTGCTGTTCTGCCTGATGTGCCAGCGCCTGTGTCTGCTGCCCAGCCTGAAGTTCCAGTACCTGCTGCCCGGTCTGATGTCTCGGTGCCCGCTTTTCAGCCTGATGAGCCCGCTTTTCAGCCTGATGAGCCCGCCTTCCAACCTGATATCCTGGTACCTGCCATCCAGCCTGGTGTATCATTGCTTGCCTTCCAGCCTGATATTGGTGTCTCAGCCTGAAGTTTCGGTGCCCGTTACCCAGTCTGTTGAACCGGTGCCCGTTACCCAGTCTGTTGAACCGGTGCCCGTTACCCAGTCTGTTGAACCGGTGCCCGTTACCCAGTCTGTTGAACCGGTGCCCGTTACCCAGTCTGTTGAACCGTTGCCCGTTACCCAGTCTGTTGAACCGGTGCCCGTTACCCAGTCTGCTAACCCGAAGTCCGTCACTCGGCCTGTTAAGCCAGTACCCGATATTCGGCTTGCCGAACCAGTGCCTGGTGTCCAGCTCGCTGAACCGGGGCCCGTTACCCAGCCCGCTGTCTGCCCTGATGTGCCCGCTGTCTGCCTTGATGTGCCCGCTGCCCAGTCTGACATGCCCTCATCTGTTCAGTGTGAGGCCATTAACTTTGGACAATTACTTCTAGTTGGAGTGTCCAGAGGCTGCTCCTTTTGATGGGGGGTACTGTCATGAAAAGGTTCACCTGTTGGTGGCACTGTCAGTCTCTTGGATCGCAGTACCAGTGTCCACCAGTGGGTGTCTTCCAACACCTAAGACCTGTAATATGAGGACTCTCCTGCTGGTGGCACTGTTGGATCCTTGGGCCGTAGTACCGGTGTCCACCAGCGGAAGTATTCCAGCAGTGTGGAGCAGACAGAACCTTCTGCGCTCAGGTGTAACGTGAGGGCAATTACTGCAGGCTGATAAATACCAGGCAAGCCCTCACATGCTTTCCTTGGTGTCTCTCTTCCTGCATTCTGACCTTGCTGCCTGTCATTTTGACCTTGAGCCTGCATCTGACCTGATCTGATCCTATCCCGAGCCCTTTCTGGTCCTGTTCCTTCTGTTTCCTGGTTACCTTGGATCCCTGCCCTGCATCCCATCCATCTTCTCTCTGTTCTATTGGTTTCCTGTCCTTACCATCTGCTGATCTCCCGGTGTATGACCTTGGCCTGGCTTCTGTTTACGGTTCCGGTATCTCCCATTTTATTGTATATACTGTTTTGTTGTTTGTGGGTCTTGTGGTTGGTTGTGCACTGTTATATTCACTTATGTAAATAAACACCATTTTTATTCACTTATATACGTTTCTGGCTTCTTCTGAGCAGTCCACACAGTCTGGTTTACTAACTCCCTGACAGCTTGCAAACGAACTGCATGGCAGGTCGACATATGTCTGGTCAAGCATGTGGTGCCCAAGCGGGTGATGTTTTGGCCACGCGAGATTTGCTTGAGACATATGTTGCAAATAGCAGTGGTGGGATCTGATGCACTCGTCTCAAAAAAGGCCCACACCAAAGAACTTTTAGAATAATGCGCAGAGACAGCAGCGCCCTGCACATGCGGAGCTCTGCAGTGTGATGCAGTCCGTGTACTGCCCTTAAGCTGGCCCCTGGAGGGCATCCTGCCTCATTGATGTTCCTCCTCCTCCTCTCTCCTATAAGGCACCCACGTGGAGTCAGTCACCTTATCATCCCCTCCCTCCTCATCACTGGAGCAAAGCTGGCAGTATGCTGCAGCTGGGGGAACATGACTGCCAGATTGCTGTCCTTCTTGGGCACCCCCTCTCTCTGGGCTCACATTACAGCCTTCCTCTAGCCTTCCATCATCAGAGCCTTCAAAATGCTGGGCATCCTCCTGGAGCATGTACCCAACACTGCGGTCAAACAGTTTGGGGGACTCCTCAGGAGGACATGGTGGGTCTAGGGAAGGAGTGACTGATGCCATTGAGCTGAGGGGAGAGGCTGCATTGGCAGCTGCTCTGCCAGACAAAGTACCCTGAGCCTGGGTGAGAGAGGATGAGGACGGCTTGGTCATCCACTCTACCAAGTCTTCCGCATGTTGCGGCTCAACACGGCCAGCTGCCAAAAAAAGGACAAGCGTGTCCCACGGCCACGTGCTGATGAGGATGCACCGTCTCCACGACCCGCACTGTTGCCTCTAGATGCAGAACCTGCTTCCCCTCTTTTATTGGCTTGTGACTGTCTGCCTCTCCTTGTTGGCCTTCCAGACATACTAATGGCCTGCAATGAGCTATAGCTGCACAAAGCTGGGATGTATATATAAACTGATACTGCAGCTAGCAGAATCAACTGCCTGCCTGTAGTATTATTAGTATGAGAACACCAGCAATTGTCTTCAGGTAGCTTTTAGGTGCACACTGTGCAGAGGACACAGTACACGAACTGGTAAATACTGTAGCTGCCTGTCTGTGGTATTAATAGGAGCAGAACAACAGCAATTGTCTTCAGGTAGCTTTAGGTGCAGAGGATGCAGTACACTAACTGTAAATACTGTAGCTGCCTGCCTGTGGTATTAATATAGGATCAGAAGAACGCCACCAATTTTCTCCAGGTGGCTTTAGGTACACACTGTGCAGAGGACACAGTACACTTACTGCAAATACTGTAGCTGGCTGTCTGTGGTATTAATAGGAGCAGAACAACAGCAATTGTCTTCAGGTAGCTTTAGGTGCACACTGTGCAGAGGACACAGTACACTAACTATAAATACTGTAGGTGCCTGCCTGTGGTATTTTTAGGATCAGAAGAACACAACCAATTGTATTCAGGTAGCTTTAGGTGCACACTGTGCAGGGGGCACAGTACACTGACTCCACGTGGGTGCCTGATAGGAGAGAGGAGGAGGAGGCACATCACCAATAAGGCAGGATGCCCTCCAGGGGCCAGCTTAAGGGCAGCACACTGACTGCATAACACCGCAGAGCCCTGCATGTGCAGGGCGCTGCTGTCTATGCACGTTATTCCAAAAGTTCTTTGGTGTGGGCCTTTTTTGAGACGAGTGCATCAGATCCCACCACTGCTATTTGCAACATATGTCTCAAGCAAATCTCGCGTGGCCAAAACATCACCCGCTTGGGCACCACATGCTTGACCAGACATGTCGACCTGCCATGCAGTTCGTTTGCAAGCATACCTAAATAACCCACACCAAAGAACAAAGAGGACCTCTCCTTGCTCCTCATCAGCTGGAATCTCCAACCCCACTATACCTTCAGTCCTCTCTGAGACCTGCACTGAGAGGAATGAAGGTGTAGAATTAGGTGTGTCACAGCCAAGTACTTGCGGGCAATCTGCTATCGGTACAGCACGGTACGGTGGAATGCTAGCTTGGCTAAACTGCTAGCACTTCAACTGTTGCCTTTTCAGTTGGTAGACTCTGCCCCCTTCCGTGAGTTTGTGGAATGTGCGGTTCCCAAACGCCACTTTTTCTCACGGAAGGTGATTCCGGCTCTCTACCTGCATGTGGAAGGCAATGTCTTGGCCTCGCTGGACAGGGCGGTCAGCGGTAAGGTGCATATTACCGCTGACTCATGGTCCAGCAGGCATGGACAGGGATGTTACCTATCTTGCACTGGGTGACTCTTCTGGCAGATCAGGGATGCATGCACTGTCCTGTCACCATTTGAGGAGGCCACGAGGATGGTGAGCAGCGACAATGCATGCATCAGTGATACTGTCCCTCTTGTCTTCCTGTTGGAGCACACGCTTCATGGAATAATGGACAGGGCACTTGAGGCAGAACAGAGGGAGGAAGAGGAGGACTTAATTACCTCTCAAAGTAAGGTTGCAGAACTCATCCTGGCTTCACAGAGGGAGCAGAGGATGAAACTTCAGGAGGCCTTGAAGAAAGATTTGTGCAATGCATTTCCAGACCCTGGGAGGTTACAATTTCCTGGTGCAGATAACGTGTTGCTGAGGCTTCGTTCAGTCAGAGGAAGAGCGGTGTAGAAGGTGGCCGGCTGACCAATGCCTTTAGACAATTTTTCAGTCCTCAGCGCCAAGGTCTGATCGGTTCAAGCAACCATCGCCAGCGTCTGCATTACATGGTGCAGGAATATGTAGGGGCAAGAGCAGACTTGGAGACCTTTCCAACAGAGCATACACTGGGTTACTGGATCTTGAGGATGGACCACTGGCCAGAACTAGCTCAATATGCAATTGAGCTACTGGCCTGTCCTGCATCCAGCGTTCTTTCTGAACGCACATTCAGTGCTGCTGGAAGGTTTGTAACGGATCATAGAGGGCGCCTGTCCACAGACTCCGTGGTCTGATAAGTTCACATTCATAAAAATTAATCAGTCTTGGATCAACAGCTATCAAGCACCTGATGCTAATGTAACGGATTTATTTTTTCTATGGATGCTGAGTGACTATCCTATTCCTCCTCAATCTTGATGATGATGGCTTCCAACAATATTTTTGGTTTAGGGCACCACCACCACTGCCTAAGGCCCAAGTTTTCTGTCCCTGTTTAACAGGGGCATGTAATTACAATTTTTAATATAATATTTCACAGCAGGGCCCGTTCCGGTGCCCAACAAGAGTATCTGTGAGGGGTTACAGTGTTGTGGCACCACCACCACCAAAGGCCCAATTTTTCTGCCTCTGCCCCGGCAGCAGAAAAAAAAGGACAAGCGTGCCCCATGGCCACCTGCAGAGGATGCCCCATGTCCATGACGAGCACTGTAGACACAGAGCCTGCCTGCCCTCTTTTAGTGGCCTGTGAGCGTCTGTCTCTCCTTGTTTTGCTTCCGGACATGATGGGGAATTTGTTTTGCAACACCACACTACACTGTACTGTGTACACCACCAGAAGTTTAGTAGCAACTGCACTACGGCTGCACTGTATTGTGTACTGTATACACCACCAGAAATGTAGTAGCAACTGTATTACGGCTGCACTGTACTGTGTACACCACCAAAAAAGTAGTAGCAATGGCACTACGGCTGCACTGTATTGTGTAGTGTGTACACCACCAGAAAAGTAGTAGAAACCGTATACCATGGATACTGCAGAGTGTGTGTGTATATATATATATATATATATATATATATATATATATATATATATATATATATATATATATATATATATATATATATATATATATATATATATATATATATATATATATTTTAATACACTGCCTGAAGTATATTAGAAATGGTACACCACGGAATGCACTGTAGGTTACAAACAAGTTAGGGACTGTAGGTTTGTTCTTAAGTTTGAATCTGTTTGTAAGTCGGAACAAGTACATTTTTTTTAAGTGTAGCTCCAGCCAAAAAAAATATTTTTAAGCTTTTTGGATAGCATAGGGAAGGGTTAACACCAGTGTAACATTTGTTTTGCTGTGTGTGCCCCTGTTCAGAAGATTTCACCTCACTTTTTGTCCCAATGACAATTGGATTTTGAAAATTTTGGGTTGTTTTGGAAACAAACGAGCCTTGGTGATAAAGCATCAGTGGAGGTACCTTTTCCCCATAATAGCTCTTACAGGAGTGAATTTCCCTTCCTAGGGGTAGATTTCCTCTCACTTCCTGTTGTCTCCCTCTGTTTGTAAGTAGGAGTCGTTTGTAAGTCGGATGTTTGTAACTAGGGTATATATATATATATATATATATATATATATATATATATATATATATATATATATATATATATATATATATATATATATATATATATATATATATATATATATATATATATTAGACTGATTGAATATACATATCAAATACACTGCCACTAACTGAATAACCTGCCTGTTTAATCTAAATCACACTACCTCTCCGTCCACGCCAACAAAACTACACAGGGCCACCGTGTAGGCAGCCTTATATAGTGTGGGGTGTGGACCCCCTGAGCCATGATTGGCCAAAGGCACCCAGCCTGTGGCCAATTATGGCTATCTTAGCAGATTGCACTGGGATTGGCCAAAGCATGCAGGTCAGGTGCATGCTTTGGAAAATCATCATACAGCAATGCACTGCGATCTCACAGTGCACTATGGGGCGCTCCACGGGCGCTCAAATTTCCTGCGAACGCCCCATAATGTTTGTTCTTCGGCAAATGGGCGAGCACCCGATGTTTGAGTCAAACTTATGTTCGACCCAAACTTCGAGCTCATCCCTAATTAATATCATAAAAATGGTATTTTAACAGTGGCGAGCCTTAGCCAGTTTCATTTTGTCCCGGATATCGAACATTTTTGAATAATTTCTCCTGCTTGAAGAGAGGGAATATAAGCAAGACAAGCATTGATTATGCAGTCAAGCTTCCAGGAGAAATAGAAAAAGCAAATGGACTTTCGGCATTATTGAATGAACCAGGAATCATAGAATGATCATAATTGGTGAGAGGTTTCTTGATGACATAACTTCCCGCCAAGAGAGGGAACGCGTGTTACATGAAGGAAGTCTGTTCTAAATGAGTTTTATTGGTAAATTATCTAGTGAGAGTAAAATAGAATTCAAAAATCTGTCAAAATTTGTTAAAGATGATGAATTATGGTGTTACGTGTTCAATGAATGCCTACAGGCTAATATTAAGATACAAAAATCGAAATTTACTTTTAAGAGATTCAGCAAACAGGTTAGGAATTTGATAAAGTTAGTTAAAGTTTATGACAATGATATTAGGAAATCCTAAAAGGAATGTTGTTTGTACAAAAAGGAAAACAAAGACTCAGCAGGATAACAGTGTCTGTTAATTTTCAGATTTTGACTGAGCGAATAGATGATTTGCAAAGTGCAATTCAAATAAAAAAACTTCAGTTGTCTGAATTGCAGAATAATGTAAAAATGATTTATGTAAATTTAAAGCACAGTCAAGCAAGAGTTAAGAGATTAATGATAGTACAGAAGTATTTTGTACCAGATATGCAGTCTATAGTGATTGATGGCCAGGATCATGAAGTTTTGCTTAAAACAAAATGAATGAATAAAGATGCAGTTTGCACACAAAGTTTAGACAGACAAAAGCAAAATAGCGATCAGGGAGTTGCCATGTGTATGACCACACCCAGATATGGTGAGATACATGTCACAGGCAGAACCAAAGTTTTTAGAGCAGACAGGAAATGTTATTTGCTTACATTGTAAGAAATATGGCCATGTACAGAAAGAATGTTTAAAATATAAATTAGATTCACAAAGACTTTGGAATTAGAAAATGAGGACATTTCTGAGCAATTATTCATCCTTGTCCAAACAATAGGTTGATTGATTTGCCTTATGCTTCAGAAGTCAAACAGATCAGTACTCTGACTGTTAATGACAGTTCAATCAATATGACAAACAATGCTGTTAATGAGAGAGATGGATTACTTCCATTGCCAAAATCGGGATTAAAAAAAGTTTCTGAGAATCCTCCAACATTAAATTATGTTGCTCCAATTTTAATGGATGAAGGTGGAAGGCCATGGGTACATGGTTTATTAAATGGTAGGAAAACTAAATGATTAATAGATTTAGGAGCTGAACTCAGTTTAACTAAACACAAATTACCTGTGAGTATTAATTCTCCAAAATGTAATTTAATTGGTTTCAGTTTAAAAGAAAATACAGTTGCAACTAAAGTTTCTGTTGTGCATTTTGAAATTCTAGGACTTTTGAAAACTAAAAGATATTTGGTGTTGTCAAAATAAAGAGAATATTTTAGGCATGGATGCGATTTAGTAAACTAAATTTGGATTATTGATTTAAGTAATTCTACTCTATGGAAAGATTCATCTAGGCCCAAATCTATGTTAATAGATCCCTTCATGTACAGTAATGTTGGAAATTTTTGTACAACAGCTGACATGTCTTCAGATTATAATTGGCAACATACAGGAACCAATCTCGTATTTGAACAATTGGTTCGATCACATAAAAGTCTTTGGAGTCCGACCAAAATTGATATAGGTGTGTTTAAAGATATTGAAATAGAAACTGAGGGAAAAGAACCTGAACCCCAAATACAAAATAAGTTGCCACAAGAATCAATAGGTCCAGTTTCTGACATTGAACAAGAATTTTTTACAACAAGAAATATTAAAGAAAGCACAATCAGTGGTAAATGTATTTGGCCTATCCAGAATGCTGATGATTTGTATTCTTTATCAGTTGATTTAGGATCACTGAATAAATGCATCACAAATAACAAACCTATTGTTCCTAATTTAAATTTAATGTCACACCTGGATGCCAAGGCCAAAGTATTTTCTGTACTGGATATCGCCAATAGTAGTTTTCTGTATCATTAGCTAAAAGCCGTCAATGCAAACTTGCCTCCAGCTTTATTAAAGAAACCTATGCATTCACTAGAATAATTAGTGATGGTATAGTGCACGAGTGTTTAAAGAAAGTATTGTCAAAATTCTCTAGACCAGAATGTATTTTCCAGCATGTGGACGAGTTTTTGTCTACGCAGAGTATAGAGGAACATGTCACTCTTTTGTCTAAATTATTTACTCTGTTTTCAGTTTCAGCTCTGCTGTTTGTAACAGAGTCAGTTCAGTTGATGAAAAGTCAGGTTACATTCCTTTATATGCAAATTAGTCATGGACAGAGACAGTTATTACAGGAAAAAGTTAGAAACATTTCTGCTATTCCAATTCCAACATCTTAAAAGTCATTATATTAATTTTCGAGCGAAGTAAATCGTTGCAAAGAGTTTTTACAGAAATGTGATGATAAAGTTAAACCATTATTTGATTTTTTGAGACAAAAAGATGTTGTGTTTGATCAATGGGGTCAAACCCAGACAGATGCCTTTGAAATGTTGAAAAGGGATCTACAGAATGCTCCTTCATTGAATACAATTGAAGTTGGTTTGTCAATTCCTGTTGTATTGCATACTGATGTGTCCGAGAATTCAATTTCAGTGACTTTGTCTCAAATGAAAGAAAGTGATTGGAAAATAAGATGCTTTTTCTCCAGAGGTTTGACAAATATGGAAAAAACCTTTGACACACATATTAAGAGCTTGTTAAGTGTTTATTTTGCAGTCAAAGTAACAGAAAAGATTGTGAGATCTAGTAAGATCATAATTCAGACACCTGATCTATCACTAAAACTTCTTCTAGGTAATGATAGAGCACTCCAGATTAC
Organism: Lithobates septentrionalis; assembly: GCA_037952835.1. NCBI lineage: Eukaryota > Metazoa > Chordata > Amphibia > Anura > Ranidae > Lithobates > Lithobates septentrionalis. The sequence goes on from JBBDGP010001951.1 coordinate 362,938, forward strand.
AGAGAAGATTGTATATATGCCAAGAGGAATATCAGATCACTCTCCAATAGTCCTTACATTGAAATTAGGGGGGAAAGGGCCCAGAGGGAGTGGAAAATAAACCCATATTGGTTTGAATTAATTAAAAAAACAGACGGAGTTCTGCCTCAATTGAGAGAATTTATAGTATGTAATGAAGGTACAGCAACGGCTGGGATTTTGTGGGATACCCTGAAGGCATACCTTAGAGGGGTCCTGATCCAGCAGATAGCTAAATTTAATAAGGAGACTAAGATATGAGAAGAAAACATTCAAAGAGAGGTACTAGAGGCCGAGAATAACTATGTAACAGATCCATCATCTGAAAGGGAAAAAATATGGTTGGATAAACAAGACTATAAGATTACGATTATGCGGAAGGTTGAGACCAGACAACTCTTCCTGCGGCAGTCTTCCTTTACAGAGGGCGAAAGTGTGGGAAAGATGTTAGCGCAGCTGGTGAAGTCCAACTCCCCACCTTCCATTATCTCTGCTATCAGGTCCCCAGGAGGAGAGATTTTATCTGACACCACAAAAATATTGCAGATATTTAGGGCTTATTATTAAAATCTTTATTCAGCCCAAAAGTTGGGGTAGAGGGCGTAATGGAAGACTTCCTAGACAACTTGGAAATCCCGACCATTACGCAAGAGGAAAGAGAAGAATTGGAATCCCCAATAACTTTAGTGGAACTTCAACAGGCAGTAACGAGTACGGCTAATCAAAATTCCCCTGGTCCAGGTGGTCTTCCGACTGAGGCATATAAATATTATGGAGAAATATTACTCCCGGAGCTCCTAAAAGCACTGGGGGGAGCGCCCAGGGAGGGAAGACTGCCTGCTTCAATGCTAGAAGCAACCATTATACTTATACAAAAAGAAGGGAAGGACCCCCTGGACGTAGCGACATATAGACCAATTTCTCTTTTATGCTCAGATGCTAAAATTCTAGCCAAGGTTCTGGCAACTAGGCTGAACAGATTAATTTCAAAACTGATCCACCCAGATCAGGCGGGATTTATAGCTAATAGATCTACAAGTATGAACATCAGAAGGACATTCTTGAATATACAGACTCCAACGGAGAATGTAGGTTCAAGAGCCGTGCTGTCACTAGATGTGACAAAAGCTTTTGACAGCGTGGAGTGGGGATACATCTGGAGGGTCTTGGGGAAATTTGGATTTGGCCCCTCCTTTATTGGGTGGATAAAGATGTTGTACCATAGGCCCAGTGCTAGGCTTAGAATTAATAACGAACTCTCGGATAAGATTGCGCTTGAGAGGGGGACGAGACAGGGATGCCCCTTGTCACCCCTGCTCTTTGCCCTAGCAATGGAACCTCTTGCCATTTCTATAAGATCAAGCTCTTAAATAACTGGGTTTCAGAGAAAGACGGGAGATGAAAGAATCGCGCTATACGCAGACGATATCCTTCTCTACCTGGGAGACATGGGGCAATCACTGACAAAAGTGATAAGCTTAGTCGAGAAATTTGGAAGCTTTTCAGGGTTAGAGATAAACTGGGAGAAATCTGAACTTCTACCACTGGATTCCACTACTGAGTTAATACCAGAAATGCCTCAGTTGGTAGTAGTGGATACATTGAAATATTTGGGGATAGCCCTGACGAAAAACCCTAATCAATTTATATGTAAAAACCTTATACCACTACTGGCTAAATTTAAACAAAAAATAGGCATAATCGGTGGCAGGCAGATGCAGCCTTATAAAGATGATCTGGATGTACCTGCTGCATAACTCCCCAGTCTGGATTTGTAAGAAATGGTTCAACAAAATTGAGTCCCTTTTTTTTAGGAAACTAATATGGAAAGGGGGACAAGCCAGGAGGGGGAAGGAGGTATGGCATTGCCTCATCCTGAGCGTTACTATCTGTCTTCACAGCTGCAGCACCTAATGGGATGTGACGTTCCAGGTGGAGGTACCTCCAATGGGAGAATTGTGCTAACTGGCGCTCCACATAATACAATTATTGAAGCACTAGAGGTGTGGAAAACTGTTAAAAAACAGATGGGATATAACGGGCTAACTGAATACACTCTCCTATGGAATAACTACAATCTGCGGGAAACCCTCTCGATAGGAAAAGTACGAGAATGGGAAATACATGGAATCAAAAGGCTGAGTCAACTGTATTTGGGTAATATTTTTAAAAAATTCTCAGATTTGAGACGAGAGTTTAATATATCGCAACGCTCATTTTATACTTACAGCTGAGGCATGCCCTTGAAGCCCAATTTAGGAAACGGCCACTAGTATGGAACAAAATGCCCCTTTTCATAGTATACTCCAGGTAGGCCCCACTAAGGGACTTGTATCTGAATTATATGGACAGAAAAGCAAAGAAGCTAATGCTGAGGGGAAACTCCGCAAAGAGAAAAAAAGAAGGGAAGAGGATATAGGGATAACACAGGAGCAGTGGAAAAGAATCCTAGAAATGGGCCCGAGGGTATCGGTCTCATCCCCGCAAAAGATATCCCACCTGATATTGATAGAGCTTATTATACTCCTAGGAGGTTGTTTAAGTTTGGCAGAAGATTAGGCGACAATGACATCCCCAGATGTCAGGGAACCAGTGATCTTATACACATGGTGTGGAGGTGCCCTAAACTGTATCGGTACTGGGAGGAAGTGCTTAAATCCAGAAGTGATATATTTGAAATAACACTGAAAATTGATGCTGTGGTATGCATATTGGGGTACAGGAAGGAGCGGGGGGAGAGGAAGAGTACCACAATTTCAATATTAAGGTGTTCCAAGCCAGAAAAATTATCGCAACTAGATGGCAGTCTAGAACAATCCCTACAGCGAGAGATTGGATTCGGGAAATAAATGAGACTATATGTAAAAGAGCAGTGTATACAAAGAGAGGCAACCTTAAGGAATTTGATGCGATGTGGAGGAGATGGTTGGAAAAAATGGGTTCCCCCCTATAGAGTGATAAATTAATGGGAGGGGTAGGAAAGAGGGGAGGGATTAAGGGGAAATGCTTGGTTTATAACACTGGAAATAGATGAAGTGAGTGGGATGGAAGAAGTCTTTTGATCCCTTTGGTCTCTATCACTCATCTTACTGTCTTTTAGTATAATATGCCTTCACTTCTTGATGATTTATCCATTTTATTATGCAAGAGAACGTAACTCTTGGAGAAAGTGAAGGGTAAGGTAAAGAAAAATTGAATAAAGTTTAAATGGGGGGGGATAAAAAGGGGAAAGAAAAGAGAAAAGCTACTGATGTGACAAAAATGAACTATAATGGTGAATTAAGTATCCCAAAAGAACTTGCTGAAGTAGCTATAAAAAAAAACAAAAAAACTTCTAGAGAGAATTCAGGAGAATTATATGACAAATATTGCCCATTTTTTTTTTAAACTTTACAATTTAAATCTATACAGGTAGATTTGGTAACAGAACATGATGCTTGTACAAATGTATTCAGAAAGCCTGTAAATTGTATTTTTAGAACAAGTGCTGAGAGAGGCTTTGAGCCAGTATTTGTTAATATTAACAGTTGTTCAACAGGTCTTCCTATGTGTTACCCAAAGGATGGTTATGCTATTCAGCAAAAATTCTACAGAAAATGTTGAATTGGAAGTTGCCAAAAATGACAGTACAGCATGCATGACTCTAAATCTTAAAGAGGAGAAGTGAATGGACACAGTTCGCTTCAGTCTTCTGGGTTGATTTGAAACCTTTCTTTGTTTGTGAAAACGAGGTTTCAAAACATGACAAAAAGGAGAAATTGCTTCCTGTTATATTTAAAATACACAGAATAATAGCATAAGGAGTATAGGCCAGTTTAAGGGAAATAGAGCAAAGTAAGGTAATTAGAAATGTTATTACTAAAAGATATCTTTCATGTCATAGTAAACTAGAAGCTACAATTTCTGGGGAAATTGTGTGAAGTTTTCTTGCCTCCACCTAGTCTACAAGTGGGGTGGGTGGAGTAATTGGGTGGAGTGGCTTGAGTAACTGTTGTGTGGCTTGAGTAACTGTTGTGTGGCTTGAGTAACTGTTGTGTGGCTTGAGTAACTGTTGTGTGGCTTGAGTAACTGTGAAAAGTGTTTAAAAAGCTTAATATTTTAAAAAGTATAAATAGTAGTAAAAAAAGTTGAATAAGTCCCATCATTAGCTGAAAGAGCTGAACAAAAAATGATTTTTTTTTTTTCAAAAATTATTATTTTTTATTTTTTTTATTATTTTTTTTCATGGGGTAGACATAATGTTTTGGCTGATCATGTTGTGGTCATAATGTTTTGGCTGATCATGTTGTGGTCATAATGTTTTGGCTGATCATGTTGTGGTCATAATGTTTTGGCTGATCATGTTGTGGTCATAATGTTTTGGCTGATCATGGGGGGGGTGGGTGGTCATAATGTTTTGGCTGATCATGGGGTGGTCATAATGTTTTGGCTGATCATGGGGTTGTCAGCTTTTGTCACCTCCCACTCTAGTTTTGAACATTTTCGCCATTTATTCCTATGGGACCAATTTTGCGGCAAAAACGACGATATTTCGTGTACCATTCGGCGAAACGTTCCACAAAGTAATAGCACACCAATCGGGAACAATCCGCACGTTTCGGTATATTACTGTCTATGTAGTGTAAAAGCTGTGGGAGGCGTTAGGGTGGTAAATTTGGCTATAATAAGAATAATATATATGTGAGATAACAACAGTAAGTGGTCTTGCTATGCAAGAACACTTAAATATTAGGATTGTGGTATGTAAAATGAATAAGTAAATGAAGGTATATTTTGCATTAGTAAATTCAAATTAATGATATTGCATTCTGTTTCAGGATTTGACTTGTAAGTCACCAAAAGAAGAGAAATGTAATATTTCTAGACCTTCCAGATGAAAAGAAACCCTTGAAGCTTAAGAATATCAGTTCTGGGAGAAGATCTGACACAAGAGATTCATTTGTTATAATTGTTGTTGTCTTTTAATGTTCAATAAAGTTTTTCCAACTTTACAGAGTGCAGGAAGAAGAAGAAGAAGGAAAAACCTCAAGACCTAATTTATCCATCAGATATATTGCAGTTTTTATATATAAACATTTTTATGTGACGTGATATATTTATCATTAGGGATGAGCTTTATGTTCGGGTCAAACATTGGCTGTTCGCCCGTTCCTCGAAAACCGAACATTATGGGGTGTTTGCTCCAAATTCGAGTGCTGTGCAACGCCCCATAATGTACTGCGGCAGTGCATTGCTGTATGATGATTGTCCAAAGTATGCACCATGACCTGCATGCTTTGGCTAATCCCAGCGCCCTCAGCTAAGAGAGCCATAATTGGCCAAAGGCAGGGTGTCTTTGGCCAATCATGGCTCAGGGGGACTAAGTCCACGCCCCACAATTTATAAGGCTGCCTGAACGTTGGTCCCGTGTAGTGTGTTGTTGGTGTGGACGGAGAGAGAGTGTCATTTTAGATTGAGCAGGCAGGTTATTCAGTTAGCTGCAGTGTATTTAATAAATATATATACACACACACACACAGACAGTCTCCTATATATCCACTGCATCCAGTTTAAGCTATATCTGACTGCAGGCCATTCCTGGTGTACTTTTTCTAATATATTTCAGCCAGGCAGGTTATTCAGTTAGCTGCAGTGTATTTAATATATACAGTGGGGACAGAAAGTATTCAGACCCCTTAAATTTGTCACTCTTTGTTATATTGCAGCCATTTGCTAAAATCATTTAATTCCTTTTTTTCCCTCATTAATGTACACACAGCACCCCATATTGACAGAAAAACACAGAATTGTTGACATTTTTGAAGATTTATTAAAAAAGAAAAACTGAAATATCACATGGTCCTAAGTATTCAGACCCTTTGCTCAGTATTTAGTAGAAGCACCCTTTTGATCTAATACAGCCATGAGTCTTTTTGGGAAAGATGCTTTGAAAAAGTTTTTTACACCTGGATTCTCTCCCAGTTCTGTCAGGTTGGATGGTAAACGTTGGTGGACAGCCATTTTTAGGTCTCTCCAGAGATGCTCAATTGGGTTTAAGTCAGGGCTCTGGCTGGGCCATTCAAGAACAGACACAGAATTGTTGTGAAGCCACTCCTTTGTTATTTTAGCTGTGTGCTTGGGGTCATTGTCTTGTTGGAAGGTCCTGAGCACTCTGGAGAAGGTTTTAGTCCAGGATATCTCTGTACTTGGCCGCATTCATCTTTCCCTCGATTGCAACCAGTCATCCTGTCCCTGCAGCTGAAAAACACCCCCACAGCATGATGCTGCCACCACCATGCTTCACTGTAGGGACTGTATTGGACAGGTAATGAGCAGTGCCTGGTTTTCTCCACACATACCGCTAAGAATTAAGGCCAAAAAGTTCTATCTTGGTCTCATCAGACCAGAGAATCTTATTTCTCGCCATCTTGGAGTCCTTCAGGTGTTTTTTTTTAGCAAACTCCATGCGGGCTTTTATGTGTCTTGCACCGAGGAGTGGCTTCCGTCGGGCCACTCTGCCATAAAGCCCTGACGGGTGGAGGGCTGCAGTGATGGTTGACTTTCTTCAACTTTCTCCCATCTCCTGACTGCATCTCTGGAGCTCAGCCACAGTGATCTTTGGGTTCTTCTTTACCTCTCTCACCAAGGCTCTTCTCCCTCGATAGTTCAGTTTGGCTGGACGGCCAGCTCTAGGAAGGGTTCTGGTCGTCCCAAACGTCTTCCATTTAAGGATTATGGAGGCCACTGTGCTCTTAGGAACCTTAAGTGCAGCAGAATTTTTTTGTAACCTTGGCTAGATCTGTGCCTTGCCACAATTCTGTCTCTGAGCTCTTCAGGAAGTTCCTTTTAACCTCATGATTCTCATTTGCTCTGACATGCACTGTGAGCACTAAGGTCTTATACAGACAGGTGTGTGGCTTTCCTAATCAAGTCCAATCAGTATAATCAAACACAGCTGGACTCAAATGAAGGTGTATGTCAGGAAAGGTCTGCTCCGGTGGTAATATCGATCATTTGGCGTGCAGTACTGAGGTCCACCAGCAGGTGTCTCCTGGCAGTTCGGAGCTGTCAGAAGAGCTCTTTCCTGCAAGTATTCTGTCACCTTTGGGCCGCAGTACTGGCGTCCACCAGCGGAGGAATCCTGGCAGTATGGAGCAGGTATTCCCCTCTGCAGACAGGTGTCACCTGACCGTAATTAGCAGAGCTGAAGTATAAATACCCAGCAATTGCACACTTATGTTACCCTGGTATTGTCCTTGAACCCTGACCTGCATCCTGTTACTCTGATTCCTGAAGCCTGAACCTGATGCCTGAACCTGAAGCCTGCTTCCTGGAACCTGTTGATTCTGTTACCTGGACCCTGAGCCTTGTACCTGACCCGTCCCTCCTGTGATCCATCCATCCTCTCTTGTCCTGTTTATTCCCTTCCCAGCTACTATCCCCCATTTATGACCCGGCCTGGCTTGACTACGATTCTGGTACTCCCTCTTGCTACATATGCTGGTTGGTTTAATATCACTGTTTGTTTGGTTGTTCACTCTGTATTGGTGGTGTGTTCACATATGCATTTTCCTTAAACTTACTTTCACCTATTTATGTCTGGTTCACTCTGTCGCAGTCAAACAGTTCTGGTCACATATGGTTTATGACAGAATACCAGGGCCATTCCTGACCAGAAGTGGCTGCACAGGGGAACCATTTTGATTCAGTTGGTTACAAACATGAATGCTGATGAGGTTATTTATTTTTCTTTGCTGGCATCTGAAAGTGGTGATTATTGTCGCCAGGCTTTGAAAGGATGGCCTAGTGACCGGTTGTTTGCAACTATACGTTTGGCTCACTCCCTGGTCGATCAGGGTTATATATTGTTTGGGGAGGTGCAGCCTTTGATCAAGATCTGTACTGAGCTGGCCCTGCCCTGTATTCCAGAGGGCCGTGATGATTTCACTCCTCCTTTTGATATGATTCAGGTTGTATCCCTAGTATGGCTTTTTGAAGATGATCCAGCCGATTTTTGTGAGCATTACTCAGCCTTTTCCCCACAGGTGATTGCTGAGTGCATTGTGTCTGCTCAGTCTTTTGTTTGACAGGGAGATTTAAAAGCACAGTTTGTACAACCTATACTTTCAGCATGGTCTGACATAATGCAATCAGCTCCAGCCAAACAAACCACCTCTGCCACCAAACACCAGCCAACCCAAATGTATGTTTCCCCATCACCCATGTCAACCACAGTTGCAGCTCAGTATACGCTGCTCCCAACTAAATACTCATATCCAGTCTCTGCTCCCTGTACCTATCCTGCATTCAATCCACCTGCCTCTTCTCAGCTGCCTACAAATCCACAGAAACTTCCCCCAGCTACTGTTACCTCTTCTCTACCATATCCCAATCCTCCTTTCCAGTCTGCTGCACCCCTCACCTACAGAGCTTCAGTGGCTAAGCCAAAGAAAAAAGGAAAGTTTTTTCCAACCAAGTCGATCCTGCCAGTAACCCAACCTGCCTCCGCACCAGCTAATCCAATCCAGCCTGACGTCCCAGTGCCTGTTATCCAGTTCGATGTCCTCTTTCCAGCGGGAGGTGCCAAAGTCCCAGCGGGAGGTGCCAGTGTTCCACCCTGAGGTGCCAGTGTTCCAGCCGGAGGTGCCAGTGTCTACTTTCCAGCTTGATGAGCCCGCTTTCCAGCCTGATGTGCCTGCTGCCCAGCTTGAAGTGCTCCTGTCTGCTGCCCAGCTTGAAGTGCCTGCTGCCCAGCTTGAAGTGCCTGTACCTGCTGCTCCGCTTGATGTGCCTGTGCTTGTTGCCCAGATTGATGTGCCTACTGCCCAGCTAGATGTGCATGTTCCTGCTGTCCCGCTTGATGTGCCTGCTACCCCGCTTGAAGTGCCTGTGCCTGCTGCCTGCCTTGAAGTGCCCGTTGCCCAGCTTACAGTGCCCGCTGCCCAGCTTGAAGTGTTCCTGTCTGCTGCCCAACATGAAGTGTTCCCGTCTGCTGCCCAGCCTGGAGTGTCCCTGTCCGCTGCCCAGCCTGCAGTGTCCCTGTCCGCTGCCCAGCCTGCAGTGTCCCTGTCCGCTGCCCAGCCTGCAGTGTCCCTGTCCGCTGCCCAGCCTGCAGTGTCCCTGTCCGCTGCCCAGGCTGGTGTGTTCCTGTCCGCTGCCCAGCCTGGTGAGTTCCTGTCTGCTACCCAGCCTGATGTGCCACTGCTTGCTGCCCAGCTTGAGGTACCCGCTGCCCGGCTGGACACCATGGACTTAACCCAGCAACGGCTAGTTGGAGCGTCCGGAGGTCGCTCCTTTGAAGGGGGGTACTGTCAGGAAAGGTCTCCTCCGCTGGTAATATCGATCATTTGGCGTGCAGTACTGAGGTCCACCAGCAGGTGTCTCCTGGCAGTTCGGAGCTGTCAGAAGAGCTTTTTCCTGCAAGTATTCTGTCACCTTTGGGCCGCAGTACTGGCGTCCACCAGCTTGAAGTGTTCCTGTCTGCTGTCCAGCATGAAGTGTTCCTGTCTGCTGTCCAGCATGAAGTGTTCCTGTCTGCTGTCCAGCATGAAGTGTTCCTGTCTGCTGCCCAGCCTGAAGTGTTCCTGTCTGCTGCCCAGCCTGGAGTGTTCCTGTCTGCTGCCCAGCCTGGAGTGTTCCTGTCTGCTGCCCAGCCTGGAGTGTTCCTGTCTGCTGCCCAGCCTGGAGTGTTCCTGTCTGCTGCCCAGCCTGGAGTGTTCCTGTCCGCTGCCCAGCCTGGAGTGTTCCTGTCCGCTGCCCAGCCTGGAGTGTTCCTGTCCGCTGCCCAGCCTGGAGTGTTCCTGTCCGCTGCCCAGCCTGGAGTGTTCCTGTCCGCTGCCCAGCCTGGTGTGTTCCTGTCCGCTGCCCAGCCTGGTGTGTTCCTGTCCGCTGCCCAGCTTGGTGTGTTCCTGTCCGCTGCCCAGCCTGATGTGCCACTGCTTGCTGCCCAGCTTGAGGTACCCGCTGCCCGGCTGGACACCATGGACTTAACCCAGCAACGGCTAGTTGGAGCGTCCGGAGGTCGCTTCTTCGAGGTGGGGTACTGTCAGGAAAGGTCTCCTCTGCTGGTAATATCGATCATTTGGCGTGCAGTACTGAGGTCCACCAGCAGGTGTCTCCTGGCAGTTCGGAGCTGTCAGAAGAGCTCTTTCCTGCAAGTATTCTGTCACCTTTGGGCCGCAGTACTTGCGTCCACCAGCGGAGGAATCCTGGCAGTATGGAGCAGGTATTCCTCTCTGCAGACAGGTGTCACCTGACCGTAATTAGCAGAGCTGCAGTATAAATACCCGGCAATTGCACACTTATGTTGCCCTGGTATTGTCCTTGAGCCTTGACCTGCATCCTGTTACTCTGGTTACGATTCTGGTACTCCCTCTTGCTACATATGCTGGTTGGTTTAATATCACTGTTTGGTTGTTCACTCTGTATTGGTGGTGTGTTCACATATGCATTTTCCTTAATAAACTTACTTTCACCTATTTATGTCTGGTTCACTCTGTCGCAGTCACACAGTTCTGGTCACATCTGGTTTATGACAGTGTAGAAGCATCTCAAGGACGATCAGAAGAAATGGACAGCACCTGAGTTAAATATATGAGTGTCACAGCAAAGGGTCTGAATACTTAGGACCATGTGATATTTCGATTTCTCTTTTTCAATAAATCTGCAAAAATGTCAACAATTCTGTGTTTTTCTGTCAATATGGGGTGCTGTGTGTACATTATTGAGGAAAAAAATGAACTTAAATGATTTTAGCAAATGGCTGCAATATAACAAAGAGTGAAAAAATTTAAGGGGGTCTGAATACTTTCCGTCCCAACTGTATATACAGACAGTCTCGTATATACGTGTGTGTGTGTGTGTATATATATATATATATATATATATATATATATATATATATATATATATATATACTGCATCCAGTGTAGCCAAGCCTATATCTGACTGCAGGCCATTCCTGGTGTACTTTTTCTAATATACTTCAGGCGATGTACACAGTACCGTGCACCCATAGTGCAGTTGCTACTATTTTTCTGGTGGTGTACACAATACAGTACACCCATAGTTGTTATTACACTTCTGTTGGTGTACACAGTACGGTACACCCATAGTACAGTTGATACTACTTTTCTGGTAATCTGCACAGCACACAATATATACAGTGCACCCATAGTTGCTTTTAGACTTCTGGTGGTGTACACAATACCGTTCACCCATAAGGCAGTTGCTACTAGTTTTCTGGTGGCGTACACAATGCATACAGTGCACCCATAGTTGCTATTAGACTTCTGGTGGTGTACACAATACCGTTCACCCCTAGTGCAGTTGCTACTACTTTTCTGGTGGTGTACACAATACATACAGTGCACCCATAGTTGTTATTACACTTCTGGTGGTGTACACAGTACCGTGCACCCATAAGGCAGTTGCTACTAGTTTTTTGGTGGCGTACACAGTACACAATGCATACAGTGCACCCATAGTTGCTATTAGACTTCTGGTGGTGTACACAATACCGTTCACCCCTAGTGCAGTTGCTACTACTTTTATGGTGGGGTACACAATACATACAGTGCACCCATAGTTGTTATTACACTTCTGTTGGTGTACACGGTACCATGCACCCATAGTGCAGTTGCTACTACTTTTCTGGTGGTGTACACAATACATACAGTACACCCATAGTTGCTATTAGACTTCTGGTGGTGTACACAATACCGTGCACTCCTGGTGCAGTTATTACTACTTTTCTGGTGGTGTACACAATACATAAAGTACACCCATAGTTGTTATTACATTTCTGTTGGTGTACACAGTACCGTGCACCCATAGTGCAGTTGGTACTACTTTTCTGGTGATGTACACAGTACACAATACATACAGTACACCCATAGTTATTACACTTCCGTTGGTGTACACAGTACCGTGCACCCCTAGTGCAGTTGCTACTACACTTCTGGTGGTGTACACAGTAGACAATACAGTGTAGTGTGGTTTTGCCAAACAAAATTTATAGCATGTCCGGAAAGCCACCCAGGAGAGGCAGACGCTCAAAGGCCACTAAAAGAGGGCAAGCAGGCTCTGTGTCTATAGTCGACGGTGCTGGTCGTGGACACAGTGCATCCTCAGCACGTGGCCGTGGGGCATGCTTGTCCTTTTTTTCTGCAGCTAGCCATGTTATTGAGCCACACATGCAGAAGAGTTGGTGGAATGGATAACAAAGCTGTCCTCATCCTCTGTCACCCAGGTTTAGAGTAGTTTGCCTGCCAATGCAGCTGCCAAAGGGGCCTATTCCATCAGCTCCATGTCAGCAGTCACTCCTTCCCTAGCCCCAACATCATGCTCGGGGGAGTCCCCCGAACTATTCGACCACAGTGTTGGGTACATACTGCAGGAGGATGCGCAGTGATTTGAAGGTTCCGATGATGGTACCCAGGTTGAAGAAGGGAGTAAAGTGAGCCTAGGGGGTGCAAAAGAAGGTAAAGAAACTGGCAGTCATGTTCCCCCAGCTGCAGCATACTGCCAAGTTTGCTCCAGTTATATGAGGAGGGAGGGGATGATGAGGTCACTGGCTCAACTTGGGTGCCTGAGAGGAGGAGGAGGAGGCACATCTCCAACGAGGCAGGGTGCCCTCCAGAGGGCAGCCACCCTATTGCATCACACCGCAGTGCTAAGCAGGTGCAGGGCTCTGCTGACTCCCTGCATATTTTGAAAAGTTCTTTGGTGCGGGCCTTTTTTGACACATGTGCAGCAGATCGCACCGTTGCTGTTTGCAACATATGTCTGAAGGGTATCAAGCGTGGCCAAAACAGCAGCCGCTTGGGCACCACATGCTTGACCAGACATATGACGACCTCCCATGCAGTCCGTTGGCAACAGCACTTACAAGACCAACATCAAAGAACATGTCATTCTTCTAAACTTACCAGGTCTGATAGATACACTCTCTGTGGCAAGTTCAAAAAATTGGAACGACTAATCCACACCGCAAACTCCCAGTGGTGGGACCAGTTTTTCCTAAAAAAATATCTAGAAGGAAAAATTTCCCCTAGAGGACTCAGGATCCTAAAGACCTGTGGTTTTCTTGATGATACCCATAATAGAGAATGGGAAAATTTAGCTGAATTTTGTACCACAAAATGGATAGGGATCCTCATTAGCCAAAGAAATCTGAAATATAGGGAGATGGTACATCAGATACAGATCTTATGACTAGAGATCATGTCCTTCAACCTAAAAATCCCACCCACCTGGTTAGAGACCCTTAAAAAGAACACCAAGAACAAAGAGAATCTTCTTATTCAAACCAAACTGGGTACATTTTATAGAGACTTCGAGGACTATAGACATAAGAAAATATTCTCTTGCAAGAGAAATGATACTATACCAGCCTAATGTCTTTGTCACCTCACCCGACCATAATAATACCAAAGAAAACGACAACACAGGGTCATCCTGTGCTCCCTCAGACCTCATTCCCTATACCCTCTAAGGCAAATACATTTCCTCAACATAAACCTCCCAAATTAACCCCCAAAAAATTCCGTCCCCATCGCCCAGCTACACCCCTAACTCAAAGGCAGAATGCCAAACAGAGCTAGATCTCTACCATCATCTATCAGAGTAGAATCGGTGCCTACTGCACCCTCCCCTTCCATCAATCCTTCTCAGGCCCCACCAGTTTTAATACCATCTGTTCAAGTAGATCTGGCTTCATCAGTATCATTATCATCCAGGTCCCCTGATTCTGTACCCACCTCCACGTCTTTAATAGCTCATATGGTCAACACCTCATCTCCATTTAAAACTGTCCCCCTTAATAATGACAACCTATATACATCCACCTTCCCCAAACATGAACTGATCACCCCCTGTTCCTCCATCAATAATCTACTCCTAGGTGATTTTCAAAGTGGTGAAATGGCCCCCCACTCTGCAGCCCTCTCGTTTTCTTTTTTAGAGAAGGATCCTCACCGCAAGCAGCGTCCAAAAAGAAAATACACAGACGAGGATGCAGAGGTGGACGTAATAAATCCAAAAACAAATGCAAAAGTACAGAAACTATAAAAATATTCAATTTATCCTCACACCCGTTAACCCCTGAAGTAATTTCCCTATTAGGCAAGGGACTTTTGTTTCTCCCTTCGTCTTTCATGACAGCACCTGAAGAGAGCGCAGCTCCACCCACTTTCCCAGGAAACACTGCAGTCAGTTTCTTTAAAGACCGGACACTTCCACCATGGCCTCAGTTGTAGTGTTTCCTCCGCCATGGTGAAAGCGCTGCAGGGAACCAGGGGTGTGCTGCGCTTTCTCCAGGTGGGGAAAGTATTGGGCATACCGGTAGATGTTGTTGCTTTTTTCTCTCAAGACAGCCCAGCATCCTCCCTTACGTGTGGTGGATTCTCCGGCACCCCCTCTTCATGCTCGGCGAGAGCCAGGCTGCTGTGGGTTCCGCTCCTACAGACCGGCGGCATGGCTGTGGAGAAGCCAACGGCGTCTACTTTACAGTCCCTCACGCCTTCCGGGTTCGGATGACGAGCGCGTCATTCCGACCGGGGGCGGGGCCTCGAGCAGCGCGACGCGGCTTCCGGTTCCGGTCGCTGGAACGCAGGACGAGGGGGCAGTCTTCTGCCTGACGTAATTTCCGACCCTCACGGCGGTGAGCGGCCCGGGAAAATCAAATAAAGGAGCACAGACGCCGCTGTAGTCCTGTCAGCAATGGAGGACGATCAGACAACAGGAGCCACACCAGTCAGCCAGGCCCGGGTAAGCAGGGACATTGGTCACTGTCTTTTTCTTACTCTATGGGCAATCATTGTATGTATATTCCCTTCCTAAAAAGGGGGCCTGCAGATCATTTTTCCTGAGTACTAGAAGAAGGAGAAATGATTGATTACTTGGTTGGAAGTGGATCTGTGGGGTGATTCACTGGCTGTGGAACAAGACATAGGGGTTAAGGGGTTAACTTCCCTTTGGTTTGTTGTTTCCTTTGTACAGCATGTAATCTGTTTTTGAAATGTTGGTTCAGCAGATATCTTTTTTCCCTTGGGATATTTCAGAAAGCTAAAGAAAAGACCAAGCATGTCTCCCCTATTATTAAGAGGAAATGTCCGTCATGTAAAAGTTTACTGAGGGATTCCTGGACCAAGATATTATGCAGGTCCTGTATTGCAGACATACTTAAGGAGGAGACTGCTCCTGCTATTCCTGCGACTCAGCAAGGAGAATTGCTGAGCTCTTTCAGGAAGGAACTGGCGGACACCTTTGAATCCTTCAGATCCTATCTGGATAGACGCCCAACTGCGTCTAGCAGCACGGTCCCCCGTTCTCACTCCTCTGTTTCTGCATCCAGAGGGGGCAGTGACTCAGAGGAGGAGGAATGTAGTGCTTTACCAAACTCTGACGAAGAAGCGGAAGAAGAGAATGAGACTTCTTCTTCTAGGTATAAACTATCCCTTGAGGAGGTGGATGATCTGCTAAAGACAATACACACTACCCTTAACATCACAGAGGATAAAACTCAGTTATCCCTACACGATAGGATGTTCCAGGGCCTGGGGGAGGAAAAACACAGAGTTTTTCCAGTACACAAGTTTCTATCGGAAACTATTAAAAGGGAATGGAAAGATCCAGAAAGAGCCCCTTTCCTTTCTAAATCCCTCAAGCGGAGATTTCCGTTTGACGAGGATAGCTCTCATATCTGGAACAAAAAACCAAGACTTGACGCAGCGTTTTCCCAGGTATCAAGGAATACTGACCTGGCATTCGAGGACATGGGTATCCTTAAGGATACCATGGATAAGAAGGCAGACTCCCTATTAAGGAAGGCATGGGATTCATCCTTAGCAAATTTGAAACCAGCCATGGCTTCAACAGTGGTAGCCAGGAACCTAGAACACTGGCTGGAACAGCTGAAGGCTCATATTGAGGCGGGGACGCCTCGTAAAGATCTGCTAGATACACTCCCGGTATTACTAAAAGCGGTAGGGTATATAGCAGATGCTTCAGCTCAATCAATCAGAATGTCAGCCAGATCCTCAGCTTTAATAAACTCAGCTCGCTGGGCTTTATGGGTCAAGACATGGACAGGGGATACTGCCTCAAAAACAAAATTGTGCGGTCTTCCCTTTGAGGGAGATCTGGTGTTTGGCCCAGGGCTTGAGGCCATACTTGACAAAACGGCTGACAAGAAGAAGGCTTTCCCTATAAAGAAAAAGGTGATTCCGCAAGGCAATAAAAATTTTCGTGCTTTTCGGAAAACCCCAGATACCAAAGAGACAGGCTATAAAAGGCCATGGAAATCTCAAAGAGGGAGGGGCAAGTCAGGAGTACTATTTCGCCCCCCTGCCACAAATACAAAGAGCCAGTGACTGTTATCCAACTGTGGGAGCAAGGTTACAAACCTTCTTTTTACAGTGGAAAATTATAACGAACAGCCAGTTTATCCTCAAGCCAATTTTAGAGGGTTACAGGCTGGAATTTTCTCAACCCCCACCTGTGCGTTTTTACGTAACCCAGGCTCCCCGAGATCCAGAGAAATCCGTAGCAATCACATCTATCTTACAAGAGTTGATGCTACAAAAAGTGATCACGAACGTACCTCCCAAGGAAGTAGAACAGGGGTGCTATTCGCACATATTTCTGGTGAAGAAGCCTTCAGGCAAGTTCAGACTAATTCTGAACCTGAAGATTCTCAACAAAGCTATCAGGTACAAAAAATTCAAAATGGACACAATTTTTTCAGTGAAGAATCTTCTGACCCCAAACTGTTTTATGGCGTCCATAGACCTGAGAGATGCATACCTACATGTGCCAATAGCACCAGCATCCCAGAAGCACTTAAGGTTTGCAATAAAAATGGGGGAATCAACCCTACATCTCCAGTTCAGAGCTCTCCCTTTCGGGCTGTCATCCTCTCCGAGGATTTTCACAAAAATCTTAGCAGAGGCCTTAGCCCCACTCAGAGTGGAGGGAGTATCAATTCTACCTTATTTAGACGATCTACTAATTTTTGCCAAAACAAGGGACCTATTAGTGAAGGATCTGGAAAAGACAAAGAGACACTTGGGGAGTCTCGGATGGATAATAAACAAGGAAAAGTCAAACTTGATTCCATCACAGACAATACGATTCCTGGGCTATACTATCAATTCCATCCAGGAGAGAATCTTTCTCCCCGAGGAGAAAATAGAGAAGCTTCAGGGTGCGGTAAAGAGGACACAGACAAACATGCCAATCTCCATCAGGGCAGCTATGTCGGTCTTAGGGCTAGTCACTGCGACTATACCAGCAGTGCAGTGGGCACGTATACATGCAAGGGAGCTCCAGCAGGCAATTTTAACGAATTGGTCTTATGGAGAGTCCCTGGAAAAGTTGATAAAGATGCCTCCGCAGGTTCAGAGGAAGCTTTGGTGGTGGAGAAGCCACTCAAACCTGGACAAGGACCTACTCTGGGGCTTTCCCTTGGAGAAAAGGCTGACAACAGATGCAAGTTCTTGGGGTTGGGGCGCCCACCTGGACGAACAGATGGCTCAGGGGAGTTGGACAGACTGGGAAGCCAGAAGATCCTCCAATTGGAGAGAACTAAGGGCTATTCTCCTGGGACTATGGGCCTTCGAGAAATTAGTCCGGGGCCATCATGTCCAAGTTTTATCGGACAACGCCACAGCAGTGGCATACATATCAAGGCAAGGAGGAACGAGGAGCAGGACCCTGCTATCCTCGGCACTTCAAATTCTATCCTGGGCAGAAAACAACCTAAAGTCTATAACAGTAGTACACCTGAAGGGAGATTTGAACCTTCTAGCAGACTTTCTGAGCAGAGAAAGAATACTAGAAGCAGAATGGAGTCTGAACACAGAGACATTCCAAAAATTAATAGAAAGATGGGGAGTGCCCCAAATAGATCTTTTTGCATCCCAGAAGAAAACAAAGGTAAAGGCCTTCTTCTCACTAAACAGGCAGGATCAGGCGAAAGGGTTGGATGCACTAGCACATCCGTGAAACTTCCAGTTGTGCTACGCCTTTCCCCCCTTTCAGATGATCCCTCTGGTCTTAAAAAAGCTACAAAAAGAGGCCACGAGTATGATTCTAGTGGCCCCTTTCTGGCCCAAACGGGCTTGGTTTGCAACAATACAGAGGATGGCTGTGGAACCTCTTTGGGTGCTTCCACTGCGGAAGGATCTCCTAACGCAGGGACCCCTTCATCATCCAAATACCGAGCACCTCAGGTTGACAGGGTGGTTACTGAGGGGCAGATGTTAAAGAATAAGGGTCTTTCAGATAAACTGGTCTCTACCCTTTTGAATAGTCGTAAAGAGGTTACCATAGTCATTTATTTAAAAACGTGGAAACGATTTAATTGCTGGTGCGCGGCTAAGAGGCTCTCACCACAGGAAGTTGTTCCAGTTCTAGAGTTTCTCCATGAGGGAATGGAGATGGGATTGGCAGCTAGCACCCTGAAGGTGCAGGTAGCTGCATTATCGGTTTTCCTTGGGAGACAATTATCTAAGGAGCCGCTCATCATTAGATTTTTCAGGGCGTTGGCCAGAGCTAGGCCAATACCTTTTAAGTTTTTTCCCAGATGGGACCTGTCTTTGGTTCTACAAGGTCTAATCAAGGGGCCTTTTGAACCTCCAGAGGAAGCATCAATCATGCTATGGTCGCTAAAGCTAGTCCTGTTAGTAGCAGTTAATTCAGCTAGGAGAGTGAGCGAGTCGCAAGCTCTTTCAATAAAAGAACCCTTTTGTTATATTTTTCCAGACCGGGTAGTGCTAAAAACTGACCCGGGTTTTCTAACAAAGGTGTCAACAGCGTTTCATAGGGCACAAGAAATAGTTCTCCCTACTTTTTGTCCTAACCCGTCCAGTTCTAAGGAGAAGTCTTTACATACCCTGGACGTGAGAAGGTGTTTAGTACACTATATAGAAATAACAAAAGATTTCAGAAGATCAAATTCTCTGTTTGTTCTATTCTCTGGACCACGTAGGGGGTATAGTGCGTCCAAAAACACCATAGGTAGATGGCTA
Organism: Lithobates septentrionalis; assembly: GCA_037952835.1. NCBI lineage: Eukaryota > Metazoa > Chordata > Amphibia > Anura > Ranidae > Lithobates > Lithobates septentrionalis. Next base: position 381,966 of record JBBDGP010001951.1, read on the forward strand.
AGAATGGCCATCAGTGAAGCTTATAGAGCTTCAGGGGCAGAGCCCCCTAAGGGGGGTAGTGGCCCATTCAACAAGGGCAGTATCAACGTCCTGGGCAGAGAGGGCAGGGGCTTCTCCGGCGCAGATCTGTAAAGCGGCCACGTGGACAAGTTTCTCCACCTTCGCCCGCCACTACAGGTTGGACTTGCTATCAGCAGCAGAACAATCATTCGGCAGGAAAGTCCTGCAGGCGGTGGTCCCACCCTAGAGTAAGTACTCTTTTATCATCTCCAGGTGCTGTCCTGAAAGACGAAGGAAGAAAACCCTAGTTAGACTTACCGGTAACGGTATTTCTACGAGTCTTTCAGGACAGCGCCGATGACCCGCCCTAAAGTTTAAGTATAAAATGTGTTATTGCTATGTTCTGCTTATCTAATTTCAGCATGGCTGGAGGTACTCTATGAACAACTGTGGCCATGGTGGAAGTGTCCGGTCTTTAAAGAAACTGACTGCAGTGTTTCCTGGGAAAGTGGGTGGAGCCGCGCTCTCCAGGTGCTGTCCTGAAAGACTTAGAAGAAATACCGTTACCGGTGAGTCTATCTAGGGTTTTTCACCCACTATATTACCTAATTCGTTTCTCCTTTTTAAGGACCTAAACAAATTCATTAGAAATTTGACATTGAAAAGATATTTTAATATCCAATCGGCGAAGAATTTATCGGCCAACCACATCCAAAATACAATACCTGTTCAAGCAGTTTCCCCCAAAATCACTATAGATGACCCCTCCGAGAGCCCCATCAGTATTCATGAGTTTGAATCAGATGGGGGAGATTTTGATCTGGGCTTAGATCTTGAACTACTCACTCAACACATTCAGACTTCACCCCCGGTCAGGTATTCCAATTTTAAACCTAAATCCGTGTTTTACCCAACTAAATCCAAAGGTCCGTATTTGGAAGCCTTTTTTTTAGAGTGGTCTTTGCAGACTTTGGAAAATTATGCCAACAAGCAGACAACACACAAAAATACTGTAGTTATAACCTCAGCCCTGGCGAAAAAATTGCACTCCATTCTCTTTCCAACAACCCTGCCATAATGATCAAACCTGCTGATAATGGAGGTGGGATTGTTATACAAGACCGCACCTCTTATATCGCAGAAGCATCGCGATTACTCCAAACATATAAAAAGCTTCCCTCTGATCCCTCTGATCCCCTACCCCAATTTAGATTAGAGGCCGAGACATTAACTAAGAAAGCTCTATCAGATGGAGTCAACAAGAATGAGGCCGCTTTTCTGAGTAAAGAATTTTACAGTACACCTTATTTTTACCATCTACCCAAGGTGCACAAAAACTCATCTCACCCCCCTGGTAGGCCTATTGTGGCCTCTATGAATAGTGTGACCAGTGGTTTTTCGCAGTATGTCGATTCTTTTCTACAGCCCTGGATTCCATACATTTGATGGAACTCTTGACTCCCTACATTTGGCATGACAGTTACTCTTGGCTATCTCTTGACGTTAACTCCCTGTATACGTCCATACCCCACCATACAGGTTTATTGGCAGTCCAACATTTTCTGTCTCTGGACCCTCTGTTAAATGCAAAGCAGTCTATATTTATATCGGAAGCCACCGCCTATTGCTTAACACACAACTATTTTTATTTTGAGAAGGAATTTTTTCTGCAAACCCATGGTACTGCCATGGGCATCAACTTTGCCCCATATTACGCGAATCTAACCATGGGTCTGTGGGAAGATCGCTTTATATGGAATAATAATCCCTTTGCTAAACACCTAGTATTTTTTACGGTCGATACATAGACGACATTATCGTCATTTGGAATGGCCCTTCCACCTCAATAGATGGTTTTTTCTCACATTGCAATAATAACGATTTAAGCCTGTCTTTTACCTCAGTACACAATGTAGATAGCCTTCCGTTTCTAGACCTTGAACTTTTTCACGACAATACCCATATCTTTTCACGTAATTGCACCAAACCCACTGCAGGGAATTCTTATCTACATTTCGATAGCTGTCACCACCCGCAGTGGGTTAACATTCCGAAAGGTCAGTTCTGCAGATTGAGACAAAACTGCACTAGAGATTCAGACTACATTTCTCAAAGCATGCATGTCAAAAAGAAATTTCTAGATAAGGGATACCCCAACCATTTGGTAGACCAGGCCTATACCACCTTTCTTTCCGGAAAAAAACCTAAGACTAAAAAACAGCTGGAAAATGATACTGTGCGCTTTATTACCAGATACCATAGCAAATACAAGAAAATGGAGCATATTCTCCATAAACATTGGAACATCCTCAAACAGGATCCTTTCCTGAGTAATAACCTCACAAATAGACCGAAGGTCACTTACAGAAGGGCCCCTACTCTAAAAAATAAGATAGCACCCAGTAAGTCAAAATGCACTAAACCTAATAACCCTCTGGTTCTTATTCCCCTTACCGGCATGTTTAGGTGCAATAAACCATGGTCAACTGAGCTTTCAACACAAAGATAAGACATACCAGTTGGAGGGCTTTTACAACTGCTCTACTGAATATGTGGTTTATTGCCTGACATGCCCATGTAGATCATTATATGTCGGTCGCACTATCCGTCCATTGCGACAACGGTTTGGCCAACATCACAGATTCATTGAGAAAGGTTGCGATGAACATAGTGTTCCCCGCCACTTTTTGGAACACCATAACCAATCAACTGCTGGCTTACAGGTGTGGGTCCTAGAGTCGATTCCCCATAACTTGTCTGAGGCTGAACGGTTCTCCAAATTATGTGAACGCGAGTCCTTTTGGATATACACCCTCGACACTCTTGCGCCCAATGGGTTAAATGAAGAACTAGAAGTTAACACCATCATATAACCCTTCAGCCCTGATCACTTTGATCCCATCCCAATATAGATCTAGGTATGAGTATCTTTGACATATACTGTTTGATATAATAATCCTTTTTTATATGTACACCTATATAGAATTACCTGTATTTCATAAGAATATATGTATGATGTATGTTGTTTTGTGTTTACACATACATCATTTAATTTAGCTAATATTCCCAGTATATTTAATTGTCACTGAGAGTTCCCATTACTTTTAGTATCTATCAGTTTAGTGGTAATGTATTTTTAGCTTTTCGTTTTTTAAAATGTATTTAAAATGTCTTTCATAGACAATAATGGTTTGAAATATATTTAAAATATTTAGAGCATTTTTAACAGCTAACAATCCCCTATTCACCCACCCTCCTGTTTTTTCATGATATATGGATATGTATGCACAATTTTTATTGTAATCATATCCCCCACTACATTGGTTTATTATTATTATTTTTTTCTATTATATATTATTTTTTAATTTTTATTCATATTTATCTTTATTTTTACTGTTATCCCCACATTTATTTTTATTATTTTTTCCCCTTTTTTCTTTTTTGATAATTATTTTTATTTTTATTCTATATCCTATTATTTGTTCATTATTTAATTATTTTTTATTATTTATTATTTTTTAATTTATATTTTTTCCTCCATATATTTTTTCTTTTATTATGTATTTTTTTCTTTATGTATTTTTTTCTCTATATATATTTTTTTTCTCTTTGTTTCTAATCCTATTCTTGGTACTCCTAAATTCCCTCAACACTTGTATTTAGTTAATCTTGTCTCCCCCATCAGCTGTCAGTGTGTGTGTTTTTTTTCTATGCGGAGCTATATAAGACATTGCTCTTCCCCTCTGCCCTACACTTGATAAAGGAGCGCGCATGTCCAGTGGGAACTTCGCGCATGCTCGGAAACGCGTTGTGGTTCTCTTCACCTCTGTGACGTCACACGCCCTCGTTTAGGATTACGAGACTGTCATCCAGCGCAGCGGCTTGTTTGCTTCCTCCCGTGGAGGATCAAGACCATCCTCCACCGCTCATCACGCCGGATCCATACCATGGACACTGAGATTGTCACGGAAGTCATGTCCCGTTTTGTAACCGGTCTTCTCCTTACCTTACTGTAAGTGTGGATAACTTATTGTCAGCAATACCTGCACTCAGAGGCGCTTTTTTCTCTTTTCTCTTTTAACATCAAAGAACAAGGCGGACCTCTCCTTGCTCCTCATCAGCTGGGACTTCTAACCCCACTATACCTCCAGTCCTCTCAGAAACCTGCACTGAAAGGAATGAAGGTATAGAAATAGGTGTCTCAAGTACTTGCGGCCAATCTGCTAGCGGTACACCAACATCCGATTTTAGCTGGCAAATGTCCCTACCCCAGTTGCTAAATCATCAAAAGAAATTCGGTCCCAGCCATCCACATGCTCAACGTCTGAATGCTAGCTTGGCCAAATTGCTAGCACTGCAACTGCTGCCTTTTCAGCTGGTAGACTCTGCCCCCTTTTGTGAATTTGTGGCAGGTTCCCAAATGCCATTTCTTTTCACGGAAGGCCATTCCAGCTCTCTACCAGCATGTGGAAGGCAATGTCTTGGCCTGGTTGGACAGCAGTAAGGTGTATAATACCGCTGACTCATGGTCCAGCAGGCATGGACAGGGACGTTACCTTTCTTTCACGGCGCACTGGTTAACTCTGCTGGCAGCTGGGAAGGATGCAGGACAGGGTTCAATATTGTTGGAGCTTATTCCGCCACCACGCCTCCAAAATGCTAGTAGTGGTGATTCTGCCACAGCTCTCTCCTCCACTACCTTCGCTTCTTCTTCGTCTATGGCCTCTTCCTCTGCAGATTTGTCCTCTGAACCAGCGGTGCTCCATAGGCGTTCAAGGGGCTACGCAAGCAGTCAGGCAAAAAGATGCCATGCGGTGCTTGAGTTGGTCTGCTTAGGGGACAGGAGACAAATTGGGGCAAAGATTCTGGCAGCTCTGCAGAGGCAGGCTTAGAGGTGGTTGATGCCACGCCAGCTTCAGCCAGGAATGGTTGTATGCGACAATGGCACCGACCTTCTCTCCGCCCTCCGACAGGGACACTTGACCCATGTTCCCCATTTGGCTCACGTTCTGAATTTGGTGGTGCAGCGGTTCTTGAGCAGGTACCCAGGCTTACAGGATCTCCTGAGGCAGGCCATGAAAGTCTGTGGTCATTTCTGCCGGTCATATAATGGCAGTGCTCGGCTGGCTGACATTCAAAGAGAATGCAACCTGCCCAAGAACCACCTTATTTGTGACATGCCCACCAGGTGGAACTCAACATTGGCAATGCTGCAGCAGCTGCACACGCAGCAGAGGGCCATCAATGAGTACCTGTTTGAGTATGGCACCAGTACAGGGACAGGAGAGCTTGGCTTTTTTTCGCCACGCCAGTGGCTACTGATCAAGAATGCATGCACTGTCCTGTCACCATTTGAGGAGGCCACGAGGATGGTGAGCAGTGACAGTGCATGCATCAGTGATACTGTCCCTCTTGTCTTCCTGTTGGAGCACAGGCTTCGTGGAATAATGGACAGGGCACTTGAGGCAGAACAGCGGGAGTAAGAGGAGGACTTCCTTACCTCTCAAGGCCCCCTTTATCCAGATAGTATTCCTGCGGGCCCGCCGATCACACAAGAAGAGGAAGAGGAGGAGGATTGTGTCAGCATGGAGGTGGAGGATAACACTCAGCATCAGCAGCAGTCTTCAAGGGATTGTTTTCAGTCCCCAGAAAACCATGGAGTTGTACGTGGCTGGTAGGGGGTGGTTGAGGATCATGTGGTACTTAGTGACCCAGAGGACTCAGGATCGAATGCCTCTGCAAACTTACGCTGCATGGCCTCCCTGATCCTGCAAAGCCTGCGAAAGGACCCTAGGATTCGTGGTATCAAGGAGAGGGATCATTACTGGCTGGCAACCCTTCTTGATCCACGTTGCAAGGGTAAGGTTGCAGAACTTATCCAGCCTTTGCAGAGGGAGCAGAGGATGAAACATCTTCGGGAGGCCTTGCAGAAAGGTTTGTGCAATGCGTTTCCAGAGCCTGGGAGTTTACAATTTCTTGGTGCTTGACAACGTGTTGCTGAGGCTTCGTTCAGTCACAGAAAGAGCGGTGGAGGAGGTGGCAGGCTGACCGATGCCTTCAGACAATTCTTCAGTCCTCAGCGCCAAGGTCTGATTGGTTCCAGCAACCATTAGAAAAAAAAAGAAGGGGGTGCCCCAAGGGGATGATGTGGGTAAAAGAGTGGGCAGGATATTGCCAATAGAATCATAGAAGATGTATATAAAAGTGTAAATTTTATTGGATAAACATATACAAAATAGAATAGAATATACAATAAACATCTAAAATCATGAAGTTTAAATACGTGTAAAATAGAAATCAGCAGCTGTATGGATGTTGAGAGCACACAACATTACTAGACTTGAAGTCAATTGAATATGGTGGTCACAAGAAGTCCCAACATGTTTCGGAAACAGAGAAAAGCCAAAAGGCTAAACAAACTCTGTATTCATTTCCTTCTTCAGGGAGTAGATGGAAGCATGCTGGTAACATTCTATTGAAAAAAAGGGGGTGTACAAATGAGCACATAGGTAGCAAATCTTAGTATAGTTAGCTATAAATCAATGTATATAAATATAGCGATTAATTTCAGCAATGGCGGAAAAAACGGGGAAAGGGGAGATATTTGCAAAAATGGATCAAAGTACTCACAAGACATATATTCCTAGACAGTGTTGCACAGCATTATTCGGATAGATGGTCCCTCACGCCTCAGACGAAAGGCTAAAATCGCATGGCAATATTCAGCAGATGAAAGCATAAAGGCATTTTATACTTTTAAAGGATTTTGGAAGATTCCCAGAAGAACACAAGTAGTAGATGGTTCCAGCAACCATCGCCAGCGTCTGAATTACATGGTGCAGGAATATCTAGGAGCAAGATCAGACTTGGAAACCTTTCCAACAGAACATCCACTGGGTTACTGGGTCTTGAGGATGGACCACTGGCCAGAGCTGGCTCAATATTTAATTGAGCTACTGGCCTGTCCTGCATCCAGCGTTCTTTCTAAACGCACATTCGGTGCTGCTGGAGGCTTTGTAACCGATCACAGAGTACGCCTGTCCACAGACTCTGTTGATCGGCTCACATTCATAAAAATGAATCAGTCTTGGATCACCAGCTACCAAGCACCTGATGCTGATGTAACCGATTGATTTTTCTATGGATGTGGGATCCCTTGAAGACTGCATATGCTGAGTGACTATCCTATTATGCTGAGTGACTATCCTATTCCTCCTCAATCTTTATGATGATAGCTTCTAAGAATATTTTTGGTTTAGGGCACCACCACCACACTGCCTAAGGCCCAATTTTTCTGCCCCTGTCTAACAGGGGCATGTAATTCCAATTTTTGATCAAATATTTAACAGCAGGGCTTGTTCCTGCGCTCAACAAGAGTATCTGTGAGGGGTTGCAGTGTTGTGCCACCACCACTGCCTAAGGCCCAATTTTTCTGCCCCTGTTTAACAGGGGCGCGTAATTACAATTTTTGATCTAATATTTCACAGCAGGACCCGTTCCTGCACTCATCAAGAGAATCTGTGAGGGGTTACAGTGTTGTAGCACCACTGCCACTGCCTAAGGCCCAATTTTTCTGCCCCTGTTTAACAGGGGCATGTAATTACAATTTTTGCTCTAATATTTCACAGCAGGCCCCAATTCTGCGCTCAACAAAAGTATCTGTGAGGCTTTACAGTGTTGTGCCACCACCACCGCCTAAGGCCCTATTTTTCTGCCCCTGTTTAACAGGGGCACGTAATTACAATTTTTGATCCAATATTTCACAGCAGGGCCCGTTCCTGCGCTCAACAAGAGTATCTGTGAGGCTTTACAATGTTGTGCCACCACCACCACCACCACCACCACCACCTAAGGCCCAATTTTTCTGCCCCTGTTTAACAGGGAAATGTAATTACAATTTTTGCTCTAATATTTCACAGCAGGGCCCGTTCCTGCACTCAACAAGAGAATCTGTGAGGGGTTACAGTGTTGTGGCACCACCATCACTGTCTAATGCCCAATGTTTTTGCCCCTGTTTAACAGGGGCATGTAATTACAATTCTTGATCTAATATTTCACAGCAGGGCCCATTTCAGCATCCACCAAGAGTAACTGTGAGGGCTTACAGTGTTCTGCTGCCACCAACACCTAAGGCCCAATTTTCTGCAGCGTGTATAGGGCAGGCCGTATAGTATATACAGGTGGTCCCCTATTTTCAAACATCCGACTTACAAACAACTCCTACTTACAAATGGAGGGAGACAACAGGAAGTGAGAGGAAATCTACCCCTAGGAAGGGAAAATGTTCTCCTGTAAGAGTTAATATGGGAAAAAGGTGTCTCCACTGATGCTTTATCACCAATCCTAGTTTTCCTAATAACCCAACATTTTCAAAATCCAATTGTCATTGGGACAGAAAGTGAGGTGAAATTTTCTGAACAGGGGCACAGACAGCAAAACAAATGTTACAAGGGTGATAACCCTTCCCTATATTATCCAAAAAGCTTAAAAATAGATTTTTTGGCTTGAGCTACACTTACAAAATGTACCTGTTCCAAATTACAAACAGATTCAACTTAAGAACAAACCTACAGTCCCTATCTTGTTTGTAACCCAGAGACCACCTGTATATGGCTGTTCAGAGTATATAGGGCCTGGGGGCCCCATGCCTTTTTTTAATTTGTGTGCAGGGTTCCCCTTAATATCCATACCAGACCCAAAGGGCCTGGTAATGGGCTGGGGGGTACCCATGCCGTTTTTCTCAATGATTTTCATCTATATTGCGGGGACCTGACATTACATTAAAGCCGCAAGCAATTTTAAATGAGTTTTATTCCTTTAGAAATGTCATTTTGTGCGGGACTGTTCTAAACACGGTAAAAATGTGCCACTTTACAGGCATACTATAGTCACCCCCCAGGCACGATATTTAAAGGAATATTTCACTTTTATTGTTTCACTTTAAGCACTATTAAAATCACTGCTCCCAAAAAACGGCCGTTTTTAAAACTTTTTTTTGCATTGATACATGTCCCCTGGGGCAGGACCCGGGGCACCAAACTTTTTTTATGACAATAACTTGCATATCAGCCTTAAAAATTAGCACTTTTGATTTTTCACGTTCGAGTCCCATAAACTCTAATGGTGTTCGCATGTTCACACACATTTTTTGTCTGTTCGCATGTTCTGCCGTGAACCAAATCGGGGGGTGTTCGGCTCATCCCTATTTATCATATCAAGATGGGATATTTTTTATACATCAACTTTTACAATCACATATAGTGTATTTTCAGAATTGAAAAGGGTTAAACATCCTTACAACAGAGTCACTTTACTTAGGAGGAACATCTGGTGTTTAAGTAACAGTACATTTTTCCTAAAGGAATATAGACAAGTTAGGATTAACTCTACATTGAAATATGTATTTATTTTTAAAAATTACCTCATATATATGAATGAATTGACGTTAAGAAACATATTTTAAGTTCAAATTTTGACAAGGTTATTTGAAAGGTTGTATGGATTATAGATTTATGCTAAACACAATTTGGAGGGAAAGTATGAAACATATTTCTGAAGTGACATCCATATTTCAAAGTATCGTACTACCATGTTACATTAATGAATATTAAGGGGTTTGATTCTTCAATCATTTTGAGAGGGAAATGTTAGAAAGTTTATTTTATCTAATATCTAATATACATTAATTAACAAATATTAACAAATGAATGAATGGATTAGATCTTTACAGAATAATTGAGTTGTATATATATATAGTTTAGTTATGGAAAAAGTGAAATTATATAGACTTTTATACTTGTAAAAGTATATTTATGTTGTTATAAGCTCATAAGCATTTCTATGGATAGCCAACATGTGTTAGGAATTTGAGTTGGTTTCCCTCACCTTCCCCCATCACATGAGAAGAAAGGTTTCACATTTCTTAAGATGAAAAAGACTGTGTATATATGAGAAGATAAGTTTTCTATACTACAATATTTCTTGATTAGGATATTAATAAGAACATTGGGTTTTCTATGAATATAATACTAAATATACTTACACACACACACTTTATACTATATATATATATATATATATATATATATATATATATATATATATATATATATATATATATATATATATATATATATATATATACTATTATACATATATATGTATAGAAATATATATATCCTATACTTAAAATGGTTTCACACATTGTTCTTGCCCACTCTTCAGGAATGCCAATGCATAGAGATTGAGCAACTCCCATCATTACGTGAGGTGGTTAAAGCCCGCAGTTTTCTGTGGGACTGCAAAACAAATGAGAAACTTTAACCAGCCCTTTTAGGAAGGAGAGGTTCTGATTTTAGGAGTAAAGCTAGTAACAGAAGGACAGTTGAGCACATTTTGCTGCACACACTTCACCACGAGACATTGATGGAAACTGCCACAGCTACACACACACACACACACACATCTGATTTAATCTTCATCTTAAGAATATATTACACTATTGATTTTATTTTTACATTCAATATTTTGATATTGTTCTTGTAATAGTTTGCTATTTTTAATATTAAATCAATTTTTGAGTTTTTACACAAAAACTGAACGGATTTTCTTGGAACTTTTCTCATCAATATGAATTAATTTTAAAAAACAAAAACGAATTTTTTCCTAAGTTTAGGCCGATATGTATTCCTCTACATATTTTTGGTAAAAAAAAAAAAAATCTCAATAAGCGTGTATTGATTGGTTTGCACAAAAGTTATAGCGTCTACAAAATAGGGGATACATTTATGGCATTTTTATTTTTATTTTATTAAAGTAATGGCAGTGATCAGCGATTTTAATCGTGACTGCGACATTGCGGCAGACAGATCGGACACTTTTTTGGCACCAGTGACATTTATACAGTGATCAGAGCTAAAAATAGCCACTGATTACTGTATACATGTCTTTGGCAGTGAAGGGGTTAACACCAGGGGGCAATCAAGGGGTTAACTGTGTTCCCTAGGTGTTTTCTAACTGTGGGGGGATGGGACTCAATAGGGGACGAGACCGATCAGTGTTCCTACTTAGTAGGAGCACACAATCTGTCTCTACTCCCCTGAGATAACCGGGATTTGTGTGTTTACACACACGATCCTGGTTCTCACTCTGTCACGAGCGATTGCAGGTGCCCAGCAGTCATTGCGCATCGGCTCCGGGGACACGCTGCGGGCGTACGCCTGCTAAAGTGTCTTAACTAGCCGACGTACAGCTACTACGGCTCGCGCAGGGGAGCCAACCTGCCACAGTATAACTCGGGAAGCGGTTAAAGGTTAATGACACTCCAAAAGCAGCTCGTAAAAGCAGTGCGTTTGCCTGAACCTGGATCACATGAGTATTAACAACTATGCAATCCGGTTCCAGTGCGAACAAAAAAAAGCTGCCTGCACCTGTTTCTTGTAGATGCAGAATAAATGGCTCAAATCACACTTCATTCCTATGCAAATCACATGTGATTCTGTACAGTGCAAATAAGGCATTGACTAAGTGCTTCTACACAGCTACTTAGTGCATCATAAATAACATGCATTTTTATACCTTACATGAAATTTGACTTCATTCTAAAGCTAGGTTCACATATAGTGGTTCTCTGAAAAGCAATTCACGGTGGATCGCTTTTCAGACCTTAGCTAAGCAGCCACTGTTAGGCGTTCAGGAGGCATTACTGCTGCCTCCTGAATGCATGTCTTTTCTTTTTTTGCCAAATGGCTATTTTCAATGAGACTAATGTGCCCCAACCACGAGCCAATCATTTGGCTTGCGAGTGCGGCTCAGCCCTATTGACTTGATTATGTGAGTTTGGCATGCGATGCCCCCTGTCTACTCAACATGCCACACAAAAATTGCTGAAGCTGCAATGTGAAACATTGCACCCACAGCAATTGAACAGCCCTTACTAGCTGTAGCGTAGGCATTGTTTTTACAGCACCCCAGCCACCCATGTTAAAAGAGCTCTTATGGTATAAAAGTTTAACCCATATGTTATAGGAATGACACTATTGCTGTCAATATAAGTTAGTGTCACTAGTGCAATGTGTTAAAACTGTCATAGAAAACTAAAAAAAACTTCTGTCTTAAAAACTGTTCTTCAAACCCATTTCCCCAAAATACACTGTCTTTGAAATACTCTGTCTTTTTGAAACGGACAATTTTCTAATAAATGCTGCAAGCAGGGCCACTAATAAGGCAGTACAGCCAGCCCACTTGTACTGGGCCCGGGCCCCATCAGTTCAAAAGGGGGGCCCAGGCACCTGCTGACCAGGAGGGCTGGCTGTACTGTCTTTTTGCGGAGACTGATCCTCTTCTGTCTCCGACTGCAGCGCTGCCAGCTTCTCCTCCTCTCCCTCCCTCTGGCTGCACTGCAAGGGTATTGGTTTTAGCACATGCCCCCCTTCCATCTGCTGTCCAGGTCCCCCTTTGCCCCCCTTTCCCCCGTAGTGCTACCGGCTTCCCTCTGGCACACAGGGGGATGTCATTTACTGGCCCCTTCCTTTCTTGATTGAACACGGTGAGTGATCGGTACCAATCACTCCTGTGTCCATTCAACTGTTTACTATGCTTCAATTTGTGAATATGCAGGAAAGCCCTGAGTGCTTCATATTCATTCATCTGTGCAGCTGAGGCTGTAGAGAAAGGGACTGATAAATCTATGTCCTCAGTCACTTTCGGCTGGGGGGGCCTTTCAGGTAGGCTGTATAGGTCCCTGGGATTTCTAACAGCAGCCCTTGCTGCAAGCATATTATATGTACAACAAACAATTTAAAAAACCTGTAAAGAAGAAGAAAATCATGCGCGTTACTGTGCCTTATGTCACACACTAACCTGCATTTATTATGAATGGGCTGCACACCACAACGCACGGTCGTGCATTACCGTATGCTGCGGTTCACTGCAAAACATGTGCTATGTGTTGGCATTCAAAATTTATTTCACCGCAGAGCACCAATGCACACAATGTGCATTACCACAAAACAAGGATGTGAATGAGCCCTAAATGTGCATACAGTTGTGTGTCTGATGTCTTTTTTGATTGATACTATAGACTGGCCTGTGTAGTGTCTTTTGAAAAGCTGTGCTATATCTAAACTAATTTGTCATGCATAGTGGTGGAAGGATGCTTTGGTGTATCTAAAGCTGATAACACACTTTACTGCCTAATTTTACAAGCTCCTTTAGATTTAATAACACATGCAGTTTGAGGGCCTACCTGATCGGATATACAGGGTAATTCAAAAACATGATTTCAAGGGATAGAAGTGCATTCTGCACGTCACTGGATAGAGGAAGGTGCAAAGTTTTATAATTCTAGAGATCGTATGCACTCAACATGAGTACCATTTGTTGTGCGACAAAAACCAAAACAGTAGACCATTTCTTGCCACACACGAATCCACTGGTTGCTATTTATTGAATTCACAGCTTCAACAAAATCTTGAAGAGCAGCAGGCATAGGTGGGACAAATACCTTTTTTTTTATGTACCCCCATAGATAAAAATCACAGGGAGTAAGGTCTGGTGACCTGGGAGGCCACAGATGATGAACAAGATCTTGCTGTCCACCTCTTCCAATCCATCATCCTAGAAAGGTGTCATTCAGATAACACCGGACCTCCAAGTGGAAGGGACACAGGGCATCATCTTGCATGAAGATCAAGTCATTTGAATCTTCTTGAAGTTGGGGAAACAACCAGTTTTGTAGCATGTCCAGACATGAAAATCCTGTCACAGTTTTAAAAAAAAAAGCTCCATAAACTTTGCTTACAGAAATGGCGCAAAACATATTCAACTTCGAGGAGTCTCTTTCATTTTCCACAACTATGCAAGGACTTTCCCTCTCAAATTCTTACATCATATCGATTAACCTTACCAACATTGGTTTCCGAAAACAGTCATTTAGAAAAATTGATCTCATCCATTAACTGCAGAATTGCAGCGCAAAATTGGATCCTTCTGTTATGGTCACCAGGATGCAATGCCGGTGTCTTGCCGAGAAAGTTCCCCCCCGCGAATAAGGACCCCCTGTACTGCGCAGGCGCATCGCTTGCGCAGTACGAACGACTAGGAGCCGCCGAAAATAGCCGAAGCTGAAAAACTTCAATCAGCTGTACACCGCGCCTGCGCCCTGGGTCCAGGTTCAAGCCCCACCATCCAAGTGGACCTAGAGGGAGAATAAAAAAGTGCAGAGCGAAGCGAGGCCGTGCCCGAAGCGTGGCGAGCGAAGCAAGCCCGCGAGGGGCCCTCTTACAGGCGCCGTGTACAGCTGATTTCTATTCTATTCGGCTTCGGCTATTTCCGCCGGCTCCTACTGTGCAAGCGCTGCGCCTGCGCAGTAGAGGGGGGTCCTTATCCGCCGAGGGGAACTTTCTCAGCAGAACACCGGCAGTAACTGCAACTTGTACAGCTTCATATGAAGATGGTTTTTAAGACTACATCATACAGCTGTGTGGCATTGGGACTTCTAGGTGAGCATTTAACTTTTGAATAACCCTGTTAATGGAATGAATTGCTTAGAAGAGCACTTTCACTATATAGTTTTTATTAATTCTAAAGGAGAAAATCAGATTTACATTTTTGGACCTCCTGATTATCATAAGATCAATATGCATTCATTGGCAGATTTGCAATTAAAGGGAGTTTCAGCATCTACTGCAGGTTGCAACATGTTTTCTGGTAATGATTTACATTACACTGCAATTATGTGCATTATTCCTATTTTGTTTCTCTTGTTCCAAAAATGCATTCCAGTCAGGTGGTGTTAGAGGCAGCTTGATCTGAAAATGGTTCCAGAATCTAGAAGAGATAGGTATCAGTGGTGTTAATGCAGAAACCTCATTATATATAAGCAATATTTTTTATATATTTATTACAGGTACTTATATATCTCAGTCAATTTACGTAGCGCTTTACACATACAAATATATATATATATATATAAGTATATATATATATATACACACATACATACATACATACATACATACATACACATACATATATATATATACATATATATATATATATATATATATATATATATATATATATATATACATATATACATACACGCACACACACAATATCTGACAAAAATGAGTACACCCCTCACATTTTTGTAAATATTTTTCATGTGACAACACTGAACAAATGACACTTTCCTACAATGTAAATTAGTGAGTGTACGCCTTGTGTAACAGTGTAAATTTGCTGTCCCCTCAAAATAACTCAACACACAACCATTAATGTCTAAACCGCTGGCAACGAAAGTGAGTGCACCCCTAAGTGAAAATGTTCAGATTGGGCCCAATTAGCCATTTTTGTCTCCTCCCGGTCTCATGTGACTCGTTAGTGTTACAAGGTCTCAGGTGTGAATGGGGAGCAGGTGTGTTAAATTTGGTGTTATCGCTCTCACTCTTTGATACTGGTCACTGAAAGTTCAAAATGTCACCTCATGGCAAAGAATTCTCTGAGGATCTGAAAAAAAGAATTGTTGCTCTAGATAAAGATGGCTTCGGCTATAAGAAGATTGCCAAGACCCTTAAATTGAGCTGCAGCACGGTGGCCAAGACCCTACAGCGGTTTAACAGGAAAGGCTCCACTCAGAACAGGCCTCGTCATGGTCGACCAAAGACGCTGAGTGTACGTGCTCAGCGTCATATCCAGAGGTTGTCTTTGGGAAATAGGTGTATGAGTGCTGCCAGCATTGCTGCAGAGGTTGAAGGGGTGGGGGGTCAGCCTGTCAGTGCTCAGACCATACGCCGCACGCTGCATCAAATTGGTCTGCATGGCTGTCATCCCAGAAGGAAGCCTCTTCTAAAGATGATGCACAAGAAAGCCCGCAGTTTGCTGAAGACAAGCAGACCAAGGACATGGATTACTGGAACCATGTTCTGTGGTCTAATGAGACCAAGATAAACTTATTTGGTTCAGATGGTGTCAAGCGTGTTTGGTGGCAACCAGATGAGTAGGTCAAAGACAAGTGTGTCTTGCCTACAGTCAAGCATGGTGGTGGGAGTGTCATGGTCTGAGGCTGCATGAGTGCTGCCAGCACTGGGGAGCTACAGTTCATTGAGGGAACCATGAATGCCAACATGTACTGTGACATACTGAAGCAGAGGATGATCCCCTCCCTTCAGAGACTGGGCCACAGGGCAGTATTCCAACATAATAACAACCCCAAACACACCTCCAAGATGACTACGGCCTTGCTAAAGAAGCCGACGGTAAAGGTGATGGACTGGCCAAGCATGTGTAGCAAGGTCTCAGGCCTCTTTTGGTCTGATGAGAACCTCCAAGGCCAGAGATAGCTGACATCCTTCTGTATGTAAGGCATAGTGGGTGCAAAGATGGTGACAGTCATTGGGCGTCAGAAACTTCTTAAATGCAAAAGAAAGTTTATTTCTCTTAACAATCTTTTTGGGGGAAAGATGGTTAGGGCCAGGATACCCTTAGGGACTCCGAGACTTCAACAGGAGGACAGCCATGAAGGGAAAGGCATCCAGCAAGACGCCACATCTGCATGTGCAGGAATGCTGTCTCCTATGGCAACAGTTTTTAACAGTTTCTAACTTGAAGTTTAACAGTTCCTTTATCTTCCACTACAATCTCTCCTTGTAGTTTTTCGGCACACTGAGCTCCCTGTCTCTTAGTAGACCCTCTGATTCACTGCCACTGAATCCCTTGAGCTCCTTCAATCTTCACAGTGGAATCTTCACCCCCCTTCTCTGCTGGGTCCCTAGCTTGGCACGCTAGATACCCCTCAAGCTTCACCCACGCTGGCCTGCTCGGTCCCTAGCTTGACACACAAGGCTGCTGTGGATGCGTCACCTCCGCTGGCTGGGTCCCTGGCTTGATTCCCAGTGAAGTTTCCCGATTCTTCACCATCCCCGGTTGGTGAGAATGCTGCTCCGGTACTTGCTTCAGTTACTCACTGTGGTCCCTGGTAATAAGGCAGGTAGTCCCTTACTGGCGACAGCTTCCCCTCTACCTCTGACCATGACAGGTTCTCTGGCCGACAGAACCGTCACTTTTGGTTGGATTGCCAGCCGCAATCCCAACCCTGCGCTGCTCTCTTGCTTCTGGATAGGCTCTCAGACAGCCTAGCAGCCAGATGTGCCCAGGATAGGCCCAATCTCCGGCCTAGCAGCTCGGGCAATACAACACACGTCCACCCAGACAGCCCTCCAGATGGCACAGAACCTAGATCACCTGACTCCACCCAAATATATAGGTTCTCCCAGCAGGCCAAGGGATCAAAGAAAACCCCTGCCCATTGGCTGAGATACCCCATATACCCATAACCTGACCTTGGGTTGCACTTCTCGTATCTAATACCACCAAGTACCTGGCCACCTAGTGGTAGAAGAGAAAAGTGCAACAAGGCAAAACTTAGGGAGAAATCAATAGATCTCTAACAATCAACCAGGATAACTACTCCTGGCAAGTAAATTTGCAAGGAGCAACCCTGCCTAAACTCCAGGGTGCTACACATGTCTCCAGACCTAAACCCTATTGAGCATCTGTGGGGCATCCTCAAACGGAAGGTGGAGGAGCGCAAGGTCTCCAACATCCACCAGCTGCGTGATATCGTCATGTAGGAGTGGAAGAGGACTCCAGTGGCAACCTGTAAAGGTCTGGTGAACTCCATGCCCAAGAGGGCTAAGGCAGTGCTGGAAAACAATGGTGGCCAAACAAAATATTGACAATTTGGGCCCAATTTGGGCATTTTCACTTAGGGGTGTACTCACTTTTGTTTCCAGCGGTTTAGACATTAACCACATGCCGACCAGCCGCCGCAGTTGTACTGCGGCAGAATGGCACGGCTTGGCGAAACAACGTTATGTAATGTCGGTTCGCCATGTGGTGGCGCCCCCCGCTCGCCCCCTGAGTTGATGAGAGTGCCTGGCAGTCTCGATCACCGCCGGGCTCCCGCGATCGCCGCTGAGACACGGAGAACCAGGATCTGTGTGTGTAAACAGTTTTCGGTTCTCTGAGGGGAGAACAGACAGATAGTCTGTTCATGCAGAGTATGAACAGACAATCTGTTATCTTCCCTGCACAGTCCCCATCCCCCTTCAGTTAGAACACAAACTAGGACACACTTAACCCCTTCACTCCCCCCTAGTGTTAACCCCTTCACTGCCAGTGACATTTTTACAGTAATCAATGCATTTTTAATCGTACTGATCACTGTATTAATGTCAATGGTCCCAAAAAATCAAAATTGTCCGACGTGTCCACCATAATGTTGCAGTCACGATAAAAATCGCAGATCGCCTCCATTGCTAGTAAAAAAAAAAATTAATAATAAAAATGCTATAAATCTATCCCCTATTTTGTAGATGCTATAACTTTTGCGCAAACCAATCAATATACGCTTATTGCGATTTTTTTACCAAAAATATGTAGTAGAATACATATTGGCCTAAACTGAGGAAAAAAATGTTTTTTTATATATTTTTGGGGGATATTTATTATAGCAAAAAGTAAAAAAATAATGCGTTTTTTTCAAAATTATCGCTCTTTTTTTGTTTATAGCGCAAAAAATAAAAACCGCAGAGGTGATCAAATACCACCAAAAGAAAGCTCTATTTGTTAGGAAAAAAAGGACGTCAATTTTGTTTGGGTGCAACATCGCACGACTGCGCAATTGTCAATTAAAGTGACGCAGTGCCAAATCGCAAAAAGTGCTCTGGTCAGGAAGGGGGTAAAATCTTCCAGGGCTGAAGCGGGTAATGGCTGTGTGTTGAGTTATTTTGAGGGGACAGCAAATTTACACTGTTATACAAGCTGTACACTCACTACTTTACATTGTAGCAAAGTGTTATTTCTTCAGTGTTGTGGCATGAAAAGATAATAAAATATTTACAAAAATGTGAGGGGTGTACTCATTTTTATGAGATACTGTATACGTTCACATAAGTCCCTGCCCTCAAGGGCTTACAATCTAAAGTCCCTAACTCACATTCTTACATACACATACCAGGGTCAATTGAGACAGGAGCCAAATAACCTACCAGCATGTCTTTTGGAGTGTGGGAGAAAACCCAGAGGAAACCCATGCAGGCACATGGCAAACTCCAGGCAGGTGGTGCAACGGTTGGTATTTGAATGGATGATATAGTCTTTATATCTATATTTCTACAAACTGGCAGAAGGTTTAACTTTTCTAAAGCTATTGTCGCAATAGCCTGATTTGGAGACACTTTTCAAAGAATCCACAAAACAATACATCTGTAACTGTTGTCAGATCACTAAAAAAAACAATTTGTTAAAGCCGGGAATGCCTGTGTCCCAAGCATTTGTACCTGGATGCATAGAACCCTAAACTCCAGTACAGCATTCAGCCCCGTCCAGCTGTTGCATATTTCAGTCTGTCACAGACTTTGGCCAGCCATACATGGTTTGAATCTGTTAATGGGCAGGCTGAATGTACCAAATTTTTAGATCAATCAACTTGGGTGCAACCAGCCTGTGGTTGCAGGAAAGAAATTTGCACCATGTATGACCAGCCTTAGGCACACTGCAGGCAGCGGGGTTGGACGCTGCACCTGTGCCTCCCAGACACACTACAACACCAGGATTGAACATACAGGAACTATACACCTAGGGCAAGGGGACTTATGAATTTTTTTGCCATTTTCAGTTTGTATTGCTAAATTGTATTGCTAAATTTGTAGGATCATCAATCACAATCATACAAAACACAACAAAGTACAGGGAAAAATGCATACCTCCCAACTTTGAGATGGGAATGAGAGACACCTATTAGCATATGTATGTAGGCATAGGACACCCCCATGCCACGCCCCCTTTAAAGGAGAATCATACAAAAAAAAATGATTAGCTAAACCCACAAGTGCTTTTTTTTTACCGCTACTATTCCTTATTTTGGCTTTTGATATTTACAAATGCAGCAGTTTAGAAACTAGATGAAAGGTTTACCACTGGGAAACACTTTTTGAAAGATAAAAAGGGCTTTTTATATACAACTATATAGATCAGACCAAAATGAGGAGGAAAGAGGGACAGAGGGACTTTGTTCAAAATCAGGGACAGTTGGGAACTATGTAAATGTACAAATATCTGTAAAAGAGAAATCAGAAACATACTGGTGATGGTAGATATCTGGATCCCTCTGAATCCGTGTTTGAAATCCAATGTATAAATCATCCCAGAGTAGGCCATTTTTCACAACATGTCTCATGACGGTAGCTCTACTTCTTATCTGTCATAAAATAAAACAAATTCTTTAAATATGGCTTTGAAAATGTTCTTGGAAAAATCAGAAAGTAGTCTAACATCTGCAGAAATACTGAATACAAGATGATTTGGTTCAAAATACTGGATCAATTAGTGTCGAATTTACAACAAAATGCACCTGAACATGAAGGCCTCTTGAGCCCCTCGGGAAAGAGAGCCCTGACTGATGGGGGCATGGCCAGGGAGGAGTTAAGGTGAATTTTGGCTCACTTGGGATTGGTACAAGAAGGGACAGGGGTTGGGCCTGAGCTCAGGAGTTTGGCACCCCAGGGGATTATGGTCCTTTTCGGACGAAAGCATGGAAGAGCTGCCCACCCTCCCGCCCTATTTATGATGGTATGTCACAGCGTGCTGCGGTTTTGGTGACCTTGCCAGCAAATATGGAAGCCTTTTTTATGCCCTGATGGTAATTGGGAGATAGACGGCCGGTCCGGCACTTATGGTAAGGACAGGCCCCTCCTTCATCTCCCTTTTACATTTGGAGTTGAGTGCTCACAGTGCAACTGTGACTGGCACGGTTTAAATATTTAATGTTATGTTTGAGTTAAATAAAGCTGTGGCCTTGCCCTTTCCAACATTAATGGTTGTATGTGTTTTTTATTGGATGGGAAGAAGGGGTAAGGTATGCTATGTGGTTAAGTTTGGATGGGACCTGGGCTTATTGCACCTCAGCAGTCATGTACAGTACATATTTTACCATTACCCCACAGGGGTGTAAACAGACAGTTGGAAGTCACATTTTACTGCATGCCAGAGGTACAGAACTGATCCATGTCACTTGGAAAACACTGATAATACTATACTGTATCTCTAAAGCAATTCATAAACAGATTGTAATTTCTAGCGAGCAGGGCCCTCTGATTCCTCTTGTACCAAATTGTAATGTAACTGTAATGTCTGCCTTAATTTTGTTAAGCGCTGCGCAAACTGTTGGCGCTATATAAATCCTGTATAATGAACAACTTTTTGTGATTCAAAATAAAGTGCTTTTTCATACATTAATCAGTGTCCATCTATTTTGTGCAAAAGCAAAGACTATACAGCATCAAAAAGTCCCAAATCTGAACAATTTTCAAATTCTAGTTTCTCCTTTTTGTATTCCTTCACCGTGCTTTGTAACTCATAAGTATGGAGTACAATACACCTCCATGCTCCCAGCAGTGCTCACACCTAAAAGCAGATACACTTACCAGACGTATTGATCTCTTAAGTTAACCACTTGCAGACCACCCACCGTAGATATATCGTGGCAGGGCGGCCGCTCTGCGCCAGATCACGTACCTAGTACGTGATCTGACACTTTCGGGTCTGGGGCATGCACATGTGCCACCGGCGGCGAAAATATGTAGCAGAATACATATTGACCGAAATTGATAAAGAAATTAGAATTTAAAAATTTTTTTTTATAGGATGTGTTTTTTTTTTAGAAAGTAAAAAAAATTGCTTTTTTTTTCAAAATTGTTGGTCTTTTTTGGGGTTTGCGGCAGAACTTTCGAACATCGCAAAAGTTCGGACCCGAACGACAATTCCCATTGAAGTCTATGGGACTCGAATTTGAAGAATCAAAAGTCCCAATTTTTAAGGCTTATATGCAGGTTATTGGCCATAAAGAGGGTATGGGATCCCCGGGTACTGCCCTGGAGGACATGTACCAATGCAAAAAAACTTTTAAAAAAGAGCAGCAGGTTCAGTACACAGTACAGATGTGCCACTTTACAGGCAGACTAAGGGGACCTCCCAGGCACTATATATAACCACTTCAGCCCCGGAAGGATTTACCCCCTTCCTGACCAGAGTACTTTTTACAATTTGGCACTGCGTCGCTTTAACTGCTAATTTCGCGGTCATGCAATGCTGTACCCAAACAAAATTTGTGTCCTTTTGTTCCCACAAATAGAGCTTTCTTATGATGTTATTTGATCACCTCTGCGGGGTTTTTTTTTTGTGCTATAAACGGAAAAAGACCGAAAATTTTGAAAATAAATGATATTTTCTACTTTTTGTTATAAAAAAAATACAATAAACTCAAATTTTAGTCAAACATTTAGTCCAAAATGTATTCAGCCACATGTCTTTGGTAAAAAAAAGTCAATAAGCGTATATTTATTGGTTTGCGCAAAAGTTATAGCGTCTACAAACTAGGGTACATTTTCTGTAATTTACACAGCTTTTAGTTTATGACTGCCTATCTCATTTCTTGAGGTGCTAAAATGGCAGGGCAGTACAACCCCCCCCAAATGACCCCATTTTCGAAAGTAGATACCCCAAGGAAATTGCTGAGAGGCATGTTGAGCCCATTGAATATTATTTTTTTTTGTCCCAAGTGATTGAATGACAAAAAAAAAATAAAAATTTACAAAAAGTTGTCACTAAATGATATATTGC
The DNA here is from genome assembly GCA_037952835.1 of Lithobates septentrionalis. NCBI lineage: Eukaryota > Metazoa > Chordata > Amphibia > Anura > Ranidae > Lithobates > Lithobates septentrionalis. Next base: position 404,649 of record JBBDGP010001951.1, read on the forward strand.
TCACACAGGCCATGGGCATATATGGAATTGCACCCCAAAATACATTTAGCTGCTTCTCCTGAGTATGGGGATACCACATGTGTGGGACTTTTTGGGAGCCTAGCCACGTACGGGGCCCCGAAAACCCAGCATCGCCTTCAGGATTTCTAAGGGCGTAAATTTTTGATTTCACTCCTCACTACCTATCACAGTTTTGAAGGCCATAAAATGCCAGGACAGTTCAAACCCCCCCAAAAGACCCCATTTTGGAAAGTAGACACCCCAAGCTATTTGCTGAGAGGCATGTTGAGTCCATGGAATATTTTATATTTTGACACAAGTTGCGGGAAAATGACAAACTTTATTTATTTTATTTTTTTTGCACAAAGTTGTCACTAAATGATATATTGCTCAAACATGCCATGGGCATATGTGGAATTACACCCCAAAATACATTCTGCTGCTTCTCCTGAGTATGGGAATACCACATGCGTGGGACTTTTTGGGAGCCTAGCTGCGTACGGGGCCCCGAAAACCAATCACCGCCTTCAGGATTTCTAAGGGGGTACATTTTTGATTTCACTCCTCACTACCTATCACAGTTTCGAAGGCCATAAAATGCCAAGATGGCACAAACCCCCCCCCCCCAAATGACCCCATTTTGAAAATGAAGAAAGAAAAGAAAAATGTATTTTTTTTTCTTTTTTCAATTTTCAAAACTTTGTGACAAAAAGCGAGGTCTGCAAAATACTCAAATACTCACCATACCTCTCAGCAAATGGCTTGGGGTGTCTACTTTCCAAAATGGGGTCATTTGGGGGGGGGGGTTTGTGCCATCTGGGCATTCCGTGGCCTCCGAAACTGTGATAGGCAGTGAGGAGCGAAATCAAAATTTTACACCCTTAGAAACCCTGAAGGCAGTGATTGGTTTTCGGGGTCCCGTACGCGGCTAGGCTCCCAAAAAGTCTCACACATGTGGTATCCCCGTACTCAGGGGAAGCAACAGAATGTATTTTGGGGTGTAATTTCACATATTCCCATGGCATGTTTGAGAAATATATCATTTAGTGACAACTTTGTGCAAAAAAAAAAAAAAATGTTGTCGTTTTCCCGCAACTTGTGTCACAATATAAAATATTCCATGGACTCGACATGCCTCTCAGCAAATAGCTTGAGGTGTCTACTTTCCAAAATGGGGTCATTTGGGGGGGGTTTGAACTGTCCTGGCATTTTATGCACAACATTTAGAAGTTTATGTCACACATCACCCACTCTTCTAACCACTTGAAGACAAAGCCCTTTCTGACACTATTAATTTTTTTTTTTTGCAAGAAAATTACTTTGAACCCCCAAACATTATATATTTTTTTAAAGCAAAGGCCCTACAGATTAAAATGGTGGGCGTTTCATTTTTTTTTTCACACAGTATTTGCGCAGCGATTTTTCAAACGCATTTTTGGGGGAAAAAAAACACACTTTTTTTAATTTGAATGCACTAAAACACACTATATTGCCCAAATGTTTGATGAAATAAAAAAGATGATCTTAGGCTGAGTACATGGATACCAAACATGACATGCTTTAAAATTGCGCACAAACGTGCAGTGGCGACAAACTACATACATTTTTAAAAGCCTTTAAAAGCCTTTGCGCGAGAGCAGGGGGGGACAAGGGTGCTTTTTTTTTTCTTTATTATTTTTTTTGCTTTTTTATCTTATTTTTAAACTGTTCCTTTCATTTTTTTATTTAAATCATTTTTATTGTTATGTCAGGGAATGTAAATATCCCCTATGATAGCAATAGGTAGTGACAGGTACTCTTTTTTGAAAAGATGCTTTGAGATCTCTCCTCTGCCCTCAAAGCATCTGACCACACCAAGATCAGTGTGATAAAATGCTTTCCCAATTTCCCAATGGCGCTGTTTACATTCGGCGAAATCTAAGTCATGAAATGCTCGTAGCTTCTGGTTTCTTAGGCCATAGAGAGAGATGATTGGAGCCATTCTGGTCTCTGATCAGCTCTATGGTCAGCTGGCCGAATCACCGGCTGCATTCTCAGGTTCCCTGTTGGGACAGGAGAGCCACAGAAAAACATAGAAGACGGTGGGAGGGGGGGTCATTCCCTCCCACTGCTTGTAAAAGCAGTCTAGAGGCTAATTAGCTGCTAGGATTGCTTTTACATGAAAGCCGACTGCTGGCTGAAAAGAATGATACCAAGACGATACCTAAACCTGCAGGCATCATTCTGGTATAACCACTCAAAGTCCAGCAACATACCAGTACGTTGCTGGTCCTTGTTGGGCATATATCGTAATCTTTTTTTTTTCATGCAGCCTGTGGGCCGAACGAAAAAAAGAGATTGATTGGTGGGTATGCCCACCATTAGAATACCTCCCTTTATCCACCCACTTTTAATGATGGGCATACATGCACCATTTATATATGCCAAAGCATGGGGGCATCCGCCCCAAAAGTTAGGAGCAAATCGCTCCTCCGCCCCTGCTGCCCCCATGCTTCGGCATATATCATCTCCGCTGGAGTCACGGCTTTATATATCGTGGGAGCAAACGCTGTTGCTGTCAAGATAAATAAATCTGCTCTGCAGCTGAATAGCATACCTGAAGACAAAAAAATGGTTAACAATAAAACACAGTAAACAGTAAAGTATAAAAAATTGCATACCTGAAAAGCAAACATGATAAAACATTGCAGAATAAAATACAGTAAAAAAGAGCAGAACAATAGAGAGAGAATAGAGAGAGAGAGAACAATAAAACGACAACTATTTTTGTTTTTTTTATCTTATATATTTTTTTGTGGTTTTTTTTTTTTTTACACTTTTTTTTGTAAGTGTAACTTTTATAACTGTAACCGGTTCCAGGTTCGGGTCTCTCAAAATGCGATGGCATCTTGGGAGACCCTGTGAAAGTGTGCCTAGTCTGTGCAATGCTGTACCCTACGCTAATACTCAACTAGTGTATGGTAACGTTTAAAACATTCACCAATGCAAAGACCAGGATTGTCAGGACAGGAGGGACAATAATAGCGGGTGTCACGCCTATATCCGCGCTTGCTGCAGACACGACATCTTTTTTGGGGGGGTTCGTCGGGTAGGGGTACTCGGGAGGACATAAAGAAAATGCCTTTCATGCAGCCGACTGCATTTGGTTGGGGATGTGAATGGGGGAAGTACGGGTGCTGCAGAAGTGGTGGGTTCCCAATTAGGATATGCGAATGCAGCAGGAAGGGCATTATGGGCACGACGGGCCTGTGTTTGTCTTCTTCTTGGTGGCAGCGGGGACACTACTTGTGCTTGCCACCTCACCAGCTTGAACTGCACTTATGGGACTCGCCACGTCACCAAGTGTTACTGCAGTGCTGGTTTGACTACGACCGGGGTGTACTAGGCCGCTGGTGCTTGCCAGTTCACCAAAACGCTACCAAAAAAACTGTTAGCGATCGCAGGGATCAGGCATGACGCAGTTATGTGTTTTGTAAGTGACAGTGATCGATCGATACTGCACTTGGGTGGGCTGGGCTGGGCTTGGCAGAGGGGCAAAACGCAGGTGCTAGCAGGTATCTGGGCTGATCCCGCTAACACTGCGTTTTTGGGAACCCTAAACTGCTGGGGATGCTAGTATAGAGATGATCGGATCAGATATTGATCCGTTCAGATACTATACCACTAAGGGAGGTGTATGGTGCGTGCGTGGGTGTTAGCGCTACTGGCACTAACCTGACGCTGCCTGGGGCTGGTGCTTGCCAGTTCACCAAAACGCTACCAAAAAAACTGTTAGCGATCGCAGGGATCAGGCCTGACTCTGCGAACGCTGCAGTTATGCATTTAGTGTTTTGTAAGTGACAGTGATCGATCGATACTGCACTTGGGTGGGCTGGGCTGGGCCGGGCAGAGGGGCAAAACGCAGGTGCTAGCAGGTATCAGTCTGATCCCGCTAACACTGCATTTTTAGGATCCCTAAACTGCTGGGGACGCTAGTATAGATCTGATTAGGATCAGATATTGATCCGTTCAGATACTATACCACTAAGGGAGGTGTATGCTGCGTGCGTGGGTGGGTGTTAGCGGTACTGGCGCTAACCTGACCCTATCTGACCCTAAAACCTAACTTATATCACCGCCAGGCGATCAGGGGGCTAAACCTTTATTAGGTAATAACTGGCGGGTGACACTATAAAAAACTAACTAACCAGCGTCACACGTAACAGTTATACGGTGATCACTGGTGAAAGGGTTAACTAGGGGGCAATCAAGGGGTTAAAACCTTTATTAGGTAGGATATGGGGGTCCCTGACGCTATAAAATGCTGACGGCGAACCTATCTATTTACCTCCCTAACTAGCATCACCAGTGACACTAATACAGCGATCAGAAAAATGATCGCTTAGTGACACTGGCGACGGGGGGGGGGTGATCAAGGGGTTAAAACTTTATTGGGGGGGTAGGGGGGTACCCTAGACCTAAAGGGGGCTAACACTAACTGCCCTACCACTTCTGTCACAAACTGACACCAACGCAGTAATCAGGAAAAAAAAAACTGCTTGGTGTCACTGTGACAGGGGGGGAGGGGTGATTAGGGGGTGATCGGGGGGTGATGGGGGTGTGTAAAGTATGCCTAGTGTGTTTTACTGTAAGTGTATGTGTTGTGCACTTACTCAGATGTCTTCTCTCCTCGGCGCCGGAGCGGAAAATACCGAGCCGAGGAGAGATGACATCACTTCCTCTGCCGCTGTTTACTATACGGCAGCAGAGGAAGATTCTCATTCGTTGGGAGCGATCACGAGGGGGTGGCCACGAATGAGTGGTCTACCCCTCAGCCTGGATCGCTCCCCTAACGATGCCGACCACATCGTTAGGGGATGTACATTTTTGAGCTTCAGGCATTTTGTTTAAGGCTACAAAATGCTCAGATGTGAACAGGGGCCATTTAAATGAATGGGATTTTGCTTGTTGGGTGTTTTTCTGTGTTTTTTCAAGCATTTTATGAGCTGAAAAGCTCAAGTGTGAATGCAGCCTTAGACCTTAAATTACAAGAGGTCTAACAATGCTTGTAAGGAAAGATCCTTAGAATTGATGGATGGACGGAAGTTCTATCCCCATTCCCACAGCCAGCTGCTTAAGCCACCACTCCACAGCAGATCATATCAAGATAATACATTGATCAAACATAAGGCATATATCACAAAAGAAGGAAGGGAAATTGTTCAAGGTGTAGTTTTTAAAACACCTATTTATTATGAGCTATAGCATCTTACTCACTTATGCATAAAAACAAAGGAGCATGTCAAGAATGCAGCATCCAGCACCCCAGCAGGCATGATGTCACTGCTGTGGCTCCGCCCTATGCATTTCCTCTGAACTGATTCATTTTTATGATAGCTTATGACAGATAGCTGCACACACTGAAAGTCTGCCGGTTCCTGCTGAACCCAGCTTAAAGCGGGGTTCCACCCAAATTTTGAACATTATCTCTATGCATTCTCTTCCTTGCCTAGATGCTGACATGCTGTGTAAAAAAATTTAAATCGCCGTAATTACCTTTTTTTTCGAATCTTCTTAGCACTTCCTGGTTTTCCTCCCATGGGAGTAGGCGTTTCTAGCCTCTCCCAGACCTCCCACAGTCCCCTGGGAGCTAGTCTCAGGCTTCCCAGCATGCATTGTGCAACAGCGTCATCACAACATCTCGGTGAATGCTGGGAGCACAGCATTCACCGCATGCAGGAAATACATGCTTGTGGGCTTCAAATGCCCACAATGAAGATGGAAACCACCTTCAGTGAATTTTATAAGTTATTCTTTACAACGAAATTGGACACAGGCGGACTTATTACACAGAACATGTGAGTAGATAATCATGAGAAGAAAAGTTTGTGAATGAACTCCAAAAAAAAGAAACGATAGATAGGTGGACCCCCGCTTTAAGTCAGACAGAGTAAATCCAGAAGCAGGCAACTTTAAACTTTTAGTGTTCTAGGAAACATTCGTCCTTTGTTAAAAGGTTTATTCATATAGCAAAAGTTGTTTATGCATAATAACAAAAAACATAACAAGCTTTAACAAATTAAAATAAAATGACCCCAAAACTAATATAGTTTCCCTGTAAGGAATGTCTATCTACCATATGGTACATTGTGCATGAGACTGCATTTTATTCTTCGCTTTCCCTTCTGGCATTCCTTCTGCTTACTATTACTAGCAGCAAATTCTAGTGGAAGGGAAGGAGGAGATTTGGGCAAGGTATTTAAAAATGTCTTCTCTACCATTCTTGTAACACTGAAATACCTAAGTTTACATCAACACTTGCCATAATAACAAAAAATGAAAGCTGAACACTGGATCAGTTACTACTGTAAACTTTTTATTCCATACCCAATACAGACAGGCCACATAATGCTCATCCTCTGATGTGTTTCACTCAGGAACTTACCCCTGAAGAATTCCAGATATGGCATTTTATACATAGTCAATGTGCATATACCATACCTGTGGGATCACTCTAGAAGCTGGAAATCACTGTAGCAGACACCTGCTCACTAGTTTCCGAGTCCTGTCCCGAACGGTTGCCCTGCTGCTTACTGAACAGAAGAGGTCAGCCACATGGCACGGGACCATTCAGAGAATGAAGGCCTCTTGAGCCCCCTAGGGAAAGAGAGCCTTGACTGATGGGGGCATGGCTAGGTGTGTGACAAGGGGAACGATTGGTTGGGACATGGGGATGGGATGGGCCTGAGCTCAGGAAATTGTGTGCCCCAGGGAATTCTGGGTCTTTCGGAAGAGTCGTTGGAAGAGCTGCTGTGGACCCTGCACCTCTGCTAAGGACAATGAATTTCTGCTGGCCGGGGTCCACGAGCTGGCTCTCCAAGGACATGGTAACTGGTATTCTTACCCCTGAAATGTCCCCCCCCTTTTCCACCCCACAGGTGCCCCAGGCTGCTCGGCCATGAGACGTACCTGCCCCCCCCTTCTTCCTCAGCCCCAGCCCTCTAGGCCTTCCTCATGTCATCCCCCCCACCTTCCCCTGGAGATCCGGTTGCCACGGCCCCTGCCCTCTCCCCCCTGCTTCTCGCCGCTGCCGGAGCCCCCCCGGCGGGTCCTCCCTCCCTATCTGTCTGCTCCGCGGGCCGGGATTCCTGTCGCCCCGGCCCGTTCCAGGATCCCCAGAGTCACATGGCGTTGTGCTTGGGCTCCGCAGCCTGTCTCCCCCCCTCTGGCTCCCGCTCGTCAGTACGGGTGGGTGCCGCTGCGCTCCCCACCTCTCACCTTCAGGAGCAACAGCCTGTTGCCATCCCTGCCCCGCCCCCCCACCCTGCGCCACCGGCGATCGCATGTAGAGTGTCTGGGTGGGGGATGGTGGTGCTGCACATGCCGCTCACCCCCCACGGTGACCCCTGCCTTCACGCATCCCCTGCACCCCGCTGGGTGGGGGATGGCAGTGCTTTTTAGACTTCTCAGACCCCTGCCGTCTCACATCTCTCTGCGCCCGGCTGGGCGGGGGATGGCCAACGGTCGCTGGCTCCCATCCCCATCATCACTGATCTCTAACCATCAGCAGCTTCTTGCGCCCGGCTGGACTGGAGCTTCCTTCCGGACGCCCACTGCCACAGCCTTGCCCCACCATCTCCCTGCGCCTGGCAGGGCGGGAGATTCCCATTTGGGGCCTGCCGATGCGACCTTGCACCTGCCTGCTGCATGGCACCATCTCCCTGCGCCCGGCAGGGCGGGAGATGCGCACGCCACGCCGGGGATGGGGCTGCGCCTGCTGCGAGCCCTCCATCCTGGGTCTCCGGCTGCTCCATAGGCTGCTCGGCTGCTGTCCTCGGCCCCTCGGGCTCCTCAGGGTCGGGGGCTGGACCACCCCCCTGGACCTATCCTTCCACCAGCATCCTTCGACTTTGCCAGCCGTCAACATCCTTCAAGGTGATGGCCATCACAGCCTCCTGACAGCTCCTCCCACGGACGATCCTGTACCGGGTGTTCCTGCTGGACCTGCTGTTGGTCGCCCTTCTTCAGCTGCACACCCGCGACTCAGTGAGTATGATTGTGATTTGATTCGTGGTAGGTCCGGTGACGCTGCCGTATCGGGTCCATCGGATGAACGCATTGTCACGGTCGTAAAATCGGTCCTGTCTCTCATGGGTGTGTTGGGTTCGGCATGTAGTCCGGCCTCTTCCGCGGGTGGCGCTTTGTGGGTGGTTTAGCCTACCGGCACGCACCTGTCAGAAGACGTCAAGGATAAAATCTGGTGACGCGAATTTATGGATTTCCTCACCTTAGCCCCCCCGACCGTAAAACGATCGACAAATCCCCGGATTTCCTCACCTTAGCCCCCCCGACCGTAAAACGATCGACAAATCCCCTTGGTCCCTCCCCAACCGTGAAACGATCGAAAAATCCCGTCGGGTTGACGTGGCGGTGCGAAAAATCCAAGCAGCTTCCTCGGACATTCAGGAACTGGCTGCCGGGGGGTTCTGTGCTTACGCCGGAGTGCCTTGCGAGTATTTTCCAGAGTTAGTACATCATTTTTTGTTATCTTGATCGCATTTGGGGTGCCATACAAGGCGTACGGGGACCAGTTTACCACTATGACATGCAGTTTCGCCAAAAAGAGGCTTCAAGGAAGGAGTTCTGCTTTGATTGCCAGGATGGTAGCCTATGCTTATTGCCTATGCTCTTTCCCGGCCGGAGGCCAAGCTTGACATTTCTGAACCGGAAGACCCCAGTGATCGTCTCAGAGATGCTTCCCTGGTTAGACCGGTACCCCCCCTTTCATAGAGAAGCCTTGACCTTAAGGGATGGTTTAGACCATGGTTTTTGGACCCCCCCCCCCTTTACTCCTTCGGGTGTGCCGTCCATGGCACCTAATTTAAAAAAAAATAAATAAAAAATCGCCCGTTCTATTCGAGCAGGTGGTGGCCGAAAAACTCCAGAAGGAATTGGACTTGGGGCGCATTGTGGGTCCGTTTGGTCCCCCCCTTTCCACAACCTGTGCTTCCCCCGTCCTTGGTGTGGTCCCCAAGAGGGATAATAATAACAAAAAAAAAAAATTGCCTTATCCACCACTTGTCCTATCCTTCCGGCTCCTCGGTCTATGAAGGCATCGACAAGGAGGAATCAAGGGTCCACTACGCCTCATTTGACAAGGCGCTCCACTTGATCAGGACGGCTTGCCCTTCGGCCTCGCTGGCCAAGGCGGTCATTGCGTCCGCCCTCCGCCTCCTCCCGGTCCACCCGAAATGCTTCCATCTACTGGGATGCTACTTTCAGGGAAGCTACTTTTTGACATGTGCCTTCCCATGGGCTGTACCTTTTCTTATTATTTCTTTGAACTCTCCAGTAGTTTTCTTGAACGGGTAGTTGTCCAGGCGGCTGGTTTGCAGTCCTTGTTACACTATTTGGATAACTTCCTCTTCGCGGGCCCATCTGACAGCTGTGAGTGCCATCCCGCTGTCAGCCGACAAGACCGAGGGCCCTGTGATGGTTCTGGCCTTCTTGGGTATTGAAATCGACACCGTGGAGATGGTTTTCGAGCTGGCCAGGCTACTCTCCCTGGTTCGCTTGGCAATAGAAAAAAAAAAAAAATCTGCAGTTGAAACAACTTAAGTCTTTGCTGGGTCAATTGGTCTTTACCTGCCACGTCACGCGCATGGGATGGGCTTTCTGTAGACGTCTGGCATGGGCCACAAATGGGGTGGCTGCCCCCCCACCATTATATCCGAATCACCAAGCCCATGACTTAGGGGATGTGGCTGTCCTTCCTCCAGTCCTACAACGGCCAGTCATGTTGGTGGCTGGAGGTGGTACTGAACTCACAGCTGGAGCTATACACTGACGCAACAGGCTTCTGTGGTTTTTCGGTGCTTTTTTCCAAGGGGAGTGGTCTGCTGAAAGTTGGCCGGCCTCATGGACCCGCACGGATCTTTTGCGCAACCTCACATGGCTGGATCGCTTTCCGATTATTGTCGCCATTGAGCTGTGGGGCGAGCGGTTGCGCAATCAATAGGTGGGTTTTTCTGGTCTGATAACATGAGCGTGGTGCAGGTGGTCAATCAACAGTCTGCCAGATCCCCTCTGGTCATGTCGTTGCTGCGTTTTTTGGTTTTAAAGTGCCTGCAGTTTAACGTTTGCTTTAGAGCTAGGCATGTCCCTGGAACTGCTAATGATCTTGCCGATGCTCCCTCTTGTTCAAAGCTCCATCATTTCCGCGCCCTCGCCCCGTCGGCTTCCCCGGAGGGCCTCCCCTGTCCGGCCTACTTGTGGAACCTCGTTTATGAGGTTTGCCAGTCCTCTGGGTGTCGCCTTCCCTTCGGACGTGGGCGTCGTACTGCCGCGTGTGGGACAAATGAGTTCAGGCATTGGGCTGTCAGTTTTCCATCTCGTCTTCACAGGTAATACGCGTGGCTTTATTTTCTTACCTTGTTTATTTACTACAAAAGGTTCTTCGGGTTTCCATTTCTTACCTTGATTATTTACTACAAGAGGTTCTTCAGGTTGCCATGGTTTTGTCGGCCATGCCTTTTTTGTCCTTCTTGGTTTCAGCTCCTTGGGAGGGAGGACATCACAAAAGCGTTTCCGACCCATCGGGTCCTGCGGGGTTGGGGGTGTGCGACTTATTCCCTCGATTCCTGGCATCCGGTTTCCCTTCCTATTCTCTCTGGTATCCTTTCCCTGTTGCCGTCCGTTTGTTTCCCCGTTTGAGACCCTTCTCTTCTGGATCGTGGGAGATTCCTTCATTTACTGGGCCGCGCGTCGGGCGGAGGTTCGGAGCTATGGGAAGAATTGGGGTTTTACCTATGATCTCGGCCGGATCCGCTGGCTTGGGGCTTCACGGTTTACGCTGGCCTCGGGTCCTTCCAGAGTGTTTACGCATTCGGTCCCACGTGTCTGGCCCCATCATCTTGACACGTTCTGTGACTTGATCTCTGCCATCAAGCGGGACATTGCTCAATGCTATGCAGTTTACACCAATTTGGTGCCCATCTGGTCGGAAATTATGCCTCCCCTGCTGTGGGCAAGGGAATTACCTGCCCCCCCCCCCCCCCCCGGCTAGAACGCATCTGTCAGAAAGTGTACGCTCGGGTCGTCAAGTTTGTTCCGAAAATAGGGCGTGGTTCGTCATCAGTCACAAGGATCTGGAGGGTAATAATGATGATCTGTTGAGACCGGATGGCGATCACCTTAATGACATTGGGTTGGATATATTCAACCTTGGCCTGCAGCGAGGTGTGGAACAGGGCTGGCTGCGGTGGGGCGCTCATCAGTTATTAACTGACGGGCGTTTGGCTGTTTTCTTGACCTTGCCAGCAGGTAAAGTTTCTGTAATGGGCTATGCCCTTGATGGAAAATTGGAAATAGGCTGTCTGTCCAGCACTTATGGTAAGGACAGGCCCCACTTCCCTCTTTTGGTTAAGTGCTCACAGTACGACTGTGACTGGTACTGGTTAAATATGTTCACCACTTCCCTCTTTTGGTTAAGTGCTCACAGTACGACTGTGACTGGTACTGGTTAAATATGTTCACATGTTATGTGTTGGAATTTAATAAAGCTGTGGCCTTGCCCTTTCCAACCTAATGGTTGTAAGTGTCGTATTTAATGGAGTGAAGGGCAAGGGTGGTGGGTCATTTTATCCCTTGGTGTTACGTTAAGTGGCACCTAAGCCCATTGCGCCTCAGCAGTCATGCTCTGCATTTTCCAAATGAATGCAAAGCATTATTTGATTGAATGAGGTGAGAGGTGGCCCAAGCTGGAACAATGTACCTATGTATAAAATGTTAATATATTCATATTGTGTGTGGAATTCTTTTCTTGTTTATATATTATGGGCGACTGAGGTGAGCCGTGATCCAGTACCTGGGACTGAATGGCAGAAAGCATGTGGAGCAGAACATAATAATTATATATCACGTCACCTGTTAACAAGCTTAATTAATAACACAATGCAGAGAGCAAAGCTGAAATGCAAAGTGCTTTTAAACAAAGTCAGATCAGATCTACATTTACTAAATTCAGTGGCCGAGAATAGAATTCTAGCTGGCTGCCTAAAGAGTAATTTCACTTTTGTTAAAAAATAAAAATAATAATAATAACAATAATTTTAGCCCTTAAAATTGTCACACAAGCCATTTTGTAATTTAATGTTACTAAAAATTACTTTTTGATTTCAATCTGAAGTTGCTGTAATTCATTACAATATCCAATGCAATATGACAACCTGGAGGCATCCTGTACACAGTTTATGTACAGAACATCCTTAGATATGTCATTTTCTGCTTGTGTGGGTGACTCAGTGATTTTCTCAGATATCTGCACTAAGACGCAAGTAACATTTTAGGCATCCTCTGCAATAGGAATTTCATTTTTAGTCAGATGCATCGTAAGGGTTAATTACTTCTACAGGGATGCAAACCCTGCAGCTTTCCTTAGTGGAACACTGAAAGTGCACCAGTAGATTATAATGGGTGCAGACCCTCACATTCAGGAATCAGTCTTGCAGAGATATAGTGCAACAACAGAGAAAGGTAGAACTCTGCCAGAATGTTTGTTAAAATGTTTGCAATATACAGAGAGCACCCACAGGGGATTGTTTTTCTCAAAAAAAATTACACTTTAAGGCCTCATGCACATGGAATGTTTGTAAAGGTCCCTCTGAATGCCAGAACTGCTTAAAGAACACGAGAAAACTAGCTAAATGGGACTTTAAATGAGAACATTTGAGAAAATGTACCTCCATCCCCAAAATGTATACAACAAAAGAAAAAAAAGGGGGGTTTTTTGGGACTTTAAATGAGACATGCAGCTAGGAAGCAAACACAACATAGTACTAGAAAGAATATCTAATAAGTGCACCATGTATGCGACCGCATCGTGTTGCATAGTAACAAGTTAGTAGACAGTCAAGTCAAATAAATCAAGGAAGCTTTATTAGATGGTAAAATACATAATATTAAAACGTCATATAACAGCATGATGGTATGGTAGCCTATTATAGTCATAATGGTACCATAATACACAGTCATCAGACTACTATTCGCATGTAGCTGCATCATAATATCAGTAATGTCTGATGAGTGGACCATATTGGTGACAAAATAGCCTGCATATACACATAGTCATATAGTAAAACATACAAGTACACGTTCCATAAAGCTGATCCAAATAACAAAATAACCCAGCAACAAAGCAGCACGATGTGGATCGCAATGGTGAGGTAAAAATTGGATTCAAGCTAATAGTTGTGTGTCTTCACAGTATCATAATGATAATTGGTGAAATCCAAACGGCATAAAAACATGGAAGTATAGGGAGGTTGTTAGTGTGAATAGCATCTAAAAGCTCGACGCGTTTCATGGATCTTTCCAATCTTCAGGAGCAGATGCAAAGTAGCTATCTATAAAAAATATATAAATATAGGGAGATGTTTAGGGGTTGACCACAGGACAGGCAGGAGAAGGTTTTTTTGTAATAAGATCTTAAAGTAACAGTGGTAGCTTTGGACCATAGTAAATTACTTACAAAGGACCTATGTGGGTGGGTGGAGGGCATCGAGGGTGTGAACCTGTCAGGGATATATGTACACAATCCCGGGAGCTGAGGCGGCACCTAGAGGGCAACTGGTGTTTGTGAGGAACTTAAAACGTTGTGACTGCATGTTCATAACCTATAAAAAATAATAAATATAAAATTGCTAAATGTGACTGTATGATAGGGCAAAGGTGAGAAAATAATTATCATTGAATGAATAAAAGTGGATACCAGCGTGAACCAAAGAGTATAGAAGTTACGATGTTTTGAAATGTAGGGGGACAAAGGAGAGAGTGGATATGTACAAGTAGATAATAATGTGATGACCATTCCAAGGAAAAAATAGTAAAAAAGGTAAAGTTTCAATAGGTAAGCCTCCATAGTAAAAGTAAAAAGTAGCCATAATAATACCTGTGAATCCCCAGACACCAATGACATCTGAATGGCCACTGGTAGGAAGTGTTTGTGGGGAGTGTGTGTCTAGCTAGGAAGAGCAAGTATCCCAGAAAGCCAACCAATAGGTACCCGCCAACGCCACGTGGGCGACTAAATAGAGAAGGGAGCCAGCCGTCAGAGCGGGATAACAAGACCGCCCCGCAGCTGGCGCTTCTTATAGACGCTTGGATGTAGAACGCAACAGTGTCAGCGTGATGGCGTCCGAAAACGCCGTCACACGCAAGGCACTGGGGGCGTGGCGTCGATGCGTGGTGGGATAACCGCCCCAACCCTCGCGTCACAAGGACGAAGGGGGGAAGGGGAGGGTTCACAGCACGCATCGCAGCTCCCGGGATTGCGAATCCCGGCAGGTGAAAACACCCAGAGGCCGACCACACCCCCTCCACCAAGGGTATTGTCTGCAGGAGTGTGAAAGCGAATCAGGTTTAAAAATAATGGTAATGGTCAAAGATAAATGCCTGTCCCTGGAGAGGCCACAAAAATAAAACTATAACAAAAATGTTTTTAAATCATATTAGGTACTGATAATGGAAGATGCCAAAATGATAAAAATTATTATAATGAAAAAACACAAGATCCTATCCACAATATAATTAGAACCTTAATCAAAAAATAGCAAGCCTATTTCCTTCCTAGCTGCATGTCTCATTTAAAGTCCCAAAAAACCCCCCTTTTTTTTTTTTTTTTTTTTCTTTTGTTGCTTAAAGAACACGCTAAATGTTGAGTAATGTACACTCGTTTAGGCGCGTTTTGGTGCATCTGGGATTTGGGCGTTAATGCACTCCATTGGCCAATATTAGTTTAATCTGGCCACTGGAAGGCATCAACACTCAAACCCTAGACATATCTAGAGTTTATGCATGCTTAGACATGTTTGGTCGCGTTCTGCATCTTTTTTACTCTTCAGCTCCCCCCTAAATGTGCCTTTGGTGTTTTTTGGTGTCTGTAAACACCTATGTGTGAATGGGCACATGAGCTTACATAGAGGTGCATTACAGAAAAAAAAAGAAACGCTCAACACCTGTAAAAGCAGCATTTTTTAAAGTTCTGTGTGCATGAGCCTTAAAGTGGTTGTAAACCCCACACATGGAATATGAAAAAAGCACATCCTTCTATTCTTCTATACTGTGTACTTGTCTTTCTCCAGAGCACTGAGGGGGTTGTTTACTATGTATACGACATTATACATACGACTAATACTAAGAAGAAGGCACTGTACCAGTTCATACATTAATTGGTGCGCCAGAAAATTCACCTTTTTTCAAGACATGCTAGAGTGATCAAGAATCTTCAAACTACGGCTCTCCAGCTGTTGCGGAACTACACATCCCATGAGGCATTGTAAAACTCTGACATTCACAGACATGACTAGACATGATGGGAATTGTAGTTCCTGAACAACTGGAGGGCCGTAGCTTGAAGACCCCTGTGCTAGACCATTATTATGCCTTCAGAATTGGGAGTGTGGCATCTACCCAACTTCTCTCTGCTGGTGGACACAAGAACCTACATCTATAGATATATCTATATACACACACACTGAAGCAGCAAGCAATATACATTGGCTCGGAAGTGAATCTGTACACAGGAAGTAGGTGTGTGTTTTGAGGCCAAATCATTTAGACATACACACATGACCCACACAAACACCACCCTATGTAAAAATGAATACAAAATGATCTTAATTTGCAAAAAAGGATGATCTCTTCCTAAGAGAACAGTGAGTAGGGCATGGTGGTGGGAAGAAATTAGCAGCAGTACAAGCAACGTCCTGGAGGGGCGTGATGTCATTCCTGTGTGCTGTCCACCGCTTCCGGGAACCAGATATGCACCACGGGTACATACCTACACGCACACAGCAGTTGCGCATCTCACATACTGTTGCCACCTCATCCCTTTAAACCCGAACTCCTTTGAATTACACAAGTTCTGAGGCTAATTAAATGCAGATAAGGCACCAAGTGAGTTTAATTACCACCTTAATCAGCCACAGAACCTGTGTAATTAATATGTGTTCAGGTTTAAATGATGAGGTGGGAACCCTAGTCGCGCATCTAGCTGCAGGAACCCAATTTTTATGGAAATTAATAGTAAAGCAGATGCAGATTTCCAGGACTGGACTAACAAATGTTAATAGTTGATTTGATTGTAGCCGTATTAGTGCAATTGTGACAGAGAAAATTGGGTACTGTCCGTGATACTTTTTTTATTTGCACTAACATACAATTATTCAGGACAAGCTTTCGGGATATGTCCCCTTCTTCAAGGTCCAAGCAGTACTGATTCACAAATTTTTAAGCAGAATGTTAAAGAAGAAGAAGAAGAAGGAAAAAAAAAGAAAAAAGAGAAAAACAAACACATACAAATCAATGGTAATAAAGATAGCAGCAGAGTTAGTGAGATAAGACAGAGGGAGAGCTATAGAATGCAAGGGGGGATACTAGTCACAGAGGGGTCGTAAAACTTTAGCATAATGTGTAAGGAAACCAATATCTAAATTCAGGCCATTATTCTTCGTGCCAAAAATAAGTATCATTCTTAGTTCAAACGTTTTCCTTTCCTGGATAGTTCTGAAATTCCCTTTAAGAACTAAAACATTGAGGTCTTCTATAGTGTGGTCTGGTTGTGAGAAATGATGTCCCACAGGTGTGCATAAACTGTCTTCTTTATGTTCTTTGATGGTATGTCTGTGCAAATTCATCCTCGCTTGCAACTTTTGTCCTGTTTCACCAACATAAGATCCTTTGCTGCACCTTTTGCATTGGATGAGGTACACAACATTACTGGAGGTACAGCTGTAAGATCCCATGATATTGAAGGTCCCAACACTTTTGGATAGATTGATCTGGTTGCATAGTTTGCAGCGTTTTTTATTGCAGGGTTTGCTTCCATTATTTGTGACTTCATAATCAGAGTGAAGTTTCCTGCTGATTAGTTTGTGTCTGAGGTTGGGTGGTTGTCTGAAAGCCAATAATGGGGGTTGTTGGAATATTCCTTTCAGAGTTTCATCCTTTGTTATAATGGGTTGTAAATCTTTGATTATCTTTTTGATCCCTTCAAGTGCTGTGCTGGGATCTTACAGCTGTACCTCCAGTAATGTTGTGTACCTCATGCAATGCAAAAGGTGCAGCAAAGGATCTTATGTTGGTGAAACAGGACAAAAGTTGCAAGCGAGGATGAATTTGCACAGACATACCATCAAAGAACATAAAGAAGAGGAAAGGAAAACGTTTGAACTAAGAATGATACTTCTTTTTGACACAAAGTATAATGGCCTGAATTTAGATATTGGTTTCCTTACACATTATGCTAAAGTTTTACGACCCCTCTGTGACTAGTATCCCCCCTGCATTCTATAGCTCTCCCTCTGTCTTATCTCACTAACTCTGCTGCTATCTTTATTACCATTGATTTGTATGTGTTTGGTTTTCTCTTTTTTTTTTTTTTTTCTTCTTTTTCTTCTTTAGCATTCTGCTTAAAAATTTGTGAATCAGTACTGCTTGGACCTTGAAGAAGGGGACATACCCCGAAAGCTTGTCCTGAATAATTGTATGTTAGTGCAAATAAAAAAAGTATCACGGACAGTACTCAATTTTCAAATGTTAATAGTGAAAGGCAACTGGTGTTTTCTATTAAACAAGGTCTAAATGGGCCATTGACATGCATCACAGTTGAACTTAGGAATGTGTCTTTGCAAAGTTAAATTAAATTAAATCCTTTCACCATATGGTATGGAGATGCCCAAAATTAGTAAGATACTGGCCCGAGGTTGTAAAAATTATAAACTCTAGGTTCAAAGTCAAATTAGAACTAGAAGCTAGGGTGTGTATTCTGGGGTTGGTAAAGGGGGATATGGGGAACTCCAATACAATTACCGCTATAGTAAGGTGTCTATACCAAGCAAGAAAGCTGATAGCGCAATCCTGGCTATCAGCAACACCCCCAACCCCGGAGGAATGGCTCAGGACTATGAACTCTTTGGTCTGGACAGAAAAGACCATACATACTAGAAAAGGTAGCTATAATAAGTTTATTAAAATATGGAGGCCCTGGTTACAAGAGATGAGTACCCAACATCTCTTCATGAACTTACCGTAAAACTGAAGAAGTGCCCTTGGGGGAACAGGGAATAAAGTCTTACGGTGCTCGGACTTGGAGAGGAATTAGGGAACTCTACTGGGACATAGATTGATCCAAATAGATAAAGATTCAATGTTAACAATAGGTGTGTGACTGCTGAAAGATGGGGGGAGGGGAGCTCGATTGGGGCGGGGGGGCGTGGGGGGGGACAGAAAAAGGGGGAAAAAAGTAAATCTCGTATTAATACATTTATAAGTATTTAACACTGTGAGACGCAGCGAAAATTGTTAGAGGGCTGCTTTCTTCTTGTTTGTATTGTTACACGGAGCTTACTGTACATTCTCTCTGTTATCTTCTGTTTTTTTTTTCCTTTCTTTTATGATTATTAATAAAAAAGAATTTAATGAAAAAAAAAATTAAATCCTTTCTTATTTTTGCTTGGGGATAGAGTGCAGATGGATTAGAAGTCTTGTCAGTTTTTGGGGATGTCTGCACCCCTGATAGGGTGAAGACACCTCCGAAATGTTGCCAGTTTCTCCTTCAAATGTATTCACTTCCTGTCACATAGCCAAACAAGAAGTGAGGGTAAAACCCTCTTAATGTCTTTTCTTGGGGACACACAGGTCAATCTAAATAGTTTCCCCATAAGGTAAATTGCACTCTAGGATTTTGCTCGGTACACCCCAAATTATTAGGTATCTTGGACTTTGGGGTTTATATACTAAAGGTAAATCCACTTTGCACTTCAAGTGCACTTGGAAGTGCAGTTGCTGGAGACCTGAGGGGGACATGCAAGGAAAATAAAAAAACACCATGTTTGCTTCTACATGATTGGATGATTAAATCAACAGTGCTTCCCCTCAGATTTACAGCGAGTACACTTGTATTGCAGAGTGGATTTGCCTTTTATAAGCCCCAAAATACCTAAAAATTTGGGGTGTACACAACAAAGTGCTAGAGTGCAATTTGCCTAATGGGGACACTAGTTAGATTTACCTGTGTGTCTCCAAGGAAAGAAATTGGTAGGGTTTTACCCTCACTTCCTATTTGGCTGTGTCACGTACCTGGTAGGTGGAGCCCGGAATACAGAGAACGGCCTCTCGTATGCCTCTGACTTAAGAACCCCTGAAAGTGTGAACAGGGACTCGAAAGTACAGAGGGGCACAAGTGCCTGACTGGAACACTGAAGTAGAAGGCAGGATCCTGTAGTCAGCAGGGAGGTGCACTGTAGTCCTGTAGCAGGTTGCAGACAGCAGGGAGGTGCACTGTAGTACTGTAACAGGATGCAGATAGCAGGGAGGTGCACTGTAGTCCTGTAGCAGGTTGCAGACAGCAGGGAGGTGCACTGTAGTCCTGTAGCAGGTTGCAGACAGCAGGGAGGTGCACTGTAGTACTGTAGCAGGATGCAGATAGCAGGGAGGTGCACTGTAGTCCTGTAGCAGGTTGCAGACAGCAGGGAGGTGCAGACAAGCCGGGTCAAGGTACTGGCGGGCAGATCAGGTACAGAAGGGCAAACCAAGAGAATAGTCAGAGTCCAAGCCAAGATCGGGGCGGGCAGCAAGCAGGTAAGTCAGGAACAAGCCAAGTAAGTACTGGATACAGGAAAACTGGTAACAAGGTAGCAGGGGTCTCAGGAAACGCTGTAGACCGGACAGCAAGGCAGCATTGAAACAGTCTTCTTTAAATAGCCTATCTTTGGCGCCAAGTGGCGCTATTGCGCATGCGCGTATGCCCGTTAGCGCTATTTATTGCGCATGCGCGTACGTTTGTTAGCACTATTAGCGCTATTGGCGCTATTGCGCGTGTGCGAGCGCCGGATGGCGCTTCTATGCACAGGCATTCGTTTAACCCTCAATCTGCTGGGAAAACTGCAAGAGGGCTTTTCCTGACACTATGTGAAGTGAAGCCAAATTTCAGAAAAGGGACACAAAGCCCAACCTAAAAAAGACAAGCAGGGTTTCTAACACTCACTTGATTTCCCTCAAATGCCCACAATTAGAATAGGATTGTCTTGAGCTAGATTTTAGCTTTATTCCTGTCCTCAAGTACCCCCAACAGGCCATGTTTGCAGGTTTCCCTTCATCTTGCACAGGTGCTTTAAATCAGAGTCAATGGCTTGGTATTTTGGACAGCTATTTTAGCTAAGATAAATTCTCAAAACATGTCCTGTCGGGGGTACTTGAGGACTGAGGCTGAGAACCACTGCGCTAAAATGGAAAATGGAATACTTACCCCTCTGTAATTTTCCTTTCTCTGTGCCTATCTGTGGCAGCATACGCACAATCCATGCATATGCTACCATGAAGGCACCAGGAAAGTAGCTTTTAGACAAATCACACTTTTTTTGTTTTGCCATGCCAATCAGCCTAGTTAAGCTGCAGCTGGGAAATCTGTTGCATTAAAATTGTTTGGGGTGGGGGGGGGGGGGGTGTAAAATGCATTACTTGGATTGAGCATGCATCTGCAAAACAAATTATTAATATTAATTAAAACGATTATTATGTATGTTAATTTGAGACACTAACAGAATATGGTTTTGAGGTCAGACCATTTTGCTGAGGAAATTAACAGGAGTTAAAAGGACTGCACCCGCAAACGGATAGTCTCTTAAAGCGGAGTTCCACCCTAAAGTGGAACTTCCACTCATCGGATTCCTCCCCTCCTCCAATGCCACAATTGGCACCTTTCAGGGGGGAGGGGGGTGCAGACACCTGTATAATACAGGTATCTGCACCCACTTCCGGGAATAGCTAACCGCAGCTTGCCGCAAATGCCCGCCCACCCCCGTTGTGTTCTGGGAAATACACAGTTCCCAGAACACAACGGGGACCAGTGTAGGGAACCAGACAGTGAAGCCGCAACGCTGACCGAGGATGGTGGTGGGGGCAGCCGAGAGACGAGCGATCGATTGGCTTCGGCTGCCGACATCGCTGGACCCTGGGACAGGTAAGTGTCCATTTATTAAAAGTCAGCAGCTGCAGTATTTGTAGCTGCTGGCTCTTAATATTTTTTGTTTAAGTGGACCTCCTCTTTAAGTTATTTAAACATTTAACCACTTGCTTACTGGGCACTTAAACCCCCCTCCTGCCCAGACCAATTTTGAGCTTTCAGCACTGTCGCACTTTGAATGACAATTGCGCGGTCATACAACACTGTACCCAAATGAAATTTTTATCATTTTTTTCCCACAAATAGAGCTTTCTTTTGGTGGTATTTAATCACAGCTGGGGTTTTTATTTTTTAAACAAACAAAAAAAAATGGAAATTTTTGAAAAAAAAAATCATGTTTAATAGTTTGTTATAAAATTTTGCAAACAGGTAATTTATCTCCTTCATTGATATGCGCTGATGAGGCGGCACTGGTGGGCACTAATAGGCTGCACTGATGGGCGCAGATAGGCACATATAAGGCGGCACTGATAGGCACAGTTAAGGCGGCACTGATAGGCACAGTTAAGGCGGCACTGATGGGGACAGATAAGGCGGTACTGATGGGCACTGATGGCCACGGATGGGCGGCAGGGATGGGTGGCACAGATGGTTGGCACAGATGGTTGGCACAGATGGGTGGCACTGATGGGTGGCACTGATGGGTGGCACTGATGGGTGGCACGGATGGGTGGCACGGATAGGTACCACTGATGGGGGGCACTGATGGGCGGCACTGATGGGTGGCACTGATGGGCAGTGATGGGCGGCACTGATGGGCACTTACGGGCACTGGTAGGTGACACTGATGGGCACAGATAGGTTGCACTGATGTGGGTGCTGATGGGTTGCACTGATGTGGGTGCTGATGGGTGGCACTGATGTGGGTGCTGATGGGTGGCACTGTGGGCACTGATGGGTGGCACTGTGGGCACTGATGGGTGGCACTGTGGGCACTGATGGGTGGCGCTGATTGATGGCACTGTGGGCACTGATGGGTGACGCTGGTGGGCACTGGTAGGCAGCACTGCTACCTATTGCCTTGTGTTAGACGATCGCCGTGATCGGGACTGATGTCCCGATCACGGCCGCCGGTGATCGGGTTTTTTTTTCCTCCTCGCGCTGTCAGCGCGAGAAGGAAAAATAGCCGATTACCGGCTCTGTTTACATCACATGATCAGCTGTCATTGGCTGACAGCTGATCATGTGGTAAGGGGTCGGGACCAACCCCTTACTCTGATCTGTGATCAGGCGAGTCTCATAGACTCGCTGATCACCGAGCGCGCCGCGCGCGTCCTGCAGGGGGCACGCAGGCCGCTCGTGCACGGGACGACGTCAATGGACGTAGTCCCGGCAATTTAGATCCGCGCTGTTGCTGTCATTTGGCAATGGCCCGGATCTAAAGCGGTTAATAGTCACAACAGCTTGAGGAAGATTTTGCCAAAAAATGCAGCACAGACAATTAAATCAAACTAAAAGTAACAACCTACAAACACAGATTGACAACATCAAAAATATTTCAGTGAAAAATATCCCCCCCCCCAAAAAAAAAGTAAAAAATACTTGCTCTAAAACACATCACATAACAAACAAAATACAAAGAGAAAATATATGTGTTACAAACTCTATAAGGACTCCCAAATGTACTCTCTTGACACTGACACACTGACACTGACACACACACACCTCTTTTCAGGGCAAGGTAAAGAATGCTATCTGCAAGCTTTATTTAACATAGGTTTGTGTGCTAATAAGGCAATTGAAAACACATGCTCAGTCCTTGAAACACACAAAATGCTCACCCAATATAGAGACAGAACTTCAAAGTGGGTACACCTATTAAGGATGTCCTTAAATTACTAACCTAAAAAACACACTCTCTGAGCATGCCCAGAACAACCCAAATGCAGCTAGCACTTAATAAGCTACCCCCCTGTCCAAAATTAATCACATTATCCAGCATGCTACAAAATTACAGATGGGATAAACACCTCCCAATCCAGGGGGGCAAACAAAGAGTCTATGGGAATGGATTTGTTAATTTTGCTAGTCCCCACTTGGCTGGCTTATATTCTAGTTATTGGCCTTAAAATGGGTATGGGGCCCAGGTCCCACCCTGAGAGACATATATCAATGTCATCAATTTGGACACCACCAAAATCGAAACAAGGAGAAGTAACTTTAAAAATGCAAAATTGCTTAAAAGCTAGTAACTTGGGGAGTGGGGGGGGGGGCTTACTCTGCCTGTAAAGTGGTGCATCTATAGCATGTATCCAAAACCACATGAAAAATACCACCCCAAACTAAAAATATATTGTGCCCCTCCCACACACTAACAAACCCCTAGCCAAACACACAGCAAGCCAGCCCATGAAAGGGGGGTGGATGCTTGGGGGCAGGAGGAGCTCGGGCACCCCAAAAGTCAACTACCTTGTTCTCATATTCAGAGGGACAAGGGCCTCTTCCAGACAACCCTAGGCTGGGGTTGTGGGGGGCTGCAGACAGGGGGCTTTACGGAATGTGGAAAGCCTGTTTAAACTAGTGGGTACAAGGTGCTTTGTGGTTGGTATTGGGCTGAGCCCAACATGCCCCAAAGGCAGCCAGCTATGTTGAGTGCATGTGGCCTTGTATGGTTCAGGAGGGGGTTGGGCGATCGCTCTTCTCGCCCCTTTCCTAGCTGGCCCTGTTGTATGCTCTGAAAAAGGATGTGGTTTGGATTGGTGAAGGCAGCTCACAGCCTTTTAAGAATGGAGTGGAGTGTGGAGTTCCCCTTTAAAAGCATAAGTTAGCCCATGGAAATGCAAGGGATTAGAGGGGGGAGACAAGAGCATTGAAGAATGGAGTGTGGAGTTCCCCTTTAAAAGCAAAAGTTAGCCCATGGGAATGCAAGGGATTAGAGGGGGGAGACAAGAGCATTATAGAATGGAGTGTGGAGTTCCCCTTTAAAAGCAAAAAAGTTAGCCCATGGAAACGCAAGGGATTAGAGGGGGGAGACAAGAGCATTGGAGAATGGAGTGTGGAGTTCCCCTTTAAAAGCAAAAAAGTTAGCCCATGGAAATGCAAGGGATTAGAGGGGGGAGACAAGAGCATTGGAGAATGGAGTGTGGAGTTCCCCTTTAAAAGAAAAAGTTAGCCCAAGGAAATTATATGCATTAGAGGGGGAAGGTTAAATGCCCTTTTAGGAGGAGCTAGAGGAGCGAGAGACTTTTTACATAATTTTAACAAGGTGCATGTCACATGTTGGCAACGTAACATGCTAACATGACCTGTGTGCAAATCTCCTTAAAAAAATACATAGGTGAACCAGCGTAAAAAAATTGGCAAGTTTAGAGTTGCGCCCATTCAACCCGTGCAATTGCATGTACGTTGCTTAACATTTACTAAGATTTTGGCCGCACAGTGAACAAACGCAAGTGAACGAGTGCAAAAGCGGCTTGCTCATGCGCACTGCTTACATTGATCTCACGCAGTTCTAAACATACTTGCGGGCACAGCGGGCTTTCTCTGAAAAAGTTACTTTCTCATTCTATTTTGGGCATATTTGTTACTTGGGCAGTAGTTATTAAACTTCCTCACATCACCCCATAATATTGGCACCTCCATCTTCTGCCAATATTGATTTGGAGATGCCGTGCGCCATGTCCATAGTGGCGCACAGATTGCATTCTCCCGTGCACCAAGATCGCTATAGTAAATGGGGTATTCGTGCTCTGTTACTGATGCACCATTTCATAAATATGGAAGATGGCGCACGGCTTTCAGAAATCACCCCAAGTGTAATTTTTCTTTGCTAACTTGTTCTTCTGTTACAAGCATCAGTCAATTCTCGCAGAGTTAAAACGGTAAAGAGGAGCTGCAGCACTCAGCCTAATAGCTGTGCTTGTTCTCCATACTGTGTGTGTGTGTGTGTGTGTGTGTGTGTGTGTGTGTGTGTGTGTGTGTGTGTGTCCCTTTCCTACTTTAGGGCTCAGCGCTGTCTTTCAGATCCCTGCTCCCTTCTCCTCGATCTAAGAAGAAATTCTTTTCGCTTTGACTTTTCGGATTGATTTACAGAAGAAATGGCTGCAGATACACAACTACAACTTATGCAGGAGTATTGGTTTCATCTATGTGTATCACCTAATGTTAGACAAGTCACTGGGTATATGTAAGGGTTTACAACCACTTTAACCGAGGATGCCTTGTATTTTTCTTTAAACATTATATACAGTAGGTTTCTTTTAGGATATCATTGAAGAGATAGAACTAAAGGCTTACTTCTTCATAAGGATGGTCACGGTTTGGTCTTTTAGTAGGAAAAGAAAGGTCTGAGAAATCTACCAAGTAGTTGTAGCCCTGAGGCAGGTCAACAAAGTCATCATCAGTTTCAATCATCTACAAGAAAAATAATATGACATAATACATGAACAACGTGTTTAGCACCATGACATATAGGGTCATAGGTTGTTTCCTAACATGAATATATTAATATAGTACTATGTTTCTGAGTGAGGAGTAAACCAATAATGAGAATGAATTAGTAAAATAAACATTTTGAAACATTTTGGAGTTAAAGTTGAACTCCAGGCAACCAGCTAAATACACAGTTGAAAAACATATATGGTAGTTGTTTTATTTGCCAAAGGATTTGTATTTCTGTCCTGAGATTTACACAACCCCAATAGACAGCATACCCAGGGTTGGGGACCTGACTTTTTTTGCTGATGTTAAACACACCCTGGTCAATGCCTGGTCTTCAGCATATGAATGGATAGTGAGGAAGCTACAATAAACTTAGGAGGTCATCGTTCTGCTCTCTCCTTCAGTCAGAATGGGGTTGAGTTACTAAAACTGGAGAGTGCAGAATATGATGCAGCTCTGCATAGAAACCAAACTAGGCCAGCACATTCAATACATTCAATGTTTTTGCTCAGACGTGCATTCGGGAACATCCAGGACACAGGCTTCTCTTAGTATTCTACTCCCTATTGTACAGTATATAGGGTTTCTTTCCAGAGAAGAATAAGTTTCCTTCTCCACAAAGTCGTCTTCCCATCATGTACCAGATGCACTTCCTCTTGAGGATTATACATTTCTTTTACAAACGGTGGTCCTAACTGATTAGCTAGTGCTCCATGTTTGATAGTTAGCAGACTCCTTCTACCAAATAAGGATCTGCAGAGATCCCTCATATCTTCCTGCCATGTACTTTCACTGTCTGCTTCGTATACACATTTACCAGCCCCTTCTCCTTGCACGCAAGTCCTTTAATATGGTTCTGCTGAGACAGGGATCACAACATAAACTCATAGAAGAAGTTCTATTCTAAACTTTATTGGTTAGATTCTTCAATATGTACATAAAACACCAACATATTCTTTTTGATGAGCAGTAATTTCTTGGGTTTAAAAAACTCAAAAGAATTTTTCCCACAACAGAACCTCTGGCAAGCTATGCTTCTCAGCTGTGTGTTTCTAAAAGAATTACAATTCGACTAAGGGAACACTGGAGAGGTCCCCAGCAACCCCCACCACCCGGTCAGATAGTGAATGTTGGTGACTACATTGGGGGCAGGAATCCAGAGAAATTCTCAATCTCATTAGGGGGACAGAACAGAGTTCTGTCACCGCAGCCATGCGATGATAGGCTCTGACTCTTGGCCATGTATTCAATATGAATGTTCTGACTCCAGATGAAAGAAGCATAGTATTCCCTTATATGTTTACATAACAAAGCCCAATTGGCCCCTAATCCTGACTCTCCTTCTTCTAGCCTGAGATATACTGTGCAGTAGATTATAAAATGCTGAAACCAACTCAAATTCAGACATATGCATTAGCTGAGTTAAATATATATACGGTATATATATATGTTAATAAATACAGGCTGCATTTGTTTATATCTAAAAAGTCATTGTACTTACCCTGACAACCAAGTTATAGCCTTTGAACCCAGCCCAGGTGAAATATTCCTTAATCCAGGATGGATAGTTAAAGATCTCATCTTTAAATGAAGTAGACATGGCATCCAGGTATGTACCAAAGTCCCAAGAATCTTTGAAGATTTTGGTACCTTCTGGTGGATCAACAATGGCCTCTCTATCCAATGGAAAATCAGAACTTTTAATTATCAAAATCCATGAATATACAGACATAAAACAAGTACCTGGTCTTTATTTTACAAACGTATAAATTACTAGAAGTGTTTTTCAGAACAACCTTGTAAAGGAAACCATGAAAAAAAGCGTATGCTGATGGAAGAGGTCCAGTATGCCTCCCTTGATATGTAGGATTTTAGTGTACAGCAGTTAGTTGTGTACTTTCCTGTAGCTATGTAGTCATGTAGTGGGAATTTCAAAGTTTTTCTTAACAGAAAAAGGGAATTCCTAAAGTTTTGTCTCAGGTGACATTTGTAAAACAGGGAATGCATGCGGGGCACCAGACTCATAGGTTTCTAAGAGTTTTTTTCAAGCCAAATGATTAGAGCCGGAAGCTCTAATTGGTTTGAAAAAGGTTGGGCTCTGTGCCCTGAACCCAATCATTTCTGACACTAGCGAATCAATATTCACTTTTGTCTTCTGGCTTCTCCTCCTGGCCAATCAGGACAGAAGGCGGATCGGGTTGACCGAGAGAAGAAGCCGAGGAAGCAGCGGAGGGGCTGAGTGCCGGGGACTGTGGAGGGGTGAGTATGGGGGACCCCCTGGGTGGGTTTCTTTGCCGCCCCCCAAAAAAGTTTAGCACCAGATGCCACTGGTGTGATTATACATCAGGGGCTATTTAAAAAAAAAAAAATAGCTGTGCAAATGCCGTAGCATTCACAAAGCCATCATGAAAAATCACCTGTAATGTGCCTACTACGCGTTTTTCCTATGATCATCGGCTTCATCTAATGGTTTTGATGTGGTATTTTCCTGATTGTGGCCACAAGACTGAGCTTACAATCATTGGAAATACACATATTAGATACAGAGAATGTTCACAATGGCTCTGTGAATGCTAAGGACCACATAGTATGCCCTAAATATGGGCAATGTCAGAAAACACTGATCTTTGACAGCGCAAGCTTAGCATCCAGCAACTAAAGACAGCACTCACTACTAAGGAGGAGAAGGAAGGGGAATGCTTCACAGGACCAAGATAGATAAGTAGAGTATTATTACATCTTTATGCACAGTAGAACCAAAAATAAGAACCAAAAATAATTCTTCAAAATAATTAAACTAAAATAACAACTTCAAAATAATTAAAGTGTTACTAAAGTCAGATTAAAAAAATAAAAATACATGACAAACATGTTATACCACCCGGTGGTATTGCACAGAGTGGCCCCGATCCTCCTCTTCTGGGATCCACAGCAGCGATCTTGGTTCCTCCTCTTTTTTTATGTCCACCATAGCCAGCCGCTTGCTATGGGGAGAAACGTCTGCGCGCTCCCAACCTGTGTGTCTATGGATCCCCCACTTCCTCTTCACTGCATTTGACAGCAGCAAGAGCCAATGGCTACTGCTGCTTCTTGCGTGCTGTGTGAAGAGGAAGTAAGGGGAGAATAGATGCAGCACTGATCTCTTCTCCCCTCTCTTACTCTTCACACAGGGGAAGGGGGACACAGGGAAATTGAAAACTTTTTTTTACCTTAATGCAAACAATAAATTAAGGTAAAAAACGTTTTTAGGTTTCGTAACACTTTAAGCTTTGCATAGCCCCTTCAATCTCAATCAGTCAAACATTGTCTACTAAAGTATTTGGATACCATTAAGTGGATTATTTGCAAATACTGAGATAATTTTCTGAGCTTTTTACTTGAGCCTAGTGACACTTTTTTGGGGCATAAAACTCTGTTTACTATATTTATTTAATAACGATAAGGAAAATATTGCATATCCATTACCTGTCACTTGGATCCTTTAATACCCTGCCAACATCCAGAACTGCTCCTGGCTTTGGAGTCCAGGTAATAACATTTGACATTTTAGTTATCAGCTGATTCAATGTTGCAGCATCATTTTTAATGTTTGTCTCTTTAATATACCTACAATGAAAATAAATCACAGGGATGGATCACAGGAAAGCAGGGTTGTGAATGTATACAATATACAAAAGTTTTAGGTCAACCTCCTTATAACCCTCTAACTTCCTCTACCCGGCATGCCAACATTTTTTTGAACCATTGTGTGCACCCGTGCAATAGCAACAAATTTCAGTACATAGGTGATGTTTTAAAAAACCTTTACAGGTTATCAGTTTAGAGTTGAATGTTGGCCCTATAAATATTGCTCTCCTTCACATGTGTGGCGTAGTAGTTGCTATCGCACATATATAGTGCCTTAAAAAAGTATTCATACCCCTTGACATTTTCCACATTTTGTCATGGTACAACAAAAAACGTAAATGTATTTTATTGTCTGCAAAAGACTTGAGACTGGGGTGGAGGTTCACCTTCCAGCAGGACAACGACCCTAAACATACACCCAGAGTTACAATGGAATGGTTTAGATCAAAGCATATTCATGTGTTAGAATGGCCCAGTCAAAGTCCAGACCTAAATAAAAATTGAGAATCTGTGGCAAGACTTCAAAATTGCTATTCAAAGATGCTCCCCATCCAATCTGACAGAGCTTGAGCTATTTTGCAAAGAAGAATGGGCAAAAATGTCACTCTCTAGATGTGCAAAGCTGGTAGAGACATCCCCAAAAAAGACTTGCAGCTGTAATTGCAGCGAAAGGAGGTTCTTGAAAGTATTGACTCAGGGGGGCTGAATACAAATGCACGCCACACTCATATATTTATTTGTAAACAAAATGTAAAAACCATTTATTATTTTCCTTCCGCCTCACAATTATGTGCCACTTTGTGTTGGTCTACCACATAAAATCCCAATAAAATACATTTACATTTTTGGTTGTAACATGACAAAATGTGGGAAATTTCAAGGGGTATGAATACTTTTTCAAGGCACTGTATGCACTGTATGTTACATGCGTTTATGTGCGTGTATGTGGAGATGGGGAACTATAAACATTTTTATTTGTGTAGTAGTCAATAGCTGTACCTTCGGTGGCTGAATCACTTCCACCTTGAAACCCACAGTCAGCTTAAGAAATTTAAGCAAGCTCCCAGCTACTATAGGTGCCGAGAGTGTGTTTTCAAATCCGTTCCTACCAGTTGCTGTTTATAAACAGCGCTGGTGGACAAGTGATTAAGGAAGAAACAGACCAAAAACATTATATAGTCAATATAAAAATTATGTCCCCAAAGTTAACCTCAGACAAAAAAAAGGTCCACATGGAAGAGCAGGTGATCTACATAGGAAGGTCCAAGCCCTACACTCTCAGAATTCAGGGAAGAAAGGTTCCATGATAAGAAAGGCTTTTTAGTTAGACAATCAGTCTTGCTAAACAAGATATCAAATAATGTAGAATCATAACAGTACAATGGCCACCAAAGATTATGAAGTAATCCCTGAGACTAATAGGGAACTCAAGTGGTGGGGAGCACAATAGGCACCATAACATGATAGGCAGGGATGAAATGTATACTGAAACCCCAGAGTTGTGGAAGGGCTACCAGATTAAAATGAGGATGAACAACAAACCATCCACATTAGCACTCAGGCTTTGTTTGGGGACCTGCACAAGCTGCCTAACTCTGAGAACAGAACATGGTCCCAGGAATCTCCTGAGCCACCTCAATCCAGTGAAGTGTCCAAAGCTGTGCAGCGTGGTAAAGGAGGCATGGCCTCACTGCTAAGAGGGCAATAACTTCATTAATGGGAGAACCAGGAAAGGTATTCAAAGAATCTTTCTCAAGAGGCTGTGGATCAGCCACAGATCAGCCATCTATTCCCAGGTGATCAAGTCACACAAGAGCTTCTGGATATACTCTATCCCCAACAGGTTACTGTGACTAACAAAGGAGTCTTGCGTAACGTCCAAACATTGCGTTTGCTGTGATGTGATCGCTTCCGTCAAACTTTGGACTTTAAAATAGAATCACTGTGGGCTGGTGACATATGTTTTCTTAAACATTGATTTTCTGGGTAACCAAATGGTTTTAACTACAGCACCCCTACCCCCCAGGACTCATACAAGGAGAGCGATAATAAAATATCCATTATACGCTATCCCCAACAGCATGTTCTGCTTGTCCACAATCCAGAAGGGCACAAAGCCTTTCAGTGATGACTTCTGGCTGCCATGTAGGAGATGAGGAGCACCCCAGTGTATAAACTTCTACCTTCAGTGTAGAGACAATCCGTAAAGGAGAGCCAGATGTCAATGCATTTCTTTAAGGAAGACAGTGCAGTCAAGAGTAGTACTCTAAAGCCTCGTACACACGATCGAATTGTGTGATGACAGACTGTTTGCCTAAAATCCTACCGTTAGTATGCTCCATCAGACAATCAGACACACAACAGCTAAGTTTGTGATAAACAGGATAATTACCACCGCTCTAGGTGATCGGGTTCAAGCTTCCCGTCCTCCGCTGTGTGGATGATTGTGAGAGCCCCAGGTGCCGGCAATTGCTATTCCAATGGTATGTGTGTGATAGAAAAATCTGGACAGCCGCACTCCGGATTGGAAAAGTGAAAAATAAAATCCTCTTTATTGAAAAAGTAATAACATGATTAAAATCCGTACATGGCTTTGTTGGGATAATGCAGCTTAACCGCTAACGCGTTTCACGCTCCCATAGAGCGCTTACTCATAGCTGGTTTGTACGAAAGTGATCACCACTTATATACACATAATTTATCTACCACATGACTACATATTGATTATCTGATTTGAAACAGCTGATCATTAGTCTGTGTGGGATCTTTTTGGCATAGATGTGATTGGATGTGCGTCCTATAGTGGAATCACTAATGAAGACATGAATATATAAATGAAATGTATTCATATTGGCAAATGTCAACATATATAAATAATAAAAAATTCTATTCAAGGTTTTTGAAAAACATGTTTGTTATTTTTCAAAACCACAATAATGAGATGGGTGCTGGAATTTGACGTTCAAACGTATAAATTATCATACGGATAGGCGCAAGTATGGGCAAACTATGTGAGCTGGTGGCTGCGGTATAATGTAAACGGTGTATAGGATGAGAATTGGAATTGGGTCTATATGCATGTGATAAAAAGATGTGCATCCAACACCACTATCAGTGTCTACAAGAAAAGACTAAATATGTGTGTATGGTGCATAAATATCGAATGGAAAGAGCAGTAATTGATACCAAGAAAGGCAAAATGGCCCGGGATAAGGATGATTATCAAGGAAACAAGGTCTACACCTGGCACAAGCCACTTTACAAGTCCAACAGATCCCGCAAAAACCGAGGTAAACGAGTACGTTTCTCAGACCATGAAGGGGAGTCGGCCGACAACACTCTAGCACGTACCATGTCAAACTCATCACTTGACAGATCTCCAACCCCACCAGAATCCATCAGATCCACCAACAGCCGCTCCCCTGGAAACCCTCACAGGTCCAGACAAACCAAGAAAAAGAAACCCTCCACAAAAAGACAAGAAGAGGTGGTAGGAAACACAAACGCCACGAACAACACACGCTATATGCTGCGGGAGAAGACGCCGAGGAAGTAAAACACAGTGTGATTAATTTGTCCAAAAAACAACTGAGCACAGAAGAGGTCAGCCTGTTGGCCAAAGGTTTGAACTTTTGTCCTAGCAGACATTTCAACCTTTTT
The DNA here is from genome assembly GCA_037952835.1 of Lithobates septentrionalis. Classification (NCBI taxonomy): domain Eukaryota; kingdom Metazoa; phylum Chordata; class Amphibia; order Anura; family Ranidae; genus Lithobates; species Lithobates septentrionalis. The sequence goes on from JBBDGP010001951.1 coordinate 437,317, forward strand.
GAAACAATTTTGGACATTAATAAATTCTCAAGGACTTTAACTCTTATGCCGCGTACACACGGTCGGACTTTTCGTCTACAAAAGTCCAACGGACGCTGACGGACTAAAGCTGGCTGGTAATCCGATCGTGTGTGGGCTTCTCCGGACTTTCAACGTACTTTTTTAGCCTCAAATCCGACGTACTTTAGATTTGAAACATGCTTCAAATCTTTACGTCGTAACTACGACGGACCCCGAAATCCGCTCGTCTGTGTGCTAGTCCGACGGACAAAAAGCCACGCTAGGGCACCTATTGGCTACTGGCTATGAACTTCCTTATTTTAGTCCGGTGTACGTCATCACGTACGAATCCGTCGGACTTTTGTGTGGTCGTGTGTAGGCAAGTCCGTTCGTTAGAAAGTATGCCGCAAGTCCGCCGCAAGTCCGCCGAAAGTCTGCCGGAAGTCTGTCGGACAGGCTGTCTGACTTTTGTAGACGAAAAGTCCGACCGTGTGTACGCGGCATTAGGAAACATTTTTTTGATTGTGCAGTGGATGAGCCCAATGTGTCTGTAGACAGCTGTGACACAGGTGAGTCCCCTTCTTCACCCATACTATTCGTTGATAACTGTGCTCTACAGGATTTAACTGATTTGGCACATGAGTCAGATCCTTGTCCTCTAAATCCCACGGATGTACATATTGAAATCTCCAGGGGTAGATCAGATTTTTATCCGGTGGCGGCCAGAGGTAAGAATCTTGACTCATTCCAAAAACTGGTGGAGGGGGACTTGGTACACCTGGCTCACAGCTGCAACAGAAAGAAATTTACACAGGACAATCTGTCCGTCAAGGAGAGACAAGCCTTTAAGAGGCTCTCCGCAGACGACCAGATTGTCATCAGAAACGCAGATAAGGGGGGTATGGTGGCGGTTTTAGATGTAGAAGTCTACAAAAAAGAAGCTCTGCGTCAACTATCTGACACACACACATACCAGAAACTACCCTCCAACCCCACTATTGCTTTCAAAAACACGCTCTCCACACTCATAGATAGAGCCACACAAATGGGTATATTCACTCCTAGGGAGAAAGAATTTCTTATTCCAGAATGCCCCATAACACCAATATTCCACCACCTACCAAAGATCCACAAGGGGTTAAATCCCCTTACAGGTCGACCTATAGTGGCGGGGATAGGCTCTTTAAATGAACGCCTAGGAGAGTGGGTAGACTCTCATTTACAGCCAATAGCCACCAGTCTCCCTGGTTACATAAAAGATACAAACGATTTATTGAACAAACTGCAAGACATTAAATGGGAAGACAATTATAGATGGATCAGCTGTGATGTATCTAGTTTGTACTCTAGTATCCCACATCATCTGGGGATCCAGGCAGTCACTTATTTTCTTAGAAAAACAGGCAAACTCTCTTTGATTTTACAAGAGTTCATTGTACAAGCCCTGGAGTACCTTTTAACACACAATTTTTTTATGTTTGACGGGGACTATTTTCTCCAGAAATGCGGGGCCTCTATGGGAGCCAAATTTTCCCCCTCACTGGCCAATATTTATATGGGCTGGTGGGAGAGGTCCCGCATCTTTGGACCAAATAGTCCCCGCCGCAAAGATACGGTCTTTTTCTGTCGCTTTATAGACGACCTGTTATTTATTACATCAGATAGAGAAGCTAATTTGGATATCTGGCTGGCATATTTCAATGACAATTCATTAAACTTAAAATTTACGGGAAATCTGCAATCCAGATCCATAGAATTCCTTGATGTGCAACTGGTGGGGTCCGGTGATGCGATTCAATCCAGTCTGTACAGAAAACCTCTCAGTGGCAACACTCTACTTAGAGCAGACTCTGCACACCCTAAACACACCATCAGAGGCATTCCATATAGCCAGTTTTTAAGGTTAAAGCGCCTATGTAGCTCTCCTGATGCTTTTGAGGCTGAAGCCAAAAGCATGGCAAACAGGTTTAAAGCTCGTGGCTATAAAGAAACATCAATACAAAAAGCACTCAACACAGTAAGATCCATCCCAAGACCTTCACTTGTAAAGAAAAAACCAGCTAGAAACATTCAACAGAGAAGGGACATGTCCCCTAGAATCCCGGTATTCTCTACTCCATACAGCTCAGAATTTAATACAATCAAGAAAATTATCATGAAACACCTTCCTGTTTTGTATAATGACCCTATATATAGTAACATCCTTTCTAAAGGGATCAAGGTTGTATCCCGCAGAGCACCCACATTGGGACGTTCACTGTCTCCCAGTTTGTTCTCAACCAACCGAACAAAATCCAATTGGCTCAATTTCATAGGCAATTTCAAGTGTGGAATAAAAACTTGTAATTACTGCAGGTACATTAAAACGGGTCAACTCATAAAATCATGCAGCAATCAAAAAGAATTCTCGATCCCCGTGTTTATTAATTGTAACACCAAATTTGTGGTATATGTTATCACATGCACCAGTTGCCAGGTACAATATGTTGGACGCACAACACGGCGTCTCAGAGACAGGTTACATGATCACCTGTATAATATTGAGAAGGAGATCTTAACCAATGTATCAAAGCACTGGGTTTACACACACCACAAAGACACTTCCAGTTTAACTATTCAGGGCATTGAGAAAATCATCACACCGGTGAGAGGAGGTGACAGATTCCAGTTACTGTGCAAACGAGAAGTCCTTTGGATATTCTCGTTAGACACCAGGATTCCACGGGGGTTAAACTTTGAGTGGGACGTTTCACATTTCTATGAATAAAACAACATTGAAGCTATATCCCCGAGCAATACATCTGTAACCCTTTCCTCCCAACTTTTTCCTTGATTACACATCCACATTCCTTTTTTGGTGGATGATGGAGCAAAAAAACATATAGGGACACATATCAATATATCAGTTCCCTTTTTTACACATATCCCCAGTAACCGATACATTTTATTGGGCTACACACACTCCAATCCATACGAGCAAATGACTAGTGATATGCATATATGTTTTCATTTAAAAGAAACAATTTACTATATCTTTTGCATTCACTGTCACTTGAATCTCGTTTCTAATTAGACATTATTGTTTGATGGTAGCTGCAGGTAGACCATAACACTAAAGCTGGCCATGCACCATGCAATTTTCTTGTTCAAATTTCTTTGGATTTGCCTTCAGCTGTGTGGTAGAAGGGCCTGCCTGATAGCATACAAGTTGAGGGTGTTTGGGTTTGGCCTCCTATTGGTTTTGGTGAATCTAGACCAGAGTTGCACGGGAGAATTGTATGGTGTATGGCTAGCCTATCTTTGCACAAATGTTTTTTACCACATGTGTACATGGTTCATTACCTTTTTTGCAAGGTTCCCATGTGTTTTGAGTTGATTTAAGAGCTGTGGTCTTCAAAGAGGTAGACCAGTTGTTTATTTCACATAGTAATTGGTTTAGTGAGATTGTTACTTATCTATTGATATAAACACATATATTGGAAGAACCTGTCATATGGTCACTGCCAATATTATACTATGTATAGAAAGAATAGAGACAGGTGCATAAACACTGCATTTTGTCCCATTTTTATCTACCTCATATAGTTCTGCCCATACACTTGAAGACAACTCATCGAGAGATGTGATTGCTTCAAAGAAAGACGTTCAGCAACGTTAATGTTGTTACCTGATTGGGATTAATGCATCCCATACGGAGTGATGCAAGGTTTTAAATGAGCACTTTTGTGAAGCTGGAGTGGCGGGGTTATCAGAGAGTGATAAGTTTCACAATCCTTTATATGTTGCAAAGAATAATATTCACACATGTAGGAATTGAAGCAAAAGCATTTATTCACACATAGACTCCTGTAAATCAGGAGACTTTTGGTCGCATTATTGCGACAGGACGCCAGTTTTCTGCCCAGCTTCCAATTCACATATGTCACCACGTTTTTTGAAAGTTGAAATCATCATGTATATACACATACACACACATATAAAGAATTGCTTTTCATCATTACTTTTATCTTTATGTCGTTAAAAATTTTTGCATATATTTATGCACCATACACACATATTTAGTCTTTTCTTGTAGACACTGATAGTGGTGTTGGATGCACATCTTTTTATCACATGCATATAGACCCAATTCCAATTCTCATCCTATACACCGTTTACATTATACCGCAGCCACCAGCTCACATAGTTTGCCCATACTTGCGCCTATCCGTATGATAATTTATACGTTTGAACGTCAAATTCCAGCACCCATCTCATTATTGTGGTTTTGAAAAATAACAAACATGTTTTTCAAAAACCTTGAATAGAATTTTTTATTATTTATATATGTTGACATTTGCCAATATGAATACATTTCATTTATATATTCATGTCTTCATTAGTGATTCCACTATAGGACGCACATCCAATCACATCTATGCCAAAAAGATCCCACACAGACTAATGATCAGCTGTTTCAAATCAGATAATCAATATGTAGTCATGTGGTAGATAAATTATGTGTATATAAGTGGTGATCACTTTCGTACAAACCAGCTATGAGTAAGCGCTCTATGGGAGCATGAAACGCGTTAGCGGTTAAGCTGCATTATCCCAACAAAGCCATGTACGGATTTTAATCATGTTATTACTTTTTCAATAAAGAGGATTTTATTTTTCACTTTTCCAATCCGGAGTGCGGCTGTCCAGATTTTTCCATCACACACATAACAGCTAAGTTTGTGTCTGTAGTGCATGTTCAAACCTTAATACCATAAATAATAACATGTTATATAATGAGTTTGGCAATTCTAGAAAAATGCTTGTAGGGTTCACTTGCCCCTAGACCACCCTACACCTACACACACGCTACACAAAGTGATTGTAAAGTCTCGTTTAAAAAAAACAAAAAAAAAAAAAACAAACATGTTATACTTACCTGCTCTGTGCAGTGGCTTTGCACAGAGCAGTCCAGATCCTCCTCTTCTCGGGTCCCTATTCGTAGCTCCTGCCCCCTCCCTGCTTTCGAGTGCCCCCACAGCAAGCAGCTTGCTATGGGGGCACCTGAGCCCAGCTCCGTGTGTTCCGTAACACACGGAGCTGCGGTTTCATCCCCACCCCCTCTCTCTCCCGATTGGCTAACTGACTTTGACAGCAGTGGGAGCCAATGGCGCTGCTGCTGTGTCTCAGCCAATCAGGAGGGAGAGTCCCGGACTGCCGAGGGACTTGTGGACATCGCTGGATAGAGATGGGCTCAGGTAAGTATTAGGGGGCTGAGGGGGGCTGCTGCACACAGAATTTTTTTTATTCTTAATGCATAGAATGCATAGTTCTGCCTTTATAACCCCTTTAAGTAATGCATTGCAATTTAACTAAACCCATTAGATTTTAGTCGACTAAAATATACTGGAGATTTTAGTAGACTAAAATAAGACTAAAACCATTTTAGTCAAAAGACTAGGACTAAAACTATATTGAAATCTGTCAAAATTAACACTGCTGTGGACCGACAAGTGTTTATTTTATGTGAGCTGTTTAAGAAATACCTTGCTTAATAGAGTTCTGGTTTAATGCTGATAACATCAGTTTATTAACACCATAACATGTGTTTATTAATGGCTGTGAAGATGCATTCCTGGGGTTACATCTTCTGGTAGGGGGTCATTGTTGACTATGTGGATGTTAGCCTGCTCTGTGTCTTTTCTAAAAATGGTCTCTGCTTGTGATTTTTACAAGGCTGCCACCTTTTTGCCCACACAGTTTTGGGGTGCTAAGACCCCAATACCATCACACATATTAAATCCTCTACATCTCCGAGTTATGCTTAATGATGGAGAAGTTTAAGAGAAGAAGACGCTCCTTCATGTCACCTGACCAGAAAAAGATGAAAAGAAAAAGCATAACATACAGCATATGGAAGCCTCTGCGGCAGTGTTTCTCAACCTTTTTACCTTTGAGGAACCCCTGGCAAAAGTCTGGGATCTCAGGGAACCCCTGAAATAATTTTCATATCTAAAGCTCACAGAGAATTGATGGGATCAGTGAGCTGTAGACATAACAATTATTATTAAATATCAAACTTACCTCCTTAATGTGAAACTTGCGCTTGCTCTTCTGCACAAATGCTCAATTCGGGGTCAAACTTGAGATAAGTTGTGTACAGGGGGTCAGCAGGTCAAGGCACAGGGGATCCAGGAGAGAACGGTATGGGGGGGGGGGGGTCAAGAGAGCAAAGCACAGTACAGGGGGGGCAGGAGAGAACAGTATAGGGGTGCCAGGAGGGAGCAGTATAGGAGAGCCAGGAGAGAACAGCACAGTATAGGGGGGCCAGGAGAGAACAGAATAGGGAAGCCAGGAGGGACCAGTATAGGGGGGCCAGGAGAGAACAGTACAGGGGGACAGAAGGAGACAGTATGGGGGTCCAGGAGAGAACAGCATAGTACAGGGGGCCAGGAGAGCACAGTACAGCACAGGGGAGGGGCACGAGGAAACCGTATGGGGGGTCAGATGAGAACAGTACAGGGGAGCAAGGAGGGAACAGCACAGTACAGAGGGCCAGGAGGGAACAGCACAGTACAGAGGGCCAGGAGGGAACAGCACAGTACAGTGGGCCAGGAGGGAACAGCACAGTACAGGGAGCCAGGAGGGAACAGCACAGTACAGGGGGCCAGGAGGGAACAGCACAGTACAGGGAGCCAGGAGGGAACAGCACGGTACAGCACGGTACAGGGGGCCAGGAGGGAAAAGCACGGTACAGCACGGTACAGGGGGCCAGGAGGGAAAAGCACGGTACAGGGGGCCAGGAGGGAACAGCACAGTACAGGGGGCCAGGAGGGAACAGCACAGTACAGGGAGCCAGGAGGGAACAGCACGGTACAGGGGGCCAGGAGGGAACAGCACAGTACAGAGGGCCAGGAGGGAACAGCACAGTACAGGGAGCCAGGAGGGAACAGCACAGTACAGGGGGCCAGGAGGGAACAGCACAGTACAGGGGGCCAGGAGGGAACAGCACAGTACAGGGAGCCAGGAGGGAACAGCACGGTACAGGGGGCCAGGAGGGAAAAGCACGGTACAGGAGGCCAGGAGGGAACAGCACTGTACAGGGGGCCAGGAGGGAACAGCACAGTACAGAGGGCCAGGAGGGAACAGCACAGTACAGGGAGCCAGGAGGGAACAGCATGGTACAGGGGGCCAGGAGGGAACAGCACAGTACAGGGGGCCAGGAGGGAACAGTACAGTACAGGGGGCCAGGAGGGAACAGCACAGTAAAGGGAGCCAGGAGGGAACAGCACAGTACAGGGGGCCAGGAGGGAACAGCACGGTACAGGGGGCCAGAAGGGAACAGCACTGTACAGGGAGCCAGGAGGGAACAGCACAGTACAGGGGGCCAGGAGGGAACAGCACAGTACAGGGAGCCAGGAGGGAACAGCACGGTACAGGGGACCAGGAGGGAAAAGCACGGTACAGGGGGCCAGGAGGGAACAGCACAGTACAGGGGGCCAGGAGGGAACAGCACAGTACAGGGGGCCAGGAGGGAACAGCACAGTACAGGGGGCCAGGAGGGAACAGCACAGTACAGGGAGCCAGGAGAGAACAGCACAGTACAGGGGGCCAGGAGGGAACAGCACAGTACAGGGGGCCAGGAGGGAACAGCACAGTACAGGGGGCCAGGAGGGAACAGCACAATACAGGGAGCCAGGAGAGAACAGCACAGTACAGGGGGCCAGGAGGGAACAGCACAGTACAGGGGGCCAGGAGGGAACAACACAGTACAGGTGGCCAGGATGAAACAGCACAGTACAAGGGGCCAAGGAGGGAACAGTATAAGGGGGCCAGGAGGGAACAGTATAGTTCAGGGCGGCTAGGAGGGAACAGTATAGGGGGGCCAGGATGGAACAGTATAGCTCAAGGGGGCCAGGAGGCAACAGTATAGGGGGCCAGGAGGGAACAGTAGAGTTCAGGGGGGCCAGGAGGGAAAGTATAGTTAAGGGGGGGCCAGGAGGGAACAGTATAGTTCAGGGGGGCAGGAGGGAACAGTATAGTTCAGGGGGGCAGGAGGGAACAGTATAGTTCAGGGGGGCCAGGAGGGAATAGTATAGTTCAGGGGGACCAAGAGGAAACAATATAGTTCACGGGGGTCAAGAGGGAACAGTATAGGGGGGCCAGGAGGGAACAGTATAGAGAGGCCAGGAGGGAATAGCATAGTTCAGGGGGGGCAAGAGCAAACAGCATAGTTCACGGGGGCCAGGAGCAAACAGTATAGGGGGGCCAGGATGAAACAATATAGTTCAGGGGGCCAGTAGGCAACAGTATAGGGGGGCCAGGAGGCAACAGTATAGTTCAGGGGGGCCAGGAAGGAACAGTATAGTTCAGGAGGCCAGGAGGAAACAATATAGTTCAGGGAGCCAGGAGGCAACAGCATAGGGGGGCCAGGAGGGAACAGTATAGTTCGGGGGGTGGGGGAGCAGGAGGGAACAGTGTAGTTTAGGGGGGCCAGGAGGGAACAGTATAGTTCAGGGGGGCCAGGAGGGAACATTATAGTTCAGGGAGGCCAGGAGCAAACAGTATAGGGAGGCCAGGAAGAAACAATATAAGGGGGCTAGGAGGAAACAATATAGTTCAGAGGGCCAGGAGGAGACAGCATAGGGGGGCAAGGAGGAAACTGGTGGGCAAAATACTGGCATCTTTAGTACTTTTTCTCATGCAAAGTGGCTCAGGGAAGCTGCTGGAATGCCTGGAATGCCGCTGGAATGTTCAGAATGTTGCTGGAATGCCTGATTCCTGCCCTCTCTCCTCTCTAGTCCCTCCCAAGTGATGTCACATTCACATGCAGGCACCTGGGATGGAGGGGAGGGGCGGCTGTGATCGGCAGGGGACAATGATGTCAGTGAGAGGGGGGAGAGAGAGGAGAAGTTCGATTTGAGCGGAAGTGGGAGCAGGTACCTGCTCAACACCCCCCCCCCCCAATATAAATTACTTGCCAAATGTGGCAGGTGAGGGGGGGTAAGTACTTAATCCGAAACTTCCAATTTTGGGTGGAGCTCCGCTTTAAGAACTTGGTTTTTGTTTATTAGGATTTATTAATTATTATGGACACATTGTTTGTGAACTGAGCAGTATAATTTGTTAGGCATAATATTTTTGAAAGTGGATTTTTTTTAGATACAGTGTTATTTATATAACCTTATGCCGCGTACACACGAGCGGACATTACGGCGGACTTTGCCCGGCGGACTGGATTTCGTCGGACAATTCGATGTGTGTGGGCTCCAGCGGACTTTGTTTTCTCAAAAGTTCGACGGAATTAGATTTGAAACTTGTTTTTGAAATCGAGTCCGGTCGAAAAGTCCGCCGTCTGTATGCTAGTTCGACGGACAAAAAGCCACGCTAGGGCAGCTATTGGCTACTGGCTATGAACTTCCTTGTTTTAGTCCGGTCGTACGTCATCACGTACGAATTCGACGGACTTTGGTGGATTGTGTGTAGGCAAGTCCGTTCATTCACAAAGTCCGTCGGAAAGTACGTCGAAAAGTCCGCCGGGCAAAGTCCGCCGTAATGTCCGCTCGTGTGTACGCGGCATTATTGTTTTAGCAATTTTAACACTTAATTTTTAAAGCATGGTCACGCACATAATTCTTATGCCAAAGAATATCTACCTTCCTAGCTGTCCTCTATAAACTATTGCCCTGCCCTCATATAATGGAGATGAAGAGATATAGACATGTATGAAGCCCATATTAGGAGAGCAGCCTATACGGGTCCCTCCATAGATATAGCGGTGGAGTGACGTAGCCAAAAAATTAATGCAGCCACCACACCATAGACTAGTAAGATGCAGTAGATTACATTTTTGGTTTTTAGTTTAGTTAAAGTGCTTGTTACCTTAAAAAAAAAAATGGATCCTGTTCCTTTAAAGCATGTTATACAGCACAGTGCTTGTGCCGTGTAATTTGGCCCCTTGTATCATCTGAAATACCTGGCTGATCCTGCCCGTTTTTGCCCTCCCCTTTGTAAACTGACCACGGTGTATCATGGCTGCTGAGCCCCGACACCGTGGTCAGTTTACGTGCCTCTGCCATCCACAACTCTCCTGTCTCTCCTGTCCTCCTCTCCCCCCTCCCCTCCTGCTGCTGAAATAATATTTCATATCATATATAATCCTCCTTGTTTCCAAATGATAGGTGCTCCTGTGTCTATGTTTAAAAAAAAAAAAAAAACAGATTATACTACATTTCAGCGCTCACATGACTGGCCAGATCTCTCCTCCCCTCCCAACTGATGTCAGCTGCCCCGCCTGCTGCATCTGTCAGATGGGGAGAGGAGAGAGCCGGCTAGTCATGTGATCGCCGAGCGGCGCTCTGAAATTAGGTATAATCTGCATTTTTTTTAGAAAACACAGACACAAGAGCACCTATCGTTAGAAAACAAACAGGATTATATGAAGTTCTTATAGTGGGTTAACAACCACTTTAATAAACTGCCTTATTACTATTTTCTGTATGGAATCCTTTGCTGAAGACCACAACCTGGTTATACTATTTATACAGTACAGCAATAATTTATTGCCAGTGTATTATTACAACTGCATATTTACAAAATTTACGATTTTGATGTCTATGTATTGTCACGATGATCAATATTTTTGCTCACATATTGTAATCATTGCACATTATTGCTAGGTTTACCATTTTTTGCCTGTTATTAACCGGTTTCCGATCGGCTCACGTCTATTTACGGGGGCAGAATGGCATCCCTGCAGGAAACCCCGTACCCGTATGGGGTTTTCTTTAAGAGCCGCCAGAAGGCGCATGCTCTCCTCCGGTGGCGCTGCATGGCGGGGGACCCGATGCGCATGGCCGGCGATCTCCGCCGGCCATACGTGATCACATGCACGAGCGCCAGCACGGGGACCCAAATCCCTGTGCTGTTAGAGGAGAGGAGACATGTCGTTTGTTCCTAGTAAGTAGGAACAGCAATATGTCTGCTCTCCTACTCCTAGTCCTATCCCCATACAGTTAGAACACACTGAGGGAACACATATACAGTATCTCACAAAAGTGAGTACGCCCCTCACATTTTTGTAAATATTTTATTATATCTTTTCATGTGACAACACTGACGAAATGAAACTTTGCTACAATGTAAAGTAGTGAGTGTACAGCTTGTATAACAGTGTAAATTTGTTGTCCCCTCAAAATAACTCAACACACAGCCATTAATGTTTAAAAGGCTGGCAACAAAAGTGAGTAGACCCCTAAATGAAAATATCCAAATTGGCCCCAAGTAGCCATTTTCCCTCCCCGGTGTCATGTGACTCATGTTACAAGGTGTCATGTGACTAGTGTTACAAGGTCTCAGGTGTGAATGGGGAGCAGGTGCGTTAAATTTGGTGTTATCACACTCACTCTCTCATACTGGTCACTGGAAGTTCAACATGGCACCTCATGGCAAAGAACTCTCTGAGGATATGACATAAAGATGGCCTAGGCTATAAGAAGATTGCCAAGGCCCTGAAACTGAGCTGCAGCATGGTGGCCAAGACCATATAGCAGTTTAACAGGGCAGGATCCACTCAGAACAGTCCTCGCCATGGTCGACCAAGGAGGTTGAGTGTACGTGCTCAGCGTTATATCCAGAGGTTTTCTTTGGGAAATAGACGTATGAGTGCTGCCAGCATTGCTGCAGAGGTTGAAGGGATGGGGGTTCAGCCTGTCAGTGCTCAGACCATACACTGCACACTGCATCAAATTGGTCTGCATTGCTGTCGTTGCAGAAGGAAGCCTTTTCTAAAGGTGATACACAAAAAAGCCTGAAAACTGTTGGCTGAAGACAAGGACATGGATTACTGGAACCATGTCCTGTGGTCTGATGAGACCAAGACAAACTTATGTGGTTCAGATATTGTCAAGCGTGTGTGGCGGCAACCAGGTGAGGAGTACAAAGACAAGTGTGTCTTGCCTACAGTTAAGCATGGTGGTGGGAGTGTAATGGTCTGGAGCTGCATGAGTGCTACCGGCACTGGGGGGCTACAGTCATTGAGGGGACCATGAATGCCAACATGTATTGTGATATACTGAAGCAGAGCATAATCCCCTCCCTTCAGAGACTGGGCTGCAGGGCAGTATTCCAACATGATAACGATCCCAAACACACCTCCAAGGCAACCCTGCCTTGGTAAAGAAGCTGAGGGTAAAGGTGATGGACTGGCCAAAGCACGTCTCCAGACCTAAACCCTATTGAGCATCCATGGGGCATCCTCAAAACGGAAAGTGGAGGAGCGCATGGTCTCTAACATCCACCAGCTCCGTGATGTCGTTATGGAGGAGTGGAAGAGGACTCCAGTGGCAACCTGTGAAGCTCTGGTGGACTCCATGCCCAAGAGGGTTAGGGTTAAGGCAGTGCTGGAAAATAATGGTTACCATTACACTCACTAAAGGATTTTTGGATTCCCCAGTGGGGCTTTAAAACAGCACAGTGCAACATTACAAAAATCATTGATATTGGTATTATGAAAACAATTTATTGACAGAGTATCCAGTAAAATCATGCTTGTATAAGATCTGATCCAATGGTAAGTTCATATACCATAAAACTGTAAAAATACAATTGTGATCCATAAAGCGGTAAAAATGTATTAACACTTCATTACATTGCAGTAAAATACCAAAGCCCCGACGCGTTTCGACCTATCTGTGGTCTCTTCAGGGGGCACATTTGAATCTATAAAATAGTACAAATAGTCAGAATTATAGAGATTTTTTTGAAAAATATCACATTAAATAGATCGTGGTAATGCGTTTTACCGTTAAGGATGAAGAAGATGTTTCTAATAGGGGTATAATGAGCCGTTGAGGGGTCCCAGTGGTACGCAGGCCATCCCCACCTGCCCAGATGGGGAGAGAGAGCCAGCCCCAAGGGGCTTACAAGGAGCCACACTGATGCACGCCCACCCGGGGTTTGAAGGAGTGCACACCTGCAACAGACATCCATTAGTAGCCATTAATTAAGTAGTATACTATTATTTAAGTCATCATTGTAAGTGTTTTTCTTGAGTAGTATGTTGAGACCAAATGTGTGTACATATTGTAAAGTATTAATTACGTCACATAGAGTAAAACTGTAAAAAATAGAAAATATAAAACAAAAATGAGTGGATAATCCAAATGAATTGGTGTTACTACCAAACACAATATGGTACACAGGGAGTGCCCAGTGTGTGTGTGAAAGTGTATACTGTGGATGGAATTGTGAAGCCCCTGAGGGAGTGCATGATGTGATGAAAGCATAGTGTAATAGGCCAAGTGTTGGCAGAGGGTGAAAAGTGAAAAACCAAAAACAAACACAAATAAAAATGTGAAAGGTAAAAAAGTGAGAGGAAAAAAGGACCAACCAAATATGACAGTGTGTAGATGATGTAATGTGTGAACTAAAATAATATGGTTCAAGAGAAGTAATAGTTTACCTTGTGCTGTGTCATAACTCATGTAGGTTGTATGAAGTGTCTAGAGCTTGTTGGCTAACAGGAACCAGGCTTCGGTTGTTTCAAAAAAAGTGCCGTCTGTCCTGGCCTGCCTGGAAATTGTGTTTAATTTGTAAACGTTTGGTCTCTTGTATAACTAGGCTAAGGCTAATGGGATAATCGTGTGGAGGTGCCAAACTCCCCCACCCACCCAACCAGGATATGGCGTATGGGCCGCCAACAGCATCCCACGTGTGGCTCCCTCGGCGTCCCGGAAGACCAACAGGTCCCGACCACCATCGTCATCTCCGTCGCAAACGTCATGACGCCGTGCGCGTGCCGGGCCCTCGCGCACGCGCACCTCGCCATAAACACTCCGGAGGTGAACACGGGACGCCGCCGGCAGAGTGAGGCTCACCTCAGCGGCTGGTGACAGACGCCGAGTAGAGCAAACATATAATACATTTTTACCGCTTTATGGATCACAATTGTATTTTTACCGTTTTATGGAATATGAACTTACCATTGGATCAGATCTTATACAAGCATGATTTTACTGGATACTCTGTCAATAAATTGTTTTCATAATACCAATATCAATGATTTTTGTAATGTTGCACTGTGCTGTTTTAAAGCCCCACTGGGGAATCCAAAAATCCTTTAGATAAATCTATTTCGGGGTGTGCAGCTTTTTTGGTCTCTTTTTATATATGTCTCCCTAAGACCCCTTTCACACTGGGGCGGTTTGCAGGCGTTATTGCGCTAAAAATAGCGCCTGCAAACCGCCCCTAAACAGCCTCCGCTGTTTGTTCAGTGTGAAAGCCCCAAGGGCTTTCACACTGAAGCGGTGCGCTGGCAGGAGAAGAAAAAATCTCCTGCAAGCCGCATCTTTGGAGCGGGGAAGGAGCGGTGTATTCACCGCTCCTGCCCATTGAAATCAATGGGACAGCGCGGCTATACCGCGGCCATACCGCGGCTATAGCCGCGCTGTACGGGTGGTTTTAACCCTTTTTCGGCCACCAGCGGGGGGTGAAAACCGCACCGCTAGCGGTCGAATAACGCGGTAAAACAGCGCTAAAAATAGCGCTGTTTTACCGCCACCGCCCCAGTGTGAAAGGGGCCTTAGTTGTACCATTACACTCACTAATTTACATTGTAGCAAAGTGTCATTTCTTCAGTGTTGTCAAATGAAAAGATATAATAAAATATTTACAAAAATGTGAGGGGTGTACTCACTTTTGTGAGATATATTGTATAACCCCTTGATCGCCCCCTAGTGTTAACCCCTTCCCTACCAGTGACATTTACACAGTAATCAGTGCATTTTTATAGCACTGATTGCTGTATAAATGTCAATGGTCCCAAAAATGTGTCAAAAGTGTCCGATCTGTCCGTCGCAATGTCGCAATAGCACTAAAAATCGCAGATCACCGCCATTACTAGTAAAAAAAAAAAAAGAGCCATACATCTTTACCATAGTTTGTAGACGCTATAACTTTTGCGCAAACCAATCAATATATGCTTATTGCGATTTTTTTACCAAAAATATGTGGAAGAATATATATTGGCCTAAATGATGAAGAAATTTGTTTTGTTTTTTTTTTTAATTTTTGGGGATATTTATTATAGCAAAAAGTAAAAAATATTGTTTGTTTTTTTTTTCAAAATTGACGCTTTTTTTGTTTATAGCGCAAAAAATAAAAACCACACAGGTGATCAAATAGCACTAAAAAAAGCTCTATTTGTGGGAAAAAAAACGACGCGAATTGGGGTACAGTATTGCATGACCACGCAATTACCAGTTAAAGCGACGCAGTGCCAAATTGTAAAAAGTGCTCTGGTCAGGAAGCAGGTAAAACCTTCTGGGGCTGAAGTGGTTAACAAACCACCCCCATATTTTGCTACTATTAAATCCTTTGTCACACTACCCCATTTATCTAGTGGTTGGCAGGCGTGAAATAGGTAGCGTCAAAAGGGCTTGCAGAGCAACATGGGGAGATTTTATAAAAAGGTAAATCGTTTCTTTTTCAGGCAAATTTCACTGAAGCATTGCATATGATGTTGAGATTTCAACAAAGATATAATTATTTAGCAGAAATCATTCCCTAATTACATTTGTATCACTCTGCTCACACCAAGTAACACCTGATGTATAAAGTCAAACATACTTATCTGATGGATGTGCCTCCACAAAGTAACCAGCAAAGGGGCAATAGATACGAGGGTTCAAGTCCTTAACAAGCTGGGCTTTGTAATGCAGCAATTTCTTTCTTTCTGTTTTTATAAACTGTGCCTTCCATTCCTCTGCAGATAAGAACAGGGACACCATGTTTAATATTTCATGAATCCTTTATATTAGTATTAGATGAGATGGAGAAAATGAAAAGTTCATAAAGTCTGAGGACATAGTATACAGAAGTAAAGTGTTTTAATTTAAAATTGAGATTTATTCAGCTTATATTTTGCCTTACTGGTCTCTCTATCCTCCCATTATGCTAATTAAATAGTTAAATAAAACCTTCCGGTTTCCTTATTTAAGATTCAGTGTCAATATCATCACTGTCATCCCTTTGCTTCTCTATGTGATGCAGGCAGATCATGGCTGGTGGCTGGGCCCACAAAGCATCAAATCACCCTACTGCAGTACTCCTCTCAAGAGCCCTCAGCCCTGATGTGAGCAATAGACTGGATCTTGAGAATAGTTGTGCAAATAACAAACTGTCTTGATGGGTCTAGAGAAGTGGGTGTTCCTGGGAAAACTGCATTTGCATGGAAAATGCCCTAGGTAATGCCCACATATGATGCTGAGCCTCTATAATTGAAAAAAAAAAACTGAAATCCAATGAAAGAAAGGGGCAGGTCATGGACAATAAGGACAGGAAGGAAAGAGCTAGATGACACTGAATGTCCCACAGTCAGGAAATGAGGCAGGCTCTATTTGACTAGCTAAAGCAGTAAAGAACAAACCATGTAGCACCGCCACCCAGAATTCCGAGCCTTCATATGTAATAAGCAAAACACGACTTTCCCCATTTACATATATAATTACTAGTCATATACAGAAAGAAAAGTATTTGAAGCATGTATTGATAAAATTATATATATATAGTTAATCCTTTTTTCATGTTTATAAGGAAATACATTAAATATACTGTATATTAAACTCCCTTTAATTACTATATCTTTTTGTCTTCATTTGCAGTCAGGCTCTGTCTATGACCTCTGAAATTCAAGAATTGGCTTGATGGCTGATTGATTCTGTATTTTCTTCACATTTTCAAGGATTTCCCTTTAAGTTTTTAGTGTCAACATGGAGTATTTGTAAAAATAATCTCTTTCTCTAAGCTTGGAGTTTATAGTTCACTTCTTGGAAATGTACTACATTCAAGAACTTCTCATTTAGTAGCTGGTGACTTTTTTTTGCCAGCTCTGATAATCTGGAGCTTTTTGTACTTGTCATATCACAGGTTTTTCAGAGGGAGAGTGCTCAAGTCATTCAGTTAGGTCAGCAACCTGTAGATCACGGACAGGTGACTGGTAGATCTCGGTCTGGGTTTGCTGACCCACCATTCCAGAGCATCAGAGTGCAATGCAGAGGAACTAATTGTAAAGTTGAATACATACAAAACAGCGCTCGCAAAAATAAAAAAATATGATAATCTTCAAACTCTAACTATCCTGTTGCAGCTGCTAGATGAAAGTGCTGGCACTTTAATAATATGTAAACAAAAATCTGCGCTGGCAACTCACCAAGTAAATAATTTATAAAATATAACAAAATCAAATGATAAATCCACTATGCAAATGATGGTGAATGTGAAAAAATCAGAAATAAAATATAGAAATTAAAATATAAAATATAAACCTTGCACAATTGTGTGCTGGGTGAAATTGTGCACAAATATACTGACAGGCTGGGTGACTACAATGTGATAGAGAGCAAGTCTGAAAAATATGTGTACACACAAATAATGCGGTCTAGATGGATGATCCGAAAAACATACACCCAAACACTATGCGACTCTAAGGCGATAAAATATCGCTATACTGATGCAAAAAAATATATATATGTGCTCCCATGTATTCGTGATTACAAATAACAATAAAGTGAGCCACTATGAGGAATAAACACCAAATAATATGTGAAACAAGAAAGTTAATTGAATCAAAAATTGCTAAAGACAGAGTATCTGTTAGATTGAAATGTTCCTTCACAAAAGGACAATCAGCAGACTTCAAACTTTTTCATCCATATGATAAGTCAGGGCAAGAAGGTATGCTGATGTTGGTGTTGGTTACGAGGAAACTTTTGGGACCACAAAGCTCGCGCTCCACCAAAGGGAAAGAAAAGACATATAGTATAAAACCTTATGATACCGTGGGATCACCTGCGCATTAGGGTTGCCACCTTTTCTTCAAGCCAAACCCGAACATTTTAGTGGTGCACGGCACTGCACTTGCTTAACTCAACCCATTCACCTGAATGGGGTTGCGCTACAACTGTGTGCAATGCACATGGCTACAGCAGTGGTATGGGTTTTTAGGGATTTAAAACAGGTGGTGAAGAGGCAACATAACTCTTCTTCACCACCTGTCAAATACCTTCAAAACATGATCCACTATGGATCACTCTGCAGAGTGCCCTGCGACTCCATTTACATTTGTGGTTGGATGACAGTAAAAATTAGAGGTTATGCTGTGTTTTAACAGCTACCCAACCATTCCCCTTAAGCTGAAACGGCAGCAAAGGGGGATGGACACTTGCCACAGCCAAAATGTTCTGCATGACAGTGTGGCAAAACATGTCTGCACTGTTGGGTTCAGTGAGCAGTATTGCCTGCCAAATGTGGACCATTTAAGTGAATGGAGGCTTCCCGTATCCATGTGCAATGCATTAAATTGCGAGGCAATGCTGTGGGGTTTAAACAGGTGGTGAGGAGGTGATATAACACCTCCTCCCTGCCTGTCAAATGCCCTCTGAAGAACAAAACAAATGTGGATTGCTCTTTAGAGGGCACCACATGTGTAAACTAGGAGGGGGCAGAGTGACAGAGAGGGGCAGAATGACAGAGAGAGGGCAGACAGAGTGACAAGGAGGGGAACAAGGAGGAGGCCAGGCAGAGTGACATGGAGGGGGCAGAGTGACATGGAGGGGGCAGAGTGAGGGGGAGGGGCAGAGTGACAGGGAGGGGGCAGAGTGACATGGAGGGAGCAGAGTGACAGAGAGGGGGCAGAGTGACAGAGAGGGGGCAGAGTGACATGGAGGGGGCAGAGTGACAGAGAGGGGGCAGAGTGACAGAGAGGGGGCAGAGTGACAGGGAGGGGGCAGAGTGACATGGAGGGGGCAGAGTGACAGAGAGGGGGCAGAGTGACAGAGAGGGGACAGAGTGACATGGAGGGGGCAGAGTGACATGGAGGGGGCAGAGTGACAGAGAGGGGGCAGAGTGACATGGAGGGGGCAGAGTGGCATGGAGGGGGCAGAGTGGCATGGAGGGGGCAGAGTGGCATGGAGGGGGCAGAGTGATATGGAGGGGGCAGAGTGATATGGAGGGGGCAGAGTGACAGAGAGGGGGCAGAGTGGCATGGAGGGGGCAGAGTGGCATGGAGGGGGCAGAGTGATATGGAGGGGGCAGAGTGACAGAGAGGGGGCAGAGTGGCATGGAGGGGGCAGAGTGACAGAGAGGGGGCAGAGTGGCATGGAGGGGGCAGAGTGACAGAGAGGGGGCAGAGTGATATGGAGGGGGCAGAGTGACAGAGAGGGGGCAGAGTGACATGGAGGGGGCAGAGTGATAGAGAGGGGGCAGAGTGACAGAGAGGGGGCAGAGTGACAGAGAGGGGGCAGAGTGACAGAGAGGGGGCAGAGTGGCATGGAGGGGGCAGAGTGACAGAGAGGGGGCAGAGTGACAGAAAGGGGGCAGAGTGACAGAGAGGGGGCAGAGTGACAGAGAGGGGGCAGAGTGACATGGAGGGGGCAGAGTGACAGAGAGAGGGGCAGAGTGACAGAGAGAGGGGCAGAGTGACAGAGAGGGGGCAGAGTGACATGGAGGGGGCAGAGTGACATGGAGGGGGCAGAGTGACATGGAGGGGGCAGAGTGACATGGAGGGGGCAGAGTGACATGGAGGGGGCAGAGTGGCATGGAGGGGGCAGAGTGACATGGAGGGGGCAGAGTGACAGAGAGGGGGCAGAGTGACATGGAGGGGGCAGAGTGGCATGGAGGGGGCAGAGTGGCATGGAGGGGGCAGAGTGATATGGAGGGTGCAGAGTGACAGAGAGGGGGCAGAGTGACATGGAGGGGGCAGAGTGGCATGGAGGGGGCAGAGTGACATGGAGGGGGCAGAGTGACAGGGAGGGGGCAGAGTGGCATGGAGGGGGCAGAGTGGCATGGAGGGGGCAGAGTGGCATGGAGGGGGCAGAGTGATATGGAGGGGGCAGAGTGACAGAGAGGGGGCAGAGTGACATGGAGGGGGCAGAGTGGCATGGAGGGGGCAGAGTGGCATGGAGGGGGCAGAGTGGCATGGAGGGGGCAGAGTGGCATGGAGGGGGCAGAGTGACAGAGAGGGGGCAGAGTGACATGGAGGGGGCAGAGTGGCATGGAGGGGGCAGAGTGACATGGAGGGGGCAGAGTGACAGAGAGGGGGCAGAGTGACATGGGGGGGGGGGCAGAGTGGCATGGAGGGGGCAGAGTGGCATGGAGGGGGCAGAGTGATATGGAGGGGGCAGAGTGACAGAGAGGGGGCAGAGTGACAGAGAGGGGGCAGAGTGGCATGGAGGGGGCAGAGTGGCATGGAGGGGGCAGAGTGATATGGAGGGGGCAGAGTGACAGAGAGGGGGCAGAGTGGCATGGAGGGGGCAGAGTGACAGAGAGGGGGCAGAGTGGCATGGAGGGGGCAGAGTGACAGAGAGGGGGCAGAGTGATATGGAGGGGGCAGAGTGACAGAGAGGGGGCAGAGTGACATGGAGGGGGCAGAGTGACAGAGAGGGGGCAGAGTGACAGAGAGGGGGCAGAGTGGCATGGAGGGGGCAGAGTGACAGAGAGGGGGCAGAGTGACAGAGAGGGGGCAGAGTGACAGAGAGGGGGCAGAGTGACAGAGAGGGGGCAGAGTGGCATGGAGGGGGCAGAGTGACAGAGAGGGGGCAGAGTGACAGAGAGGGGGCAGAGTGACAGAGAGGGGGCAGAGTGACAGGGAGGGGGCAGAGTGACATAGTTACATAGTTACATAGTTAGTCAGGTTGAAAAAAGACACAAGTCCATCCAGTCCAACCATAAAAAAAAAAAACAAAAAAAAAAAAAAACGTACAATCCAATATACCCAATACTATACCCACAGTTGATCCAGAGGAAGGCAAAAAACCCCAGCAGAGCATGCTCCAATTTGCTACAGCAGGGGAAAAAATTCCTTCCTGATCCCAGAGAGGCAATCGGATTTTCCCTGGATCAACTTTACCTATAAATGTTAGTACCCAGTTATATTATGTACATTTAGGAAAGTATCCAGGCCTTTCTTAAAGCAATCTACTGAGCTGGCCAGAACCACCTCTGGAGGGAGTCTATTCCACATTTTCACAGCTCTTACTGTGAAGAAACCTTTCCGTATTTGGAGATGAAATCTCTTTTCCTCCAGTCGTAAAGAGTGCCCCCTTGTCCTCTGTGTTGACCGTAAAGTGAATAACTCAACACCAAGTTCACTATATGGACCCCTTATATATTTAAACATGTTGATCATATCCCCCCTTATTCTCCTCTTCTCAAGAGTGAACAAATTCAGTTCCTCTAATCTTTCCTCATAGCTGAGCTCCCCCATGCCTCTTATCAGTTTGGTTGCCCTTCTCTGCACTTTCTCCAGTTCCCCGATATCCTTTTTGAGAACTGGTGTCCAAAACTGAACTGCATATTCCAGATGAGGTCTTACTAATGATTTGAACAGGGGCAAAATGATATCTCTCTCTCTGGAGTCCATACCTCTCTTAATACAAGAAAGGACTTTGCTCGCTTTGGAAACCGCAGCTTGGCATTGCATGTTATTATTGAGCTTATGATCTACCAAAACCCCCAGATCCTTCTCCACTACAGATTCCCCCAGTTGTACTCCCCCTAGCATGTATGATGCATGCATATTCTTAGCCCCCAAGTGCATAACTTTACATTTCTCAACATTAAACCTCATCTGCCACATAGTCGCCCAATTAGACAGTGCATTGAGGTCGGCTTGTAAATTGGAGACATCCTGTAAGGACGTTATTCCACTGCATAGCTTGGTGTCATCTGCAAAGACAGAAATGTTACTTTTGATCCCAGACCCAATATCATTTATAAAGATATTAAAGAGTAAGGGCCCCAGCACTGAACCTTGGGGTACACCACTGATAACCTTAGACCATTCAGAGTAAGAATCATTAACCACTACTCTCTGAATTCTGTCTTTTAGCCAGTTTTCTATCCATTTACAAACTGATATTTCCAAGCCTGTAGACTTTAACTTACACATGAGCCGTGTGTGCGGAACTGTATCAAACGCTTTTGCAAAATCCAAATAAACCACGTCCACAGCCACCCCTCTGTCCAAGGTTTTACTTACCTCTTCATAAAAAGAAATCAGGTTTGTCTGACAACTTCTGTCTTTCATGAACCCATGCTGTCTGTTGCTTAAAATGTTTTTTTCCAGCAAGAACTCGTCTATGTGGTCTTTTATTAAACGCTCCAATATCTTCCCGACTATAGAAGTTAAACTAACAGGTCTATAGTTACTTGGTAAAGACTTTGATCCCTTTTTAAATATAGGCACCACGTTCGCCCTGCGCCAATCCAGCGGTACTATTCCCGTCATTAATGAGTCCCTAAAAATTAGATACAATGGCTTTGAAATTACAGAACTCAATTCTTTTAGGATCCGTGGGTGGATGCCATCAGGTCCAGGTGCTTTATCCACCTTTATTCTGTCTAAATATTTCTGGACCATATCCCTTTTGAGCCATTGTGGATCATTGGGGGCTGTGTCAATACCACCCCCATTATGGACATGAACTTCCCCATGCTCTTTTGTATACACAGAGCTGAAGAAAGTATTTAATAAATTAGCCTTCTCCTTGTCCCCAGTCACCCACTCTAGATTATTTTGTAAAGGGCCTACATGCTCAGACCTGACCTTTTTACTATTAATATATTTGAAGAATTTTTTGGGGTTTGTCCTACTATTTTTTGCGATCTGTCGTTCATTTTGAATTTTTGCACCCTTGATTTCCTTTTTACATATTCAGTTAAATTCTTTGTAGCATTTAAATGACACTAGTGTTCCTTCATTTTTATATTTTTTAAAAGCTCTTTTCTTATTGTTTATAGTGTTTCTAACTTTGACCGTGAGCCTTTTAAACTTATTGCCTATGGGAATATACTTAGCAGTGAGGTCCCAAACAGTCTTTTTGAAGAATTCCCATTTCTGTTCTGTGTTTATCGCTGCCAATATTCCATCCCAGTCTAAGTCCTCGAGAGCAGCCCTCATCCTTGGAAAATTTGCTCTCTTGAAGTTAAGTGTTTTTATCTTTCCCTTATGTATTTCTTGTTTACAGCTAACATCAAATGAAATCATGTTATGGTCACTGCTACCCAGGTGTTCCTTTATCTGCACATTAGTAATAAGCTCTGCATGGTTTGAGATTACCAGGTCCAACAGAGCTTCATTCCTAGTTGGGGCCTCAATAAACTGGACCATAAAATTGTCCTGTACTAGGTTTATAAATTTTTGCCCTTTAACTGTCCCAGCAGTGCCATTACTCCAGTCAATTTCTGGGTAGTTAAAATCTCCCATTATTATCACTGTACCAGCCCTTGCAGCCCTTTCCATCTGTGCAAGGAGCTGAGTCTCCACCTCCTCGTTAACATTGGGTGGTCTATAACAAACTCCAATGATTAACTTTGAACTTCGCCCATCTATATGCAGTTCCACCCATAATGCTTCAGACTCATCACACTCTCCATCAATCAGGTCCTCTTTCACACTTGCTTTGAGATCACTTCTCACATAGAGACAGACCCCGCCACCTTTCCTTTTTACCCTGTCTCTCCGAAAGAGTGCATGGAGGGGGCAGAGTGACAGGGAGGGGGCAGAGTGACAGAGAGGGGGCAGAGTGACATGGAGGGGGCAGAGTGACATGGAGGGGGCAGAGTGACATGGAGGGGGCAGAGTGACATGGAGGGGGCAGAGTGACCTGGAGGGGGCAGAGTGACATGGAGGGGGCAGAGTGACAGGGAGGGGGCAGAGTGACAGGACACTGTAGTATGATGGCACCGGCCCCCACTCCCAATAATCACATACAACACAGAGGTGATAGCAAAGAATCCTAAGAATTCCCCCCTCTCCCCCCTCCCTCCTCAGATCAGTGTTTTTCTTACCCAGCCAAGTCTTGTGAATGTAGCTTATTCTGCGGCTGGTCTCCTGCATGGTCCGTTCCTGGTCAGCTGTCTGTGTGATGAACTACACACGCACTGTCCTCCAATTCTCCACTGACACCCTAACACTGACAGGGCACTGCTGGCCAGACTCTTTCTTCTATAGCGGTCTCAGCTCGCCCTCAGTAAAGTTGTCCAGGGTTTGAGTGCCCTCAGTGTCTGCCAGGCACCTCTTCTCCTCCTGTAGTCATGTGAGCTGCGCTTCCCGGCAATTACCTTCCCCGGCGGATACTATAGAAGCGGGAGTTCGGGACTGATTACATTGTCCGAACGGCTGTATTAGGATAACAACCTGTGCCTGAAACACTAGAAATGTTCCTGCCCGGCCCCCAGCTGAACAGATGGAGCTCTGAGCCACAGTGCGGTCTAGATCATGTGTCCGGGTTCCAGGCGGCAGGAGCCCCGGACACGTGATTCAAAATTACTCTAAACCCGTACTGTCCGGGTGAAACCCGGACAGGTGGCAACCCTACTGCGCATATGAGCGCTACTCACGGGACCGATGTGCAGAGCAGGCATTCAGACACATGGTCGGTGTTCGCCGCTGAACGGCGTGCGTTCCACCAACTCCTGCCCACGCCTGTAAACCAGTGACATCACTTCCTAGAGTTGGTGGAACGCACGCTGTTCAGCGGCGAACACTGACCAAGTGTCTGAATGCCTGCTCTGC
This sequence comes from Lithobates septentrionalis, assembly GCA_037952835.1. Classification (NCBI taxonomy): domain Eukaryota; kingdom Metazoa; phylum Chordata; class Amphibia; order Anura; family Ranidae; genus Lithobates; species Lithobates septentrionalis. The sequence continues at coordinate 461,870 of JBBDGP010001951.1, forward strand.
ACATCGGTCCCGTGAGTAGCGCTCATATGCGCAGGTGATCCCACGGTATCATAAGGTTTTATACTATATGTCTTTTCTTTCCCTTTGGTGGAGCGCGAGCTTTGTGGTCCCAAAAGTTTCTTCGTAACCATCACCAACATCAGCATACCTTCTTGCCCTGACTTATCATATGGATGAAAAAGTTTGAAGTCTGCTGATTGTCCTTTTGTGAAGGAACATTTTAATCTAACAGATACTCTGTCATTAGCAATTTTTGATTCAATTAACTTTCTTGTTTCACATATTATTTGGTGTTTATTCCTCATAGTGGCTCACTTTATTGTTATTTGTAATCACGAATACATGGGAGCACATATATATATTTTTTTGCATCAGTATAGCGATATTTTATCGCCTTATAGTCGCATAGTGTTTGGGTGTATGTTTTTCGGATCATCCATCTAGACCGCATTATTTGTGTGTACATATATATTTCATACTTGCTCTCTATCACATTGTAGTCACCCAGCCTGTCAGTATATTTGTGCACAATTTCACTCAGCACACAATTGTGCAAGGTTTATATTTTATATTTTAATTTCTATATTTTATTTCTGATTTTTTCACATTCACCATCATTTGCATAGTGGATTTATCATTTGATTTTGTTATATTGTATAAATTATTTACTTGGTGAGTTGCCAGCGCAGATTTTTGTTTACATACTTGTAAAGTTGGATCTGTAGTAGGGAGCAAGAGCCATATAAGCTGATGCCACCTCTGTAGTGCTGGTTCCTGTCCCATGCAGAGTGATACCAACTGCATTCCACCTCTTATCCTGGCTAGCAGTCTCCAGAGTGGTGCCGGCAGCAGGAAAGAGGAGATCGTCATATCAGTGTGACGCAATACACTGGGCATAATACTATAGGGCTGCTTTCACACTGATGCACTGCAGTTTAACCACAAAGCAGGTGCAATGCAGTGTACCTGCCGCTTTCCTGAGGGTTTGCTGCACTTAGCCATAGACTTCTATTAAACCCTGTTGTTTTACCACCCCCCAACTTTAGTGTGAACGAGCCCAAAGGGTGCCGCTGCTGAATGCAACTAAAGGCTCATTCACAAGTGCAGCAGGCACTGCTGCTCCTCTGAAAAATGATCCAAGTGTGTGTGTTGACAGGTGCAGAGGAGGCGATATGTTCCTTTTTCACCACCTGATTTAAACCCATGAAAGCCGTGCAAAGCAGGGAATTGTGCCACGGTAGTACGGCAATTAGAGGTTTAAATCAGGTGTGAGGAGGCGACACTGTGTCTGGTGATCTTTGACTTCTCTTGTGTTGGTCAGGTAGATCTCCACCCGCATCCAATTCACAATAGTGTGAACCCAGCCTTAAGCCTCGTGCACATTTTTGGCCAACAAAACCGTGGACTTTTGTCCGAAGGGCGTTGACCCAAACTTGTCTTGCATAAACACGGCCACACAATTGTTGACCAACAATTACGAACGTAGTGACGCACTACGTTGTTTTTTCAGCTCTTTAGCGCCAACCCTTCGGGCTCCTTCTGCTAATTTCATGTTAATAGAAGTTTGGTGAGTGTTGACTTGCGCTTTTCATTTTGCACTTTTCAATTCACGTTTTTCATTTCATGCTTTTTAGCTCGTTTCTGAACGACCGTTCGTCAGCCAGACATGTTGCGGAATTGGAGGAGATAACGTGTTATTTATTATTGGCCTTCGAGTTATTGCTTTGACATTATTTTTGGTTGAATAATGATTTGATTTGGTATATTTTCTATATTTTTGGATGCATAGAATGCACTTTTTGATTAAGTTCTATTGGCAGATAGCATGTCTAATTTTATTTGTTTTCTTTTTTTAATGCACAATAAAAAAAATTGTGTAGAATAATACTTGGCTATGTGTTTTACTTCAAATGACAGTTTGGGAGTAGGAAGTTACATTTTAAAAAATACAATGTAAAATTAACAAGGCACACCAACATAGTTGTATCTTTGATCTTAAAAACTACGTGATAATGGTGTTGTGGTAACTTGCCCAAAAAAAAAAAAAAAAAAAGCATAATATTATTCTTGATATCACTAGAAAAAAAAAGCTTTTGAAAATTTGTTTGCAATAACTCCATCGGTATCACCAGCAAAGCAGCTTCATTATTATCCCATTAAAGAAGAAGAGAATGTGCGCTGCATTTCGAGATTTCATAATTTGCCACGTCACGAATGTTAATTCTCCATTACGAACGGTAGTTTACAAGACCAATCGCTTCTGGCTCGTCCTCGCTTCCGAGCATGCATGTTTGTACTTTGGACTTTTGTCCGACGGACTTGTGTACACATGCTCGGAAAATCCGACAACAGACATTTGTCCGCGGAAAATTTATAAACCTGCCATCCAACATTTGTCCACGGAAAGTTGGACAACAATTGTCTGATGGAGCATACACATGGTCAGATTTTCTGCCAACAGCCTGTCATCACACATTTCCCATCGGAAAATCTGATTGTGTGTACGAGGCTTAAGTGTGCAATGGAATTTTCGTGTGATGGGATGATTTGGCTGGAAACAAATGACTCCTGCATTGGACTGGGTTGCAGTACATTATTAAACTGAGGTTCATTTCAGTAACGTGAGAACCTGTCATGTCACTTCATGTATTGCAGTGTGTGCTAAGCACATTGTGCTTTGATATATTTTGTTGTTAATGCACAGAGGGCTGGGGCTGAGTGCAGTAACTCTTTCCAAGGAATCCATGTGATTTGTAATGTCAGTAGTGAAATATAGCCAAGCACTGCTCCTCTCACCGCTTTCTGTAAATAAAGTGTACCAGACCCCTGATTTGGCCTGGCGATTTGATCCCAGGTTCTGATCCCTTAATGGAGCAAGCAGCCAGGCACAGGGTATTTTCAGCCAGATGCATCCAAACTCACTAACTCCTCAGATAGTAATCAGGCAGATAGCGTCTTTTTTGTTGTTTTTATTGTTTTGTAGAACTGGGTAGAGATTGGGAAAAGCTTTGATATGCCCAGAACTAAAAAAACTTGAACAAAGACATTATCTTGAAGCAGCTAAGCAAATGAGGAAGAGTTTTCCTCCACAAAAGGGTAGAACACAGTTCCAGCATAGGGGCTTTCTCTTTTCTAAGGCACAACCCTGGCACCAAGTCTGGAACAATCCCTCTAACCCTCTGATGTGTACAGGCAACAGTCTCTCTCTTGAGAATTCTCCAAGGCCTTGTCACTGTGGTCCAGGGAGTCTGAAGACCTCCTCTCAGCTTCAGCTTGACTCATGAATTCTTTCAAAAAGATCCCCTCTGGATGTTGCCTTGAATGTTCCTGCGACTTTAGGGGTGATATTATGGCTCCTCACTGAGCAAGAATCATCTAGTACTTCTTAAGGCTGCTCCCGAGCCTTGGAAGGTTTAACAGCATTTCCAGGCTGGGTCATGCTCAGCAGGCAAAAGGACCCCGCTACTCTCTGTTCTCAGCCTTATATACACCTTTCAGCCCCCTGCTGGCCATTTTTCTCAAGTAGGGATTGACTGAAGCTCTATCCAGTGCCAGCTCAGACTTTTCCCTCTACTGCTCACTATGTTTCCAATAAAGTTCTGGAAAGACAGGGGGGGGACAGACAAGCCTGCAGCTGCAGAAAACACAATTAAAGTGGGGTTCCACCCAAAAAAAAAAAAGTACATGAAAAATCCTAAAAAAAACCCCAAAAAAACATTTGGATATTTTTTTTTTTTACTTACCTCTAAATGCCTGTTGCTAGGGGGTCCCTCGTAGTCTGCCTCTTCCAGTGTCTGGGCTGGTGACATCACTTCCCCCTCGGCACAGGAAGGGCTCAGCTCTGCTCTCTCCCTCCTGTCAATCATCTGGGACCCATTACAGGTCCCAGGTGACTGAACGGCCAATCACGGCACGCGGCGCCGCTCGCGCATGCGCAGTGGGTGCCAGGTTGTGAAGCCACAGCCCGGCGCCCACAGTTGCAATGCCGGCGCCGCTGAACAGAGGGGGAGACGAGCGGGGCTTCGATCCCCCGCATCGCTGGACCCTGGGACAGGTAAGTGTCCAATTAAAAGTCAGCAGCTGCAGTATTTGTAGCTGCTGACTTTTAATTTTTTATTTTTTTTGACTGGACCTCGGGTGGAACTCCTCTTTAAGTCTTCACTTTTAACAGCAAAGCTAAAAACTACATTGGCCTCACTTCTAGGACCTGACCTAGGAGGGTGCTACAAAAGTAAATTAAGTAGCATGTTATGCTGCATACTTTGAGTCTCATACAGTCTCATTGTATAATTTGCTACTTATTTAGAAGTTTCTTGGTAGTAGTTATAATCAGGTGGACCTAAAGCTGAACTCCATCGAAACAGTTACACACGGAGCGGTTTTACCTGCCAAAGGATTTGTATTTCTGTCCTTCCATTCCTGAGATCCACACATCTCTACCTCACAACAAAGCCCTGTCTTGCAGAAGAGGGGAACCTGCATGTTTGCTATTGTAGTTTCAATTTCAATTACAGTATACAGTATGTCTCCTCCTGAGTCCCGACCACCATGATGTGAGTGGACAGGGAAAGGAGAAGTAGCAAACTGATTAATCCATCTCTCTGTCACTCTGTTCTCACCTTTTATCAGCATTCTCCCTGAACTGCAACACATCTGATTGGCTCCCCCTCTCTGAGCTCTGCAGTACAGACCATACAGTGCATCTACATAATTTAATGGCAAATCCAATAAAGGAACAAAGGATATTAAGCAGTGGCAGCTCATGGTATCTTTTTTTTGGGGGGGGGGGAGCGACAATCCACCCGACGTCACCCCCCCAGTTGGTCGTCACCAGCCCCGCACTTACCCCATCTATGTCGTGGGCAGCGCTTCCTCCAGGCAGCAGATGGCGGCTTCACCCTGAGTCTCCTCCTCGGCTTCACGCCGGCTTTCCCTGCATCCAGGGCCGGTACAAGGGGTGGGCGGAAGGGGCGGATGCCCTGGGCGGATCAATTTATTGCAGGAAGGGGGGCGCAGCAGTGGAGTACTAACTAGGGGGGGGGGTGTCAGGCGGCTCCCTCATCTTCCCCTGTATGAAACAGTGAGAGCGGGACAGGCTTGCTTGTGCAGCGGCGATGTGACATGCTGACAGCGCTGGGAGAGCTCAGGCGGACTGTCCCATTGTCACAATGCTGTGTGTCTCACTCTCTGTTAAATTCTAATAGCCCAGTGAGTTCAACTCCCCCCTCCCTCCACAGAGGTGGAAGAGGCTCTGCCCCTCCCTCCCCTCTGTTTCTGTGTCCCGTCCATGCTCCGTGCAGCCCGTGTGCTGCCTCTGAAAGGAATGTGGGGGCGGGAACATTTAAACAAGTAGCCGCCGATGGAACTAGTTTTAGCAACCTGGGAACATCCAAGTGAGTTATCAGAGCTGTCACTGTGTCCAGACTCTGCTCTCTCTTTCCCAAATCTTTCACTCCCAATCTTTCCTCTGTTGTCCTCCAGCAGAGTCTTTCATTAACTCTATGCTAATAGTTGGCCCCATCATGTTCCCATCATGTTCCTTTAGCCAGGGTTTTCACTAGTATGATCATAGACATTGCATGTGATTCGCACCGCATTGCTGTACAAATCACATGCAATGTCTGTGCAATGCGAATTCAGCCATACAAACTGTATGGCTGAAATCGTATTTGCACCAAAACTGTGCAGGACCCTTTTTTTGGTCTGCACTGGAATCGGATTGGATGGGTGTTTACACCTATGCAATCCGATTCCTGCACCATTTTACAGTTCTCACTGCAATCTGCAAACTGATCTGGGGGTGTCATTAATTTTACATTGACACTCATAGAAGTTTGCAAAGGGCAACATGGACGGCCGACAAGCAACATGCAATGCAGGAATCCGCACTGGAATCGGTCGGATTCCTGCATCGCATATATGTGAACCAGGACTAAGGATGATCTCTGGCGTGTTCGCATGCTGCACATGCCGAGCCCGCCAGGAAGTCGGCAATGCTCTAATCACAGGCAGTGAGACATTTCCTGATCTCTGCAGCCGCACATCGGGAAATGTCTCACTGCTTGTGATTAGCGCCGTGCAATGCCGACTTCCTAGCGGGCTCGGCGCGTGCAGCATGCGAACACGCCGGAGATCATCCTTAACCAGGACTCAAGTGGGTTCACACTAAGGCTGGATTCACACCTATGCATTTTTAGTGCTTTTTGCATTTTGCAGATTTGCACTACAGCCCATTAAACATGGTTTCCTATGGAACACTTTCTGTAGAGCAAATCTGCAAAATGCAAAAAGCACTAAAAATGCATAGGTGTGAATCAAGCCTGATACCCTGTGGTTCAGTTGCAGTGCTGGTGTATACACAGTTTTCCTGCATTTACCTTAATTTTCACTACAGTCCCACAGACTTCTATTAGGTTACATATTTTTACAACATTTTCTGAAAGTGCACCAAATGTCCTCTATACTGAATCTTTGGTGTGCTTTCAGAAAACACAGTAAAATTACACAAGCTAATAGAATTCTGTGGAACAGCAGCTAAAAATAGGGATACAATGCAAAAAAAACTGCGTATATGCCAGCACCGCGACAAACTCCAGGACACCAGTGTGAACCCAAAGGCTTCAGGGTGCTGTGTAATGTAAAGGAGTCCAGAGGTGCAGGGTGCTGTGTAATGTAAAGGGGTGCAGAGGTACAGGGTGCTGTGTAATGTAAAGGGGTCCAGGAGGTGCAGGGAGTTGTGTAATGTAAAGGAGTCCAGAGGTGCATGGTGCTGTGTAATGTAAAGGGGTCCAGAGGTGCAGGGTGCTGTGTAATGTGAAGAGGCCCAGAGGTGCAGGGTGCTGTGTAATGTGAAGAGGCCCAGAGGTGCATGGTGCTGTGTAATGTAAAGGGGTCCAGAGGTGCAGGGTGCTGTGTAATGTGAAGAGGCGCAGAGGTGCAGGGTGCTGTGTAATGTGAAGAGGCCCAGAGGTGCAGGGTGCTGTGTAATGTAAATGGGCCCAGAGGTGCAGGGTGCTGTGTAATGTAAAGGGGTCCAGAGGTACAGGGTGCTGTGTAATGTAAAGGGGTCCAGAATTGCAGGGTGCTGTGTAATGTGAAGAGGCCCAGAGGTGCAGGGTGCTGTGTAATGTAAAGGGGTCCAGGAGGTGCAGGGAGTTGTGTAATGTAAAGGAGTCCAGAGGTGCATGGTGCTGTGTAATGTAAAGGGGTCCAGAGGTGCAGGGTGCTGTGTAATGTGAAGAGGCCCAGAGGTGCAGGGTGCTGTGTAATGTGAAGAGGCCCAGAGGTGCATGGTGCTGTGTAATGTAAAGGGGTCCAGAGGTGCAGGGTGCTGTGTAATGTGAAGAGGCGCAGAGGCGCAGGGTGCTGTGTAATGTGAAGAGGCCCAGAGGTGCAGGGTGCTGTGTAATGTAAATGGGCCCAGAGGTGCAGGGTGCTGTGTAATGTAAAGGGGTCCAGAGGTGCAGGGTGCTGTGTAATGTGAAGAGGCGCAGAGGTGCAGGGTGCTGTGTAATGTGAAGAGGCCCAGAGGTGCAGGGTGCTGTGTAATGTAAATGGGCCCAGAGGTGCAGGGTGCTGTGTAATGTAAAGGGGTCCAGAGGTACAGGGTGCTGTGTAATGTAAAGGGGTCCAGAATTGCAGGGTGCTGTGTAATGTGAAGAGGCCCAGAGGTGCAGGGTGCTGTGTAATGTAAATGGGCCCAGAGGTGCAGGGTGCTGTGTAATGTAAAGGGGTCCAGGAGGTGCAGGGAGTTGTGTAATGTAAAGGAGTCCAGAGGTGCATGGTGCTGTGTAATGTAAAGGGGTCCAGAGGTGCAGGGTGCTGTGTAATGTGAAGAGGCCCAGAGGTGCAGGGTGCTGTGTAATGTGAAGAGGCCCAGAGGTGCATGGTGCTGTGTAATGTAAAGGGGTCCAGAGGTGCAGGGTGCTGTGTAATGTGAAGAGGCGCAGAGGTGCAGGGTGCTGTGTAATGTGAAGAGGCCCAGAGGTGCAGGGTGCTGTGTAATGTAAATGGGCCCAGAGGTGCAGGGTGCTGTGTAATGTAAAGGGGTCCAGAGGTACAGGGTGCTGTGTAATGTAAAGGGGTCCAGAATTGCAGGGTGCTGTGTAATGTGAAGAGGCCCAGAGGTGCAGGGTGCTGTGTAATGTAAATGGGCCCAGAGGTGCAGGGTGCTGTGTAATGTAAAGGGGTCCAGAGGTACAGGGTGCTGTGTAATGTAAAGGGGTCCAGAATTGCAGGGTGCTGTGTAATGTAAAGGGGTCCAAAAATGCAGGGTGCTGTGTAATGTAAAGGGGTCCAGAGGTGCAGGGTGCTGTGTAATGTAAATGGGTCCAGCGGTGCAGGGTGCTGTGTAATGTAAAGGGGTCCAGAGGTGCAGGGTGCTGTGTACTGCAAAGAGGTCCAGAGGTGCAGGGTGCTGTGTAATGTAAAGGGGTCCAGAGGTACAGGGTGCTGTGTAATGTAAAGGGGTCCAGAGGTGCAGGGTGCTGTGTACTGCAAAGGGGTCCAGAGGTGCAGGGTGCTGTGTAATGTAAAGGGGTCCAGAGGTGCAGGGTGCTGTGTAATGTAAAGGGGTCCAGAGGTACAGGGTGCTGTGTAATGTAAAGGGGTCCAGAATTGCAGGGTGCTGTGTAATGTAAAGGGGTCCAGTGGTGCAGGGAGTTGTGTAATGTAAAGTAGTCCAGAGGTGAAGGGTGCTGTGTAATGTAAAGGGGTCCAGAGGTGCGGTGAACTTACAATTTAACCATTTGCCGACCCGTCGCAGTACATATACTGCGACAGGGCTGCAGCTACAGTATTGTATTGTTGTATTGTAATGTTGTATTGTTTTAAGTGTTTTCTGGTTTTGAAAGTCACTGACTCTTTCTTTATACCCGGGGGGGGGGGGGCGCAGTTTGCCATCTTCGCCCTGGGCACCAGATGGCCTTGTCCCAGCACTGCCTGCATCACCTCTCTCCTCCTCCTCAGTGGCTAATAGAATCACTTTTCCTCTTGGCCAATCGGGTGACGGGTCTCAGGACCTGCTTCCTGATTGGCCGGGAGGAGAATCAGGAAGACAATAGCGAATATTAATTTGCTATTATCACATAACTGGGTGGGTTTAGGGCGCAGTGCTCTGTGCCCTGAGCCCACCCTTTTTTTGAAGCCAATTTAGTTTAGGGTTTAGTAACACTTTAAGCATGTACAAAGCTGCATTTCAGTCCGACTTTGGGGGAAACTTGAAAGACATCTGTGCGGGTTTATGCACTGGTGTCCATTGAAATCACCCCCAAAGTTGCCAAAAGTAGTGCAGGAACTACCTTTGGAAATCAGTGCGGCGTCGCACCGATTGGGACGCTCCTATTGCTGGCAATATACCCCGATTTTACATGCAAAATCGCACCGATGTGAACAGGGGCTTATTGTCAAAGCTTAATTGATTAAGTTGAAGTTAGAAGCTGATGGGCTACCATGCACAGCTGCACCAATGTAGTTGATTTGCTAAAACTGGAGAGTGCAAAATCTAGTGCACTAGAGTACACTTCAGCAACTTCTAACTTCAGCTTGTTCAATTAAGTTTTGAGGAGTGATTTCAGAGACATCTATGCGGGTTCCTGAACCGATGTCTATTTAAATCGCCCTCGAAGTTGGCAAAAGTAGTGCAGGAACTATTTGGGGACTTTGCGGTGCCGCACCGATTCAGACAGTGCCGTTGGCGGCAATAGGTGGCGATTTGGCTTGCAACTTGACATGTCAAATTGCATATCAAATCAGCCTGATGTGAACAGGGGCTAAAACCTGGAAGCTGATTACTTTTCATGCAGAGCTGCACCAGATTTTGCACTCTCCGATTTTAGTAAATTAACTCCATTACATAGAAAGCAAACGGCTACTACTCAGGACCTGCAAAAGTCACAGATTTTAAGACATACTTGTAAACTTTCCACCATTGAATGTCATTGGAAATCCAGACGCACCTCCAGCAAAGTCACTCATCATTACAGCAACATCTGTGGGGAGCTTTGCACCATTAGGCCGAGTGCAATCCACCGTATTAAGGATTTTATGACCTATCGATACAAAATCCATATACTGGTGTTTGAGTTAAGGATAATTATCATTTATCAAAATACAGTATATTGGGAACAGAAATGGAAATAAGAACTTTACCTTTGTATTCTACAATAATACAAGTGTCCATTTCAGGATGAACTCCATCCATCAGTATCATAAATCTGAGATCTGCATCCACCTTAAGAGAAAAAAAAATCAGTTGGAAGGGTTTATAAAACGGTAAGTTATATAATGCGTGTCTTGAGTACATTTTGTAACACGGCCCACTAAATGTATTCCTATTATTGCAGGGGACTGTGAGAGTCTAAGGTGAACCTGTCACTAGCTGGCAAAAGGTAAAGCAGAGTGGCAAGGGAAATATTCATTCTTTTCATGAGCTACAGCTGTCCTGACTATTCAATACTTTCCCGTGTGTTGGATAGTGTGTCTCCTGCTGCACATTGTGGTTTCCATTGTCTCCTACATCACTACAAGACACAGGGATTGACGGGTTGGCAGAAGGAGCCACAGCTCACAGTGGGGGCTAGCTACGTTGGATAGCAGCGATAAGCCATAACTTGTGATCAGAATAAAGATTTAACACACCGCACACTGAAAATGTACATATAAGTTTTCCTCTGTATGGGGTTATTCTGCTCTAGTCAGCTAGCAATAGGATCATCTACAAAAGAGAAATAATGCCGCGTACACACGGTCGGACTTTTCACCTACAAAAGTCCGACAGCCCGTCCGACAGACTTTCGACAGACTTTCAACTGACTTTTGGCGGACTTTCAACAGACTTTCTAACGACCGGACTTGCCTACACATGATCACACCAAAGTCCGACGGATTTGTACGTGATGACGTACACTGGACTAAAATAAGGAAGTTGATAGCCAGTAGCCAATAGCTGCCCTACCGTCGGTTTTTGTCCGTCGGACTAGCATACAGACGAGCGGATTTCTGGGTCCGGCGGAGTTACGATGTAAAGATTTGAAGCATGCTCCAAATCTAAAGTCCGTCAGATTTGCGAAAAGTCCGCTGAAGGTCCGGTGAAGTCCACACACGATCGAAATGTCCGCTGGATTTGGTCCGTCGGCCGGCCGAAAAGTCTGACCGTGTGTACGCGGCATAACAGAGATTTTTGTTCTGGCCTTTATTATCTGCAGGTTCCCATGCAGTCATCCACATCCTTCAGTTTATATTGATTTACTGACCTACTAAGCAGAAAAACTAGATGACAAGATAGCCTAAAAAATTCAGGATGTACAGTAGAACAAGCAATATTATCTTGTGTGATTTTATTAGGTTCATTTTACAACCTTTTCAACTTTATCTTTGCACATAGCACAAAATGTGTGTGATTACAGATTTTGTTTAAAGCAATAAAATGTCAAACAAGTGGAAAAATTATTCATTTAATGTGCTGCTTTACCTGCTGCCAGATTCCAAAAGGGACAACATTGACATTTGTCAAGTTAACACCACTCTTGTCCAGGTACCAGAAGACAGGTCGTTCTGTTTTTCCAACAAATATTGGTATATCTGGTCTTCTTTCAGCAAGCTTTCTTAGTGTAGGATAACTAGATTTTGGGAAAATAACAGCTTTTTGCTATTATATCATATGCTATAAATATAGTTCTGCTGTATAGTAAAAAATAAGCAACACAATTACACACTTATTAAGATATTATTTACCATATGCATATGACATCAACTGCTTTTTTATAAAGTGAGGCCCGGAGGAGAAAATGGACAAAGGGGCGGCATGACTAAGGAAGGAACACGGTCAGGGAAGGGTCAGCTAGGTTAGAGTGGTGGGAAGGGGAGTAGTCCCTACCTGATTGGAGGCAGAGGCTGGATGGGCAGGGAGCAGCTGTGAGGGTCAGTGCAGATAGGTGGGTTTTTGTCCAAGGAATTCAGCAGAAGAGGTAACTTCCCTCCCACCCATCCTTATGTTAAGGGTTGCTGAAGTGTACGCATTTTGTCACAGCAGTTGGCGGGTCAGGAGGGTCTTTGGGGGGTCAGTGATTAATTACATTGTTACATTGTTACATAATGGTGGGGCCAATCTAGGGTGTGGCGCCCCCACTTGGTTAGTGGTGGTTCTCCCAGGAGCTAGGTCCCCTGGGGGGGAGATGGAAGTATGCGTGATGTCGTAATGTCTTCAAGCTGGTTGGGGCGCGGCTGAGGACATGGGCGATTTAAGTTAAAATTGTGCCTTAAGGACACCCAAAGACCCCTTGTTGTTGGGCATTGTTGAATTTTGTATTCATTGGTATGTTTTAATGTGATATTATTTATTCTTTGGTTAATAACTTGACTATGGCTGTAGAAAAAGAACAACAGTGGCGCCACTCTAAGTGCAGTATTAAAAACGAATTTTAATATATCTTTAAAATCTGGTACTCACAAAGGTACATGTAAACAAGCGTATAGAGTAAAGTTGATAGTGCCAGGTGTCCCAAATGAGTTGTCCAGTCATATCATGCGGTGGCGTTCTGACAGGCTGCACTGCAGGATGTTCGCTGTGTCCTGCCGCTGGAACGCACTGTTTTCGATCCGGGGGACGGAGTCACTTCCGGGTCCGTGCAGGGATAAACTTGATTGGCAGACTGATGGGCATAGGCGACGCGTTTGCGGAGCTACGCTCCTTCCTCAGGCCTAACGTGACCTGTGATAGGTCAGAACTAATATAGTCTAAAGCAAGCTTGTGATTGGAGGGAAGGGCCATCTGTCAAACTCAGGCTTACAACTGTGTGTTGCCGCTAGGTAATGAAGTAGATGATATGACGTAAATAGGATGCCTATGTGTTTGGAGAATGAGGGAAATAAAAAATTAAAAAAGAGAAAGAAAAGAGTACAGAGAACAAAAGAAGATGATATATGGAAGATGATGAACATGCAATTGCGGATAAGAATGATAAATAATAGGAATGGTAGAGGAAATAATAAAGATAATAAAAATAAAAATAAGAATAAATGAAATTGAGATAAATATAAAAATAAGATTTAAATAAAGATAAAAATGAAAATAAAAATAGAGTAAACATGAAAATAAATATGAACTTAAAATTAAAATGAAAATAGAAAATAAAAATAATAATAAGTGTGAGAACAAAAATAAAAATAAAAATAAAAATAAAAATAATAATAAAAATAAAAATAAAAATAAAGGTGAGAATGAATTGGGATGAAGTTGAATGATGTAAGGATGTGAATAAAAGTAAAATGAAATTAATTAAATAGAAAAATAATAGTAAAAAATAACCAATGTTGGGAAATGAAAAATGGAGGTAGATATATGACGGGAATGATAGAATTTATATGGAAATAAATTTAGAAATGTAATAGGCAGTGTAAGTGGCATTGATTGTGCGCATATTTTTGAGAAATAAAAATTGATTAATAATTTATAATTATCAAACATTACCCTAAAAGTTGGCTACATGAGATTGGGCATAGCAAATGCATATTAAACAAATCATTCTTATACACTAGGGGTTGTGCTGAGAAAAGCATGAGTATGATACACCTATGTATATACACACCTGCACACATACACATACATATTACACATGTGCACATGTAAATACATGCATAAACAAGTGTTTGTTTATGCATGTATTTACATGTGCACATGTGTAATATGTATGTGTATGTGTGCAGGTGTGTATATACATAGGTGTATCATACTCATGCTTTTCTCAGCACAACCCCTAGTGTATAAGAATGATTTGTTTAATATGCATTTGCTATGCCCAATCTCATGTAGCCAACTTTTAGGGTAATGTTTGATAATTATAAATTATTAATCAATTTTTATTTCTCAAAAATATGCGCACAATCAATGCCACTTACACTGCCTATTACATTTCTAAATTTATTTCCATATAAATTCTATCATTCCCGTCATATATCTACCTCCATTTTTCATTTCCCAACATTGGTTATTTTTTACTATTATTTTTCTATTTAATTAATTTCATTTTACTTTTATTCACATCCTTACATCATTCAACTTCATCCCAATTCATTCTCACCTTTATTTTTATTTTTATTTTTATTATTATTTTTATTTTTATTTTTATTTTTATTCTCACACTTATTATTATTTTTATTTTCTATTTTCATTTTAATTTTAAGTTCATATTTATTTTCATGTTTACTCTATTTTTATTTTCATTTTTATCTTTATTTAAATCTTATTTTTATATTTATCTCAATTTCATTTATTCTTATTTTTATTTTTATTATCTTTATTATTTCCTCTACCATTCCTATTATTTATCATTCTTATCCGCAATTGCATGTTCATCATCTTCCATATATCATCTTCTTTTGTTCTCTGTACTCTTTTCTTTCTCTTTTTTAATTTTTTATTTCCCTCATTCTCCAAACACATAGGCATCCTATTTACGTCATATCATCTACTTCATTACCTAGCGGCAACACACAGTTGTAAGCCTGAGTTTGACAGATGGCCCTTCCCTCCAATCACAAGCTTGCTTTAGACTATATTAGTTCTGACCTATCACAGGTCACGTTAGGCCTGAGGAAGGAGCGTAGCTCCGCAAACGCGTCGCCTATGCCCATCAGTCTGCCAATCAAGTTTATCCCTGCACGGACCCGGAAGTGACTCCGTCCCCCGGATCGAAAACAGTGCGTTCCAGCGGCAGGACACAGCGAACATCCTGCAGTGCAGCCTGTCAGAACGCCACCGCATGATATGACTGGACAACTCATTTGGGACACCTGGCACTATCAACTTTACTCTATACGCTTGTTTACATGTACCTTTGTGAGTACCAGATTTTAAAGATATATTAAAATTCGTTTTTAATACTGCACTTAGAGTGGCGCCACTGTTGTTCTTTTTCTCCAGCATCCAGAGGATTGCTTCATCCTTATCCACAGGGCTGCCTTCTACAGTTGCTTCTCATGGACTTTTATTTTAACTCACTCAATTTAGTTTTATTTGGACTTTAGCAGCTCAGAGTCTGCTTGTTTATAGCTTTTACCAATTATTTTTTGTGAAAATACCTTTCAGCAGTTATCCTCTCTGTAATATAGCTATATATATATATGTTTTTTGGGGTTCCAACTGTTTTATATTGGTTGATTGCAGCGCTCACATGTACATATTGTTTATTGACTGTGGCTGTGGCTGTGGCTGTATTAAACCCATGTAACCCAGTTCGTGTCTTTATTCCAGTGTTTAAGGACCCAGGTTGACAAATCCTTTAGTCAAGCATACAGTTGGGAACAAGTTGTTATCGAACAGAGGCTATTGCATGAATATAATAGTTTTATAGCAGCAGGAAGGGAAGGGGTGGGGAGCAGAGCGGCACTTATACGAGCTGACAGGCAGGGGGGGGAGAGGAGGACAGAGGATAGCTGTGGATGACGGAGGCACGTAAACTGACCATGGTGTCAAGGCTAAGTGGCCATGAAGAACCATGATCAGTTTACAGGGGGGGGGGGGGGGCAGGTATTTTTTTTTTAAGTTAGAGACAGCTGGGCATCTAGCATTTCAGGAGCAGATCAGCATACAACAACAATGTACACATTTCTGGCAATAAAGTTTTATTACAATGTCTTGGAAAATAATAATCACACTCATTCACCACTATGGTGCAACACAGAGTAATGTTTGGTTTGATATTAGTTTTATCTGTGTTTGTTATAGGATTGCCACCTTTTCTTAAAGCCAAACCTGAACACTTTAGCGGCACGTGGCAATTTTATTTTTTAAAATACAAAACAAAATGTAGTACAAATAGTTGTAAAACCTGTATAACCTTTTTAAAAATTGTGCTGCACTAAAACACATGGTATTTTGTCACATGAGCACATAAGCAAGGTGTGTGGTTGTGCCATTATTACTTAATGGCACCACTGTACACCTGCAAAAGGGCTGTGTATTTTTGTGCGTTGCAGGAATTCACACAATTTTGCATGCATTCCTGCAAGGAAAAAATGTTCACCTAAGCAGAGGTAATAAATTAAAATTTAAGGAGGTCCCAATTTCTCTTGAATATAACATAAAAGTAGGCTAATCAAACCATATTTCAAGTAACAGAAAATAAAACCACTTTACATAATGTGTCCTCATCAGAGTGCCTTTTTACATAAGGTGCCCCCCTCAGAGTCCCCCTTACATCAGGTAATTCCTTCAGAATCCCGGCGGTGTGTTAAATCTTTATTCTGTTCATAAGAATGAAGCTAGTCAATTATTAGTCTACTGAACTAGAGGCTGCAACAGCTAATAACTGGCTTAATGAAGGATCCTCTGATAACAAACTATATACATCAACAGAAGAGGAAGTCATGTTAAGTTTATGACAGGCCAGAAGTAGATAAGTGGCCCACCCAGTAGTGTCAGAGGGTGGATCAAGGTTATCCTTCACTAAAGACTCGGTGAAGGAGGCAAGTGCTTGACTGGGGTGTTGAGCAGTGGGTATGAGTTCATCTGAGTTTTCTCCAAGGGTGTCATAGGTCAACCTCTCTGGGGGGGACGTATCTTTTGTCTCAGCCTAGAGTGCATGTCTTCCGAAGACTCAGGTTCCTGTTCTGTTCCCCAATGACTGCATCCAGCTTCCGATTCAGACCCTACCTCGATCTCTGGCTCCATTTCAGGTTCTGGTTCTAGGACCATCTCTCTCTCCATTATGTTAGTAGGAGGGATGAGTGCATCAACCGGATCAGACACTTCACTATGTTCCAGCTTGACTCCTTCAGTTTCCAGATGCGGGTAGGGAGCCATGGCCTCAGTGTCAGGCATGTGAAGGCTTGTCCCTAAACAGTCTTCTTCTCCAGCTTCAGAAACAAGGGGATCATCTCCTGAATTGTGGGCCCACCGACAATCCAGAAGTACTTCCTCATCATCGCTTTCTTCCTCCGGAAATGTGAAAAGACAAGGTTTTCTGACCTGAGGCCTCAATGTTGGAGACTGAAGGGGCTAAAGGTACCTGGACAGCATCTGAAATAGATAACAGATGCTTCCGATACCAAGTCTTTAGGGGCCCTGTCTTCTCTTCTGGCCTGATCTGGTACACAGGAAGTCCAGTCATTGGCAAACAATGCAAGGTTGGGAACGCCATCGATCAGCTAGCTTATGTTTCCCTGGCACCCCTAGATTGCATAACAACACCTGATCCCCAGGTTGTAGAACTTTAACTCTTACTTTAAGATCAAAGTTCCTCTTATTCCTTTGTTCCCTGATGGTGGAGGCTTCCTTGGCTTTCTCATAGGCTACCTTTTGATTCTTCCTTCCTGTCAACGTATTCCTTATAAGAGGCCTGGGAGGTGTGATCTGTGGAGGTCCCAAAAGCTAAATCCATTGGTAAGCGAGCCTCTCTGAGGTGCTATTGTAGGCATGAACTATTTCAGCAATATGGTCTCCCCAATGTTGTTTCTTCTCTAGTGGGAGGGTTCCCAGCATATTCACGAGAGTACGGTTAAACCACTCTGGTTGTGGATCACCTTGGGGGTGGTAAGGGGTAGTTCTCGACTTCTTTATGTTCAAGAGTTCACAGTCTGTGGACTAATTTGCTCTTAAAATCCCGGTCTTTATCTGAATGTAAACGTTGAGGCAGCCCGTAATGAACAAAGAACTTCTCCACTAAAGTCTTGGCCACTCTGCTGGCTTGTTGATCCCTGGTGGGGAAAGCCTGGGCATATCGTGTAAAATGATGTCACAACTAGGACATTACTCCTCCCACTCAGATCAGGTTCCAGACACAGGAAATCAATGCACACCAACTCCATTGGGCCTTGACTTTGTAGATGGCCCATTGGGGCGGCCCTGCCTGGTAGAGTCTCTCTCTGGATACACCTGACGCAAGAGCGACAGTAACTTTCCACTTCCATTCTCATGTTCGGCCAGTAGAATTGGTCCCTGACTAGTTTGAAAGTTCTATCTGGCCTAAATGACCATGGTCGTCATTAAGGGCGGTTACCACAGTCAAACGATGTTTTTCTAGAAGGAACAGCTGACTTACACTTTCTGCCTCATCAGAGGGACCGCTTCGATATAGGATCCCCTCTTCTATTTTCATTCGTTCCCATTCCCTATGAATCACCTTAGTGCCCTCAATGGGACTATTCATCAGTATTTGAGGGTCTTTAGTTGATAGTGACTTCCTTATTAGATTTCCTAGCAGATCTTCCCGCTGATCTCTCCTCAT
The DNA here is from genome assembly GCA_037952835.1 of Lithobates septentrionalis. Taxonomy (NCBI): domain Eukaryota; kingdom Metazoa; phylum Chordata; class Amphibia; order Anura; family Ranidae; genus Lithobates; species Lithobates septentrionalis. Next base: position 480,094 of record JBBDGP010001951.1, read on the forward strand.
GACCTCCTTAGTCAGTTTAGGAAATTCTTGGCTGCGTACTTGGATCGGGTTACAGTAGTGTGTTGGTACTCCCGCAGGGGTGACTCCTGCAGCTTCAGCCCCTATGGCCCCCCTGTGTTTATACTTCACCCCTTGGCACACTGCTTGTACAACTTCGGGAGGTAAGTGAACCCAACTTCTCTGATCATTCTGGGTGAAGTGTGGTCTTCAGGAAAGAGCATCAGCGTCTCCATTTCCCACTCCTGGTTGATTTTTTTAAACTGAATTTGAACTCCGATAAAGCGGCTAACCACCAATGCCCAGTGGCGTTCAACTTAGCAGAGGATAACAAGAAGGTCAGGGGGTTGTTATCCGTCTTCACCACAAAAGTGGTTCCATACAGGTAGTCTCAGAGTTTGTCCACTACAGCCCACTTGAAGGCCAAGAACTCCAAATTGTGCACCAGATAATTCTTCTCAGCAGGAGTAAGGCTGCGGCTCACGTATGCTACTGGGCGGAGTTTCCCCTCCGACTCTTGGTACATCACTCCCCCAATACCATCTCTACTGGTATCCACGTGTATTACATAAGGTTTCAAGGGGTCAGCGTAGGCCGAAACACCAGACTCCCCTTCAACCTCTCAAAGGACATCCCACACTTCTCTGTCCACTGGTCCTGGATAGATTCCCTAGGCTTTCTGCCTCCTCCTTTCTGGGTTTTCTGCTGTTATCCATCCATTTGCTTCTGTAGCATCTCGTTCAATGGCCAAGAAATTTGGTAGAAGCTCTTCACAAACCATCTGTAATAGGAGCAGAAGCCCAAAAACGACCTCAATTCAGTGACTGTGATCGGGCGGGACCAAGAAGTGACTGCCTCTAGTTTTTGGCTATCCCCTCTGCGGATACCAAGTGCCTTAAGTAGGTGACAGAGGTCTGATAGAATTAGCACTTCTCCAATGACGGCTTCCACCCCTCTTCGCGTAATCGCTGGAAAACCTTCTCCAATCGGGCCTCATGTTCTTCCAAAGTTCGGCCAAACACGATGATGTCATCAAGGTATACTAATACTTCTACCAAGTTCATATTACCCACTGTATTCTCCGTCAGTTGCTGGAATGTGGCAGGAGCCCCAGTCAGTCCCTGAGGCATGCGATCAAACTCAAAGAATCCCAGTGGGCTAATAAAGGGCATCTTCTCTTGGTCTTCTGGGTGCATAGGGATCTGGTAGTATCCACTCTTTAAGTCCAACACACTAAACCATTTGGCCCCGGATAAGCACTGCAAGGCTTCTTCTATGCGAGGGGTCATGTATTGATCTGGGATAGTCCTTCGATTCAAGGTTCGATAATCAATGCACATGCGGAGAGACCCATTCTTCTTTCTCACCACCACGATCGGAGAAGCATAAGGGCTTCGGGACTCTTTAATCACTCCTGACCTTTTCAGTTCAGCCAGTTGTTCCCGAAGGTCTTCTAAATCGCATAAAGGGACCCGCCTTGCCCTCTCTAGGAAGGGCTTATCCTCAATGGAATTTGATGTTGGGCACTCTTGGCACTGTCCACATCAAAGTCTCAATTTTCTCCCACCGAGCTATTTGAGCTTTAATCCTTCCTTCCCAAGCAGGGGGAGGCTTAGGCAGTAAGCAGTGGCATTCCTTCCATCTCCCACTTGGGCTGTCTCATTCTGCGCCACCAGGATGGCAGCACTCACTTTCCCAATCACCATTTGAGGCTTCAGGCTGACCGGGTGACTAGTGACGTTCCGCACACTAACAGGAATTCACCCCCACTCCTTAGCAAAGCCAGAGTGGGTATAATCTCTGGAACTAGCTCTATCCTGACTTCTTCCTCTGTGGGATCAGCATCTACCACCACGTATGGACCCAGCGGGTCCCAGGACAACTTGACGGTGGCTTTGAGGCAGGCTCTTTCCTCAGGCTGGAGCACCCTCTCTTGAGTGTCTAGTCGCAACAACCTTCCCACTCCTTCGGCAGGTGCCTTCTTTTCTTGTAATACCCTGTGAAATGCTTGCCTCAACTGAGGATGGATTTTTCCAACAGGGGCACCCTCTACAGCCAAGGGAGTGAGTAGCCTTCTCACCAAATTGGTATTAGTGCCTATCGGCAGGGAATTTCGGCCGGCTCCAGGCGGTCGAGGACATACGACTGCTAAAGTGTCGAAGGTCTCTGGCCTTCCGGCTAGAGCAGAGTCAAAGGTTATCTTGATAGGTATGTAACCATCGTAAGAATTCAGATTCCCCAAATTTCTAGCTCGTCAAGTTTGCACAAGGGGATATGTTTCAAGTTCTTATGATAGAAGTCTTGATACAGCAATGTTACTTGAGCTCCAGTATCCAACAGTGCTTACATATAGATGCCCTCTACCTGGATTGATACTATGGGGGAAGGCCTCACTAAGTTCTCAGGTAGGTTTCCCCCAGGTAATGCTAAGGAATGAGCTCTAACAGGCCTCTTGGGAGGCGATGCTTGTGATTTTACTGCTTGTTTAGCAAGGTGTGCATTGATTTTCTGTCCCCTTCTTCCATTGTCGAGTGGTTTTAATTTTGGGTCGTGCTTGGGCACTGACAGGTGCAAGAAAACTGATGGCTCGATCCTCCTCTCTTGATTTTCTTCCAGTCTCCTTTCTTATCATTGAAGCGCAGTCTTCCCTTGGGACTCCCAACTAGCTCCCTCACTGAGGTCTCTTGAAGTTTCCCACCGGCTTGGGAAAAAGTAGTTTCTGTAACGCTCTCAGGACTTCATTGAGGGGTTGAGGGCTGACACCTGCCTTGGGACACTTGGCTCAAAAATGTCCAGCCTCTCCACATTCATAACATCCCTTTTCTCAATCTGAGTATGGTTTTGGTTCACTTACACGAGTCCCTTGCTCCTGAAATTTTGCTTGGGTCTCCATCACTCGCATCAGTGCATGGTACATTTGAGTCTGAGCTACCTGGGCCATCAGTCCTGTTGGCCCTAGTTCTACAACTGGTTTATGGGTGTCAGGGGGACGATCCCTTCGGTTCAGATTCAGTTCCACTGTCGTCATCGGAAAACTCTATTTCTGCATGGACAGCGCGGGCCACCACTTTCTCTTTTTTCCCAGTAACAGGATTCACATCTCTTGGTCGTTGACGTTTTTCTTCCAACAGAGTTTCTTTCTCTCGAACATTCCTTATCAATTCAGGATAGGTTGGTACCACCTGGGTTCTCTTCAGTAATAGCTTCATCACAATAGGATGGTTGGGCTAGGCCCCATGCAGCACCTGATCCAGGCGGGCCTGATCAGCGTCTTTTGGGTCAAGACTTTTCTTGAGGATCCGGTCTACCCAAGAGATGTATTCGGACAAACTCCCCCTCTCTGTTGATGTGTGTGGTTGAACTTGTACATCAAATCAGCGATTGTTTCAACTCTTCCAAAAACAGCACACAAAGCTTCAATGTAGTCTATGGCAACACAAGTCCTCTTGCCCATTCTTAGGTTACGGATCACGTCGGCCACTGGCCCTCGAAGGCTCTCACTAAGTCATTGTCAGTTCATAGCCTCTGAAACACTTCACTTTTCCATGGCCTGTAAAGCTTGACTCATCCATGTTTCAAACTCATCTTCTCCCACAGGCGTTGGCAGCTGCCCCGAGAAAAATCTAAGTCTTCGATAACTCTGATTAGCATTTCCAGGCCCATTCTTCACCAGGCGACTCATATCTGTGTAGAAAGAGAGTGGAGGAGCGCTGGCCCCTTGGGAGTCTGTTCCCATAGGCATAGGAATAGCCTTGCAGTCACTTCCTCCGTTAAGCAGACCTCTTCCTTCTGAAAGCACACTGGCACCTCTTCCTGCCATTCTATCAGTGCCCTGACTTGATCTAACTCAGCTGAGGCTTCAGTCTCCACCAGGTAGGCCTAGTGTCCTGGCACTAAAGCTCTCAGCCACCTTCTGATCTCCCTCTCGATATGTTCATTCACCGAGATCTCAAGAACTGTGCTTCTGTCAGTTGGGGCCCCATAACTTTGACCCCAAGTGACTACGGACATGGATGCGGCTTCCCACGCAGATTGCAGCTCCGATCTAGGTTTACTGGGGCCTGCTGCAGATAGCATCCCAGACGAGCCCCAAAATGTAGCACTGCCCCCTTGGGGACTGCTGAGAATTACCTGCTCATCTGCACGGCCATGACCAAGTAAACCTTCCAACCCACCTGACACTCTGGGTTCACTTGTAGCACTGTGCAGAAAGAATCAAACAACTCAGTAATATTAGGTTCTGAAATATTTTACTTGAACCAAATAGAGGAAGTTATTTCACAGAAAGAGGTAATGAATCTGCTGGGCCGGGATAACAGGGTCAACTCAGCAAACAAATTCCTCCCAATGACACAAACAATGGTTCAGCAATGAACAATATTATATACATATATGTACACTATATTTAGATCCAAAGTCACCTCCTAGCGAGTGTTTCAGTTAACTACTTATGTGGCTACTTTGAGAAAGATGTAATCTAGCCAGCCTATGTTATCCTAATGAAAGAGCAGATCTACAGAAGGTTATATATAGGCTTTCCTATGAGTAATGGCAAAAGAGTTCCACGTTGCAGATCTGATGTTCTTCGCTAGCTAGTTGGAGCTTGTAAACTGTAATCCCTTTGGTTATAGATAAAGCAATAGGTTCCTAGTGGTGAAGATTTAGGCGTCTGAGCACAGTGTTCAAGCGATGCAGTAAAGTGTTCTTGGGGTAAAGATGTCTGTGCACAGTGTTCTGTAATGGTGGCAATGAATAGATAAAAGGTCGAGCTATTTGCCCTCTCACCAACGACCAAATGGATCCAAGGTCTTCTGGACAAGAACATGTGTAGCGGCACTCAGGCAGCGGATCTGCTGTCTCGGTCTTCCGAAGTGAAACTTGCCCCACACACGCACACCGATGGGCAGGCGATCCAAGTGATGTTAGTGACAGGATATCCTACAGTGAATAACAGAGCTAGGCCCCTTAGGCCTCGGGGTGGAAGTAAGGCTCCGTGTGGTAGGCCGCGACCTCTCTCTCCCTGTTACACAGAGAGGTCTGTCTGGCGCCAGGCCCAGGAGGAAGAGAGTTCTGAGCGGGCTTCTCGCTTCTTTTATGGTCACTCCCAGCAATCTTCATGTCACTGCGAAGATCCCTGGGATGTGTAGTCTTAGGGTACATGGTTGCATAGTAATAGTCTGAAGGAGAACTAAATGTCCCAAAATAGTACAATAGTACAATAGTACAAGGGGTGGGCGGGAGGGACTTCTGCCCTGGGCGCAGTGTGGGGGGGGGGGCGCTAGGTTGTGAGGAGAAAAATCTGTCCACAAAATGTAGCTGTGACACTTTTATGCCCCTGTTGCCTGCCTAAATCAATAATTATGCGCCCCTGCTTGCTGCTCTGCGGTCGCAAATACACCCCTTTCCAGGCTCCCTTCTTGAGTTCCTATGAGTCCCCCCCCTAGATCCGAGCTGGTACAGTCCCAGAGAAAGTCATGTGGGCGGAGCAGGAAGAGAAGCTCACACTGCAGCATCGATCTTTGGGTCCCACCCAGCACACAGCAGAGCGCTCCTCCAGAGCAGAGCAGAGTGGAGATGAGAAAATCACTGATGACAGACTGGATCTTCTTCTACTGTGAGTCTAGACTGCTCTGCATTCCACACTGTGATATAAACCTGCTCTGTACTTTTCACTGCAGGTTTATTGAAAGTGAAAGTAAAATTCTACTCACAGGTTAGGAATTAGTGTGACTGTTCAGGAGCTACATATATGTAATCCACATACACATTATATCTTCTAAAAAGAATGATTTTTAATAAGATATAATGTGTATGTGGATTACATATATGTAGCACCTGAAAAGTCACACTAATTCTTAACCTATTGAAGAATATAAGCATTACACAGCAAAGGATGTGATTTCTTATCCCAGCCTAACTCCAAGAAAGTCCACTCTTGCAGTGTGTGGGAGGGGGGAGAAAGGGGGTATAGTCTTTTTTTATTTACCTGATTCTATGCTTCAGCCAGCTCTAGTGCTCTACCCCATCCTATACATCATAACATCTACAGGAAGATTAACCCTGTATGGTCCAAAATGGAGGCTGCAGTGTGACCACTGTCACTGCAGGGGACCTGTAACAGCACTGCAGAGAGCAGCAAAGGACAAGGTAAAACTGGGTACACTCATCAAAATTCATCTGGTTCATAGGGGGGCCTGAATTTTGATCGGTGTGTAACCCTCTCTGTTAGGCAGAAACCGATTGTTATATCAGCTTCTGCTGGAAATCCTTGTTCAATTCAGCTGTTTGTAGCCAAACGGCTGCAGTATTGTTCAGTGTATTCTGATTGGGAAGAGTCCCTGCTGTCAGAATACAATGTCCCAGTAAGGAGGAATTCCCACATCCACCCCACTTGTGTGGATGGAGGAATCTGTTGGCCACATGCTCTCGATCCAGCAATGTGCACAAGAGCAGTTGCTCTCTAGTGGACCGTTTGTTTATAGTGCACTTTATAGTACTTTGCACTGTGTGTTTTGATTTGCAGCACTGGGAGTTTGGTAGTAACTCCAACACCAAATTGTGTGCAAATGAACCATAAGAATTTTACTTGAATATTATTTGGGAGTTATTCACATTATATGTTATAGTATTTAATTTATTTATTTACAGCACCAGGAGTGCGGTCTTAACTCCCTCACAAAATGTTTTTGCAGCACAGGGATTTTGGTCCCACATACATGTGATATGTAATTAAATATTTATGAGTTGCTTGCATTATATGTTTTGGTATTCCACATACAGCACCGGGAGTCTGGGATTTGCCCCCTCACAATTTTGTTTGCAACACTGGTATTTTGGTTCCATATTCATGTGATATATATAATTCACTTGGTCATATTTGATAATGAAGCATACACTAATTTTGATATAATTTATAGAGGTACTGCTATGCACTAGGGTGTATATACTCCTGGTCTTTGCACTCTGCAGTTTACCGCTCTTGACTCCTGCACATTGTATATTACTATACATACACCTTACCTCTACACTCTGTGTGTTTTCCTCTCCTGACTCCTGCACACTGTACATTTTCTTTGCTCCTGATTTTTGTACTTTGTAATTTATCCAATCCTGACCTCTGCACTCTATATGTAGTTATGATCAGGTATGTAAAAGATAATTGGTGGGGTGGCGGCACAGCTCAGCATGTTCGCCCTGGGCGCTGTTTGACCTTGTCCCGGCACTGGACACACAGATATGTGGTCACTGATTGCACTGATTGCCAAAGGGACAAGCGATGTCTAGAAACACTGAAAGGTATGGTGCTTTCTGCGGACAGTCCATATCGCTACATCTATATAAATATTTTAATACCCATAGTATTAGCACAAGTACACTTTACAATGCACACTAGTCTGTGGGATGGGGGATAGCTGCTGCATGCTTGCCTCTTCCAGGACAGCCTAGGAATCTACTACACACTGCTAATAAGAAAGAGCCTGTTTAACACAGTTACCCTAAGAACAGTCTTGATGCACAGTACATGAGTGCTGGGCCAGGCTGAGATGATGTAACTTCTGCACAAGCGCACAGGAGTACATTCATCTTGGAAGGAAGGTATGCTGAGAATGTACACTGAGCTGTGTATGCACAGCTCAAAGTACATTCAAAAGCATCTTGTGAGGAGGAAGGTAAGAAGCCTTTAATGCAGAAGAGGTGGGCAGTATGTCTCTTCTGCATCAAATATCCTTCCTGCTTGCAGTTTCTAAATTCAGTGGTAAGTTTCATTTTAATACATTATATGACATTGATGAAAAATAGTAATGTTTACTAACATTATAGTGCACACTTACCTAAGGTGATCAGAGTGCATGTGGCTTATATAAATTAAGTCAGCACGACACAACCTCTCCAGCCAGTCAGAAGGAGGTTCATGAAGCAGCCACCAACCTTGAGCAAAGGAAGGACCAATCAGCCAAGGATCAAATACCATATACTTCTGCCCCAGCTTCAGTTCCATGCAGGCATGAGTTAAATAGGAAATCTGCAAATCATAATTAAAGTTTTAAATTTACGAAAGTCGTGGCCATATATGAATAGATTTTTAACAGAAACTGCCAACAAGATCTAATATGGATCAGCAATTTGTTGTCTCATGGACACACAGGGCTTATCCTGAAAAACCATCAAGAGTTAATTTATTTGTAAACCAAATTTGAGCAATTGTTTCTGTCTATAAATGATGCTATATACAGGTGTAGAGCTACCCCTGCAGAGGCTGCTGATTTTAACTGGTTCTCCCCCAAACAGTACAGAGGCCACCAGTCACCCAAGCAACTCACTCCGGCCCCAATAAACAGTCTAGGGGTTGTCTTTTTTTATTTTCTGCTGAGAAAACTTGTAACAGGAGAGGGGTTGTGGCATGGGATACTCAAATTGTTAGCAATTGGCTGTGAGAGGACAATCTTCTCCTTAAGCAACTTTGAATATTGGACAGTCTAAGGCCTCACAGCTGGGAGCCGTAAGCCAAGTCTCTTTGCCATCTGGTTACCCTGCACCACTGCACAGTTATTAGTACCCAGCGAGATCTCAGAAACACTTCACAGTACAGGAGGACTTTCTTCTCTAAGCTCACAGTCCAAGACACTGCTGAGGATAGAGAATGGCCAGCATCTGAGACTCTGAGAGCAGTCTCAGTCCAAGAAACCTCTGGCACTTATACATCAAAAACACACAGTTACCAGGATCAATTCAGGGTCAATACTCACAAGTCCCCAGGAGAGCTGCCCCCTTTCATCCTCCTCTGGACACAACCCAGCGAGTAAGGCAGTCCTTCTCTAGACCAGATCCCTTTGGTGAAGTCCTCTAGTCAGTTCCAGATCACTTCCAGGTACCAGCTCTGCCACCGCCGAGACCTCACAGAACAGCAACACAGTTTACAGCAGGGGTGCCCAGCCTTTTGAGGAGCGAGGGCCACTTTATCTACTTGGTAACCGGTCGCGGGCCACAATGAGCGTAAAGTGGGGATGGCAGGTCTGTGTCCACTCTGCATATGTAGAGCAGACACGGATGCAACCCGCTCTACATTAAGGGTCCTCTGATCCGCCCAGACAGAAGGGGACAGATCCCCTTCTGTTTTTTTTAAGGAGATCGGATTGCAGATAGGCGGGTGTAAATGGACACAAGTCCGTTTACATCTGCCACTCTATAGAGGTGAATGGAGAGTCCGTTTAAGTCCACCTGAAAAACAGACAGGTGGACCCGATCAGACATGAAAGGGGCCTAAGGCTGCTTTCACACTGATGCACAGCGGTTTACCTGCTCCTCAACTGACCTCAATCTTCACTTCTTCCTCAGGATTCCTACAGCTGGCTGGTACTGCTGGCTGGTACTGCTGGCTGGTACTAGTACTGGTACTGGTACTGCTGGCTGGTACTGGTACTGCTGGCTGGTACTGGTACTGCTGGCAGGTACTTGTACTGCTGGCTGGTAACAATACTGTTGGCTGGTACTGGTACTGCTGGCGGGTACAGCTGGCTGGTACTGGTACTGCTGGTTTATACTGCTGGCTGGTACCGATGACTGGTATGGATGGTGGGTATTGATGAATAATACTGCTGGCTAGTACTGCTGGTGGGTACTGGTACTGGTACTGATGACTGGTAATGCTGGCGGGTACTGATACTGGTGGCTGGTACTGGTACTGCTGGCTGGTACTGGTACTGCTGGTGGGTACTGCTGGCTGGTACTGATACTGCTGGTTTATACTGCTGGCTGGTGCTGATGACTGGTACGGATGGTGGGTACTGATGACTAATACTGCTGGCTAGTACTGCTGGTGGGTACTGCTACTGGTACTGATGACTGGTACTGCTGGCGGATACTGGTACTGCTGGCTGGTACTGATACTGGTGGCTGGTTCTGGTACTGCTGGCGGGTACTGCTGGCTGGTACTGGTACTGCTGGTTTATACTGCTGGCTGGTACTGATGACTGGTATGAATGGTTGGTACTGGTACTGCTGGCGGGTACTTCTGGCAGGTACTGGTACTGATGACTGGTACTACTGGCTGGTACTAGTACTGCTGGTTGGTACTGTTGGTTGGTACTGGTACTGCTGGCTGGTACTGATACTGGTGGCTTGTACTGATACTGGTGGCTGGTACTAATACTGGTGGCTGCTGTCCCAGTTCGCGGGTTCCTATGTCCCGACCCACCATCCCCAAGCAGAATTGTGACAGAAGCATGCAGCTGCAGTAGAGAGCAGAGCCGATGTTTCCTGTCACAGGCGGAGTACATTTGGTATCACTATATACAGGAAGCATCGGCTCTGCTTCCTCTAGCAGCAGCTTCGTTCTTTGCACTGATGCTCAGAGATGGCCGGTCGGGAACCCCCGATCTGGGCTTGCCGACCCGCCATCTCAGAGCCCCATTGGAGGGCGCCGCAGGCTACATGTGGCCCGCGGGCCAGCGGTTGGGCACCCCTGGTCTGCAGGCTGTCTCAGGTGCAATAGCCCCCTGAGGTTTGGGACTCTCCTTCCTGGGGAAAGGCCCTCTCTCCAGGACTTCAGACTATGTATCAGCCTTCCAGCGACCATCTGGGCACACCTCTGCAGGGATTGGCTATGCCCTCGTCCATATTCAGGCTGATTATTTGAATTCCCCCTCACTAAGCTCTAGAAACGTTTTCTAGAGGCAGGGTAAAGCAAGCAATCCCAGAGCCTGTGAAGCCCAGAAGAGACCAGACCAAATTTTCACTGCTCCTTTGAAAAAAACTAAAGTTACTTAGCATACAACAAAAAATATTTAGCCCATGGGACTTTTTGAGTCACACCTCAAACAAAATATGAAAAATGTATTTACATACATTTAACCACTTTAGCCCCGGACCATTATGCTGCCTAAGGACCAGAGGACTTTTTCCAATTTGGCACTGTGTCGCTTTAACTGCTAATTGCGCGGTCATGCAATGCTGTACCCAAACGAAATTTGCGTCCTTTTCTTCCCACAAATAGAGCTTTCTTTTGATAGTATTTGATCACCTCTGACGTTTTTATTTGTTGCGCTATAAACGGAAAAAGACCGAAAATTTTGAAAAAAAATGATATTTTCTACTTTTTGTTATTAAAAAAAATCCAATAAACTCAATTTTAGTCATACATTTAGGCCAAAATGTATTCGGCCACATGTCTTTGGTAAAAAAAATGTCAATAAGCGTATATATTTTTTTTTGCTTAAAAGTTATAGCGTCTACAAACTAGGGTACATTTTCTGGAATTTACACAGCTTTTAGTTTATGACTGCCTATGTCATTTCTTGAGGTGCTAAAATGGCAGGGCAGTACAAAACCCCCCAAATGACCCCATTTTGGAAAGTAGACACCCCAAGGAAATTGCTGAGAGGCATGTTGAACCCATTGAATATTTATTTTTTTTGTCCCAAGTGATTGAATAATGACAAAAGAAAAAAAATATTTACAAAAAGTTGTCACTAAATGATATATTGCTCACACAGGCCATGGGCCTATGTGGAATTGCACCCCAAAATACATTCAGCTGCTTCTCCTGAGTACGGAGATACCACATGTGTGGGACTTTTTGGGAGCCTAGCCGCGTACGGGGCCCCGAAAACCAATCACTGCCTTCAGGATTTCTAAGGGCATACATATTTGATTTCACTCCTCACTACCTATCACAGTTTTGAAGGCCATAAAATGCCCAGATGGCACAAAACCCCCCCAAAATGACCCTATTTTGGAAAGTAGACACCCCAAGCTATTTGCTAAGAGACATGTTGAGTCCATGGAATATTTTTTTTTTTGACACAAGTTGCGGGAAAGTGACAATTTTTTTTTTTTTGCACAAAGTTGTCACTAAATGATATATTGCTCACACAGGCCATGGGCATATGTGGAATTGCACCCCAAAATACATTTAGCTGCTTCTACTGAGTATGGGGATACCACATGTGTGGGACTTTTTGGGAGCCTAGCCGTGTACGGGGCCCCGAAAACCAAGCACCTCCTTCATGATTTCTAAGGGTGTAAATTTTTGATTTCACTCCTCACTACCTATCACAGTTTTGAAGGCCATAAAATGCCAAGATGGCACAAAACCCCCCCAAATGACCCCATTTTGGAAAGTAGACACCCCAAGCTATTTGCTGAGAGGCATGTTGTGTCCATGGAATATTTTATATTTTGACACAAGTTGTGGGAAAGTAACACATTTTTTTTTTTTTTTTTTTTGCACAAAGTTGTCACTAAATGATATATTGCTCAAACATGCCATGGGCATATGTGGAATTACACCCCAAAATACATTCTGCTGCTTCTCCTGAGTACGGGGATACCACATGTTTAGGATTTTTTGGGAGCCTATCCGCGTACGGGGCCCTGAAAACCAAGCACCGCCTTCAGGATTTCTAAGGGCATAAATGTTTGATTTCACTCCTCACTACCTATCACAGTTTTGAAGGCCATAAAATGCCCAGATGGCACCAAACCCCCTCAAATGACCCCATTTTGGAAAGTAGACACCCCAAGCTATTTGCTGAGAGACATGGTGAGTATTTTGCAGCTCTTATTTGTTTTTGAAAATGAAGAAAGACAAAAAAAAATTTCTTTTTCTTTTTTCAATTTTCAAAAGTTTGTGACAAAAAGTGAGGTCTGCAAAATACTCACTATAAAATAAAAGGAAAAAAGCGCGCTAAAGAAAATAGTGTAAAAAAAAACTTATAGCTGCACGAATAAAACACCAATATCTGTGTAAAATAGATCAAAGTAAAAGAAAAAACGTGCGCTCATAATCAATACTCATATTTGAAACACTCTCAATCTGTGTAAACAGTTCAAAGAAAATGGAATAAAATAAAAATAATAAAAGTGCAAAACGGATCTTACTGAAAACAATCCAAATCTCTACAAAAATCATACATTAAAAGCAATACCAATAATTGTTATATAGTGAAAAAATGTGCAAATGTGCTTGAAACATAAAACATAAATCATTACACAACCTGAGGTTATCCACAAAAATAAGATAAATAAAATAAAATAAAACAGTCCTCAGATAGAAAGTTATTCAATGGAAAAAAGGGGGGGAGAAGGCAGTCCATAGGGTAAACAGCAGGAGAAGGCATCTCATAGACTGACAGCCACTTCACAGAAGCAGGGAAAACCATCAACGTTCCAACAGGTCAGACACTGCACCGATACATGGGGGAGGAGGGGTGTGAAGACAGAAATTCTCATATACTCCCACAGTGTTGAAAGGTGGACCCTTACCCTCAATGGTTTTTTCACTATATAACAATTATTGGTATTGCTTAAATGTATGATTTTTGTAGAGATTTGGATTGTTTTCAGTAAGATCCGTATTGCACTTTTATTATTTTTATTTTATTCTATTTTCTTTGAACTGTTTACACAGATTGAGAGTGTTTCAAATATGAGTATTGATTATGAGCGCACGTTTTTTCTTTTACTTTTATTTTAAAATACTCACTATACCTCTCAGCAAATAGCTTGGGGTGTCTATTTTCCAAAATGGGGTCATTTGGGGGGGGGGGGGGGGTTGTGCCATCTGGGCATTCCATGGCCTCCGAAACTGTGATAGGCAGTGAAGAGTGAAATCAAAAATTTACGCCCTTAGAAAGCCTGAAGGCGGTGCTTGGTTTTTCGGGGTCCCGTAAGCGGCTAGGCTCCCAAAAAGTCTCACACATGTGTAGGGATGAGCTTCGAGTTCGAGTCAAACTCATGTTTGACTCGAACATTGGCTGTTCGCAAGTTCGCCGAACAGCGAACAATTTGGGGTTTTCGCGGCAAATTCGAATGCCGCGGAACACCCTTTAAAAGTCTATGGGAGAAATCAAAAGTGCTAATTTTAAAGGCTTATATGCAAGTTATTGTCATAAAAATTGTTTGGGGACCTGGGTCCTGCCCCAGGGGACATGGATCAATGCAAAAAAAAGTTTTAAAAACGGCCGTTTTTTCAGGAGCAGTGATTTTAATAATGATTAAAGTCAAACAATAAAAGTGTAATATCCCTTTAAATTTTGTAGCTGGGGGGGTGTCTATAGTATGCCTGTAAAGGGGCGCATGTTTTCCGTGTTTAGAACAGTCTGACAGCAAAATGACATTTCTATAGGAAAAAAGCTATTTAAAACTACTCGCGGCTATTGCATTGCCGGTCCGACAATACACATAAAAGTTCATTGATAAAAACGGCATGGGAATTCCCCACAGGGGAACCCCGGACCAAAATTAAAAAATAAAAATGACTTGGGGGTCCCCCTAAATTCCATACCAGGCCCTTCAGGTCTGGTATGGATATTAAGGGGAACCCCGGCCAAAATTAAAAGAAAAATGACGTGGGGTCCCCCCAAAAATCCATACCAGACCCTTATCCGAGCACGCAACCTGCCAGGCCTCAGGAAAAGAGGGGGGGCGAGAGTGCGCCCCCCTCCTGAACCGTACCAGGCCACATGCCCTCAACATTAGGAGGGTGCTTTGGGGTAGCCCCCCAAAACACCTTGTCCCCATGTTGATGAGGACAAGGGTATAAGTATGAGTATAAAAACGTGATGTGTCAGCACTCAGTCATGTCTCCGTTCCCAGTGGAAGCCTGTTTAGGGGAAACGCGTCGGGTGGAGCTAGAGGCTGTGACGCCATCACGTTTGTCTGGTCTTTCTCCATGCAGTCAGCCGGTTTGCTCCCGCTCTGCATGTATGCTGATTTTTAGCTAATTTTTATCTGATTCCCATTTTTTATCTGAGTTCCGTTTGGTGTATACTTGGGAGTTTTTTTGATTTGTAGTTCCTGATGTGCAGTGGAGTGTTGCTGTGAACATTTGCAGTGGAAAGAATTGTTTTAAAGTGACTGTGAAAGAGATTTTGAATAAATCTATAAAACACATTTGCAGTATGGAGCCCTTTTCGTTTTATTCCCACTGAGGTGTATCTTCTGTATGGATGAACTAATATTTTGAAACCGGATACATTGTATCAGTGAGGATAGATCTGCCTGTGTATTGGAGCGCAGTGGCTGAGGAAATCTCCCAGGAAAACGCCCAGATCTGCCTGTGAATTGGAGCACAGTGGCTGAGGAAATCTCCCAGGAAAACGCCCAGGTGATAATCTAAGGCCGGCAGGCTAATGCAACATGCTCATCTGATCTCACTAACCTGAGATCCATCTGATCCGGTAAGCGGCCTTTTTTACCATATTTGTGAAAAGGAGGAATATCGGTGTGTCTCTTTCTATAAAGAAGATTGGTGCTAATATCAACCTAGCATATTTCCATCAAGGACTGATCATTGTTTCTACATCTAAGATGTTCAAGGGGAATAAGTGTCCCACTGATAAACATTTTTAGCACTAATTTGGATATGTATGGTGTTCACCACATTGTTGCGAATTGATAGTCACAAGTAACATTGTTACTAGCAACATATGTTTCAGGGTGCTCACTACATTGTTGCGGATTGATTTTCATAAGTAACATTGTAATTAATAACACATGTTTTGTTTCACTGTTGAACACGTGGTGTGAGTATAGGATTTAAATGTTCCTAATATAGAAAAATAAGTCAATTTCACGATTTTTTAAATATATGTCTATAGTAATAACGTTTTTCATGAGTTTTTGGCCGGATTGAAATGGCTTTAAGTGTGGTATACCAATAGTAGTCATAACTATCGGGATCACTTATATTTAATACACACTTATGCCGCGTACACACGAGCGGACATTACGGCGGACTTTGCCCGGCGGACTTTTCGACGTACTTTCCGACGGACTTTGTGAATGAACGGACTTGCCTACACACAATCCACTAAAGTCCGTCGAATTCGTACGTGATGACGTACGACCGGACTAAAACAAGGAAGTTCATAGCCAGTAGCCAATAGCTGCCCTAGCGTGGCTTTTTGTCCGTCGAACTAGCATACAGACGGCGGACTTTTCGACCGGACCCGATTTCAACGGATAAATTTAAAACAAGTTTTAAATCTAATTCCGTCCAACTTTTGAGAAAACAAAGTCCGCTGGAGCCCACACACATCGAATTGTCCGACGAAATCCAGTCCGCCGGGCAAAGTCCGCCGTAATGTCCGCTCGTGTGTACGCGGCATAAGATATGATGCGCGCTGGTTACACTATTTACCCCTCATCCCCACAACCCTGGCCGGTGGTTGTGGGGGTCTGCGGGCGGGGGGCTTATCGGAATCTGGAAGCCCCCTTTAACAAGGGGACCCCCAGATCCCGGCCCCCCCCCTGTGTGAAATGGTAAGGGGGTACTTACCCCTACCATTTCACAAAAAAACTGTCAAAAATGTTAAAAATGACAAGAGACAGTTTTTGACAATTCCTTTTATTTAAATGCTTCTTCTTTCTTCTATCTTCCTTCATCTTCTTCTTCTTCTGGTTCTTCTGGTTCTTCCTCCGGCGTTCTCGTCCAGCATCTCCTCCGCGGCGTCTTCTATCTTCTTCTCCTCGGGCCGCTCTGCACCCATGGCATGGGGGGAGGCTCCCGCTTTTCTCTTCATCTTCTTCATCTTCTTCTTCTCTTCTTCATTTTCTTCTCCGGGCCACTCCGCATCCATGCTGGCATGGAGGGAGGCTCCCGCTGTGTGACGGCGTCTCCTCGTCTGACGGTTCTTAAATAATGGGGGGCGAGGCCACCCGGTGACCCCGCCCCCCTCTGACGCACGGGACATGACGGGACTTCCCTGTGGCATTCCCCGTGACGTCACAGGGAAGTCCCGTCAAGTCATCGTGCGTCAGAGGGGGGCGGGGTCACCGGGTGGCCCCACCCCCGTTATTTAAGAACCGTCAGACGAGGAGACGCTGTCACACAGCGGGAGCCTCCCTCCATGCCAGCATGGATGCGGAGCGGCCCGGAGAAGAAAATGAAGAAGAGAAGAAGAGAAGAAAAGAAGAAGAGAAGAAGATGAAGAGAAGAGCGGGAGCCTCCCCCCATGCCATGGGTGCGGAGCAGCCCGAGGAGAAGAAGATAGAAGATGCTGCGGAGGAGATGCTGGACGAGAACGCCGGAGGAAGAACCAGAAGAGCCAGAAGAACCAGAAGAACAAGATGAAGGAAGATAGAAGAAAGAAGAAGCATTTAAATAAAGGAATTTTAAAAAACAGTCTCTTGTCATTTTTAAGAGTTTTTTAGTGAAATGATAGGGGTACAAGTACCCCCTTACCATTTCACACAGGGGGGAGGGCTGGGATCTGGGGGTCCCCTTGTTAAAGGGGGCTTCCAGATTCCGATAAGCCCCCCCGCCCGCAGACCCCCACAACCACCGGCCAGGGTTGTGGGGATGAGGCCCTTGTCCTCATCAACATGGGAACAAGGTGTTTTGGGGGGTTACCCCAAAGCACCTTCCCAATGTTGAGGGCATGTGGCCTGGTACAGTTCAGGAGGGGGGGGCACTCTCTCGTCCCCCCCTCTTTTCCTGCGGCCTGCCAGGTTGCGTGCTTGGATAAGGGTCTGGTATGGATTATTGGGGGGGCCCCACGCCGTTTTTTGTTTTTTTTTGGCGCGGGGTTCCCCTTTAAAATCCGTACCAGACCTGAAGGGTCTGGTATGGAATTTAGGGGGACCCCCACGTCATTTTTTTTTAAATTTTGGTTCGGGGTTCCCCTGTGGGGAATTCCCATGCCGTTTTTAACAATGAACTTCTATGTGTATTGTTGGACCGGCAATGCAATAGCCGCGAGTATTTTTAAATGGGTTTTTTCCTTCGAAATGTCATTTTGCTGTCAGACTGTTCTAAGCACGGGAAATATGCGCCCCTTTACAGGCATACTATAGACACCCCCCAGGTATGAAATTTAAAGGGATATTACACTTTTATTGTTTGACTTTAAGCATTATTAAAATCACTGCTCCTGAAAAAACGGCAGTTTTTAAAACTTTTTTTTGCATTGACCCATGTCCCCTGGGGCAGGACCCAGGTCCCCAAACACTTTTTTATGACAATAACTTGCATATAAGCCTTTAAAATTAGCACTTTGGATTATTCATGTTCGTGTCCCATAGACTTTAACATTGTTCGCGTGTTCGAACAAACTTTTTTCCTGTTCGCATGTTCTGGTGCGAACCGAACAGGGGGATGTTCGGCTCATCCCTACACATGTGGTATCCCCGTACTCAGGAGAAGCAACTGAATTTATTTTGGGGTGTAATTTCACATATCCCCATGGCATGTTTGAGCAATATATCATTTAGTGACAACTTTGTGCATAAAAAAAAAAAAAATTGTCTTTTTCCCGCAACTTGTGTCACAATATAAAATATTCCATGGACTCGACATGCCTCTCAGCAAATAGCTTGGGATGTCTACTTTCCAAAATGGGGTCATTTGGGGGGGTTTTGAACTGTCCTGGCATTTTATGCACAACATTTAGAAGCTTATGTCACACATCACCCACTCTTCTAACCACTTGAAGACAAAGCCCTTTCTGACACTTTTTGTTTACGTGAAAAAAATTTTTTTTTTTTGCAAGAAAATTACTTTGAACCCCCAAACATTATATATATTTTGAAAGCAAATGCCCTACAGATTAAAATGGTGGGTGTTTCATTGTTTTTTTTCACACAGTAATTGCGCAGCGATTTTTTAAACGCATTTTTTGGGGTAAAAACACACTTTTTAAAATTTTAATGCACTAAAACACAATATATTGCCCAAATGTTTGATGAAATAAAAAAGATGATCTTAGGCCGAGTACATGGATACCAAACATGACATGCTTTAAAATTGCGCACAAACGTGCAGTGGCGACAAACTAAATACATTTTTAAAAGCCTTTAAAAGCCTTTACAGATTACCACTTTAGATTTACAGAGGAGGTCTACTGCTAAAACTACTGCCCCCGATCTGACCTTCACGGTGATACCTAACATGCATGGTGCAATTGCTGTTTACATTTGACGCCAGACCGACGCTTGCGTTCGCCTTTGTGCGAGAGCAGGGGTGGACAGGGGTGCTTTTTTTTTTTTTTTTCTTTATTATTTTTTTGATTTTTTATCTTATTTTTAAACTGTTCCTTTCATTTTTATGTTTTTTAATCATTTTTATTGTTATACCTCCCTTCATCCACCCACTTCTAATGATGGGCATACATGCACCATTTATATATGCCGAAGCATGGGGGCATCCTCCCGCAAAAGGCAGGAGCAAATCGCTCCTCCACCCACTGCTGCATCCACGCTTCGGCATATATGCTGAAGTATGTAACTGTTGTGGTGAAATCACCTCCGACAGCGCTGGAGTCACGGCTTTATATATTGTAGGAGCAAACGCTGTTGCTGTCAAGATAAATAAATCCGCGCTGCAACTGAATGGCGTACCTGCTAAGCAAATGATGGTTAACAATAAAACAAAATAACATTACAGTATAACAGTAAGACTTACCATACCTGCAAAGCAAATACAAAAAAAAAATAGTAAAAAATAAAACATTTAACGCAACCTGTGCCTAAAATATATATATGCCGAAGCATGGGGGCATCCTCCCACAAAAGGCAGGAGCAAATCGCTCCTCCACCCACTGCTGCCCCCACGCTTCAGCATATATGCTGAAGTATGTAACTGTGGTGGTGAAATCACCTCCGACAGCGCTGGAGTTACAGCTTTATGTATCGTGGGAGCAAACGCTGTTGCTGTCAAGATAAATAAATCCGCTCTGAAGCTGAATGGCGTACCTGAAAACAATAAAATGGTTACCAACAAAACACAGTAAACAGTAAAGTATAAAAAAAATGCATATCTGAAAAGCAAACATGGTAAAACATAATAACAATAAAACATGGCAGAATAGAATACAGTAAAGAAGTGCAGAACAATAGAGAGAGAATAGAGAGAGAGAGAACAATAAAACAACAACTATTTTTGGTTTTTTAAATTTATATATTTTTTGTGTTTTTATTTTTTTTATTTTTATTTATTTATTTATTTTTTTTACACTTTTTTTAGTAACTTTTAACTTTTGTAACTGGTACCAGGTTTGGGTCTCTCAAAATGCGATGGCATCTTGGGAGACCCTGTGAAAGTGTGTCCTAGTCTGTGCAGTGCTGTACCCTACGCTAATACTCAACTAGTGAATGGTAGCGTTCAAAACATTCACCCATGCAAAGACCAGGATTGCCAGGACAGGAGGGACAAAAACACCGGGTGTCACGCCTAAATCCACGCTTGCTGCAGACATGACATCTTTTTTGGGGGGCTCTTTGGGTAGGGGTACTCGGGGGGGCATAAGGAAAATGCCTCTCATGCAGCCGGCTTACTGCATTTGGTTGGGGATGGTGAGATGGAGCACCGTCTGGATACAGAAGGGCGCTGACGATCTCTTCCTGGAATTTAAGGAAGAATCCAGTCTGTCCTGAAGCTCTGTATAGCACATGAGCATTCAGCAAAGCCAATTGAAATAAATAAACAGACACTTTTTTGTACCAGCGTCTGGCCTTTCGGGCAACTAGGTACGGCGCCAACAACTGGTCGTTGAGGTCCACCCCTCCCATATTTTGGTTATATTCGTGGACACAGAGGGGCTTCTCCACAACACCAGTCGCCGTAGTAATTTGGGTCGTCGTGTCTGCATGAAGGGAGGTAAGAACGAAAACATTCTTATTGTCCCTCCACTTCATAGCGAGCAAATTATTACACTGCAAGCAGGCTCTCTCCCCCAGCCTATGACGGGAATCTACAAGCCGCTGGGGAAAGCCCCGGCGATTAGGTCGCACGGTGCCACATGCTCCAATCTGCTGATCAAACAAGTGACTAAAAAGTGGCACGCTTGTGTAATAATTGTCCACGTACAAGTGGTACCCCTTTCCGAATAAGGGTGACACCAAGTCCCACACTATCTTGCCAGCGCTTCCTATGTAGTCAGGGCAGTTTGTCGGCTCTACGTGACTATCTTTGCCCTCGTAAACCATAAATCTACATGTATAGCCTGTGGCCCTGTCACAGAGCTTATACATCTTGACCCCGTATCTGGCACGCTTGCTGGGAAGGTACTGTTTGAATGACAAGCGGCCAGAAAATTTAATCAGGGACTCATCAACGCAGACAACTTGATGTGGAGTAAACAAGTCTGCAAAACGTTGGTTGAAGTGGTTTACGAGGGGCCGAATTTTGTAGAGCCGATCGTATCCAGGGTCTCCACGAGGACGACAGAGTTCATTGTCATTGAAGTGCATGAACCGCAAAATCTGCTCGTATCGTGCCCTGGCCATGGAAGCAGAGAACACGAGCAAATGGTAAACTGGGTCAGTGGACCAATATGACCGCAACTTACCCTTTTTATTTATGCCCATGTTGAGGGAAAGGCCCAGAAAGATCTTAAATTCGGAGACCGTAATTGGTCTCCAATCTCTGGCATGGGAGGACTGGGGATTAGCGGCAATGTGTTGACCAGCGTATAAATTGCTTTGGTCCACAATAGATCTATAGAGATCTTCAGTGAAAAAAAAATCCAGTGGCGTAAAATCAACTGTTTCCACCTGAATTCCGGGTTGGCCAGTGAATGGGGGAAGTACGGGTGCTGCAGAAGTGGTGGGTTCCCAATTCGGATTGGCGAATGCAGCAGGAAGGGCACTATGGGCACGATGGGCCTGTCTTTGTCTTCTTGGTGCCAGCGGGACACTACTTGTGCTTGCTACCTCGCCAGCTTGAACTGCACTTATGGGACTCGCCACGTCACCACGTGATACTGCAGTGCTGGATGTAAGACCAGGGTGTACTAGGCCGCTGGTGCTTGCCAGTTCACCAGAAGGAATAGCGGCACTAGTACTTCTCTGCTCCATACGAGAGCCCTGCGGTTCTTGCACTTCAAGACAGAAGAAGATGATTGTGGTCTGGTACGCCTGACCTTGGCAGGGACCACAACTCCGTCATCAGAGCTATTTGTCATGGAGCCGCTGTCCTCTACAGGATCGTATTCTGAGCCTGAATCTGACAGATGAGTGACTTCCTCTTCAGTATCTGTCATGCTCAGAAACGTGTAGGCCTCTTCACTAGTGTACCTTCGATTTGCCATTTTGGGCTCTAAATTTAGGGGTACACTAGTGAGACTCACAGGCAAAAAAGCTCCTGACTGTCAGCGACTGTATCAAAACGCTACCAAAAAACTGTTAGCGATCGCAGGGATCAGGCCTGACTCTGCGAACGCTGCAGTTATGTGTGCTTAGTGTTTTGTAAGTGTCAGTGATCGATCGATACTGCACTTGGGTGGGCTGGGCAGGGCTGGGCCGAGGGGCAAAACGCAGGTGCTAGCAGGTATCTGGGCTGATCCCGCTAACACTGTGTTTATGGGAACCCTAAACTGCTGGGGACGCTAGTATAGATCTGATCGGATCAGATATCGATCCCCTCAGATACTATAGCACTAAGGGAGGTGTATGCTGCGTGCGTGGGTGTTAGCGGTACTGGCGCTAACCTGACGCTACCTGGGGCGACACAGACCTTATCTGACCCTAAAAACTTAACTTATATCACCGCCGGACAATTAGGGGGTTTAACCTTTATAAGGTAATAAACGGCGGGTGCCCTAAAACTATAAAATACAAACTAACTAACCAGCGTCACCCGTAACACTTATACGGTGATCGCTGGTGAAAGGGTTAACTAGGGGCAATCAGGGGGTTAAAACCTTTATTAGGTAGTATATGGGGGTCCCTGTCGCTATAAAACACTGACAGCGAACCTATATACTTACCTCCCTAACTAGCGTCACCTGTGTCACTAATACAGCGATCAGAAAAACGATCGCTTAGCGACACTGGCGACGGGGGGTGATCAAGGGGTTAACCTTTATTAGGGGGGGTGGGGGGTACCCTGGACCTAAAGGGGGGTACCCTAGACCTAAAGGGGGCTAACCTAACTGCCCTAACACTTATAACTGTCACAAACTGACACCAATGCAAAAAAAAAAAAACTGCTATTGGTGTCAGTGTGACAGGGGGTACAGGGGGGTGATCGGGGGGTGATGGGGGGTGAAAAGTGTGCCTGGCGTGTTCTACTGGAAGTGTAGTGTTGGTGCACTTACTTGGATGTCTTCTCTCCTCGGCGCCGGATCGAAAAGACCGGCTCGAGGAGGGATGACATCACTTCCTCTCCCTCTGTTTACATTACAGAGGGAAAGGAAGCGTTTTCATTCGCCGGGAGCGATCGGGAGGGGGTGGCCACGAATGGATGGCCTCCCCCTCACCTCTCATCGCCCGGGAAGAAATGGTGACTACTTCGGGCACCGGGGGGGGGGGGTCCGATCGGACCCCCCACCCGCGAAAGGCAGATCACGTATATGTACGTGATTCTGCCTGTTCGTGCCATTCTGTCGACGTACATTGACGGTGAAGGGGTTAACCACTAGGGGGCGGGTTAAATCAGTACTAGGGAGGTGTTTCTAACTGTAGGGGGGTTGGGCTGTGTGTGTCAGTACACTGATCTCTGCTCCGATGACAGGGAGCAGAGATCGTGTGACACTGTCAGTAGGCAGAACGGGGAGATCCTGCTCTCTGTGAGACAATCGTGGGTATCCCTGCGGCGATCGAGTCCGTGGGACCCGCGACCTGACTCACGGAGCTCCCGGCCGGTGCGCACACAATGACATGGCGGGAAATTCAAATGGACGTACCTGTACGCCCATTTGCCCAGCCGTGCCATTCTGCCGACGTACATCGGCATGCGTCGGTCGTGAAGCGGTTAAATAACTTTTTTTCCCTTTAGAAATGCAATTTTGTGCAGGGACTGTTCTAAACACGGGAACAATGCACCACTTTACGGGCATACTATAGACACCCCCCAGGTACAAAATTTAAAGGAATATTTCACTTTTATTGTTTCACTTTAAGCATTATTAAAATCACTGCTCCCGAAAAAACTTCCATTTTTAAAACTTTTTTTGCATTGATAAATATCCCCTGGGGCAGGACCCAGGTCCCCAAACACTATTTATACAATAACTTGCATATAAGCCTTTAAAATTAACACTTTTGATTTCTCCCATACACTTTTAAAGGGTGTTCCGCGGCTTTCAAATTTGCCGCGAACACCCCAAATTGTTCCCTATTCGGCGAACAGGCAAATAGTAAGGTAAGTCTAATACATTACAGTATACTTTTTATACAATACATATATACTTCATTTTAATTCTTTCAAAATATTTTTTTTTCTTCCCTCTTTATTCATTCATGTTCTTTATCTCCAGATCCTCCACCTCTCCTGAAGAAGCGAGCGTTGTCTCTCAAAACACATTGAGATTAGTTGCACAGTTGCTCCAGATTGATGGTGGTATCTTTATTGCATTTGTAGGTCCTATCTAAAAGGTTTTTTCATGTGATAGACTATTTATGCATTTATGTTCATTAACAAGTTGCTATATTATATGTGGTTTTTAAATGTATGTGAATACATTTTTCATTTTTTATATATTTTGTTTGAGGTGTGACTCTTTAAAAGTCCCGTGGGCTAAATATTTTTTGTTATGTGCATACTACTTTGGGACTGAGACACTACCTCTACCCATTTCATATCAGCTCTCTTTGTATGTCTAAATTTACTTGGCATCCTGCGCTAGGAAGGTGCTACACAGATATGACTGTAATGCCCTGTACACACAATAGGATTTTCCGACAACAAATGTTGGATGTGAGCTTGTTGTCGGAAAGTCCGACCGTGTGTATGCTCCATAGAACATTTGTTGTCGGAATTTCCGCCAACAAATGTTTGAGAGCAGGTTCTCAAATTTTCCGACAACAAAACTTGTCGGAAATTCCGAGCGTGTGTACATAAGTCTGATGCACAAAAGTCCATGCATGCTCGGAATCAAGCAGAAGAACAGCACTGGCTATTGAACTTAATTTTTCTCGGCTCGTCATACATTTTGTACGTCACCGCGTTCTTGATGTTCGGAATTTCCGACAATATTTGTGTGTCCGTGTGTATGCAAGACAAGTTTGAGCCAACATCCTTTGGGAAAAAATCCACAGTTTTGTTGTCGGAAAACCCTATCGTGTGTATAGGCATAAGACTTACTGACCAATAAAGACAATGTACATTGATAGAAATATAACCCTGGTGGACTGCCAGAAACAATAGATATTTTTTTGACATTCAGTATGTTGAAATATGTTAGGGATGGTCCAAAAATTATAAGGAAGTGTTACCTGAAAAATAATTCATATACATTAACTCTTCTCTTCCAATACGTAATTATATTCAACTTTCAAGTTTAACTCTCAGATTTCTAAATGTTCGTTTATAAAATTTCAACGGCCGAATTCTATGATCACATTTTCAAATAATTTTTGAAAATGCCATAAACTTCCTCTTATGAAACTTTAAGGGGGTAGATATGGATTCACCTATGTAAAGTTAAAGCTGATCTTTGGGATGAGCAAAAAGTGTCTAAATACAAGAAGCATGTGTGTTCTTATTTATATCTTGGTATGCTTTGCGTATTTGTATATATCATCAGTGAACTGAAACTGAGCTCTTAAATCCAACCTCAATATCATTAAGAGACAAGTTAACAGTATTAGCGTCAAGGCAGAGCTCCTGGGCACACCACTATACAACCTTTAGCAAATGAGACATTTATCGCTTCTCTCATTCATGTAATCAGCTTCCTATCCACATACATACAATTTTTTTAACGTCAATAGATCTTGTAGGGAGATTTCACCGCTCTAGCCCTGTAGAAAAATCCCTCACTTCTGGAACTCTAAGGTATTATTATCATTGTTATACAGGATTTATATATTGGCAAAAGTTTGCACAGCATTTTACAAAATGAGGGAAGCTTACAATCTAAAAGGGAGGGTGAAGTGATACAAAAAGGTAATAACTGTGAGGGATGAGCTGAAGAGAAGGGTTTTCAGGGATCTCCTAAAAGTGGACAGAGTAGGATATAGTCGGACAGATTGGGGCAGGGAGTTCCAGAGAATGGGAGAAGTCCTGGAGGCGAGCATTAAAGAAGGTGACAAAGGAGCTAGAGAGCAGGAGGTCTTGGGGGGAACAAAGAACAATTTGGTTTGGTGAGGGGAAGCTGGTGGAGGCATTGGCAGAGAGGTGTAGCAGACACTGAATGGTTGGTAAGGTGGATGAATCTCGCAGCAGCATTTATGATGGACTGAAGGGGGTGGCCTATGTTCTGACCAATAAGAGCCCAACCATGCTCAACAAACTGAGCAGGAAAGTAGGAAGTCACAGGAAAACCAGATAAA
Organism: Lithobates septentrionalis; assembly: GCA_037952835.1. Classification (NCBI taxonomy): domain Eukaryota; kingdom Metazoa; phylum Chordata; class Amphibia; order Anura; family Ranidae; genus Lithobates; species Lithobates septentrionalis. The sequence continues at coordinate 506,305 of JBBDGP010001951.1, forward strand.
GCACATGACAGCTCCTCTTAGGACATTATTGGTGTGTGACTTTATGCTTTCACACCTATAGGTCTTATTTTGTAAATTGAACATTTGTGAGGTATGGTATCAAATGCTTTAGCAAAATATTCTACATCCACTGGCCTTCTAAATTTTCACTTACTTTCTCAAAGAATGTTAAAGGGATTGTAAAGGCAGAAGGTTTTTCTTATCTTAATGCATTCTATGCAATAAGATAAAAAAACCTTCTGTGCGCAGCAGCCCCCTTCAGCCCTCCTAATACTTACCTGATCTTGTTTTTATCCAGCGAAGTTGCAGAAGTGTCTAAGCTGCACGGGACTCCCCTCATTGGCTGAGACAGCAGTGCAGCGCAGTGCAATTGGCTCCCACTGCTGTCAATCAAAATCAGTCAACCAATCAGGAGGGAGAGGGGGCGGGTCTGGGTCATGGCTCCATGTCTGAATGGACACAGGGAGCCGTGACTCGGCTTGGGTGCCGCAATAGCATAGTCTTATTTTAGTCATCTGCTTTGTTTTAGTCGTAATTTAGTCGAGTAAAATCTCCTACATTTTAGTAGACTAAAATCAAATTGGTTTCGTTTAATTGTAATGCATTATTTAGGCATTTCTGTAGAATTTCCAAACTCATTATATACTCCTAGAGTAAAAATCGAATAACATGTTATTATCTATGGTATTAAGGTTTGAACATGCACTACAGACACAGATTTAGCCATTGTGCTATATATAACGTCTTTATAAATAAAACCAAGTTTTATAAACAAACAAAAATATTGTTTTTTGACAAACAGAAGTGCAACTTTAAAATATAAAAAACCCCAAAAATGTTAAACTCTATTGGCTGTAATGTCATTGCACATATTACCTGAATATATTACCAACCTTTTTCTTATTTTTTTTTCTCTTTCAGCAGCTTAGTAGATGCCCCCTACTTATTCTTATGTGGCAGTGCAGTGTTAATTTTGACGTCAAGTTTCGATTCAGTTTTAGTCATAGACTTTTTACTAAAATGGCATTTTAGTTTTTGTTGTATTTTAGGCTTTAGACTAAAATGGCATTTTAGTTTTAGTAGCATTTTAGTCATCTAAATTGTTTTAGTTTTAGTTGTATTTTAGTCCAATAAAATAGTGTTAATTTAGTCAATGAAAATATTAAAATTAACACTGATTATTACTTGCGATAACTTTCTTTGAGGGTACTCTGAGGTGAATATTCTTAGCAGACAGACAAACCTTGTCACCAGGAAGAAATTTGGGGCTCACACGGCGATGACAATCTGCAGCTATTTTGTACCTGGAAGCTGCCAAATGAAAGTTCTTGGAAACATCGACCCAGAAGTACCGTTGAGCCTCTGCAGCTGCTGACACTACAGGAGAGATCAGAATGGGAAATTATACCAAAGGATGATGACCATACACCGTGAAAAAGGGAGACTTACCAAACGCATACTATAATGATATAAGATTTCCTTTATAAAGAGGGAAGCCAGAGTGGCAGCTGAAGGTAATCCTGGAAGTGGAGTTAAGTGACACATTTTAGAAAACTTTTCCACAACCACCCAGATAACAATGAAACCTAGGTAGTTCAGAGGTAAAGTCCATGGAGATGCAACACCAAGGTTCATCTGGAATAGGTAAAGGTAAGAGGAAGCCCGCTGGAGTAGATGTAAAAGACTTAGACTACACACAAATAGAGCAAGCCTGAATATAATCTTTAACATCCTTATGAAAGGAGGGCCACTAGTACTGACGCTGCAGGAAAGAATAGATACGTTCTACTACACAGAATGTTCAAAGGGTTTGGGGTCATGTGCCTATTTAGGAAGCCTGGAGCAAAGGGCAAGCACCAACACAGTCTTACCGAGTGGGAATATGATTGGCAGGAATAATGGGTTTCAGTTCAACATGGCACTCAGAGTCAGCAACGTCAAATGATCTGGACAGGGCATCAGCACAGCCATTTTCGGAACCAGGCTGAAAGGTAATGTCAAAGTTAAGCCTGGCAAAAAAGAGAGACCAATGGTCCTCGTCTGTTCCCTAAAGTTCCTGATCCCCGATGGTGTAATTCCTTTCGGCATCTGAAAACTTTTTAGAGAAGAAGAAGGCACACAGGCAGAGCTTGCCAGTTTGCACTTGGAGAAGAATGGCCCCCACACCTAAGGATGAAGCATCAACCTCCAAGGGCTGGAGAATGTTAGAATGTATGAGAATAGATGCTGAGAGAAAGGCTGTTTTGAGTTTGTGGAAAGCCTTGACTGCTTCAGGAGGCCAGGTTCTGGCATTAACACCCTTCTGGGTCAAAGAAGTGATTGGGGCCACCAGGGTGGCCAGGAATAAACTGGCGATAGAAATTGATGAACCCCAAAAAATGGTGCATTACTTTCAGACCGAAGGGCTGAGGCCAGATGGTGATGGCCTGAAGTTTGCCTGGGTCCATAGGCAGCCCTTTGTCCTGACTATGTAACCAAGGAAAGGGACCTGGGTTCGCTCGAAAAGACATTTCTCCAGCTTTGCGTATAGGCGGTGGTCCCGAAGATACAGAAGAACTAGATACATATGCTGACGATGAGTGGTCAGATCTGGAGAGAAAATACGTATTTTGTCCAGATACAATGACACAAATGTACAAAAGATCAGAAAATCTCATTAACAAAGTATCACAAGATACTCATAATGCCCATCTCTGGTGTTGAAAGCTGTCTTTCACTTCAAATTATTAGCTCCACGGAGGTATAACTTGGTAAAGATTCGGGAATCCCAAAGCCTATCACAAAGAGTTCAGAGATCAAGTGTAACGGGCACCTATTCTTAATGGTGATGGCATTAAAGCCTCTATAATCAATGCAAGGTTGGCGCATACCATCCTTTTTCTACACACAGAAGAAGCCAGCCTCAGTGGGAGAATTGGACTTTTGGATAAATCCTTTTTGTAGATTTTCCTTAATGTACTGAGACATGGCTTGAGTCTCTGGAATGGAGAGAAGGTAGACTCGACCCTGAGGTGGAGTAGTCCGAGGTTGAAGATCAATGAGGCAATCGTAGGGACAATGAGGAAACCAACAGCTTTTTTACAAAAAACACCTTGAAAGGCCTGATAATGTCTTGGGAGCATCAGAGAGGTGGTGACCTCAGTCATGAGTACAGAAAGGCGGAAACACCTTGGGGAGACAATTCTAATGCCATTGCAGCCTCCAAGACCACACTTGATCAGAATTACAATGTAGATAGAGAGAATGTTTTTGCAACCACGGAAGACCAAGAATAATGGGACTGGAGGACTTAGGAATGATCAGGAGGAGATTTCATCATAATGTAGACAATGACATGCATAATTAAATAAGTAGTTCAGGGGTCCAAAGACCAAGGTAGAACCATCAACTGCAGATACCGAGAGTGCCATTGCTAAATGAATGAGAGGAATGCCCAATTTAGCGACCAGGGACTTCTCGATGAAATTCCCGGCTGCCCCAGAGTCCACAAATGCAGATTCTTGATATGAGTTAAGGTTTCAAGGATTAGAGACAGGTATGACAAATCAAGGGAATGTGGCAGAATTCAGGTTCAGGTATAGATCACCTAACTGCACACTCACTGAAGCAAACGGCACGTATGTGCCATTGCTTCAGTGTGCATATGCCAATGACGTCGGCACATGCAGATACAGGGGATATCTCCTAAACCGTGGTTTAGGAGATATCCGGGGTAGCTACAGGTAAGCCTTATTATAGGCTTACCTGTAGCAAAAAGTGGATTGTAAGGGTTTACAACCACTTTAAGGGGAACCATGTAAATGTGTTGGAATGGCCTAGTCAAAGCCCAGACCTCAATCCAATAGAAAATCTGTGTTCAGACCTAAAGATTGCTGTTTACAAGCGCAAACCATCAAACTTGAAGGAGCTGGAGCAGTTTTGCAAGGAGGAATGGGCAAAAATCCCAGTGGTAAGATGTGGCAAGCTCATAAAGACTTATCCAAATCGACTTGGAGCTGTGATAGCCGCAAAAGGTGGCTCTAAAAAGTATTGACTTTAGGGGGGTGAATAGTTATGCACATTGACTTTTTCTGTTATTTTGTCCTATTTGTTATTTGCTTCACAATAAAAAAAAAAATCTTCCACGTTGTGGGAATGTTCTGTAAATTAAATGATGCAAATCCTCAAACAATAAATGTTAATTCCAGGTTGTGAGGCAACAAAACACGAAAAATGCCAAGGGGGGTGAATACTTTTGCAAGGCACTGCAAATACACCCTGACAATGAACAGCACCTTTCATGTATGAAATAGAACAGCACAGACAGGCACATTAAAAACAATGTTCAATGACCATTTCTAAAAATGTTATTAATTTTTTTAAAATAACAAGCATACCTGTAACTCCCCTGGATCCAAGTCTAATGGGATTTTTGTATCTGACTCCCATGGATTTGGAGGATTCAGTTCTACAAATGAAAGACCGTTGTCTTCGTCTCTTTCAATGACTGCACAAAAATGTATATTTTAATTAATGCAGACTTTTAAATAATCCTAATGCCGCGTACACACGGTCCTACTTTTCGTCTACAAAAGTCCAACGGACGCTGATGGACTAAAGCTGGCTGGTAATCCGATCGTGTGTGGGCTTCTCCGGACTTTCAACTGACTTTTTTAGCCTCAAATCCGACGTACTTTAGATTTGAAACATGTTTTAAAACTTTACTTCGTAACTACGACGGACCCCGAAATCCGCTCGTCTGTGTGCTAGTCCGACGGACAAAAAGCCACGCTAGGGCACCTATTGGCTACTGGCTATGAACTTCCTTATTTTAGTCCGGTGTACGTCATCACGTACGAATCCGTTAGACTTTTGTGTGGTCGTGTGTAGGCAAGTCCGTTCGTTAGAAAGTAGGCCGCAAGTCCGCCGCAAGTCCACCGAAAGTCTGCCGGAAGTCTGTCGGACAGGCTGTCCGACTTTTGTAGACGAAAAGTACGACCGTGTGTACGCGGCATTAGTGAACAAGTGATAAATTGTAATATAATTGGTAAACTTTTACTTAATAATATATAGTACATTTATTAACTATATTTTTCTAGTACTCCTTGCCAATACCATAGCTCATTCACAGTTTTTTCATCAGACTGATGAAAATTACTTTTGAGATTTTAATGTCACTTTGCAATGCATTCCGGACAGCATAGTTGTGTTTGAAGTGGAGTTTTTTTGCATATTCACAGACCTTTAATAGTATTAAGAAACATTTTGGGTAAAATTTTTTTTTTTACTTACCAGAAACGCCTGTTGCTATGTAATGGTTCCTAATCTGCCACTTTCTGGTCCGCGGAGCTCCTCGCCACTTCCTCCCTTGCCTGTGCTTCTGGGAAATGTGAGTTATCATTTCCTAGGAGTCAGTGGGCAGTACTGTGAGCAAAAATTGCGTTACTTCCTGACAGTAACAATGGGGCGGGACCTTCTTCCGTCGCCACCCGTTGTTATGGCAACTTTCTAAACAATCGGCACTACGGCCGCCCGAGCATCACGCATGTGCGATATCAAGAGGTGCATGCTGGTTACCCAGCATGCACCTCTCCATCGGTAATTTAGGAAGCGATTGCGATTGGGCTTCACATGCCCACAATCATCATGGCAATGGCCAGAAGAGGATTTACTAAGTTGTGAGTATAAAATATATTATCAACATCCACTAGCAAACATATAAAATCATTCTTTATGTTAATAATGCATTATGCTCGGATACCTGAAAAAAAAATGTGGCCTGAACTCCGCTTTAACAGTTTTTTTTCCTCTATCACACTTAAGTAGTACAGTTTGGTCACAGTATGTTACAGGACAGTGAAGTAGCACACTGATTAGCTCAGTCTGCTTTCTCTACCTTTCAGATCGTTCCCTGCCGGCAAATGTGAATGTAGCACACCTGGTTAGTCATTTGTTCTGGCCTTCCCTACACTAAAGCCTCGTACACACGATCGGATTTTCCGACGGGAATTGTGTGATGACAGGCTGTTGGCGGAAAATCCGACCATTTGTATGCTCCATCGGACAATTGTTGTCGGATTTTCGTTGGACAAATGTTGGATAGCAGGTTTTAAAATTTTCTGCGGACAAATGTCTGTTGTCGGATTTTCCAAGCGTGTGTACACAAGTCTGTCGGACAAAAGTCCAAAGTACAAACACGCATGCTCGGAAGCAAGGACAAGCCAGAAGCGGTCGGTATTGTAAACTAGTGTTCGTAATGGAGAATTAACATTCGTGACATGGCAAATTATGAAATCTCGAAATGCAGTGCGCATTCTCTTCTTCTTTAATGGGATAATAATGAAGCTGCTTTGCTGGTGATACTGATGGAGTTATTGCAAACAAATTTTCAAAGGCTTTTTTTTCTAGTGATATCAAGAATAATATTTATTATGCTTTTTTTTTTTTATTTGGGCAAGTTATCACAACACCATTATCACATAGTTTTTAAGATCAAAGATACAACTGTGTTGGTGTCCCTTGTATATTTTAGACTTTTTTTTAAATGTAACTGCCTACTCCCAAAATGTCATTTGAAGTAAAACGCATAGCCAAGTATTTTTTTATTGTGCATTTAAAAAGAAAACAAATTAAATTAGACATGCTATCTGCCAACAGAACTTAACCAAAAAGTGCATTCTATGCATCCAGAAATATAGAAAATATACCAAATCAAATCATTATTATTCAACCAAAAAAATAAAATAAAAGCCTCATGCATGTGTCCTGCTTCTTAATATAGGGGGTCAACAATGCCAAGAGTTGGTGAAAGCAGGGGTCCGTCATCCGGAGATAATTCCGAAAATCCTCCGGATTATTCTCCTGGAGCTCCTGAAGCAAAGGCATATGACATAATTGGTCACGATTAATAAAGCAACTCATTTTTGGTCCAAGAACTTCTCCTCCTCCTGTTCCTGGACTGGACTTGGGTCAGAGCAATAACTCCAAGGCCTGAGGAAGGCTGTCACTCATAGGATTGAAGGTTGTCGCCCCCATATACTGGTCTTACGTTGGTATCCCATCACCTGGAAGGATCTAGCCCCTGCACCAGGAGAAAGGGCCATTATTCCTACTATTGGTTTATGCTGTTACCCCATTACCTGAAGGTAAGGGGCCACTACTTATAAGTGTGTGGTGTATTGCACGAAGAGGAAACATTACTGTATACTTGTTCCAGTCACCTCACTCCCCTCAAGAGGACTGGTATATGTGCACTTTACTTTGGACATTCTTAGCCATTTGTCACAAAGGATTTTATGTTGTTTTGCATTAGTCACTTTGTCTATTTTTTGCGTGTTGTATGCTAGGCGTGCACATTACTTGCATTGTTTTACCAGTCCAGCTCAAGATTCAGTCCACTCATTTGCACTTTATTTACTGATTGGGGCTGTTAATTGCACTCTGATTCACTGTTATTACCTTGCACATGTTTTCGGTCACATGTGGCTTGATTTATTTGGTATACCACATCTACTAGTTATTAATTTATACTAGCATGATATCATAAGCACTGTCACTTTTTTGGTATTTTTACATCATTTTATGTTATTGGATTAGTGTATCTACTACTAGCACTGTCACCTTGGTTTTTTATTTTTATATTTTTCAAGTATTTTATAGTATTTCATTTACTATGTTCTTGTTGGATGAGTGCAGCACCACATTTTAATTTGTTTGTCACTAACCATTAGGGGCAGGGTGTACCCTATGCAGTGTAGGCAGCTTGTAGCTCCTTTTTTTCCACACATGGTAGCGCCGGAAAAATCATACATTTTTGCATCCTGCACATCTGCCCCACCCCATCTGTCCCACCACTGTAACCCCCTGGTCATCTGCCCCATCAATGTTCCCCCTTTCTCATCTGCCCCACCACTGTACCTCCCTACACATCTGCTCCCCGCCGTACCCCAATGCTCTTCTGTCTCACCACTGAACCATCTTCTCATCTGTCCTAACACTGAACTTATCTGCTCATCTGCCCACCACTGTAATCCCCTTTCTCATCTGCCCCACCAATGTACCTCCTGCACATCTGCCCCACCACTGTACCTCCTGCACATCTGTGCCACATGTCCCACCAATGTACCTCCCTTCTCCTCTGCCCCACCACTGTAACCCCCTGCTAATCTGTCCCACCAATGCACCTCCTTTCACATCTGCCCCACCGCTGTACCCCCCTGCTCTTCTGTCCCACCGCTGAACCCCCTTCTCATCTGCCCCAACACTGAACTCTCCCTGCTCATCTTTCCCACCACTGTAACCCCCTTCTCATCTGCCCCAACACTGACCCCCCCTGCTCATCTGTCCCACCACTGTAACCCCCTGCTCACCTGTCCCACCAATACACCTCCTTTCACATCTGCCCCACGGCTGTACCCAGCACTGAGTGGCTGCATCTCTTTTCAGGTGGGGTGGTTGGGGGTGGTAAAACTTCAGGTCAACTGCCTGCTTGTACTGCCCCTCCCAGCTGTGTGAATGAGCCCCTAAGGTCTTCTTTAAAAGTGTGGTCTCAGATATGGGCATTCCTATCCAAGGGTCCAATCACTGACTGTCTGACTGACACCCTTTCCATCCCAGATTACTTTTTATCTCTTTTACCTGTTCAGCAGCTCAGTACATTCTCTGCACTCATTTAAGGTGGCCATAGAATAGATAATTCCTTTTATTATTTCATTCCTACTATGGAGTCAGGATAGTGACAATAGCATAGCAGGTGCCCCTTCCTCCCCCCATTTTCCACCCCCTCCTGCCATTTATCAAGTGGTTATGTATCATTAATGCTAGGTAAAACTGTGCTCATCATATGCAGCCTCACTGTGCCCATCATATGCAGCCCCACTGTGCCTGTCGATTGCAGCCTCACTGTGCTCGTCAATTGCAGCCTCACTGTGCCCGTCAATTGCAGCCTCACTGTGCCCATCAATTGCAGCCTCACTGTGCCCATCAAATGCAACATCACTGTGCACATCAATTGCAGCCTCACTGTGCCCATCAAATGCAACCTCACTGTGCAAGTCAATTGCAGCCTCACTGTTCTTGTCAAATGCAGACTCACTGTGCCCATCAAATGCAACCCCACGGTACACATCAATTGCAGCCTCACTGTGCACGTCAATTGCACCCTCACTGTGCCTGTCAAATGCAGCCTCACTATGCCCATCAATTGCATGCACGAACTTACATGGTAGTTGTGGTGCACCCTATTCATGGTGAAATGCCATTTAATTTTTGCCATTAAATAGCACTGAGTGGCTGCATCTCTTTTCAGGTGGGGTGGTCGGGGGTGGTAAAACTTCAGCTCAACTGCCTGCTTGTACTGCCCCTCCCAGCTGTGTGAATGAGCCCCTAAGGTCTTCTTTAAAAGTCTCAGATATGGGCATTCCTCTCTAAGGGTCCAACCACTGACTGTCTGACTGACACCCTTTCCATCCCAGATTACTTTTTATCTCTTTTACCTGTTCAAAAGCTCAGTACATTCTCTGCACTCATTTAAGGTGGCCATAGAATAGATAATTGCTTTTATTATTTCATTCCTATTATGGAGTCGGGATAGTGACAATAGCATAGCAGGTGCCCCTTCCTCCCCCCAGTCCTGGCCCTGCATGTACTATACCTTCTCTGTGTGTTTCCAGGGATCCCTCTGTGTGCACTGCTGGCTGCCAAGTCTGTCACAGGGAGATGGATGGAGGACATGGATTGCTGCCTCTGACTGCTGCACGGACCTGAGCCTGCCACCGTTCTTCTCCTGCTGATTTCCTCAGCACTTACTTGCTGAAGGAGGCAGGCAGTGTGTGAGTCAATTCATTCCTCCGCCAGCAGCACAGGGACTGAGAGAGCCGGGACTTTAAATTTACTATCGGAAAATGCGGCCAGTGTAAATCCATATAGGAGCCAAAATAGAAAAAAATAGTCCCTCCAGTTACAGTCTCCCCAGCTCTCCCAATAAACTGATGCCCCCCCCCCAGCCCAGGGGCCCCCCTTATCAGCAGCCATGGATAGAACACTGGATGGATGGCCAGTTGGTCACCTACCTGTATGCAGGCTGGGCAGCGATAGCCCTGGGCACTCCACTGTCTAATCCTGTGTTCTCCGGGCTAGGTAGCAGCAGGCGGGGAGGTGTACAGGAGTGTCTGATGGCCAGCCAGCCGACTTCAGAGAGGCTCAATTCTTGTGTTCCACTACCATGGGACCGGGAAAAGTTGACCAGCGAGACCGGAAGTGAAGCAGTTCAGCTAAAAGCACCGCCCTATGTCCTCCACAGCTCCGCCAACCACAAAGAATATTTGTATAGTGGGAAGGTTGGGGCACGCGGCTCTGCGCCCTGAGGAAAGGCTAAAGGAAGCCAATCAAGCTTCCCAGCTGCAATCACATGATTGCAGAAACGTCATGCTTCTCATAGACACCTGTGTGTCCAGTGCCCGCAGGCACTAAAAAAAAATATAAAAACAAAAAAGAAAAAAAATGTTCCTTTTCTTTATTTTTTATTTTTTTGATCACTGGCTTTGGGGGGCGGCGCCCCTGCGCCCCCTATTGACAGGCTGCCAATGCTCGTAACTGTACAGTAGCTGCCACATTATATATGTCTTGAAGATTTTTCAGTAAAAAACGTTTGCATTGGAGATCGTGTCCCATCGTCTTTTTCTACTGAATATTAGTGGATCATTGGGAGCCCACCTTGACACTGCTCCTGGAAAGCACAGAGCTAAAAAGGCAAGTAACTTATCCAGTGGCGGTGCATCCATAAGGGCGCCGCCCCCCTCTCCAGCCATCCCCTCTATCACCAATAGATAGATTCATGCATTGCATGAATTTATCCATGGCCACCGCTGTCACCCCCTATTCAGGCGCCCGGCCCATTTTCGGGCGCTGGGTGCCTGAATTACAGCGGCGGGGGGGGGGTGTTTTTGAAGCACCTGATTAGAGCCATAGGCTCTAATAGGCGTCAAAAAAGGTAAACAGCGAGCGCCATTCTTGGCGCTCGCAGTTCACCCAGCTGTGTTAGAAAAGCGAATGAATATTCACTTTCCTAACACTGAACCGCCTCTCCGCCAATCAGGTACTCAGGTCTGTTACCCATCTCCTGATTGGCTGAAACGACAGGCACTGTGATTGGACAACTATCAGGCTTTCAATCATAGGAGAGGATGGGAGAAGACATCGAGGACATGGAGGAGCATGGAGGACATCGCTTACCACCATCACCTGCTGCCCCATCGAGACAGGGTAAGTGCCAAGCAGATGGCGGGTGGGGGAGGCACAGTGGCAGCATTCGATGGGCACAGTGGGAGCATTTAATGGGCACAGTGGGAGCATTTGATGGCACAGTGGGAGCATTTGATGGCACAGTGGCTGCGTTGAATGGGCACAATGAGGCTGCAATTGATGGGGGGTTTTTTCAGAATTTTTCAGTTTGTGCCCCCCCCAAAAATTTGGATCACCAGCCCCCACTGAACTCACCCCATTATTTGATTATATATATATTACACACACGCAAAGGATTTTTGTATTTTCCCTTTTATCTTTTATTTCTTTTTTTTTTTTCTGTTTTTGTACTTTTTCTCCGTCAGTGAAAATTTTATAAAAATAAATTGAGTAAAAAGAAAAAGAAAAAAAAAGACAATTGGCTGCGGCAAGGTTATCAAGGTTAAAAATCAAAATCCCCTGTATTTGTGTGTCAAAATCCCCAGTACATGGCAAATCATCTCTGTAAGTGCATTTTTCTAACACTTGTCATCTACTGTCTGGATCTATGATTTAAAAATGCATATGTGTTAAATGTGCATTTTATGACTTGTTCCAGTATATTTTAACATGTGTTTTCTGAGGGGAGAGAACATGTGAAAAAGCATACAAAATGCTTGTATAATTCTCAGGAATCATGAAACAGACAGAGACAGAAAATGCAGTAAAAAAAACCACACCTTTTAATACAGTAGTAAAAATAGTACACATAGTAAACTTAGTCAAAACCTAGTCGGGGTTCGGTAGCCAGAGGGGGTAGTCAGAACAAGCCAGGAAATCAGGAAGCCAGAGATCAGTGTAGTCAGAGGCAGCAGACAGGATCAGGAACCAGAAGGGACGTCAGCCAGGCAAGTCTTCAACAGGAACACAGCGGAGAGTCTCTAGATATGTTAACCAAGGCAAAGGCACTGAATGAATGAGCCAGGCAATTTAAATAGCCAGAAGGGTCTGGCTGTGGGCTGGGCTGAAGAGCAGGAAATGAACACCAGGTGAGCCACTGTGCAACGATGAGTGCTGGCAATTAACCGACAGCTGAGCAACCTGAGCACTGAGAAAGGAGAGCTGAGCCCAGCCCTGACAATAATTTGTTTTATATCTGTTTTCTATATTGCTCCACTATTCCCCATGGAGCCTTTGCTTTACCAAAATTGCAGGAAAACTAAAGCAATTAACATTTTTGACAAAAAAAGATGAGATAAGACATGGGTAAATTCAGTTTATTTCAAAATTATATTCTTGTTTTAGTGAATTTTAGAGGTTCCAATATAGCAGGGGTTCCCAATCCCCGGGCCGTGGCCGTTCTGTGACCTATTGGGGGCCAGGTCGCGAAGCAGGGGGGTTGGCGGCAGCTCATGCTTTATTGGTGGCCGCCTTTATTGCCGCCCGGGCTCCACCTCTTGTTGTTTCTTTCCCTCCATGAGAGTCGGTCTTCCCCAAAATGGCAGTGGAGACCAAACCACCAGTGCCAACCTCGCACCTCTAGCGGTGGCTCTGCTGATACAGCATCAGCACGGAGGTCTCATAATGGGCCATGCAGGAGACACCCTGCGGTCAGGCCACTCCACACCAATCCACTCAGAGCCTGGCCAAATCAAGACCCAGGCGGGACTCGGCTGTAGGTCGGCAGCAGTGATCCACTCACTGATAGTGTTTCTATAGGAGTCTCTGTGCAGTCAAACCTAAATACAGATCATTAGCAAAATGGTTTGACTGCATGGAAATTCCTGTTAATACCATATGGTAAATGGCAACACTATTACCCAGCCCCCATCTCCACCAACCACAACTCGACCCCCACCCCCCCTCAGTCCCTCTGGAAAAATTGGCCGCACAATACCGATCCCTGGCACTGAAAAGGTTGGGGACCACTGCAATATAGGACACTGAAAATATTAGAGCTGATGTTAAATATGCTTTTAATTTGGCTTTCCTGGTCCCTGCTCCCCCCTTCATCAGAGCTAGAAAATTACTTAGAACCCCCAAACATTTTTTCTAACACTGTAGAGAATAAAATGGCGGTTGTTGCAATACTTCACACCGTATTTGTACAGCGGTCTTACAAGCACACTTTTTTTTGGAAAAAATACACTTTTTTGAATTAAAAAATAAGACAACAGTAAAGTTAGCCCAATTTTTTTTTATATTGTGAAAGATAATGTTACGCCAAGTAAATTGATACCCAACATGTCACGCTTCAAAATTGCGCCCGCTCGTGGAATGGCGACAAACTTTTACCCTTAAAAATCTCCATAGGCGACGTTTAAAAAACGATCACGGCAATACCTCACATGTCTGGTTTGAACACCGTTTTCATGTGTGGGCGCTCACTACTCACGTATGCGTTCCCTTCTGCATGCGAGCGCGTCGGGCCGGGCGCATTTGAAATTTTTTTTTACTATTTATTTTACCTTTTATTTTTGCACTGTTCTCTTAAAAAAAAAAAATGTGTCACTTTTATTCCTATTACAAGGAATGTAAACATCCCTTGTAATAGAAAAAAAAGCATGACAAGACCTCTTAAATATGAGATCTGGGATCAAAAAGACCTCAGATCTCAAATTTACACTAGAATGCAATAAAAAAATAAATAAAATTTTGTCAATTAAAAAAAGACAAAAAAAAAAAGACCATTTAAGGCGGAAGTGACGTTTTGATGTCGCTTCTGCCCTGCAATAATATGGAGACGGGTGGAGGCCCATCTTCCCCTCCCTCGTCTCCATGTCAGGCTAGGGATAACATCCGATCGCCTCCGCTGCTGCCGACGGCTCCGGTAAGCGGCTAAGGAAACCATAGGGGGATGGGCCCCTCTCCCGCAACCGATTAGAGTTATCTCTGCAGCGAATCCGCTGCAGAGACCACTTTTATCTTGAAGCAGTCCGCCCGCTGAAGAAGAGGATACCGGGTTTGTGGCAGCTAGATGCTGCCATAACAACGATATTCCTCTTCAAAGTACCAATGTATAACAACGGTGGGCTGTCCGGAAGTGGTAAAATAAAGCCCTTGAATGCATTCCATATTGTCTGTGACCCCTGCTAGGAAGATTCACGTTTACTACTTTCCCTGGTGACCGTTGTCACCAGACCAGAAAGTAATGGGAAATCTAACATTAGAGTTCCAAATTCAGGCACTGACTCCATACCTGTTTTTCATAAATTGAGCACTCTAGATACAGATGGCTTGTGCCTACTTTTAAATTCTTATATCAGCTTGATAGCACGTTTACTTTAACAATACTTGGGCTCATAACATATAAGGGATTGCCCAAACCATAGGTGTGCACAGCCTGTTGCATTAGGGTGTGCACCTCAAATGTATTAAAACATGGACGGTGTTAGTAGGGCAGTGGATGATGTCAGTAGAGCAGTGGACTTGTCAGTAGGGCAGAGGTTGGTGTCAGTAGGGCAGTGGATGGTATCAGCAGTTTTTTATTATTTTGTGCAATTGGTGTCAGAGGGGGACTAGGTCACTCGCTACATAAACGGGTTACCTTGCCCCCCTCTGACACCACAGGGAAAGCCATAGGGAAGTCCCCGTGTGTTTGAGGGGGCGGGGTCACTGGGTGGCCCTACCCTCGGTTATATAAGAACTGTCACAGAACAGAAGCGTCACACTGCGGGAGCCTCCCATTGAGGCGGATTGTCCGGAGATCGAAGCGGGGAAGAAGCCGGAGGAAGATGCCAGAGGAGAAGACCGGAGGAAGATGCCGGAGGAGAAGACCGGACGAAGAAGCAGAGGAAGATAGAGGAAAAAGTGGGGGAAGGACAAGATGGAGGAAGAAGAAAACCGAAGGAAGACCAGAAGAAGAAGGAAGAAGAAGCGGGAAAGAAGACATTAATAAAGGAATTGTCAAAAACCGTCTTGTCTTTTTTAACATTTTTTACACTTTTTTTGTGAAATGGTAGGGGTACATTTGTACCCCATTACCAATTCACACAGGGGGAAAGGCAGGGATCTGGGGGTCCCCTTGTCAAAGGGGGCTTCCAGATTCCGATAAGCCCCCCGCCCACAGACCCCACAACCACCGGCAAGGGTTGTGGGGATGAGGCCCTTGTCCTCATCAACATGGGGACATCCTCCCCATGTTGAGGGCATGTGGCCTGGTACGGTTCAGGGGGGTGCGCTCTCTCGTCCCCCCCACTTTTCCTGTGGCCTGCAAGGTTGCGTGCTCGGATAAGGGTCTGGAATGGATTTTTAGGGGGACCCCGATGCCATGTTTTTTAAAATTTTGGCGCTGGATTCCCCTTAAATTCCATGGATTTTGAGGGGGACCCCCACGACATTTTTTTTTTTTACATTTTGGTGCGAGGTTCCCCTTACTAGCCATACCAGACCAGAAGGGCCTGGTATAGAATTTGGGGGGACCCCCATGCATTTTTTTTTAATTTTAGTTCGGGGATCCCCTTAATATTTATACCAGACCCAAAGGGCCTGGTAAGGGACTGTCGGGGAATCCCATGCCGTTTTTTTCAATGACTTTTATGTGTATTGCAGAGACCCGACAATTCATTAATAGCCGCGAGTACTTTTAAATGACTTTTTTTTCGTTTACAAATGTCATTTTGTTCTCGGACTCTTGTAAACACGGGAAACATGCGCCACTTTACAGGCATACTATAGACACCCCCGAGGTACGAAATTTAAAGGAATATTTCACTTTTCACTTTTATTGTTTCACTTTAAGCATGATTAAAAGCACTGCTCCCGAAAAAACAGCCATTTTTAAAAAAATTTTTTGCATTGATACATGTCCCCTGGGACTGGACCCAGGTCCCCAAACAAACACTTTTTATGACAATAACTTGCATATTAACCTTTAAAATTAGCACTTTTGATTTCTCCCATAGACTTTTAAAGGGTGTTCCGCGGCTTTCGAATTTGCCGCAAACACCCCAAATTGTTCGCTATTTGGCCAATGTTCGAGTCGAACTCATGTTCGACCTGAACATAAAGCCCATCCCTAGATGCCAATGGTTCCAAAAATGTGTCAAAAGTGTTCAATGTGTCCGCCATAATGTCGCAGTCCAGATAAAAATCGCAGATCGCCGCCATTACTAGTAAAAAAAATAAAATAAAATATAATAAAAATGCTATAAATCTATCCATTATTTTGAAGACGCTATAACTTTTGCGCAAACCAATAAATATACGCTTATTGCGATTTTTTTTCTTTTTTTTACCAAAAATATGTAGAAGAATACATATCGGCCTAAACTGAGAAAAAAATTTGCTTTAAAAAAGAAAACTGGGGATATTTATTATACCAAAAAGTACAAAATATTGTTTTTTTTTCAAAATTGTCGCTCTTTTTTGTTTATGGCACAAAAAAAACAAAACGCAGAGGCGATCAAATGCCACCAAAAGAAAGCTCTACTTGTGGGAAAAAAAGGACATGAATTTTGTTTGGGTGCAGCGTCGCACGACCGCGCAATTGTTAGTTAAAGCAAGGCAGTGCCGAATCGCAAAAAATGGACCGGTCAATCAGCAGCCAATCTTCCAGGGCTGAAGTGGTTAAAGGGGTTGTAAAGGTTAGATTTTTTTTCAAAATAACAAACATGTCTTAGCGGGATGGTGTCCGTGTCTGCTCTGTATAGTGAAACAGACCCCTGCTCAGCGGGGATTAGCGGACCGATCCCCCACTGAGCAAGCAGAATACACTTAGTGGAGGCGCCTGTGTGAAGGGGGCCAAACCCCCAATGTGAGTAATTTAAAATAAAAGTGCATAACCAAAAATACATAAATCGTGCTGTAATTTTTTTTCTATAACAATATACAGAATTGTTGGATCTGTAATTTTAGAAGTAGCAAAAGAAAAAAAGTTGCATCCAATGTTTAATAGAAAGAATTGTAAAGCAATCTATATAATGTTTTCAAAACATGTTGTGCTTTTATTTGTATTATAATAATCACAGAATATTTCTGAAATCTAGTGGACAGATGTATATTGAAAAAAATCAGATCTGTACCCAATTGTATTCTAAAGCATAGTGCCAAAGTTGGCCATAAATTGTTGGAATGTTTTTGTATTTTCTAATGGTTAATGTGGTCAAATAGTTGTTGCCAATTTGAAGGAACAGGATAGAAAATTTTTCCCGAACAAATGAAATTCTAACTGTGAAAGTGTTTTTTGTGTGGAAAAAAATCGTACATCTTGTGATGAAACATGATTCATAAGTCTGTGATTCCATTCAAATAGCAGGGCTGGGTGACATTTTAAGGGCTTTCAAATAAAATTCAGTAGAGGTAAGAAAGAATGTCATTGATTTTTCAGAAATTCCATATGACAGTTCGAACAAAATCTAACGTTGTATCTACTGTATACATCTGTGATTTAAAAATGCATTTGTTATAACATTTTAACATATAGTATGTTATGAGCATTTTAACATATGGCTTTTTATATGTATTTTACTACAGCAAACAACATTTTTAGAAAAAAAAGACACTGTCATGGTATGAAGATATATTATTTTGTACTGAAAAGAAAGGTAAAAAACCATACTCATGTTTTGGTGCATCTTAAGGGTTTCATATAAGACACTGGAATTCTTATGCGTAAAGTTGCTGTTAACTAAGCCATTTAGAGGTTGCTACTTCAGTCGTAAAAAGGGAGCACATTGATTATTGTCAGTTGCTTACCTAGTTCGTCTTGACAGAAGCTGTCTGGTGGGTTGACATATTTCATGGAGCTCACATCTAGTTTCCAGTTGTGCTTTGTACAACGCACAATGCTAAAAGCCATACAAAACAAAACAAACAAAAAAAAACACAATTGATCCCATAACATCAATAAGCATAAATTCCATACTGGCATAAATATTTATATAAAGGGGGTATTAATAGCGTGGAAATGCAATGAAGGGGGGGATTGGGGGGGGGGGGGGGGGCTGTTGGGTTTAGTTTTTTTTTTTATATATAAACTACAGTTATCCCTTGAATCTAGATTTATTTATTTTTTTCATTTTGAGATGTGCCAGTTCTGCAACTTAGAACTTTCAGCTTTGTAGTCTTTGTAAACAATGTATCCAATTTTTAAGAATAGATTAGGTGTTAGAAAGAGGAAAATTTTTATACTTACCTGACAGTAATTTTCCTTTCCTGATGCAAAGCATGACAGCATATACGTATGCCCTATTCCACGACTGGCTATACTATATAAGTAAGTCTCCTCCCTGCAGGCAGCATTCTCGTAACTTAGTATCACTGCGAAGCCCTTTCGGGAGGGACCTATATGCTATCATGCTTTGCATCAGGAAAGGAAAATTACTGTCAGGTAAGTATAAAATTTTCCTCTTTCCTGACACAGCATGACAGCATATACGTATGGGATGTACAAAATCACCAGACAACAAGGGTGGGTAATGCTGAAGTGTTTAAGTCGAGGATTAGATCTATCCCCACTAACGACTGAAATGTATTGTAGCTAAGGCCGCTGGGTCCAGAAAAATGGGCCTCCAATGTGTTAAATGTAGACCAGGTCGTAGTTTACATATTAGTTCTGGAGGGACTCCTTTGGAGTTTCGTCCATAGATGCACAATCCGTCTGGGAAAGCGGTCTCTGTCCTCAATTGATGGATTTGTCCTAGCCATCTAAGCCCCTTGGCTAACTTGATGCGCACCACTGCGATTGTCTTTAATGGACAGCGATTGTCTTCTTCTGATGCCGTTAGGCCTGAGGACCTATTGTTTGCTCCTTGAAGAAGGGCCAATTCTTTGTCTCTCTTCAACCTTGAATCTATTTCCAATGCTTGTGGTACTTCAAACACTTTAGTTTGGATATGCCAGAAAGATGATGTTCTAACCCAGATTCAAAGATGCAGACCTCTGTATAGTGCTGAGGAAGAGACTAAAGACATTTTGCCTGATAATTTTAGCAACAAGGTAGTTTATGGCTTGACACTTGGATATCTGAGATCTTATTAGCCATACAAAATACTTCTTCAGTGTTACTGGCCATATTGAGGATGTCTTATCCCTCTGAATGGAGAGTGAGACAATGTGTCCCACACTATTTGGAAGACCCCAGGGGGGAAAGGACAATCTGCCAAGGTCTTTCGGAATTGGTTTGCCAATATATGTGTAGCAATAACTCTCAGTGGAGCTGCTGGTTTATTATTGGGCCTGTCCTCTATTCTCTTCACCCCTCTTAAGTTGTTCAATCCCCTTGACACAGCTGTAGTGCAGTGTTGTAATGATATTAGTACCAACTTTAACCCACAATATACACTTATATTTATATTTACCTCTACCTGGGTGCTTGTAGCTCCACCTGCAGGAGAAATAACAACACTGCACACAAACTTCTGTAATAACCAAAATGACTTCTTTCTTTGGATAAATGATATATTTTATATAGAAAGTTTTTACAGTGACTACATCACACCAACGTAGTGTAACAGTATAGCAAATAGTTATGACAATATTGATAACATACACAGAATATACCTAAATATATATTTATACCAGGGAGCTCCCCCTGCTCTAAACCGTAAAGTCACTATCCTTTGTAACTAGATGCAGGACCCTGCAATAAAAAGAGATATAGTCTTGACATCTTCAATCTTCACTAGCTAATAAATGGTAATTGTAATCCACAGAGAGTTCTTCTGAGGTGTTGCACAGTGTAAGGTAATACACAAAGGCAATTGTAATCCAGCAAACTGATTAAGAGTTCTTATACGAAGAAGATAGACATCTAGTGTTAGCACTTGAATATTATAGTCTATGCAAAGGTAATATTCTCCAACTCAACTTGTTCCGTGGGACTATCTGTCCCAGCAACAATCTGTGAAAGTTCTAAATGTGTGTAATATTAAACAAACTTCCGGGTGTTAACCCTCTCACCACACGGGATCCAGGCAGATGGATGTCTCAGTTTCAGCAGTTCTCAGTCCGTATGGAGCCACCACCATGCCGTCACACTGTTCCATTCACTAACAACCAGGAGTCACTTCTGCTGCTTCAGCACACTGTGATACGATGGCAGGATCCTTGCTGCTGCTCCGCTCCTTCACAAGGTAGGCCGCAACCCTGTGGGAAACACACACCCACAGAGTCCTGCTGGCAGGCCACGCATCCCAGGAACAAGAGACTTAAGATGGCCGCTCCCAGCCCTTTTATATCCTCCCACAATGCAGTTCAGTTCTTCTCTTGTCCAGGAGCATTGTGGGTAGGTCATAGCTAATGTTCAGAAGTAAACAATCAATCACTTCCATGTTACTTCTCTTACTCATGAAACATAAAAGTATTGTACCTTTTCAATTGTCCACTAGATGGCACTAGATCAACTTATACCTTTATAACACACTTATGACTAAAAACTAAAGT
This sequence comes from Lithobates septentrionalis, assembly GCA_037952835.1. NCBI lineage: Eukaryota > Metazoa > Chordata > Amphibia > Anura > Ranidae > Lithobates > Lithobates septentrionalis. The sequence goes on from JBBDGP010001951.1 coordinate 526,888, forward strand.
TGTCAGCGCTACATATGCAACAGTTACTGGATCCCAGAGAGTGAGGACACGATCATCTATCCTTTAATGCCGTCTCTAGGCTTACTTGTATACAATTAATTCTTACAGCAGGGAACAGAGGATTCCAGAGGATTCCATACTTTCAATCCTTTAAATTCTCTAGGGTTTCCTCGGATCTAATGTACTTGAAGTTTGGAGTAGGTGCCCTGACCTCCATAGGATTTCAAACACTAAAGGTGAGACCTCCAGGTGAGCCTTCGCCTCTTGGTCTCCAGCATCTAGATATAACTTGTCTGAATTTGGAAGAAACCATTGGCCCCGCTGTATGAGGTGTTGGATCTCAGGAAGGAGAATAGAGGGTTCTCAGATCTGAGACTGTACCCGTGGATATCATGGCCTGCAGGCCACCGGGCAATTATTGTCCTCATCACCACTGAACGACTGATCAGGATCCTGGAGACTATTAAGTTTGTTCAATATTCATATTGGCTAATCTGCAGACCCAGCTGGATGTCAGTAGTTTCACTGCTTCCACCTCTGGAAAGCCACAAAGGTTACTGTCAGATCAATATCCCGATAGCCTTATTTGTTGCCGATCCCTTGACCGGCTTGTTGGTTTGGAGACCATCCCTTGGCATCCAATGGCTTTGTAACTTATGCCGTCTGGCAGGAAGTTCTAGGAAACCCAAACCTAAAGGGCTGGCAGACCTGACTGGGAGATACCTCAGACAGAAGTTGACTCATCTTGCATTCCTTCTTGACAGCAAAGATAGGACTTCTTTGCAGCATAGCTGAGGCTCTCTTTGTTGCATTTTCGGAAGGACTTCAGTCTGCAACCACTGCAACTCTGACTTTGGACACCTTGCCCTCCATTGGTATGAATATCTGACAAGTAATAGATTGTGATGATTGGTATGCCTAGTAGCTGATAAGCTGAAAGATTAGCTAGCTTAGCTACCTCCCAAAAAGGGACTTGTCTCCTCTGTGGAGTGACTGTTCCTGGTGCAGGAAGCAAGTCTTCCCTTACTACAAAACCAGTTAATACAGTTGTCAACCTTCCCTTGGGCCTCTCGGACCATATGGGTTACTACCGGCTACTTTACCCCTTTTGCGATCGTGGGATGCAATCAATGGGAAAGAGCTATAATTTGTTCAAGTGAGATACTTATACTGTTGCTCTCTCTGAGGGTAACTCTACTGTATTCTTCAGGGATTCAGAACTGCTTCCAGGTAGGTCATTGCTGTAATGAGACTAGTTGGTCTCTTGATGAAGGCTCCTCCCAGAGTCTGAACTAGAACTTTTTTCCCAGGACCTGGAAGACATTGCGCCACGTTTTTGCCCAAACAAGGCTCACCAGAAGTCCTTGCTGCCGCAAGACGGCCACTACTGGACCCAATATCCTGGGAAATACCTGGAGTTTGTGGAAAGGCCGCAGTCTGCCAGACGAACTCTTATGCCGCGTACACACGGTCGGACTTTTCAGCTACAAAAGTCCGACAGCCTGTCCGACATACTTCCGGCGGACTTTCGGCAGACTTGCGGCGGACTTGTGGCAGACTTTCTAACGAACGGACTTGCCTACACACGACCACACAAAAGTCCGACGGATTCGTACGTGATGACGTACACCAGACTAAAATAAGGAAGTTCATAGCCAGTAGCCAATAGGTGCCCTAGCTTGGCTTTTTGTCCGTCGGACTAGCACACAGACGAGCGGATTTCGGGGTCCGTCGTAGTTACGATGTAAAGATTTGAAGCATGTTTCAAATCTAAAGTACGTCGGATTTGAGGCTAAAAAAGTACGTTGAAAGTCCGGAGAAGCCCACACACGATCGGATTACCAGCCAGCTTTAGTCCGTCAGCGTCCGTTGGACTTTTGTAGACGAAAAGTCCAACCGTGTGTACGCGGCATTAGTGAACTCTCGAATGGCCAAGCAAAGGTACTTGCAGAAACATGGGTGTCTCGAAGTGTGTATACAGTATATACACACACACACACAAACACCTGCTAGGTCTAAAGACAATCTACAATCTTAGGTTTCCACTATTGCAACCTAAATATCGTGTAATTTTGCGGCGACTTTTATGAGACTTGAAGCAATGCCTGGGTATTCTTGAGGTCCATTGCCCCAAGTCGCATCAAAGTAGTGCAGGGACTACTTTGAAGTTGCACCGCTTTGAACGGTACTCCTTGGAAATCATGGGGTACGATTTGTGGAAGCCAAGCCTTACTGATGGCTGGAGAGATTGATTGCAACAATGCCATATGCAGTTTTGGATCCTAATCCTTCTGCTTGTTGACCAAGTCTTACTTTTGACTAAAGAACATGCAGTCATAACCCTTGTGCTCTAATGCATCATGGAGGGAATGCAATGAGTTGGAGGAGAGGAATGAAAATTCCAATGGCTTCCTTAATGCACAGGACCCACGGATCCTAAAGCTCAAATTTACATATAATTCTGTCAGCTGACCCTACTGGGCGACTTGGGTTTAGGCAGACAAATAAAGATGATTGATTCTTTATTCTCCTCTATAATTTTCCCAGGTTTAACCTGTCATTCAATCTTCATTACTTTGCCTTTTGGCTATCCTCTGGTCATTGGCGATTTAACATAAGGGATTAATCCTCCTTCTAGATATCACTGGATCCGACTTGAACAGTCACCACTCTGACTTAAAAGCGGTATGTGTTACTTGTGGGATGCACTATAAGGGTTAACTGACCACAACGGACTACCAGAAAAACAGCATACAGTCTTGTATCCACAGTGGCTGAACTGCATCACTGGCTACTTCATTTTCACTCTAGAATCAGCCATCATAGAGAGTTTATCACTGGCCAGAGCTCTGCTTTCATCTTGTCTGGGATCCTTACAGTCTGGCTACTGAAGTGAGCTCAACCGCAGGTCACAAAACACTACTTAATAGTAGTATGAACCTTCTTCATCTCCAGATCCATTCGCTGTCCCAGGGCCTCTGCAAAAGATATTGCTTTTCTGCTGGCAGAATGGCACCCCTGGCTAATCTGATGAAGCCTGTTTGGCCAGCTGCTTTTGAGGCAGAGGTACCCTTTAAACGACTTAGTTGTACCTGAGCATTATTGAATAGGATCCACAGTCAGTTTGGACAAAGTTAAAACATCCACTTTTTGCTTCTGATATGCCAACTTGCCATAGCAACTTCCTAGAAGCAAGCTAAGGCTGACCCATCTGGCCAGTCTGATAAACACTCCCTGGCCAACTGCTTCTGAGGTAGAGGTTGCCTTTAAATAAATGCAGCTGTTTGATTAGGCTTGGTATGAAACCATTAGTGACTATAGGCCTTCTCAGTCTCTGTCCATTTGCCACTGCCTCTGGACTGCAACTTGGCATGCATTTTGGCTGACACACCAGTTACCACCAGTCCACTAAGATTATTGTAGAGATTTCCTTGGTCTGCCTCTTCTGGCAGTTAAATACATAGTGGTTCCTTCAGGGCTAAAGAGGACCTGTCCCCTGTTGCAGAAGCAGGTTGACTCTCCTCTTCCAGAGAAGTGGTGTTGGTGTTGAGGGCTGGAGAGATTTACAATCCATTATGCCCATAATGTGCTCTCTTTTAGGATATAGAATATACCTACCTGCCCTCACCTTAATAAACATTGCTGGTCTCTAGGAAGGCTGATTGCTACTGGCGCATGGATGAGCTAAAAGACTGGAGCCATGCCTGGGAGTATTTGTTAAAAAAAAACATCAGTTGTAACCACTACAAGCAGCAAACCACATATCCCTCTGTGGTGTACCACAAATAACAGAAGCAATTACACATTACTAACAGGTAAAGTACTAAGGAAATGTAACTAAGCAGATCCTGATTTTAATTTTAGCATCAAGGTCAGCATGTATATCAATAGTAATAAACGCAAAGGAATCATTAGTACTGTAGAGTCAAGACCAGATCAGACCAGATGCCATCACCAGATGCCAGGAGTTTTCACCTATATGGCACAATGGGCAGTTGCAAGAACTACAATCTATAGGAACAAACAGGCTGTGGGAAAGGTCGGGTATAAATAGGCTGGCTCAAATATTTGATGACAATATCTTAAAGTCCTTTACGGACCTGAGACGGGAGTTTGGAATTCCAAAAGAAACATTTTATTGTTATCTCCAGATTAGGCATGCATTAGATAAACAATTTAAGACTAAGGCATTGGAATGGTGTAGTGCGTCGCTGCTTAACAAGGAGGTATGGATATCTAGCCTTAAGTGCCTAATATCAGGAATTTATGATCAATTAATGGCCAGGACGACGAGATTAGTTCCACTTTCGCGCACAAGGGAGGGGTGGGAGGCCGATGTGGGGGAGCTGAGGGACGATCAGTGGGAGAGAATCTTGGAGCTTGGTCCACTGGTGTCCCTCTCTCCGTCGTTGCGGGCTTCGTACCTCTTGTTGGTGCACAGAGCCTACTACACCCCCAAGAGGCTGTACAGATTCGGTCGAAGATCAGACGATAAATGCCCCAGATGTCTAGAGACAGGCGATCTTATACATATAATGTGGAGATGCCCAAAACGAATCAGGTACTGGACTGAGATCCTAAACATTATAGAAGCTAGGTTTGGGATAAGACTGGAACAGGAGGCTAAGTCTTGTGTGCTGGGGCTAATTAGTAAGAATATAGGGGATGGGCACATAGACATAGCAATTGTACGATGTTTATACCAGGCGAGGAAACTGATCGCGAAAGCATGGTTATCAGCAGTGCCCCCTACTCCTGAAGAGTGGGTCAGAACAATGAACTCAGTAGTAAGAACAGAAAGGACAATCTATACCAGAAGGGGAAGTTACAGGAAGTTCACAAGGATATGGGGCTTATGGTGCCAGGGAATGAGCAATGAAATATGAAACCTTATTGAGGGTAGGAATATAAGAACGAGGGAATAGACGCATGTGGTTATAAGCATTAATTATCTAATTGGGTAACAAGATTTGCCAAGTTTAATAGAAACAACTGTTTGGGGCGGAGGGTGGGTAATAGAGTGATAGGGGTGGGGAGTGGGTAGGGGGGTGGGGGGGGGGTAAAGTATAAAGCATGGTTAAGATAATATGCCTATGATGAGTCCGGCTGTGTTATGGGGTATCAAATGTTATAAAGGAGTGTTTTTTATACTGTCTATGATGAATATTGCACAATCTGAAAAACTAATAAAAAGGATTTGATTTTAAAAAAAAAGGTCAGCATGTATATCAATAGTAATAAACGCAAAGGAATCATTAGTACTGTAGAGTCAAGACCAGATCAGACCAGATGCCATCACCAGATGCCAGAATCCATCACCCCCCTCATCCTGGATCCTGAGGGGAGGAGGTCTCCTCCATATAGGAGATTTACAGCCTGTAAAGGGGAGCTTCGTCACAGGAGAGGCTTGAACCTGTGTGGCTTGGCCAGATGAATCCAGCAAGGTGAGGGAAAAGAAAAATCCTGCTTTCAGCAGCACCATTACGGGCTGTAGCAGTGAGGAAAAAAAGGAAAATGCTGCCTGCATGGAGGAGACTTACTTATATAGTATAACCGGTCCTGGAATAGGGCAGGAGGCGGAGCCTACCCATACGTATATGCTGTCATGCTGTGTCAGGAAAATGTAATCCAGGGCATCCAACATATATTTTGGAACCTGATAAATTAACAGGAGGGAGAGGGAACAGATAGTGTAAAGTTTTTTTTACCCCAATGCAGAGAATGCATTAAGGTAAAAATCCTTTAGAATTTAGAACCACTTTTATTTTGATTGGGCTGCCAATGCACCTAATTGTAGATACCGTAATTATACAGGTAAGGGGGTCCCCTAAGTGGACTTTTTAGGCACTTAATTACATCATATATAAAAAGTGTAGCAGAGTATATAGAATATTATAATTGTAGATAATTCTGCACTTGACCCTTTTTTGGGTCAGCGCACTAGCGTGTGGTGTGCTGTAACGCATGAGTGTTGAAAATTAATGGCATTTCAATGCACCAACGCTAATAACGTGTGAACTGACCCTAGCACAAGCATAAAGATTATTACTTTAGGCATGTGACTGGCATTTTAAATCTCCATGGCTGCAAATAACAATACTCTTTTTTAAAAATAATGATAACTACCTTAGTTATCTTGGTGTGTAGGCTTATTGAATTGAGCCTTATGCAATGAAATAACTTGTTGTATAGCTTAAAAAAAGAAGTAGCACTATTTTACAGTATTCAGTTCATTATGGGACAAACTACATGTAATATTATGTTCCATCTTCCTAGGTACCCTGTAATGTAACCCTAGCTGCAATGTCACACGGGGTACTCCCATCAGCGCACAGCCACCAGGCACCGCAACTAGCAAAGAGATGGCTGTTTTGCTAATAAGCACCTATCTTTGTGAAGCGCCACCCCCAAAAGGAGCCGCTTGGTATCTTGGGTTCTCTTTTCTGCGCTTTGACACTGCCCCGCTGACACATCTAGTTGAATGGAAATCACTATAAACACTTAAAGAGGCACAAGCAAAGACATCTTTGACTTGGTAGCAAGCTAATACCAGGAAATGAACACAAGACTAGACATGTGCGATTAGTTTAGTACGAATCAAAAATTAGTACGAATTTCCGTAAATTTGTACATTCGGGAGGATCCAAAATACGAATTGCTATGCTTCCGAATTTTGTATGAAATATGAAATTTCGTTCACGAATTTCGGATCCAAATTCCTAAGGAACATTCGTAATTGTTATGAAAAGTTAACGAACCTAAAAAGTTAAAAACCCAGGAGGTCAACACAGCACAGGGATGGTGGGAGCCCCTCATAATGATAAATTCATCATAACCAACATTCGTAATTGTTACAAAAAGTTAACGAACCTAAAAAGTTAAAAACCCAGGAAGTCAGCACAGCACAGGGATGGTGGGAGCCCCTCATAATGATAAATTCATCATAACGAACATTTGTAATTGCTACGAAAAGTTAACAAACCTAACGAAAATTCATATTTCGTACGAAATTTCAGACACGAATTACGAAATACTAATTACCGTATTTATCGGCATATAACATGCACTTTTTTCCCCTGAAAATCAGGGGAAAATCGTGGGTGCGTGTTATAGGCCGTTCACCGCGATTTTGTGTTATCGGAGTGATCGCGGCAATTGCCGCGGTCGCCGCCGACATACACAGCCGTGGGTAGATTCAAATATGGCGCAGAGACTGCAGGGATTCGTCTGGGCCGAGATACACATACCCGAGTGTTCTCGGCTTTTTTCGACGCCGCTCACAGTCACGCCCAGTCCCGCCCTATGATGGACATAACACAGGTCCAGGGGCGGGACTGGGCGTGACTGCGGCGCCGAAAAAAGCCGAGAACACTCGGGTATGTGTATCTCGGCTCCGACGAATCCCTGCAGTCTCGGCGCCATATTTGAATCTAATCTATCACAAAGCTGCACTGACATGGCTGGACTGGGGCAAAGCTGCACTAACAAAGCTGCACTGGGGCAAGGCTGCACTGGGGCAAGGCTGCACTGACAAGGCTGCACTGACAAGGCTGCACTGACAAGGCTGCACTGACAAGGCTGAACTGACAAGACTGCACTGGGGCAAGGCTGCACTGACACTGAAAAGGCTGCAGATGGACAGATAAGGCTGCATTGATGGGCATTTTAATGTAAGTTTTTTTTCCTTAAAATTCCCTTCTAAACTTGGGGTGCGTGTTATACGCCGGCGCGTGTTATACGCCGATAAATACGGTAATTCTAATACGAAACGGAACGGACCGAAACTAAACAAATTTATTGACAGCGCAAATCTCTACACAAGACTGTTTTGTGGTGAGAGGAACTAAATGTATTGGCTTGAGTTGGAGTAAATAGAGGTTTGAGTACAAATAAACAAAGTAGATTTAGGCAAACCTGTTAGACAGGTTTACTTGGTTGTCTGCAGGCTGGTTGGTAAGTTAAGCTTGTTTTATTCCTTGGATTTATCCTTGACCTTGTTTATAACTAGATTTAGGCACAGCCTGCTAGAAAGTATAGTCACTATGTCAAAGCAACTTAAATTACAGTTCTGTACCACTACATAGGAATTTACACATAAATCAGCACGATCACAGTAGAAAGAATATAAATATTAATATATAAAGTCATCTCGCACGGTATTAAGAATAATCACTCAAGAACACTAAGTGAAGTCCACAAAGGGATTAATAAAGTGCCAAAATCTTAAAGTGCAAATAGTATTGACACTTAATTAATCCCTTTGTGGATTTCACTTAATGTTTTTGAGTGATTATTCTTAATACCGCACGAGATCACTTTATATATTTTTATTTGTCTATTTTGTGTATTGTGAACACTATTAGGTTTTGCTGCTGGTTTTACATATTATTATCGCTTTTTTCTGTAAATAGGCACATTTTACTAGTTAAGAACTGTGTGTGTGTCACCGGCGCAAAACAACCCCTAATTACTCAAACAATATTACATACTAAATACCAGGGGTGCTGCATTCAAAAAAGCCCTTCATTTAGAAACGCGTAGAGGCTGCTGGGAGAGATTTTTGCATCACGTGACCGGACAAGAACGGTAAACGAGGCTTGGAGCGCAAGCCGAGCGTGGAGGCCGCACATTACCATCAGGCGGACCATGCTAACAGCCATTTACCCGTCCGTAACTGCTGGATAAGCTTCGTGCCGGCTCGAGGGCACTTTTTAATGTGAGTGATTATTTTATATCTTGTATTTTAAAATAAATGGTTCAAACATATTGCGCTATGATCGCCTTTTGTCCCTATGCTTTCCTATGAGGAGCATTAGAGTCCATGTTTTAGCCGGTGAGAAGTGGTGCCTAGGTGGAGTGGTTATCCCTTGAATGAACCAAAGGCGTACCTCTAGTGAAGTATCTGGTGAGTGGCCAATCTGAATGGTGGAGGGTCCCACTCAGTCACATATGAATATTGAAGCAACATAGGAGCACGCCAGTCACGTTAATGGTTACAAGATTTTGCAGCACGTTTGAAGGACTTTTCGTTTTATGTTTATGTATTGAATGGTTATATGGTCTATTGATTTAAAGTTTAAAATTTCATGCACATGGAATATATATGAGTAATAGTTAATAAGCATTGTAGGTGGTGGTAAATTACGGGAGTAGCGCATTCACACATATCAACCAACATTTTACTAGTTACTTCAAGTAGCGCGAAGGACACTTTTACACAGGATATAAATATTAACTGTGTTGTGAATAGGGATATTACAACTGCTTAAGGTACACCCAAAGAAAATCACTATGCCCTGTGGGATACCCCTGGGTGGTACCCCTTTAGTAATCAACTAGCAAAGGTCTCTATGTGGCAACTGTAAATGGGCAGTCTATAGTCCTGAATCTTTAGCCAGCTAATGTTGAGTCCCAATCGTACCATTGGTGCACATGGGAACAGTTACAGTAAGGCCTTCAGGCAGTAATGGGCATTGGGACAGTTTTTTGGTCAATTCCTAAGGGCTCAGTCTTTCTAGTGGCCATAGGTAATGTCTGCAAGGCCCTTTCACTAGACTCCGTGACCTAGCATGGAAATGAATTATCTGCCCTGATACAGCATGGCTCTGGACCTTGGCTCACCCAGTGGTGCTCCTTTAGTGTAGGTGCAGCAAGTAAGATCTCGACAGTGGTAACACAGTGCCAGTCTCTATACTCGCCAATGCTTTCTCTCTTTGGTCTCACAGTGGTATGCCTAAGGCCTCAGCTCTAGCCGTAAGCAGGTCTCGCAAAGCAAAAGACCATGCATTTCAACGGGCAGCCTGGGAAGATAATTTTTTTCCTCTCCTTCCTGGCTTCAAACCTTTCTGGGAGATGTAGTCCATTGGGTGATGAGGGCCTGCAATAATTCTCCCTCTACTTCAATTGTCATCATTCACTGTGACTAGTTTCACAGTCCAATTGGTGCTGCTGACACTCCTGCTCCCCCTGCTGATGGGAGTCAGTAGGGCATTGAAGTCCAGCTTGTCTGTTTGCTCCTGGTGCACATGTAGCTACTGACAATGTCACGGCTTAGTCCTTGCAGCCTACCACTTGGCTACATTTGGCTCCCAGCACTTGCTTGAGGCAAGTACAGGCAAGATAAATGTTAGAGGGGCACTTTGTCTGACATTACAGCTAGTTACAGCATTACATATAAAAGAACATCTGGGTAGCAATGACCCTAACATGATTTAATTTAATGTTAGCAATAAACAACCAGCACATACCTAATGAAAAAAGGGGAACGTTGGAGCAGACTTTATAGGTACCAGATAAGGAATACAAAATATTATTAGAAAAATAATTAATTGATTAAACATAGATATAAAAAATTGACAATATAACATTAAAAACAGATAGTGTTGGCTTCCAATAGAATAAGCCACACATAGTATGTGTATTGCTCCCTGTTGCTGTTTGAATATGGCAGGTCGATGTTTTGATTTCGCTTCCTCAGGACCTATATGCCCGACACCAAGCAGAGGGATTGTGCATTAGAATGGGGAAATAATCATATTTCAAATATGGACAACGGGTACAGATATACATATCAAAAGGTGAGATGTCCCAGAAAGCATATGTTCTGAGGCCTCATCATTCTCTTTTGAGGTAACCTCTGTTCATTATTTAATGATAGACCTTACTAGGGTTATTTAGCTATCTATACTTCTGACGGCCTTTTTTTCATCTTAGCCCACAGCCACTGTCCCTTCATCTAGAGTCCAGTCTGGTACACGTACACCTGCTAGGCTTGATATTGAAACTTTTACATCTCCATAGCCGAGTGAGTATTTGCTGCATTTAGGGCCACTTATTATTATTTTTTATTTTTATTATTTTTTCTAATTCCATCCCAAGGTTTTTTGTATTATATATAGTATGCATACTTTTATATTATGTAGATTTTTGATTGATCCCTCTGGGTATCCTTGTGATTCTTGGTACCATCCAGGCACCCTGGGATGAGGTGGGGCATGTCATGCATATGAGAGTTATGCTGGTCTAAATGAGTGATTTCCTCTATGCATCACTCATATGTCTTTCTGGGACATCTCACCTTTTGATATGTATATCTGTAACCATTGTCCATATTTGAAATATGATTATTTCCCCTTTCTTATGCAGAATACCTCTGCTTGGTGTTAGGCATATAGGACCTGAGAAAGCGAAAGCGAAAGGTTGACCTTCCATATTCAAGCAGCAACAGGGAGCAATACACATACTATGTTTGGCTTATTCTATTGGAAGCCAACACCATTTGTTTTTATTGTTATATTGTCATTTTTTTATATCTATGTTTAATAAAAAATTATTTATCTAATAATATTTTGTTTTCCTTTTCTGGTACCTATAAAGTTCGCTCCAACGTTCCCCTTTTTTCATTAGCAATTTCATATGGATGTGGTACCCCCTTGGCCCTTTCTTTATCTATAAACCAGCACATACCAAAAAAATAAAACCACTTAACTTTAGGAGAGCAAATTTTTCAAAGCTGAGGGCTGCTCTCCAAGTCCTATGCCCTGTACACATGATAGGATTTTTCGATGGAAAATGTGTGATAGAACCTTGTTGTCGGAAATTCCGACCGTGTGTAGGCTCCATCACACATTTTCCATAGGAATTAACGACACACAAAGTTTGAGAGCTTGCTATAAAATTTTCCGACAACAAAATCTGTTGTCGGAAATTCCGATCGTGTGTACACAAACCCGATGCACAAAGTGCCACGCATGCTCAGAATAAATTAAGAGACGAAAGCTATTGGCTACTGCCCCGTTTATAGTCCCGACGTACGTGTTTTACGTCACTGCGTTCAGAACGATCGGATTTCCCGACAACTTTGTGTGACCGTGTGTATGCAAGACAAGTTTGAGCCAACATCCGTCTGAAAAAATCCATGGATTTTGTTGTCAGAATGTCTGATCAATGTCCGACCATGTGTACAGGGCATTAGACTGGGAGGGAATATTGGCATTGATGAACACAGAACAGAAATGGGAATTCTTCAAAAAGACTGTATGCGGACACACTGCAAAAAATATTCTCATGGGCAACAAGTTTATAAGGCTACAAATAAAACCTATGTGGCTCACAGCCAAAGTTAAGAAAAAGCTATATATAAGAAAAGAGCTTTTTAACCACTTCAGCCCCGGAAGAATCTACCCCCTTTCTGACCAGAGCACTTTTTGCGATACGGCACTGCGCTGCTTTAACTGACAATTGCGCGGTCGTGCGACGTATCACCCAAACAAAATTGACGTCCTTTTTTTTCCACAAATAGAGCTTTCTTTTGGGGGTGTTTGATCACCTCTGAAAAAAAGAGCGACAATTTTGAAAAAAAAAAGCAATATTTTTTACTTTTTGCTATAATAAATATCCCCAAAAAATATATATATATAAAAAATTTTTCTTTCTTAGTTTAGGCCGATATGTTTTCTTCTACATATCTTTGGTAAAAAAAAAATCGCAATAAGCGTATATTGATTGGTTTGCGCAAAAGTTATAGCGTCTACAAAATACTGGATGGATTTATGGCATTTTTATTCTAATTTTTTTTTATTAGTAATGGTGGTGATCTGCGATTTTTTTATCATGACTCCGACATTGCGGCGGACACATCGGACACTTTTGACACTATTTTGGGACCAGGGACATTTATATAGCCATCAGTGCTATAAAAAAATGCACTGATTACTGTGTAAATAACACTGGCAGGGAAGGAGTTAAACACTAGGGGGCGATCAAGGGGTTAAGTGTGTCCTAGGGAGTGATTCTAACTGTGGAGTGGGGGTGGGCTCACTCCAACATGACAGAGATCACTGCTCCCGATGACAGGGAGCAGTAGATCCCTGTCATGTTGCTAGGCAGAACAGGGGAATGCCTTGTTTACATAGTCAGCACCCCATTCTGCCACTTCGTGTCACGATCATGGGCCCCTGGCGGACATCGAGTCTGCGGCACCCACGGGCATGCTCATGGAGTATGCAGTGGGCGCGTGCGGCCACTAAGCCGCGTCTTAAAGGGGACGTACAGATACGCCCATTTGCCCAGCCGTGCCATTGTGGCGACGTATATCGCGTGCGCTGGTTGGCAAGGGGTTAAAAATATAAAAATGAAGTGACACTATCATTTAAATGTTACAAAGAATATAACAGAATATGTGAAAAGGAAATCAAGGCCACAAAAATTCAAAATGAATGACAGATTGCAAAACAGGGTAAGACAAACCCAAAGAAATTCTTCAAAATATTAATAGTAAAAAGATCAGCTCTGAGCATGTGGGCCCTTTACAAAATAAGAGATTGCAGACGAGGCAATTCATTTGCTGGGTTCGGAGCTGCTTTGTGGTGTAGTCCATCGCACTGAACAGCTTCCGCCCGGTGCTCGTAGTGTATCACTACGGCCGGGTGCTTTGTTCTCAGTGTGAGACCAGACGTCACTTCTGGCGGGCTATAAATAGATGGCTGCCACCATGAGGACTAATCCCCTTGTGTTTAGTGGAGAGGGGAGGCCCCACCCCTCTCCACTGAACACACGGAGAAGGCCAGGAACTAGGTGCCGCTGAAGGGGACAGAGACAGGCGCGGCATAAAGGAGGGCTGTGCTGCCAGGGGCACATGTGAGGGGGACTCTGCTCTGCTGATGGGGACACATGTGAGGAGGACTCTGCTGATGGGGACACATGTGAGGAGGACTCTGCTCTGCTGATGGGGACACATGTGAGGAGGACTCTGCTGCTGATGGGGACACATGTGAGGAGGACTCTGCTGCTGATGGGGACACTAATGTAAGGAGGGGCTCCACTAATGGGGACACAGATCTAAGGAGGGACTCTGCTGATGGGGACACAGATGTAAGGAGGGGCTCCACTGAGGGGGACACAGATGTAAGGAGGGGCTCCGCTGATGGAGACAGCTGTAAGGAGGGACTCCGTTGATGGGGACACAGATGTAAGGAGGGACTCCGCTGATAGGGACACAGATGTACTCCGCTGCTGGTGGCACCTTATGTAAGCAGGGACTCTGCTGGGGGCACCTGATGTAAGGAGGGACTCTGCTGGGGACAGCTGATGTAAGGCGTGACTCTGCTGGGGACTGCTGATGTAAGGAGGGACTCTGCTGGGGACTGCTGATGTAAGGAGGGACTCTGCTGGGGACTGCTGATGTAAGGAGGGACTCTGCTGGGGACTGCTGATGTAAGGAGGGACTCTGCTGGGGACAGCTGATGTAAGGAGGGACTCTGCTGGGGACACCTGATGCAAGGAGGGACTCTGCTGGGGACACCTGATGCAAGGAGGAACTCTGCTGGGGGCACCTAATGTAAGGAGGGACTCTGCTGCTGGCACCTGATGTAAGGAGGCACTCTGCTGGGGGTACCTGATGTAAGGAGGCACTCTGCTGGGGACACCCGATATAAGGAGGGACTCTGCTGGGGACACCCGATGTAAGGAGGGACTCTGCTGGGGACACCCGATGTAAGGAGGAACTCTGCTGGGGACACTTTATGTAAGGAGGGTCTCTACTGGGGACACCTGATGTAAGGAGGGACTCTACTGGGGACACCTGATGTAAGGAGGGACTCTACTGGGGACACCTGATGTAAGGAGGGACTCTACTGGGGACACCTGATGTAAGCACGGACTCCGCTGGGGGCACCTGATGTAAGGACGGACTCTGCTGGGGGCACCTGATGGCAACACGCGACACGCTCAGGGCTCCCACTGATTCTGCATTATGGTGAGTTGAATGATTTCATTTTGTATTACAATGTAATAGAAATAATGCACTTCAATCATCCTGACACCATAACAACCATGGTGCTGGGATGATTGAAGCGCTAACACCAGGTGTTTGGAGTATCTTTATCTGCTGATTGTTAAACTTTCTGGAATACACATATTTCTTTTGTGGTGTAGGATCTGGGCCTGCTGTCCCTCCATCTCTCTCTCCCTCTCTCCCTCCCTCTCCCTCCATCCCTCGTTCATCTCAGAGGCTAACCACACCCCCTTAGAGCCACACCCCTTTAAGTCACGCCCACTATTTCACTAAAACCATGCCCATTTTGACAAGTGGGAGGGGTCAAAAAGGAAGGACGGGGTCTGGCGCCTTCCCATCCTAAAACTTCACCAGCTGCCACTGTGTGTCAGTATAGTGTGTTAGTCAAGCAGATCAAGCATGGCAAAAACACCAACCGCTTGGGTACCACATGCTTGTCAAAGCATTTAACCTCTCACCACTCAGCCTGCTGGCAAGAGCACCTGAAAGTCACACCCAAGGGACACAATTATTCTCTTCCTCACTCCTCACCTTTCATGTCTACCCCTGCTATATCTGATGACCTCTCAGCAGCCTCCACTAACAAGGATGATGGTATAGCAAAGGGCGTCACAGGTCCTTGCAACATGTCTGCCAGCAGCACACCGCCAGCTGTAGAGAATAGCAGGCAAAGGTCTCTGCCCCAGCTGCTGCATCGAAAAAAAAAACTCCTTTCCTTGCCACCCACATGTCTAGCATCTAAATTCCAGCTTGTCAAAATTGCGGCTTTACAACTCCTGCATTTCCGTCTGGTGGATTCTGCTCCCTTCCGTGAATTTGCAGAATGTGCTGTACTACAATGGCAGGTTCCCAGTCGCTATTTCTTTGCAGGTAAGGCCATTCCAGCTTGGTACCATCAGGTGGAAGGCAATGTTTTGGCATTGTTGGGCAAGGCAGTAAGCAGAAAGGTCCACATTACTGCTGACACATGGTCCAGCAAGCATGGTCAGGGACAATATATTTTGTTCACAGCACACTGGGTAACTCTGCTTGCAACTAGGAAGGATGCAGGACAGGGCTCAGTGCTGGAGCTTGTTTTGCACCCACGTCTCCATACAGCTGGTGGTGATGATGCAAGCTCTGTCAGCTCCGCCCCTCCTCCTTCATGCCCTCCTCTGCTGAATTGTCCTATGAACCACCAGTAGCCCCTAAGTGTTCAAGGGGCTATTCAACCCGTCAGGCTAAAAGATGCCATGCAGTGCTTCAGCTGATCTGTCTAGGGGGCAGGAGCCACACCGGAGCTGACATTATTTCAGCTGTGCAGGGGCAGGCCCAGAGGTGGTTCACGCCATGGAAGCTTGAGCCAGGAATGGTGGTGTGTGATAATGGCACTTACCTTCTGTCTGCTCTTCGACAGGGAAAGTGGACACATGTACAATGCCTGGCACATGTCCTCAATTTGGTGGTGCAGCCTTTCTTAAACAGGTACCCAGGCTTGCAAGATCCTCTAAGGTAGGCCAGAAGAATCTGTATCCATTTCAGGCAGTCACACAACCAGCGTTCAGTTGGCTTAAATTCAGCAGGAATTCCTCCTGCCCTGTAAATCGCCTGTTTTGTGACATACTCACCAGGTGGAACACATCTTTGGCAATGCTGCAGCAGATGCACATGCTGCAGAGGGCCAGCAAAGAGTACCCGTGTGAGTATGGCACAAGAACAAGCTCAGGAGAGCTCGGCTTTTTTTCCCCATGCCAATGGTTGCTGATAAAGCATGCACTGTTCCTGCTAGAGCATACTCTGTGAGGCATTATGGGCTAGACACTTGAGGCAGAGCAGTGGGAGGAAGAGGAGGACTTCCTTTCCTCTCAAGGCCTGCTTTATGCACACACCATTCTTGCGACGCCACAGAACACACAAGAGGAGAGGGAGGAGGAGGATTCTGGCAGTTTTGGAGGCATAGAAGCAGAGGAAGACATACATCAAACCGTAAGAGATGGTTTTAGTCCCCAGAAACCAAGGGAGTAGTTCTTGGCTGGGAGGGGGCAGTTCCAGGTACTGTAATCCTCAATGACCCGAGGACTCTGCTTCTCATGCCTCTGCAAACTTGCGGTGCATGGACTCCCTTATTCTTCAAAGCCTGTGAAAGGACCCATGAATTTGTGACATGAAGGAGAAGGATCATTATTGGTTGGCAACCCTCCTAGACCACCAATACAAGGAGAAAGTCTCAGAACTCATCCTGCCTTCGCAGAGGGAGCACAGGAAAGTATCTTGAGGACACCTTAAAGAGGAGTTTATGTAATACCTTTCCAGTCTCTGGTAGGTTACAGTCTCACGGAAAAGCTAGGTTTGAGGCTTCTGTTGGTCAAAGGAGAAGGGGTGGAGAAGGGGGTCGCCTCAGTTATGCATTTCAAATTTTTTTTGTCCCAGGGCTGTTTTGCTTGCGTCTATCTAGTAAGGCTACTTTGCAGTATAATGCCCCATACACACGGTCGGATTTTCCGATGGAAAATGTCCGATTGGAGCGTGTTGTCGGAAATTCCGACCGTGTGTGGGCTCCATCGGACATTTTCCATCGGATTTTCCGACACACAAAGTTTGAGAGCAGGATATAAAATTTTCCGACAACAAAATCCGTTGTCGGAAATTCCGATCGTGTGTACACAAATCCGACGGACAAAGTGCCACGCATGCTCAGAATAAATAAAGAGATGAAAGCTATTGGCCACTGCCCCGTTTATAGTCCCGACGTACGTGTTTTACGTCACCGCGTTTAGAACGATCGGATTTTGCAACAACTTTGTATGACCGTGTGTATGCAAGACAAGTTTGAGCCAACATCCGTCGGAAAAAATCCTAGGATTTTGTTGTCGGAATGTCCGAACAAAGTCCGACCGTGTGTACGGGGCATAAGCAAGGAAGCTCAGACCTCTGCAGTGTAATAATGTGCTTTTACTAAACAAAAATTCTTTACATACAAAACTATTACAATATTAGGAATACAATACAGGAGTGACAGATATAACAAGCAAGATGCCTAGCAAACAAGCAGCCTATGGTCTGTAAACAGTAGAAATACCCTTAAAAGTTACCTAACTCAGGTTAGAGTGGGTTCATGATCTGTGTAGCAACGAGGACCCACGCTTCTATAAGCAGTTGCTGGAGATCAGGCAAAAACATCTTCAGGTATAGCTTCTTATGATCTGGCACAGACCTTCCTTGGTCTTAAAGTGGAGCTCCAGCCCCCCCCCCCCTCCAAAAATCTAAAGTCGGCAGCTACAAATACTGTAGCTGCTAACTTTTTATATTAGGACACTTACCTCTCCAGGGATCCCGTGATGTCGGCACCCCAGCTGATTTTTCTATGCACTCTCAGGTGCTGCCGCTGCCATTCATGGTAAGGGAAACTGGCAGTGAAGCCTTTCAGCATCACGGCCGAATCCCCTACTGCGCATGTGTGAACCTCGCTGCTCTTTCTAACAGGCCCAGTGGTAGAGGAAGGAGGAGGGGGGCCGAATATATATAGTGGGGACGAAAAGTTTTCAGACCCCCTTACATTTTTCACTCTTTGTTATATTGCAGCTATTTTCTAAAATATTCATCACTTCAAAGTTCATTTTTTTCCTCATTAATTTATACACAGCACCCCATATTGACAGAAAAACACAGAATTGTTGACATTTTTGCAGATTTATTAAAAAAGAAAAACTTAAATATCACATGGTCCTAAATATTCAGATTCTTTGCTCAGTATTTAGTAGAAGCACCCTTTTGATCTAATACAGCCATAAGTCTTTTTGGGAAAGATGCAACAAGTTTTTCACACCTGGATTTGAGGATCCTCTGCCATTCCTCCTTGCAGATCCACTCCAGTTCTGTCAGGTTGGATGGTAAACATTGGTGGACAGCCATTTTTAGGTCTCTCCAGAGATGTTCAATTGGGTTTAAGTCAGGGCTCTGACTGGGCCATTCAAGAACAGTCACGGAGTTGTTGTGAAGCCACTCCTTCGTTATTTTAGCTGTGTGCTTATGGTCATTGTCTTGTTGGAAGGTAAATCTTCGGCCCAGTCTGAGGTCCTGAGCACTCTGGAGAAGGTTTTCGTCCAGGATATCCCTGTACTTGGCCGCATTCATCTTTCCCTCGATTGCAACCAGTCGTCCTGTCCTTGCAGCTGAAAAAAACCCCCACAGCATGATGCTGCCACCACCATGCTTCACTGTTGGGACTGTATTGGACAGGTGATGAGCAGTGTCTGGTTTTCTCCACACATACCGCTTAGAATTAAGGCCAAAAAGTTCTATCTTGGTCTCATCAGGCCAAAGAATCTTATTTCTCACCATCTTGGAGTCCTTCAGGTGTGTTTTTAGCAAACTCCATGCGGGCTTTCATGTGTCTAGCACTGATGAGAGGCTTCCGTCTGGCCACTCTGCCATAAAGCCCCAACTGGTGGAGGGCTGCAGTGATGGTTGACTTTTTACAACTTTCTCCCATCTCCCGACTGCATCTCTGGAGCTCAGCCACTGTAATCTTTGGGTTCTTCTTTACCTCTCTCACCAAGGCTCTTCTCCCCCGATAGCTCAGTTTGGCCAGACGGCCAGCTCTAGGGTTCTGGTCACCCCAAACGTCTTCCATTTAAAGATTATGGAGGCCACTGTGCTCTTAGGAACCTTAAGTGCAGCAGAAATTATTTTGTAACCTTGGCCAGCTCTGTGCCTTGCCACAATTCTGTCTCTGAGCTCTTCAGGCAGTTCCTTTGACCTCATGGTTCTCATTTGCTCTGACATGCACTGTGTAGAACCATCTCAAGGATAATCAGAAGAAATGGACAGCACCTGAGTTAAATATATGAGTGTCACAGCAAAGGGTCTGAATACTTAGGACCATGTGATATTTCAGTTTTTCTTTTTTAACAAATCTGCAAAAATGTCAACAATTCTGTGTTTTTCTGTCAATATGGGGTGCTGTGTGTACATTAATGAGGAAAAAAATGAACTTAAATGATTTTAGCAAATGGCTGCAATATAACAAAGAGTGAAACATTTAAGGGGGTCTGAATACAGGCAGTATATTTGATATATATCTATATGTAGATATATATCAAATATACTGCCTGTACTGTCTGTATATATATATAATATATATATATATATATATATATATATATATATATATATATATATATATATATATATATATATATATATATACACACACACACACAGACACACTAGTCTGACTGTGTATATATATCCGTGGGGACGGAAAGTATTCAGACCCCCTTAAATTTTTCACTCATTGTTATATTGCAGCCATTTTCTAAAATCATTTAGGTTCATTTTTTTCCTCATTAATGTACACACAGCACCCCATATTGACAGAAAAACACAGAATTGTTGACATTTTTACAGAATTATTAAAAAAGAAAAACTGAAGTATCACATGGTCCTAAGTATTCAGATCCATTGCTGTGACACTCATATATTTAACTCAGGTGCTGTCCATTTCTTCTGATCATCCTTGAGATGGTTCTACACCTTCATTTGAGTCCAGCTGTGTTTGATTATACTGATTGGACTTGATTAGGAAAGCCACACACCTGTCTATATAAGACCTTACAGCTCACAGTGCATGTCAGAGCAAATGAGAATCATGAGGTCAAAGGAACTGCCTGAAGAGCTCAGAGACAGAATTGTGGCAAGGCACAGATCTGGCCAAGGTTACAAAATAATTTCTGCTGCACTTAAGGTTCCTAAGAGCACAGTGGCCTCCATAATCCTTAAATCGAAGACGTTTGGGATGACCTGAACGCTTCCTAGAGCTGGCCGTCCGGCCAAACTGAGCTATCGGGGGAGAAGAGCCTTGGTGAGAGAGGTAAAGAAGAACCCAAAGATCACTGTGGCTGAGCTCCAGAGATGCAGTTGGGAGATGGGAGAAAGTTGTAGAAAGTCAACCATCACTGCAGCCCTCCACCAGTCGGGGCTGTACGGCAGAGTGGCCCAACGTAAGCGTCTCCTCAGTGCAAGACACATGAAAGCCCGCATGGAGCTTGTTAAAAAACACCTGAAGGACTCCAAGATGGTGAGAAATAAGATTCTCTGGTCTGATGAGACCAAGATAGAACTTTTTGGCCTTAATTCTAAGTGGTATGTGTGGAGAAAACCAGGAACTTCTCATCACCTGTTCAATACAGTCCCAACAGTGAAGCATGGTGGTGGCAGCATCATGCTGTGGGGGTGTTTTTCAGCTGCAGGGACAGGACGACTGGTTGCAATCGAGGGAAAGATGAATGCGGCCAAGTACAGGGATATCCTGGACGAAAACCTTCTCCAGAGTGCTCAGGACCTCACACTGGGCCGAAGGTTTACCTTCCAACAAGACAATGACCCTAAGCACACAGCAAAAATAACAAAGGAGTGGCTTCACAACTACTCAGTGACTGTTCTTGAATGGCCCAGCCAGAGCACTAATTTAAACCCAATTGAGGATCTCTGGAGAGACCTAAAAATGGCTGTCCACCAACGTTTACCATCCAACCTGACAGAACTGGAGAGGATTTGCAAGGAGGAATGGCAGAGGATCCCCAAATCCAGGTGTCAAAAACTTCTTGCATATTTCCCAAAAAGACTCATGGCTGTATTAGATCAAAAGGGTGCTTCTACTAAATATTGAGCAAAGGGTCTGAATACTTAGGAGCATGTGATATTTCTGTTTTTCTTTTTTAATAAATCTGCAAAAATGTCAACAATTCTGTGTTTTTCTGTCAATATGGGCAGCTGGGTGTACATTAATGAGGAAAAAAAATTAACTTAAATTATTTTAGCAAATGGCTGCAATATAACAAACAGTGAAACATTTATGGGGGTCTGAATACTTTCCGTCCCCACTGTATATATATACAGTGCCTTGCGAAAGTATTCGGCCCCCTTGAACTTTTCAACCTTTTGCCACATTTCAGGCTTCAAACATAAAGATATAAAATTTTTATTTTTTGTGAAGAATCACCAACAAGTGGGACACAATTGTGAAGTGGAACGAAATCTATTGGATTGTTGAAACTTTTTTAACTAGTAAAAAAATGAAAAGTGGGGTGTGCAAAATTATTCGGCCCCCTTGCGTTAATACTTTGTAGAGCCACCTTTTGCTGCGATTACAGCTGCAAGTCGCTTGGGGTATATCTCTATCAGTTTTGCACATCGAGAGACTGAAATTCTTGCCCATTCTTCCTTGCAAAACAGCTCGAGCTCAGTGAGGTTGGATGGAGAGCGTTTGTGAACAGCAGTTTTCAGCTCTTTCCACAGATTCTCGATTGGATTCAGGTCTGGACTTTGACTTGGCCATTCTAACACCTGTATACGTTTATTTGTGAACCATTCCTTTGTTGATTTTGCTGTATGTTTGGGATCCTTGTCTTGTTGGAAGATAAATCTCCGTCCCAGTTTCAGGTCTTTTGCAGACTCCAACAGGTTTTCATCCAGAATGGTCCTGTATTTGGCTGCATCCATCTTCCCCTCAATTTTAACCATCTTCCCTGTCCCTGCTGAAGAAAAGCAGGCCCAAACCATGATGCTGCCACCACCATGTTTGACAGTGGGGATGGTTTGTTGAGTGTGATGAGCTGTGTTGCTTTTACGCCAAACATATCGTTTTGCATTGTGGCCAAAAAGTTTGATTTTGGTTTCATCGGACCAGAGCACCTTCTTCCACATGTTTGGTGTGTCTCCCAGGTGGCTTGTGGCAAACTTTAGACGAGACATTTTATGGATATCTTTGAGAAATGGCTTTCTTCTTGCCTCTCTTCCATAAAGGCCAGATTTGTGCAGTGTACGACTGATTGTTGTCCTATGGACAGACTCTCCCACCTCAGCTGTAGTTCTCTGCAGTTCATCCAGAGTGATCATGGGCCTCTTGGCTGCATCTCTGATCAGTTTTCTCCTTGTCTGAGCTGAAAGTTTAGAGGGACAGCCAGGTCTTGGTAGATTTGCAGTGGTCTGATACTCCTTCCATTTCAAAATGATCGCTTGCACAGTGCTCCTTGGGATGTTTAAAGCTTGGGAAATCTTTTTGTATCCAAATCCGGCTTTAAACTTCTCCACAACAGTATTACGGACCTGCCTGGTGTGTTCCTTGGTCTTCATGATGCACTCTGCGCTTTCAACAGAACCCTGAGACTATCACAGAGCAGGTGCATTTATACAGAGACTTGATTACACACAGGTGGATTCTATTTATCACCATCAGTCATTTAGGACAACATTGGATCATTCAGAGATCCTCGCTGAACTTCTGGAGTGAGTTTGCTGCACTGAAAGTAAAGGGGCCGAATAATTTTGCACGCACCACTTTTCAGTTTTTTATTTGCTAAAAAAGTTTAAAATATCCAATAGATTTCGTTCCACTTCACAATTGTGTCCCACTTGTTGGTGATTCTTCACAAAAAATTAAAAATTTTTATCTTTATGTTTGAAGCCTGAAAAGTTCAAGGGGGCCGAATACTTTTGCAAGGCACTGTGTATATTATATATATATATATATATATATATATATATATATATATATATATATATATATATATATATATATATATATATAAATAATATACACAGTGCCTTGCAAAAGTATTCGGCCCCCTTGAACTTTTCAGGCTTCAAACATAAAGATAAAAAATTTCAGCGTAGCCTACATATACAGTGCATTCGGCAGTGTACAGTAGATAATACAGTGCAGGCGGTGTTAAATAAAAAAAATACCCATCATGTCCGGAAGGCCTCCAAGGAGAGGCAGATGCCTCCAGCAGGGACCGTTCCTGCACCCAACAAGAGTAACCGAGGGGTTACAGTGTTCTGGCACCACCAACACCTAAGGCCCAATGTTTCTGCCCCTGTTTAATAATATTTAACAGCAGGGACCGTTCCTGCGCCCAACAAGAGTAACTGAGGGGTTACCATATTCTGCCACCACCAACACCTAATGCCGCGTACACACGAGCGGACATTACGGCGGACTTTGCCCGGCGGACTGGATTTCGTCGGACAATTCGATGTGTGTGGGCTCCAGCGGACTTTGTTTTCTCAAAAGTTGGACGGAATTAGATTTAAAACTTGTTTTAAATTTATCCGTTGAAATCGAGTCCGGTCGAAAAGTCCGCCGTCTGTATGCTAGTTCGACGGACAAAAAGCCACGCTAGGGCAGCTATTGGCTACTGGCTATGAACTTCCTTGTTTTAGTCCGGTCGTACGTCATCACGTACGAATTCGACGGACTTTGGTGGATTGTGTGTAGGCAAGTCCGTTCATTCACAAAGTCCGTCGGAAAGTACGTCGAAAAGTCCGCCGGGCAAAGTCCGCCGTAATGTCCGCTCGTGTGTACGCGGCATAAGGCTCAATTTTTCAGCAGAGTATATAGTGCAGTCCGTATAGTATATATACTGCAGTTCAGAGTATATAGTGCCTTCAGTGTAGTATTTATAATACAGTGCAGGGTACAGTATATAGTGCAGTGTACAATATATAATATAGTGTATTGAAGTGGTTAAGGGGAGCTCTATGACAGAATTAACCACTTACGGACTGCCTGCCGCAGTTTTACGTCGGTACTTTGAAGAGGAATATCGTTGTTATGGCAGCAGCTAGCTGACATAACCCCTGTATCCTCTTCTTCAGCGTGCGGTCCGCTTTCAGTTAAAAGTGGTCTCTGTGGCGGATTCGCCAGGAGATCAGTTTTATCGGCGGCGGGAGAGGGGCCCCCCCTCCCACCTCGCTCTTGTGCCATCGGCAGCGGCGGAGGCGATTGGATCCTTCTTCCTGCTAGACATGGTGACGAGTAAGGGGAAGATGGCCCCCACCCATCTCCATATCATTGCAGGGCGGAAGCAACGTCACTTCCAAATGACAAATTTTTTTTTTTTTTATTGCATTTTAGTGTAAATATGAGATCTGAGTTCTTTTTGACTCCAGACTTCACATTTAAGAGGTCCTGTCATGCTTTTTTTCTATTACAAGGAATATTTACATTCCTTGCAATAGGAATAAAAGTGACACTATTTTGTTTTGTTTTTTAAAAATAGTGTCAAAATAAAAAATAAAAAGGTAAAATTTATAAGAAAATTATTATTTTTTAAACGCGCCCCATTCTGCCGAGCTCGCGTGCAGAAGCAAACGCATACGTGAGTAGCGGCCGCATATGAAAACGGTGTTCAAACCACACATGTGAGGTATCACCGCGATTGGTAGAGTGAGAGCAATAATTCTAATCCTAGACCTCCTCTGTAACTCAAAACATGCAACCTGTAGAATTTTTCAAACGTTGCCTATGGAGATTTTTAAGGGTAAAAGTTTGTCGCCATTCCACGAGCAGGCGCAATTTTGAAGCATGACATGTTGGATATCAATTTACTCGGCGAACATTATCTTTCACAATATAAAAAAAAATTGGGCTAACTTTACTGTTGTCTTAATTTTTAATTAAAAAAAGTGTATTCTTTTCCAAAAAAGTGCGCTTGTATGACCGCTGCGCAATTATGGTGTGACAGAAAGTATTGCAACAACCACCATTTTATTCTCTAGGGTGTTAGAAAAAAAAAAAAAAAAAAAAAAAAATATATATATATATATATATATATATATTTCCTGACAGGCTCCATGGCAGCATACGTGTGGGTTGACCCCGCCTCCATAACTACCCAATAGGACCCCTCCCTTATAAATTTCAGCTGTGGGCTCTCAGCAGTGTTCCTTTTTTGTCCTCCTCCATAGGACCTTATGTTTGGTTCTCCTACCTGAAGACGATGTCCTGCGATCGTATCGGCCGACCGATGTGATGTCTCATCCCTCCAATAAGCCTTGACTGTTAGCAGGGTATGGAGTGTATTGCAGAGTAAAGCGCTGAAGAGCTGGAGTCATTTGGAATGAAAAGCGCGCACAGGCCGATCGCCTAGCAGTATGCATGGCCATTATCTGCCAAAAAGCCTGGTGTGTGTATGGATGTTTCGGCCGAGTCGATCGTAGGTGGTGGTGAGCATGTATCGCCTTCATGGCAGCAGTGTATATATTTGTTGTTGTTGTCGTTTTTTCTCTCTGTGTGCTCTTTGTTAATTTGCCTATGCAGCGGCTGGTTCCCTGTGCGTTCCAGCCGCCGCTCCCTCTACTTCCGGGTTCTGTCTGCGTTCTGCGCAGGCGCAGTCCCGGAACGAAAGCGAGGCCTGGTTTCGCGCATGCGCACGAGGATCGTGGGCCTGGCGCGGCCGTGACATCACGCGGCGCCAATTTTAAAAGCCTGGGGAGGCTTGTAGAGCTCGGGAATGATCGTGGGCATAGCGGCGACTTCCCTGAGCACCTGCAGAGCCTTCCCCAGGTAAGTGCAGTACAGATGGGTCTGTGCTTGCGGTTTTTGCTTTCTGGTATATCTGATTTGATCTGTGTTCACCTGCAGTGATTCCCAGCATCAGCCATGGACTCTTCACTGCCTCCTGGTGGCCAGTCCTCTCGCAGCAGGTAGGATTTGAAAGTATTTTCTTTACTTGCCTGCTGGGGGGAAGAGAGCGGAGTGTAGGGCATTATTCTGACTTTGTGCCTTTCTCTTTCTCTATTCCTGTCTTCCTTCTTTCCTTAGCCCTTCTAGGTCTAACCAAAGACAAAGTAGTTCCCGCAGAAGGAGCGGGTCGTCTAAATCACACCACCGGCATTCCTCCTCTGGCTCTAGACACCATGGTTCATCCTCTAAGTCTAAAGACCACAGTAGAGGCTCTCCTCACCCCCCCTCATCTCATAATAGGGGACCGGAGAAAATATGTTGGGGATGCAGGGCCCCAGTTCCTGCCAGCAAGTCTCTCTGTGACCGCTGTTTTTCTAAAGCAGCTAGTGAGAGGGAAGGTGCAGACCAACACCTGGAAACATTAATCAAGCGAGTCGTGAAAGAATCGCTGCAGGAGAGAGACGCTGCGAAGCCTCATGATTCTCCTCAAGATCCACTGATTCCCCTGTCAGAAGAGGGTCCAGTCCATGAGATGTGGGAGTCTTCTCAACCTAGTCACCAGTCAGCTCCCCCTTCAGATAGTGGGTCAGAAGCGGATGATCCTGGGATGGGCTTTGAATATGCCCTGGTTCCTTCTCTGGTTAAAGCTGTTAAAAACGCTTTGGTTTGGGAAGACCCAGTTATTTCTCCTGCTAAACAGAGAAAGTTTTTCAAACAACTCAGCAAGGAGCGTCATTATTTTCCTTTCCTCACAGAAGTAGGAGCCATAATATTTGAAGAATGGGGCAAGATGGATAGAAAAAGCTCTATGCAATCTAAGGTCTCAAAACTATACCCTTTCAAGGAAGAAGAGGTTAAACACCTTGAGTCAGCTCCCTTGGTAGATGCTGCATTAATGAGGCTTGTGAGATATGTGACTCTGCCTCTTGAAGATACAGTCTCATTTAAAGATCCGCTGGAGAGACGGATTGATGCCGACCTAAAAAGGATTTATCTGACAGCAGGCACAGTGTGCAAACCCGCTCTGGCCTTAGCAGCAGTCTCTAAAGCTTTAGAGGCATGGTCAGACAATGTGAATGATTCTCTGATGCCGCGTACACACGGTCGGACTTTTCGTCTACAAAAGTCCAACGGACGCTGACGGACTAAAGCTGGCTGGTAATCCGATCGTGTGTGGGCTTCTCCGGACTTTCAACGTACTTTTTTAGCCTCAAATCCGACGTACTTTAGATTTGAAACATGCTTCAAATCTTTACTTCGTAACTACGACGGCCCCCGAAATCCGCTCGTCTGTGTGCTAGTCCGACGGACAAAAAGCCACGCTAGGGCACCTATTGGCTACTGGCTATGAACTTCCTTATTTTAGTCCGGTGTACGTCATCACGTAAGAATTCGACGGACTTTTGTGTGATCGTGTGTAGGCAAGTCTGTTCGTTAGAAAGTCCGCCGCAAGTCCGTCGAAAGTCCGCCGAAAGTCTGCCGGAAGTCTGTCGGACAGGCTGTCTGACTTTTGTAGACGAAAAGTCCGACCGTGTGTACGCGGCATTAGAGGTATCTCTGAAGAAGCGGCTAAGAGCTCCCCTATTCAGGAAATCAGGCTTGCCTCTGCCTTTCTGGGGGAGGTCTCTATTTACTTTGTTCGCCTAGTGGCTCGGGTGATGTTGTCATCGGTCACCGCCCGTCGGGCCTTGTGGCTGCGACCTTGGTTGGCGGATCCAGCCTCTAAGCAGGCTTGGTGCCGTATTCCATTTGAGGGTTCATCCCTCTTCGGCAACAAGCTTGATAGCGCCATTACCCGGGCTACGGGTGGTAAATCGGGGTTCCTCCCTCAAGACAGGCGTTTACAGAACCAAAAACGCACCTTTTCAAGATCGCAGAACAGCGACCATGCAAGGGAAGCACGTAGTTATAGGCCTGGTCGGGAATTTTCTAGATCCTGGAAATCCAGGCAGTCCTCTTTTAAAAAGCCCACAAAAGGGGCTTCTACCAGTAACCAGGACTCCACTAAGTCCTTTTGAAATTGGGCCCGCTCAAACATGTCAGGTGGGGGCTCGTCTGCTCCACTTCCGGCATGTTTGGGCGGCCTCAATTCGGGATTTCTGGACTGTCAAGACAGTGTCCTCAGGCCACACCTGGGTTTTCAACAGCACTCCCAGACTAAGATTTATACCAACAAATCTCCCAAGTTCAAGGGAGAAGAAACAAGTTCTTTTAGCTTACATAAGCTCTTTATTAGCTCAAAATGCAGCCATTCCTGTTCCAGATGGCGAACGAGGAGAAGGCATGTATTCCCCTCTGTTTCTGGTACAGAAGAACGGCACATGGAGGCCTGTTATAGACCTGACTCATCTCAACCGGTTTATCCGAAAGGAAAAATTCAAGATGGAGTCACTATTAACGATTCAACAATCAGTTCATCTAGGAGACTGGCTGGTGTCAATGGACTTGAAAGACGCCTACTTTCATGTCCCAGTGGCAGCAGAGTTCCAAAAGTTTCTTCG
Source organism: Lithobates septentrionalis (assembly GCA_037952835.1). Lineage (NCBI taxonomy): Eukaryota > Metazoa > Chordata > Amphibia > Anura > Ranidae > Lithobates > Lithobates septentrionalis. The sequence goes on from JBBDGP010001951.1 coordinate 555,632, forward strand.
CTTTGCTGTAGGCCATCAACATTTACAGTTTACCTGCCTTCCATTTGGTCTCACGACATCACCTCGGGTGTTTTCCAAGGTTCTGCTGGCTGTTGTTGCTCTGCTCCGAGTCAAAGGAGTTCGCCTTCACCACTAACTCGACGACCTCCTCCTTCTAGCCCAGGACAAGGGTCAGCTTCTAAAGCACAGGAGTCTAGTAATTTCCACTCTCCAAGAGTTTGGGTGGCTCCTGAATTTGGAGAAAAGTCACCTGATTCCATTTCAGTCTCTCATATTTCTAGGTGCCCATTTCAACACACTAGAAGGCACCATCTCGCTACCCGAGGAGAAGATTGTGGTGATCCGGGACAGGATCCGTTCAACTCTTGCTTCATCTCACCTATCTGCTCTTCAATGTCTGAAGGTGATTGGCACAATGGCAGCCACCATTCCCATGGTGAAGTGGGCTCAATGGCACACTCGCCCATTCCAGAAAGGGTTTCTCCAACAGTGGGATTCTCCCAGCAAGAATCAGCGCATCCTCCTCACTCCATCCATGAGAGAGTCTCTCCTTTGGTGGCTCCAAGGGAAAAATCTCCGCAATTGCCATTCGGTTCTCCCCATCACATGGGTCACAGTGACCTCAGATGCCAGCAATCGGGGCTGGGGGGCTCATTGCCTGTCAGAAGTGGCTCAGGGCAGATGGAACTCGCCATCTCAGAAGACTGTATACAACATTCTGGAACTTCGAGTGGCCTTTTAGGCACTCAGATCCTCCTACCATCTGATAAAGAACTCCTCAGTGATGCTCCGGTTGGACAATACAACCGCTGTGGCCTATATAAGGAAACAAGGTGGGACTCGCAGCTGGTCCCTCCTACGGGAAGTGGAGCCAATCATGAACTGGGCTCAGAAGAATCTGTCCAACATTTCGGCAGTCTACATTCCGGGGGTCCAGAATGTTCAGGCGGACTTTCTGTCCCGTGTTCAAATGGACAACAACGAGTGGTCCCTGCACAAAGAGGTGTTCAAGTGGCTCCTGACACTGGGAGTGTTCCCAGAAGTGGACCTGTTTGCATCCCCATGCAATTACAAACTGACCAAGTATTACTCGAGGTTCCGGGATCCCCAAGCATATGGGATAGATGCCCTCACGGATCGGTGGAGGTTCAACAAGGCGTATGCCTTCCCTCCGGTACCTGTGATACTCCAGTTTCTCCGCAGGCTCAGAACAGAGGAAGTGGAAGTCATGGCAGTGATACCATTTTGGCCCAACAGGCCATGGTTTCCCCTCTTAACTCTTCTCAGTTATCAGGAGTCAATCCCTCTGCCTCTCAGGGCGGATCTTCTGTCCCAAGGTTCTATCCTGCATCCATGCCCTGCTCATGTACATCTCAGGGTTTGGTTTTTGAGAGGGGAAGGCTTGAAGCCTTAGGTTGTCCAGAAGAAGCCATCCCGACGCTTCTGAATGCCAGACGGAAGAGCACTAATAGAGTGTATGAACGTATCTGGTCCAAGTTCACAGAACACATGGCCTCTAGACCTAATCCTTGTGGTTCTCCCAAAGTCCAGGATATCCTCAGCTTTCTGCAAACAGGGTTGGATTTGCCTCTAGCAGTAAGTTCCCTTTGTGTGCAAATATCAGCCATCTCGGCATTTACAGGAATTTCATGGGCTAACCACGCCCTGGTTCGCCAATTCTTCAAGGGTGCTATCAGGCTAAGACCTCAAAGGAAACCGAGATTCCCTAAATGGGATCTTCCCCTTGTTCTAGATTTTTTTTCCACGCTTGGAACAGATCCTGAAAATCCTCTATCAGTTAAAGACCTCACACTCAAGACCGTCTTCCTGGTGGCAGTAACTTCAGCCAAAAGAGTGTCTGAAATCAGGAACTTAGGTTCCAAAGAGCCTTTCCTAACCTTTTTTCCGGATAGAGCAGTATTAATTCCCATGTTGGGCTCAAACCCTAAAGTGGCATCTATTTTTCACGAAAATCAGGAAATTGTGTTGCCTACCTTTAGCACAACAGAAGGTCAAGATGTCCATCTCCTTAAAGTGGGACATACTTTGAGTCAATACTTGGAAGCTACAAAATCGTTTAGACAGACGGATTTTCTTTTCATTCTTCTACAGGGAAAAAATAGAGGAAAACGGCCTTCAATCAGATCCATCTCTGCTTGGATAGTACAGACCAAAGGGCTTATAAAGCAAAGGGCTTGGCTCCTCCAGAGGCAGTGACTGCACACTCAACTCGGAGTATTTCAACCTCGTGGGCGGCTTCTCTTCATGTCGCACCCGAAGACATATGCAGAGCGGCTTCTTGGTCATCTATCAATACGTTTGTTTCCCACTATTGCATTGAACCAGCCGCTTTGTCATCCATTAGTTTTGGTTTGAAAGTGCTGTCAGTGGACAGTGTTAAATAAATGTATTTTCTTGCTCAGCATTGTGCCCACCCGGGTGTGTATGGCGAGTTATTTCCCACACGTATGCTGCCATGGAGCCTGTCAGGAAAACGGAAAATTTATATCAAATACTTACCGTAATTTTCCTTTCCTGATAGGCTCCATGGCAGCAGGAGTCCCTCCCAATGCTTGGAGTAGGCTAGTTATGAAACACTGCTGAGAGCCCACAGCTGAAATTTATAAGGGAGGGGTCCTATTGGGTAGTTATGGAGGCGGGGTCAACCCACACGTATGCTGCCATGGAGCCTATCAGGAAAGGAAAATTACGGTAAGTATTTGATATAAATTTTCCGTTATATATATATATATATATATATATATATATATATATATATATTGTTTGGGGGTTCTAAGAAATTTTCTAGCATAAAAAACTGTTTTTAACTTGTAAACAACAAATCTCAGAAAGAGGCTCGGTCCTTAGGTGGTTAAGAAAAAAATGGCATAGGGTTCCCCCCATCCATACCAGGCCCTTTGGGTCTGGTATAGATTTTGGGGGGACCCCCACGCCATTTTTTTTTTAAATTGGCGTGGAGTTCACCTCAATATCCATAATAGACCCGAAGGGCCTGGTATGGACTGGGGGGGAACCTACGCTGTTTTTTAAAATGATTTTTTATGTATATTGCCGGGATCTGGCAATACATTACAGCCATGAGCAATTTTAAATTACATTTTTTCCTTTAGAAATGTTATTTTGCTGCAGTACTTTTCTAAACATGGGAAAAATGTACAACTTTATAGGCAGACTAAGGGGACCCCCCAGGCATGATATTTAAATGAATATTTAATTTTTATTGTTTCACTTTAAGCATTCTTAAAATCACTGCTTCTGAAAAAAAGGCAGTTTTAAAAACTTTTTTTGCATAGATACATGTCCCCTGGGGCAGTACCTGGGTCCCCAAACACTTTATGGCAATAACATGCATTTAACCCTTTAAAATTAGCACTTTTGATTTTTCACGTTCGTGTCCCATAGACTTTAACGGTGTTCGCACAAATTTTTTGTCTGTTCGCATGTTCTGGTGAGAACCGAACTGCGGTGGCTGGTCGGCAAGTGGTTAAGCATCATTAAAATCACTGCTCCTTTGAAAAAACTATTTAAACAAAAAAATGTTGCATTGATACAGTATCTCACAAAAGTGAGTACACCCCTCACATTTTTGTATATATTTTATTATATCTTTTCATGTGACAACACTGAAGAAATTACACTTTGCTACAATGTAAAGTAGTGAGAGTACAGCTTGTATAACAGTGTAAATTTGCTGTCCCCTCAAAATAACTCAACACACAACCATTAATGTCTAAATCACTGGCAACAAAAGTTAGTATACCCCTAAGTGAAAATGTCCAAATTGGGACCAATTAGTCATTTGTCCTCCCCGGTGTCATGTGACTTGTTAGTGTTACAATGTCTCAGGTGTGAATGGGGATCAGGTGTGTTAAATTTGGTGTTATTGCTCTCACTGTCTCATACTGGTCACTGGAAGTTCAACATGGCACCTCATGGCAAAGAACTTTCTGAGGATCTGAAAAAAAGAATTGTTGCTCTACATAAAGATTGCCTAGGCCAGTGATGGCGAACCTTGACACCCCAGATGTTTTGGAACTACATTTCCCATGATGCTCATGCACTCTGCAGTGTAGTTGAGCATCATGGGAAATGTAGTTCCAAAACATCTGGAGTGCCAAGGTTCGCCATCACTGGCCTAGGCTATAAGAAGATTGCCAATACCCTGAAACTGAGCTGCAGTACAGTGGCCAAGACCATACAGTGGTTTAACAGGACAGGTTCCACTCAGAACAGGCCTCGCCATGGTCGACCCATGAACTTGAGTGCAGCGTCATAGCCAAAGGTTGTCTTTGGGAAATAGACGTATGAGTGCTGCCAGCATTGCTGCAGAGGTTGAAGGGGTGGGGGGCTCAGCCTGTCAGTGCTCAGACCATACGCCACACACTGCATCAAATTGGTCTGCATGGCTGTCATCCCAGAATGAAGCCTCTTCTAAAGATGATGCACAAGAAAGGCCGCAAACAGTTTGTTGAAGACAAGCAGACTAAGGACATGGATTACTGGAACCATGTCCGGTGGTCTGATGAGACCAAGATAAACTTATTTGGTTTTCATGGTGTCAAGCATGTGTGGAGGCAACCAGGTGAGGAGTACAAAGACAAGTGTGTCTTGTCTACAGTCAAGCATGGTGGTGGGAGTGTCATGGTCTGGGGCTGCATGAATGCTACCGGCACTGGGGACCTACAGTTCATTGAGGGAACCATGAATGCCAACATGTATTGTGACATACTGAAGCAGAGTATGATCCCCTCTCTCCGGAGACTGGGCTACAGGGCAGTATTCCAACATGATAAAGACCACAAACACACACATCCAAGACAATCACTGCCTTGCTAAAGAAGCTGAAGGTAAAGATGATAGACTGGCCAAGCATGTCAATAAAAGAAGAAATGGCTGCACTCTGTGCTGGATCAAAATTCTTATTTATTCAGAACATCCCAAGTGTTGCCAAAGACAGAAAGCTGGTAGATGCCTGGCATTTACCAGCTTTCTGTCTTTTGTCAACACTTGGGATGTTCTGAATAAATAAGAATTTTGATCCAGTACGGAGTGCGACCATTTCTTCTTTTATTGATTGCATGCGGAGGCCAGCCGAGGCGGACACCTGTCTAGATCATCAGGTATCTAATCTCACTTGGAGCAGTGAGTTTTTCTTGTTGGATACTGGCCAAGAATGTCTCCAGACCTAAACCCTATTGAGCATCTATGGGGCATGCTCAAATGGAAGATGGAGAAGCACGTCTCTAAGATCCACCAGCTCCGTGATGTCCTTATGGAGGAGTGGAAGAGGACTCCAGTGGCAACCTGTGAAGCTCTGGTGAACTCCATGCCCAAGAAGGTTAAGGCAGTGCTGTAAAAAAATGGTGGCCGCACAAAATATTGACACTTTGGACCCAATTTGGACATTTTCACTTAGGGGTGTACTTACTTTTGTTGCCAGGGGTTTAGACATTAATGACTGTGTGTTGAGTTATTTTGAGGGGACAGCAAATTTACACTGTTATACAAGCTGTACACTCAATACTTTTCATTGTAGCAAAGTGTAATTTCTTCAGTGTTGTCACATGAAAAGATATAATAAAATATTTATATAAATGTGAAGGATGTACTCACTTTTGTGAGATACTGTACATGTCCCCCAGGGCAGTACCCAGGCCCTCCTACCCTTTTTAAGACCATTAACTTGCATATAAGCCCTCAAAATGGGCACTTTTGATTTTTCAAGTTCGGTTCCCATAGACTATATTAGGGTTCCTGTCCAAGCTTTTCCGATTTTCGAGAGTTCTGGCGCGACCCGAATGGGGGTGTTTGGCCCAACTCTAGGATAGAAAACTGTCTGAAAGATTGTACTCAGAGTAGTGGTTAATGATTCATACTCTGAATGGTCGAAGGTTATCAGTGGTGTACCCCAAGGTTCGGTGTTGGGGCCCTTGCTTTTTAATATATTAATATATGATATAGGGTCTGGGAATAAAAGTACTATTTCAGTCTTTGCAGATGACGCCAAGCTTTTCAGTGGTAAAAAGCAGAAGTGGAGGAAAAAGATGGCATGATGGAAATATGAATAGAGCAAGTATGAAGAGCAGAGGAAAGGAGTGGGCTGGAGGGGTTAGTTTTGTTTAAGAAGAAATAACTAATTATATGTATAAAAGGAGGAAAGAAGACGAAGAAAGGGAAAGAGTCAGAGTAAACCTAACTAGGGGGCATTTTAATCTTAGGAGTGTCTTCTTTTGTATGAAGTGTGGGTACAGTGGGGATCTCCATTGTTCAACAATCATTATTTGAACACTGTTAAATTATTGGCTGTTAATGACTGTTCTGTGCGGGTTAGGCCTTATATAGGGTCTAAGACTAAGGCTTTTGATAGTACTGAGGTGAGAAGTGTAATACTTGGGTTCAGAGTACCTGTACGCTGAGATACAGTACATGCTCCCCAGATACGGGCCACAGAGCCCAGATGAACACACCCTCTAAAGCAGTTTGGGTGATACGATGGGATACATTTGGCTAGACGTAAGTGGTTTAGTATGATCTGTACAGTACTTTATAGGAATGTCTAATTATAAAAATATTGGTAGAACACTTTTCTGCATTGTGCCACACCTAAACATTCTTCTTTGGGCAAAAGGGAGCCCAGTTCTTGTTCCCATTTAAATGTATAGTATATGAGACTCAAGTATCATTTGTGGTATTAAAAGCAAGACTGGTGATAGAAAGCTTGTGCTGTGCTGTCCCTTTCACTAACCCAGACGGCTTAGAGAAGCCTTTCATGTATTATATACAAAAATATTTATGATAGATTGTAAGCTCTCACGTGCAGGGCCCACTTAACCCTCATGTATTGAATTGTATTGTAACTGTACTGTTTACATTATTTAGTAAAGTGCTGCACAAATAGATCACCCTGTATAAATCCTGTTTTGTTTTTTAAATTTAATAAAAAAACTAGCTTAATAAACCAGTTTAAAAATGCATAATTTGAAAGGGTAAAGGTTGGTTCACACCAAAACACGGTGCAGTAAAGGGGCGTTCCATGTGTAAGCAGGTGCTTTAAGTGGTTGTAAACCCCTGGACTTTTATTTTTTACCCTGCAAGGTAAAGCCATAATGTGCTAGTATGCTTTGCATACTAGCACATTGTGTTAAACTTACCTCAAAATTGAACCCTCCCACGCCGAGATGTCAGAGCATGCGTGTGGGAGCCGCCGTTTACAGCATAGAACTCTGAACGGCACGTGTGGCCATTCCTTCAGAGCATGTACAGTAAATGTACATTTTTTCAGGAGTGGTGCATACTTTTTGTGCGATTCAGTATGATTATAGCCCATTCAAATAAGTGAGCTGAAAAGGGAATACACAGGAAGCACACAGGAATGTGCACTGCATTTCTTATAGTTCCCCTCTGAACAAATACAAATCAAGAAAAATAAGATAACAGTGCTAGTATAACAGTAAAACAGGCACATCATGAAAACTAGTAAAATAATTTGAATGGAAGAGTATTTACCTGCTATCTAGGTCCTCAATATCCTTTATGAAGGTTCCTCCTTGGTGTTTACATAGGTTCTTACAAGCTCGTAACACATCCTCATTTTTAAAAATAAGGACATTTTTACCGCTTTCCTTATTTCTCAAGAAATTGATCCCTTCTTTTAAACTTTCTACATCTGAAGCTGTGATTCGTAGAAGAGTGTTTGCTGTTTGTTCCATGCTAGAAAAATATCAAATAATTATAGATTAGATGCAGTGCATTATTTTTGCATTAAAACTTAAAGTTAAAACATATGATGTAACAAGAAAGATATCATAGAAAGTCATAGAACTGTTATCTGACGTGACGTACCATACCAAAGCATATCAACTTCACAGGCAAATGATACAAGATACATGCTGCTATCAGTTACATGAGCTAAAGCTCTGCATTGGAAATCCAGTCATCTCAAATGACCTGGCCACACGCTCAATGCTGCTGCTTAGAACACAGACCTTGAGCATGAATCTATTGTGTAGCTTAGGCATCAATGGTAGAGCCCTAAGGTAAATTAGGAGTTTTAAACATCACAGCATTATACCACAATTCAACCTTCTGGCTATATGGTTATGCTCAGACTCTACAAACAGACTCTTTCAAACAGACAGCCTGATCAGACCCCCATAAGGACAGACAGGTCGCAGACCAGATGCAAACACTCCCAGTGTGTCAGCATACACCTGCTGATCTCTGGCAGCACAAGAGTCTCCATGGAAGGGAGGAGCCATGAACTCTATTCACTGGAGCCCCGGAAGGTTTTACCTTCTTCATGACCAGGGTATTTGTTGCTATTCAGCACTGCGCTACTTTAACTGGTAATCGTGCGGTCATGCAATACTGTACAGAAATAAAATTGCTTTCACACAAATAGTTTTCTTTTGGTGGTATTTGATAACCACTGGGATATAAAAGGAAAAAAGATGGAAAGTTTAAAAAAACATATATGTATATTCTACTTGGTCATAAAGCATATCCAATGCAATCAAATTTTGTCATAAATTTAGGTCAAAATTTATTCTGCTAAATGTCTTTGGTAAAAAAAAAAAAAATCCCAATAAGTGTATATTAATTGGATTGTGTGAAGTTTATAGCCTCTACAAACTATGGGATATACTGTACATTTGAAAATTGATCAATTTTGATGTACTGACGGCCTGATGTACTGATCTCACTTCTTGAGACCCTAAAATGCCAGACAGTACAAATTCCCCCCAAATCACCCCTTTTTGGAAAATAGACAGTCTGAGGTTGTGGTGATCAGGGACACTGACTGGTGACTGGCAAACAGCACCCACCCAAGCCCATGCAGGCAAAATGACGTACATGTATGTGATTTTGCCTGCATGTGCTAATCAGCCACAGTATATGTGCTGTGGCTGGTTGGCAATAACTACTCAGCTCCCATGCCATAAGGCCTGTGCACACCTACACAATCCATAGGTGCTGGTGGTCAACATCAAAACGCGGACCTAGGGTTGGAAACTTCATCCCATCCAATACTCTACAAAGCCTCCAGGCTTTTGTACTCATACCAGGATTCACTAATCCTGGAGGAAACTGAAAGGCTAACTTTCCCCTAATGAGACTCTAATGATATGCCCAGACTATTGTGACTCCTTTGTGTTATGCTTTGCCATTATAGTTTACAAAATCTTGTCAAGCCTGTAATTTTAGCTTAAATCTGCAACTATGAAAGAATACTTAGAAAAATGCTTGCACAAGCATTGTACTCTATGTATATCATTGTGGGTTGGTTTGTCCCTTCCTGTTCCCTGTTCTGTAGGCCATGGGACAGAATGCATGACTTATGACTCATAACCAGATGGTCTGTTGATTCCTGTAACCTCATGATAAAATGTATTTTAGGGGTCACTGACTTGTAACCATATATTTTATACCAATACATCATTTACTAACCACTCTCCCCTCCCCTCTTGCTATTGGTAAGTTGAACCATATATATACCTGTAAAGGTAGACATTTTACGAATGCACAACCTGCTTCTCGTTTCATTCGGTGTCTCCAGATATCTGAGAAAAACAAGATATTTGGGGGGGCACACCCTAAAAGATGCATTAAAGATGGTGCAGCCATAAGACCATACAACAGAACAATATATTACAGCGCACACATGCAAACAAGACATTTGCTTCCAGCAAGGCTTATTAAAAACACCTAGACACTTTCAAAAAACATTACAAAAAAATATGGGGATTTGTTCACACCATATTGCTATATGGTGCTTAAGCCCACTTACTGCGACAAAGTACCCCATGATTAGTAGGTTCTACACTATCCATAGATTGGGAGATCCTGCTTCTCTGAACCATGAGAGCAATACACTCTTCTATATGGGAGAACTTTGAGGTCTCCACCCATGACTTGCTGGAGGTAAATGTATGTGCATGTGTGCACTGTAATATATTGTTCTGGTGTATGGTCTTATGGCTGCACCATCTTTAATGCATCTTTTAGGGTGTGCCCCGAAATATCTTATTTGTCTATTGTATGGATTCTGACCAAATCCTTTTGGGTGCGGGCCACCCAAAGTTGCTCCGAGTCCTCCGAGTTGCATTCTGGGAAGAGGGTATTTATGGGACAGACGCCATGTTCTAGGTTTTTTTACAGCCACCCACTGGCCCTCCTGGCCGACAGGTATGCGTTAAGGAGCTACCTCGTGGCCCTCCGATCAGGAGGCCCACGATACAGCGGCGCAGGGGTGGGTCCAGAGGCTTGTCTGGGGCCTACCACCGCGGCCGAGGAATGGTCCTGAGCTTTCAGTCCTGTGTGACGAAGCTGGACGACCGAGGAGATCCCAGGGGAGGACCCATCTTGGAGAGATCACGCAGCGTGCTGGTCTATAGAGGGGCCTGGTGACTCGGTCGAAGGACATATCCAAAAGAAGTAACTATACAGCATAGTGTTGCCAGTTCGGCTTAAAGGTTCAGGCACTGTGACTGACTTTCACTGCAGAGAAAATCTGATACATCCTGTGGCAGAGGATCGTACGGATTTACCCCCCCAAACGAGTCTGTGGCAGGGACTTTTGATTCGTGCTGCATACTGGCTGCTAGACCGGTGAGAGAGGCCTATCCAGACGAGCAAGGAGTGTGTCCCACAAGGGGAGCTCATTCCACCTAATTATCTGAATTCTACCAGGACATTTGTCGCTAAGATTCTATAAGTAGATATTTGAGTTTCTCCTGAAAGTTTCCTTTTCCGCCTCTTTCCTGCTACTTCCTAAAGTTTGTTTGTTCAATAAAGCACTGAAAACGTACTCCAGTGTTGGTGTGTGTGTCGTCCAGAAGTAAACTCAACGGAACCCCTAGACCCGGTGCCGGTGAAACCAAGGGAAGCTGACACGTACCTCGTATGTGAGCCTGACGTGCAGAGGGAGACCTCTCGTACAGCCCTGGTTCCCAGATCACTGGAGTTGAGGACAGTGAACGTAGGAGCACAGCGGGGTATGAGTGCCTGGTGGATTCTCTGGAACTGGAGATGATGTCCACTGGGAGACACTGGAACTGGCTGGAGTGCCGTTGCAGGTAAGCTGGATACAAGTCAGCAAGGCTGCAGGTAAGCTGGATGCAGGTCAGCAGAATGCAGGTAAGCTGGATGCAGGTCAGCAGGATGCAGGTAAGCTGGATGCAGGTCAGCAGGTAAGCTGGATGCAGGTAAGCAGGATGCAGGTAAGCAGGATGCAGGTCAGCAGGATGCAGGTCAGCAGGATGCAGGTAAGCTGGATGCAGGTCAGCAGGATGCAGGTAAGCTGGATGCAGGTCAGCAGGGTGCACACAGCAGGCAGAAGCAAGGTCAGACAAGCGGGGTCATACACAGTGGATCAGTTCAACAGAATCGGCAAGCAAGGAATAGTCAAGTTCAGGCTGGTTTCTGGTAACAGGAGATCAGGCAGGCAGGTAAACAGAATCAGAGTCAGGGAAAGCCAAGGTTTAGGATTGGAGACAGCAGCGTGGTCAGAGAGCCAGGTCAGGTGATCGGATGCTGATTACAGGAACAGGTCACAGGTGAAGCTGCAGATCAAACAGCAAGAGCTGAATGGTGGAAGCCTCTCTTAAAGGCCACTGGGCGCCAAAGCCGCGTCGCTGTGCGTGCGATCGGCACATCCGCATTGGCGCACGCCTGTTCGTTACTGGGAACCTGTTGGTGGGGATGCGCCTGAGCCCTGTTGCAGGTCTGGAAGTAGTAGGTCCATGACAGAAGCAGGGTGAAGGTAACAGACCCGCTTAAACCAGCAGCTCCACCGTGAGTTAGTGCTACACCTATAAGAAGGGTGGCCATCCAGAATACCCACTATTTCCTTTCAAATAGGGGCTTGTGTCCGGGTAAGACAATCAGCCATGTTGGGTAGACCTTTGTCTATTTTGACGAATTCTTCCTTACCCTGGCTCTGATAAAGTCTTAGCCTTTTAAATTTAAAAAGAAAGGAAGGACGGACCACGCCTTAATAGGCACACTCATGGGAGTGCAACATTGTAGGGTCTGTGGGAGACCCAAGTCTTTATTTAAGGCCCCATTCACACGATCGGACCGTTCAGGTCCGCCTGTCAGTTTCGACCGCGGACCTGAACGGTCGCTCCATGTTAGCCTATGGAGCGACGGATGTCAGCGGAGACATGTCTGCTGACATCCGACCCGGTCTGATCCGCTGAAAGCAGACGGATGGCCCTACGTCTGGATCTGTCACTGGCGGATCGGATCGGGTGAGATCTGATGAAAACTGACACGCTGTCCGTTTTCATCCGATCCCTCCATAGGCAGCAGCGGCGCCTGTCAAGCCCCTCCCCGCAGTGAGCAGAGAGGGACCTGTCATCCGCCGGCTCAGCGGAGATCAACAGAGAGATCTCCTGCTGAGCAGGCGGACCAAGGCGGACTCCGTGGAAGTGGAGTCTGCCTCGTGTGAATGAGGCCTAAGACTCCATATATTAGAAACTGATTTGGGAAGAGTATTTAGGTAACCAACAGCGCCCACCAAATCTTTGCTTCTCTTTCTGTTGCATAGAAATAATAAGATAATTTGTTGTGTGGATACACTGACTGTAAGGTAGGACAGTCAAAGTCGTCTACAGTATTTTGCATTAAGGGTCAAAGACAAGGGAAAGATATCCCTCCATCAAATCCTTTATCCTTATAGGATAAATTTCTCAGTGTAGGAAGTTTGTGCAAATTAGTATTTTTACACTGGTAACATAACTTGTGATTGCTGATTGGTATTGGTAGATTACTTGCATATTTTTTTGTTGTAGCAGCTTGGGGTTTCCATAATGTTATGCCCAGGTTGGCTTTAAGCGTTTTGGGAATGCTGTGTAAAAGTTTACATGCCCATTGAAAGCTTAGTGCTCGTAGGAATAAAGGTGATCGATCAGGTAGGCAGGAATTTTAGTCAGAAATAGGGACAAAATAAATTAGAAATCTCCCTTGCTAATATCCAAATATCGTGATTGTAGTAAGTACTTTTGTATGTATGTTTATATAAATTTGCTTTTTCTTTAACCACTTCCCGCCCGGCCTATAGCGGATTGACGGCCGGGCGGTGGTTGTGTTATCCTGACTGGGCGTCATATGACGTCCTTCAGGATAACATGCCGCCGCGCGCCCGCAGGGGCGCGCATCGCGGCGATCGGTGGATCGGTGTGTCAGTCTGACACACCGCTACACCGATCTTGGTAAAGAGCCTCCGGCGGAGGCTCTTTACCACGTGATCAGCCGTGTCCAATCACGGCTGATCACGCTGTCAATAGGAAGAGCCGTTGATCGGCTCTTCCTCACTCGCGTCTGACAGACGCGAGTAGAGGAGAGCCGATCGGCGGCTCTCCTGGCAGGGGGGGTCTGCGCTGATTGTTTATCAGCGCAGCCCCCCCGCAGATCACCACACTGGACCACCAGGGATCGCCACTAGGACCACCAGGGAAGGGAAACATGTGGATGGCCAGGTATGTACCCCATGGCCATCCACATGTGCCCAGTCAGTGCCAAATCTGTGCCAATCAGTGCCCACAAATGGGCACTGATTGGCACAATTATGTTGCAGTGATGCCCAGCAATGCCACACTTAGGGGCATCACTGCCATCAATCAGAATCATCAGTGCCACCCATCAGTGTCCATCGGTGCCACCTGTCAGTGCCCATCTGTGCCCACCTATCAGTGCCCATCCGTGCCCATCTGTGCCAACTATCAGTGCCACCCATAACTACCCATCAACGCCACCTACGAGTGCCCATTAATGCCACCTACAAGTGCCCATCAGTGCCGCCTATCAGTGCCCATCGGTGCCACCTATCAGCGCCCATCAGTGCCACCTACCAGTGCCACCTATCAGTGCCCATTAGTGCCACCTATCAGTGCGCATCAGTGCCACCTATCAGTGCCCATCATCAGTGCCCGTCAGTGCCACCTCATCAGTGCCACCTCATTGGTGCCACCTCATCGGTGCCCATCAGTGCCGCCGTATCAGTGCCCGTCAGTGCAGCCATATCAGTGCCCGTCATTGAAGAAGAAAACGTACTCATTTACAAAAAATTTTAACAGAAACAAAGAAAAACGTGCTTTTTTTCAAAATTTTCTGTCTTTTTTTATTTGTTGCGCAAAAAATAAAAACCGCAGAGGGGATCAAATACCACCAAAAGAAAGCTCTATTTGTGGGAACAAAATGATAAAAAATTTGTTTGGGTACAGTGTGGCATGACCGCGCAATTGTCATTCAAATTGTGACAGCGCTGAAAGCTGAAAATTGGGCTGGGCGGGAAGGTGTCTAAGTGCCTGGTATTGAAGTGGTTAAGGAATGAAAGAAGGTATGGGGAAAATTTCAAATGTGGTTCTGTCATTGCTTAAGGTGTTAAAAAGACTAAAGAAATTAAGAAATGTTGTTGCTGTGGTGCATATGGGAAAAAGGGGTTTTGGCTATGTGATTTAAATTTAGAGTGGATATTTATATTTTTGCTGAGTGTCAACAAATATCTTAAGAGAACAAAATAGACATACAGTATATAAAGAGAATGAATATCAAACAACCAGTCAGTACAGTAACACTACAGTAGTGTGTGAGGTAGGTCTCCCCCTTTACTAAAATTTGTTTATAGAAATTATAGTGCTCAATTTTGCTTGAAAGATGTGTAATTTGCTTGAAGTACATGTTAAATACTTGTTTTGATGACTCTTTGAAGGTAAAAAGAATAGTATTTTGAAGGTTGGGGGTTTGTGTAAGGGAAGGGAATGTTCTCAGAATACCCTATTGTGGTAAGGATAAAGTAAGTTTTAGGCTCTGTTTCCACTAGTGCGTCCCCAAAGTCGCGCAATTTACACTGCGACTTTGCGATGCGATTTGTGGTGCGATTTAAAAACGACTTTGTGCGACTTGGATGTTCTGCGATTTAGTCATAGTGATGTAATTTCTTATCCTGCTTAGTTATTTCCCCTTCCTCTTTCATTGTCACGTGTTGTATGTTTGTTAGCAAACATGTTGGCTATGCAATATGTTGGGTCAGCAGTAGGGATGAGCTTCGAGTTCGAGTCGAACTCATGTTTGACTCGAACATTGGCTGTTCGCCGAACAGCGAACAATTTGGGGTGTTCGCGGCAAATTCGAATGCCGCGGAACACCCTTTAAAAGTCTATGGGAGAAATCAAAAGTGTTAATTTTAAAGGCTTATATGCAAGTTGTCATAAAAAGTGTTTGGGGACCTGGGTCCTGCCCCAGGGGACATGGATCAATGCAAAAAAAAAGTTTTAAAAACGGCCGTTTTTTCAGGAGCAGTGATTTTAATAATGCTTAAAGTCAAACAATAAAAGTGTAATATCCCTTTAAATTTCATAGCTGGGGGGTGTCTATAGTATGCCTGTAAAGGGTCGCATGTTTCCTGTGTTTAGATCAGTCTGGCAGCAAAATGACATTTCGAAGGAAAAAACCCATTTAAAACTACTCGCGGCTAGGGGCGTGGCCTGCCGCGGAGAGGAATGGACGCTTGAGTACAGAGCTCCGTTCCACAGGCACCGATCCGCAGCAACCTACAGCGACAATCCGACCCCGCTCCGGTCACACGGAAGGGGCAAGAATCCGTGACCGTCCCGGGCATGTCCAGACGGCGGAATAAACCGCCAGCTCCACGCCGCCTCACAGATTACTACTCCAGCGCGGCCATGAACAAGGCCCAAGATGGCGCCGGCTCCGGGAACAACGCCTCAGGCACAGCCCGCACAGCAGCTGATGAGGAGCGCCGATCGGCCACCTCACAGGAAGACTTCCCAGCGCTATCATGTGGAGACAATATGATCAGGGAAGAGATGGATACCATACCCTCACCAGATGCTGCGGTATCCCACACCAGCATGGACAGAGGTAAGAGGCTGGCTTCTTCTCCGGCCCTCTCCCCCAGCAAAGAGCCCCAGCTCAAGAAGCATCAGTGGGCAGACAGGGACACTGATACCACACACATCCCTGCTCTAGCAGCAGTCCCTGCATCAGATAATCCTGTCACTAAATCCATGCTAAAATCAATGCTCCTCACACTGCAGAAAGATCTCCACAGAGAACTGCAATTATCTGTCTCCCAAATACATGACAGGATAGATTGCCTAGAAGGAAGAGCTCATCTGCTTGAAGACAGCATGCATGACCATGTCAGAGCTCACAATGAATTACTGGATGCGCATGAACACCATGCCTCAGAAATACACCACATGAAATTAAAATTGGTAGATTTGGAAGATCGTTCCAGAAGGAACAACATAAAATTTAGAGGCATTCCCGAATCTGTCAAATCAAATGAAATTACTCCTTACTTACAGCAGCTATTCTCACGTCTATTACCTCGTTTAAATGCACGGGATATTACCATTGACCGGGCGCATAGGATCGCCAAACCTACGCACGTATCCTGCGGGATGTTCTAGCAAGAGTACACTACTTTCATGTTAAGGAGCAGATTTTACAAGCAGCTAAAAACACCAAACCGCTTCCAGCACCATATGCAAATGTTCTCCTATTCAATGACCTCTCCAAAGCCACCATGGAGATGAGAAGAGCATTCACCCCTGTCACCTCCATTCTACAAGAAAAAAAAATCACTTACAAATGGGGCTTCCCTACCAAACTTCTGGTGACCTATCAACAGCAAATAATCCCTATTCACACCCCCAAAGAAGGGTACAAAAAATTGACCAACTGGGGTTTTCTCCCCCTCCCTCCTGCCACGAGTGACCGCACGGGCTCCCATCCACATTCCGCTCCATTCCGGAATCAGATCCCTGGTAGAGGCGACAACCTTCACAATCCAAAGGCCTTAGGTCGCGACCATTCATAGGATCCTCTGTGGACACTGCTTTAGTGTTACCTCACTCCCTCAGGTTATAGTGTGCCACGCACACTGATATTCTTGTTATTAGTGTTCATCTTACCTTTTTGTTCCTTTTTTTTTTTTTTGTGTTTGTTTGATTACTCTCTTTTTGAGTACTTTACGTATTGCTTGACTAGTAAAATATAGTGGTAAATCACCTGTGATATATTCAGAAAGGTTCAATACTCTCTACATAGTGTCATAACAAAGTTGCTTATTTTTTTTTATTTTTTGACTGTCTTAGTGTTACTGTACGCTCCTTGCTTCCATTACAGGACCTAAAGTTGATTAATCTTCTAAGTGTAGTCTCGCTCCCCGTGTCCACATCCCAGGTCACCTCCTGCTAAAATGGCCATTAAACTCACTTCACTAAATGCCAAAGGTCTGAATTCCCCCTTTAAATGCAATCTCCTCTGGAAAGAAGCACTGACTCAGAAAGCAGACATATTCTGCGTACAAGAAACACATTTCATCAAAGACAAGGCACCAAACTGCACACACAAACGTTACCCACACTGCTTCTTTGCCAATGCCACCGCCAAAAAGAGAGGGGTGATGATTGCAATCAGTTCATCCATCTCGTTCCAGCTACACCACTGTGAAACTGATGAAGATGGCAGATATTTGATCCTCTCCGCAACAATTGAAAACCAATGCTTAACGTTAGTAAATCTTTAAGCACCCAACACAGGCCAAAAATTTTTTTACAACAAACTACTTTCCAAATTGGCACCTTACAGATCCGACCCAGTAGTACTGTGTGGGGACTTTAATGAAATCATTGATAATTCTCTAGACACATCTAACCCAAGCAAACGTAGGCCTTCTACACTTTCCTCTCTTTTACAAAATGAAGATCTTTATGACCCCTGGAGATGCATGCACGATACGGAGCGAGACTACACTTTCTACTCCAACTCTCAGCACTCTTACTCTCGGATCGATATGTTCCTTACAGATAAATTCCTACTACAAACAATCACAGAGGCGCGAATTGGTACAATTACCTGGTCTGACCACGCACCGATATCGATCACATTATTTAACAGCAACAAAAATACACGACATACTATTTGGAGAATGAACACGTCCCTGCTCACCAACCCAACACTGGAAAAGGAACTTAGATCCGAGATTAAGAGCTACTTTGACAACAACCAATTCTCTATTACCGATCAATCTATGATTTGGCATGCGCACAAAGCTTACTTACGTGGCCTTTTCATAAAATTCGGAGCACAGGCAAAAAAACAACACGTAGCCACCACTGAAAAATTATTAACACAAATCCGTGCGTTAGAAATTGTCAACAAAAACAAAACATCCATTACCATATCCAATGATCTAAAAAACTTAAGACACCAAGTTAGTGAGCACCTGCATAAAAAATTTGAATATTACATTAAACGCCTTTAAACTCCAGCACTACTCCTCAGCCAACAAATCAGGAAAATTCCTGGCCAGACAAGTGAAAAAACACAACGCTAATATGAAAATACAGACCCTAATTAATTCCCAAGATAAACGAGTACACAACCCATTAGATATTGCAAACGAATTTAGTGCATTTTACGCCAAACTATAAAATCTTAAAGACTCTGATCACGAACCCCATCCTAAATTGGAGGACATTGACAAATTCCTCTCATCCATTCATCTTCCCTCTATTTCCACCGCACAGCTAGAAAGCATTTCTACAGCTTTCTCTCCCACCGAAATCCTCAAAACAATAAAAACACTGCCACTACACAAAGCCCCTGGCCCCGACGGATTCCCAAACGAATATTACAAATACTTCTCTGACTTACTCACCCCACAACTATGTAACACTTTTAATTACTACACTACTACAGGCAAAATTCCCAAAGAATCCTTAGAGGCCCTGATTGTTACCATACCCAAACCGGGCAAATCCCCTGACACACCAGCAAACTACCGTCCAATCTCACTGTTAAACACAGACACCAAAATTTACGCAAAATTGCTAGCTCAGCGGCTCTCCACAATTATTCCACAAATAATACACCCTGACCAGGTCAGATTTGTACCCGGCAGACAAGCTTCGGACGGCATTAGACGCCTCATCGATCGAATCCAGTGGGTGGAGCACAGTCAAACGCCTTCTCTCTTCCTCTCACTGGACGCAGAGAAGGCGTTTGATAGAGTTCACTGGACATACATGGAAAAAGTACTATGCAAATTTGGCCTGTCGGGCCCTATTCTGACAGCGATATTAAATTTATATTCCTCCCCCAGCGCCCGAGTCTGGACATCAGGGATAACGTCCACTCCATTCAACATCACTAATGGCACAAGGCAGGGGTGCCCACTTTCACCCCTGATTTTTGCCATGGTGATGGAGCCCCTGGCACAAGCCATCAGATCTGCAACAGCAATCTTAGGTATTAAAATAGGAGACGTTGAACACAAAATAGGACTGTATGCAGACGATGTCATTATCACTCTAACAAAACCCGAAATCTCCCTTTCAAATGTTTTGAAAATTCTGGAAATGTTCAGCCTAATATCTCTTTACAAAGTCAATAATAGTAAATCCACTATGCTAAACGTAGGGATAGACCAACAGACCAAACAGATCATAACGAAAACCACCTTTCACATGGTCCAAAAACTCCTCACTTCAATACTTGGGGATTCACCTTACCTCCCCGAGCAAGACACTACTAAAAGTAAACTATGCCATGCTACAGGAAAAGCTTTTACGCATTGCCAAAGACATGAGTAACGCATATGTCTCATGGGCTGGTAGAATAGCCCTGGTCAAAATGTACCTGCTCCCGCACATTCTGTATATGTTCCGTACAATCCCTATACCAATGCTCTCCACGCAACTGAATCAACTACAAGGATTGCTCAATAAGTTTATCTGGCAACAAAAAAAACCCAGACTTAAACAAAATATTCTTCTGTCACCAGTCCAACACGGTGTAATGGGAGCCCCCAACATTCATGCTTACTACAGGGCAGTAATATTGGACCAATTAAAAGAATGGTGGTCACCCACCTCCAGGAAAACGTGGCACCAAATTGAGTCTGCAGCTATCACACCGAACCTGAAACACGTTTTATCGGCTACCCTACTTAACTTAAAACCACAACGACATTTTCTACAATCTACAACATCGGCTCTACGGGTCTGGACAGCTCTTGCACAACAAGCAAGGGGAATACCCATTTCAATCCTTTCCAAACTCCCCATTCAAGCAATAGAAATGATATCGCCTGACCTATCCGTCCACCTATGGACACAGAAAGGTCTTGTCAACATAGGACAACTGATGTCCACATACGGGATCCACTCATTTGTACAACTACAACAATTATTCGATATTCCCAAATCAACCTTTTTCCTATACCTACGGATCCGCTCTATCATATCCCCAATCAATCTACTCACTGACAACGCTCCAATGGCTGATATATTAAAATTCTACGAAACTCCAGCTCCAGCACAGAAAGGAATCTCAGGAATGTACAAAATACTAACGACACCGTCTGCAAATCAATCATCTCCCTCTATTGACTTCTGGTCATCCTTCACCACCACTCCACCACCACCCGCAAGTTGGTACAAAGCCTTAACTCTCCCACTTCGAGTATCACGTTGCACCTCCCATTGGGAATCAATTCAAAAACTGTTCCATAAATGGTACTATACCCCAGCCAGATTGGCAAAGATATACCCAGCTACCTCATCTCAATGCTGGCGGAATTGCACCGAAGCAGGCACTCTGCGACACATCTGGTGGGAATGCCCTTTAATTCACAGATTCTGGCTAGATGTTGCAACTCTTATCTCAACGATTTGCAAGGTCCCCCCTCCATCATCCCCCCTAGATCTTCTCTTGGGTCTTGATGTCCCGACATGGCCGAAACATATCAGAGTAGTAGCGACTCATATCCTTATCGCCGCCCGCTTAGCTCTAGCGAGAAAATGGAAATCACCACAACCTCCCCTTATATCAGATCTCATTGTTCTTTTAAATTACCACTTCCACATGGAATTCGCCTTCGCTAAAGCCAACCTCAATACCACCTTGTTTCTCCAAATATGGGAACCTTGGATATCCGATCCGAGAAGCACAGCTCTTTCATAGATTCTACCTGATGATTCTCGCTTGAACACCTATTTACAGTAACCTAGACATATTTTCACTAAGTAGGACTTCTATGTGATGACTAGCTTAAAGTTCCGCATTCCTGGGCCTGCTTTAATTACTTTTGTTGGTTGCAGTATATTTCACGACTGGTGGTTGAAGTGCTGCCTCACCCCCGTGGCACAGTGAGCGCCCAATTTGGGGTGCCAGGGTGGAGAGACAGTGCTGACACCATCCAACTGATGTGTAAGTTAAACGTATAGTGTTAAATCTTCATAATCCACGTCCTATCTTCATGACTGATACCTTTACTCATGGTTGTCGTATATTGTATTACTCAATATGGAATGTTGATATAATGCTTTTTTACACGCTTTGTACGGATCCTCATGAAAAATTTAATAAAACTTAAAAAAAAGAATATCAATAAAACTACTCGCGGCTATTGCATTGCCGCTCCGACAATACACATAGAAGTTCATTGATAAAAACGGCATGGGAATTCCCCACAGGGGAACCCCAAACCAAAATTTAAAAATGACGTGGGGGTCCCCCTAAATTTCATACCAGGCCCTTCAGGTCTGGTATGGATATTAAGGGGAACCCCAGCCAAAATTTTTAAAAAAATGACGTGGGGGTCCCCCTAAATTCCATACCAGACCCTTCAGGTCTGGTATGGATTTTAAGGGGAACCCCGCGCCAAAAAAAAAAAAACCGGCGTGGGGTCCCCCCAAGAATCCATGCCAGACCCTTATCCGAGCACGCAACCTGGCAGGCCGCAGGAAAAGAGGGGGGGACGAGAGTGCGGCCCCCCTCCTGAACCATACCAGGCCACATGCCCTCAACATTGGGAGGGTGCTTGGGGTAGCCCCCCAAAACACCTTGTCCCCATGTTGATGAGGACAAGGGCCTCATCCCCACAACCCTGGCCGGTGGTTGTGGGGGTCTATGGGCGGGGGGCTTATCGGAATCTGGAAGCCCCCTTTAACAAGGGGACCCCCAGATCCCGGCCCCCCCCTGTGTGAAATGGTAAGGGGGTACTTACCCCTACCATTTCACTAAAAAACTGTCAAAAATGTTAAAAATGACAAGAGACAGTTTTTGACAATTCCTTTATTTAAATGCTTCTTCTTTCTTCTATCTTCCTTCATCTTCTTCTACTTCTGGTTCTTCTGGTTCTTCCTCCGGCGTTCTCGTCCAGCATCTCCTCCGCGGCGTCTTCCATCTTCTTCTCCTCGGGCCACTCCACACCCATGGCATGGGGGGAGGCTACCGCTCTTCTCTTCATCTTCTTCTCTTATTCTTTTCTTCTCTTCTTCTCTTCTTCATTTTCTTTGCAGGATGTCATTGCATAATGTATGTCATGCATTTTATTGTAATATTATTTAGATGTCTGTTATGTTTCATTGCATCCAAATGCAGAATAACAGGTCTTTAACACAAATTCGAAAAAAGGATAAGTAGAAAATGCATAATGTAATCAGAATATTTTTTATTTTCCGGAATTTTGTGCAAGAATGCACCAAAACATTTTTTTGTTTTTGGTTTTGGTGAACTACACCATTTTTAAAAAATTTTTAACAAGCACAACAAATATTAAAATAATAAAATATTTCACTTTGAACAACACAAAAATAAAAGTCATAAAAAAAATAAAATATATAATCTGAATCTTTTTTACAAGACAAATCTTTTTGCAAGAAGGCAAAAATAAAGAAATAAGTTCCATGAACTCAAAAATTCAACAGTTGTTGTTTTGGCATCCACAACCAACCAAAAATATAGAACAAGTCTTAAACCCACAGCAAAAATAATAGAAAATTACAATTGCTCGTATGTTTTGTTTTCAGTGGTCCTGGAAACTGAACTATTGGTTGGTCCAGGGAAATCCACTGATGGACCAGGGTAATATTTCCTTTCAAGAAAAGGCGGAACCTGACTGGGTGTAGGCTGCCTAAGTTGGTGAGTGGTTGGGGGGCCAAGAGTAGAGGTAGTGGGGGCAGGAATTGGATGCAACATGCGTGACCTTGAGGGATTCAGCATATTACCATACTGGTCACAGTATGGACGGTTTATTGGTGGAGCATACTGTGTACTTGGAAAGTGAGGGTATTGTTGATAAGGGGGATATTGGGGAAAGGGGGGTTGCATATATGCTGAGGATGTTGTTGGCCCCTCACCCACAAATGATTGAGCAGTTGACATCAAAGCCATCCTGAGTGCATATTTTTTCTCAGGGGGTACCTGTTTACATATGCCTAAAATTACAGTTGAGAAATGCTGTGTCTTCACACTGGTTTTCAGCCATTTTAGTGGACATCTGACTGACTACATCTAAAATTTTATCCATGGGTTTCACAGGCTGGGCACTTCCCCTTGAAGATCTTCGCAAAGGCCTAGAGACATTGCTAGGCCCTGGTTCTGCATCCTCCTCGTTCATTGAGTTTGATGTTGACCTTGATTCATCTACGAACAGTTCCTTGTCAACATTGTCTTGGAATTGTTCTTGCTCCTCCTCCACAGCAGCTTCCTCTGACTCATCTTCTGCTGCCAAACCCTGTGTGCTGTCTTCCCAGCTTGCTTGGGTTCTGAAATACAAATCACATATTTTTAAAGTAAGCATTACAATTTGATATGTACAATTCGTAACATATGCCTGCTGATAACTTACTCTCGCATTTCCAACACTGGTTTTAAAAAATCAAGATCCCCGGCATGGGCATATGGGGCTAATCTTTTTGAGCCGGAACCACTCCTTCCTTCTTTTAATTTTGGTAAGTACCGGTTGTAGCAGTCTTTGAGACTTCTCCATCGAGTTTGTAACGAGTGCACTACAAAATATAAAGCAAATAATAAATTAAAAAAAAAAACTTTATTAACTGCCTATAGGTCATTCATTTGCTAGGCTGCATAATTGATATGGATGATGTTAAAACAACCGCTAAATATATTACCCATGACACCTGCATAATTTGCCATGTGCTGAAGGATGTTGACAGGGCCATCTTTAATATTATTTAATATTATTTGGACCTTGGTCAAATATTATTTGCTGGCCCACACACACACAGATTTACTTTCCTGCAGCCACAGGTTACAGGAAAGTAACTATATATATTCCACCATCAACACAGATAGTGTTGACAGGGGATTCCCTCCTGCCAAACCATTGTGATCTCCTGGCAGGAGAAGCGGCCCCCACCAAGAAAACACAGTGCACATTGTTAACACACACCCATTGGTTGCAGAATATTTAAATAGGTGCAAGGTGCTTCTAGGATGAAGGATAGCTAATCCCCCCCACTGTCCCCGCCGTCCCGGCTCGCCCACATCCCTCACATAGATTCGGTTCCCAGCTGCTGTGCTCTGGTGTCGTTCGCTGCTGGCTTCGCTCAGCGTTCGGCTGTCGGGGGAGCCGACGGGGGAGCGAGGGGAGACGGTGAGTAGCACCGAGAGGAGCCGAGAAGAGCTGAAAAGGACCCCGAGCGAGCGCACGGACAGAGGCTGTGGGTCGGAAGAAAACAGAAGCTGGTGGACGTGCTCTCCTTCCCTCCCCTCCACAGATAAGTGCATTTTTTTTTCTTCTTTTTGTTTTCTCTTTTCTTTTTTTTTAAAAAAGAAGGAGAAAGTGGGAAAGGAAGAGAAGAAGAACGGAGGAAAAACTATTAATTAATTAATTAAACAATAAACAATAAATATATGAAATGTGCCCGCAGTAGAAAGAAGGGGAAGAAGGGATAAAGGAGAAGAGAAAAACAGGGAGAAGAGAGGAAGAGGAGGTGAGAGAGGGAAAGAGGAGAGAAGAAAAGAAAAACATAAAACAGAAGAGTTAGTGATGCTGTGATATTGAAGAAAAGAATCTATAGAGGAAATTTCTGAGGAAAAAAAAAAAAGAACTTGTGTATTAATGTAGTATATTCAAACAATACCAGATGATACAAAATGGTACAAAATGATGGAATACAGATGTTTATATACTAGCACATTTGCACATATGCTAAAGGCTTGAATATTTGGTATATTTGCTTGAATATTTGGTATCGGTAACAGAGTAATTCAATTATAAATATATCAACGAATCCGCGCTCATAGACTGACTCACACCTGCAGCCCCCCTAGATAGGAAGGGAACACCTAAGTGATCCCCCAAGAATATAGATCAAAGTATAGGGAGTGGCGCTGTGTTAGGAGTATAAATAAAAATTAGCAAGAAATGCAAGTGTATAAATAAAGGTGTAAAGATAAAAAATGTGAAATTTTTTGGTATGATCCAAAAAAAATTACTTGCAAAAAAATTATATAAATATCCTTGTGTTAGTGAAAAACACCTTGATCAGGTAAAAATTAGTATTATATGTGCAAAGGAACGCAAATATCAAGCAGCATCACTAAATACCATAAATACATCTTCACATGAATAAATATAAGTGATGAAGTGCCAAAAACAATAATTGTCCAAAAACAATAATTGTCCACCAATAATGTGTAAATGTGCAATAATTATAAGCAATAAAAAATCATTGATAATGTGTCCAAATCGCAGCTAAAAATCACAAAACCATATGTTATTTGGTGCAAGAAAAAGTTCATAACAATTGTGCAGAAAAATCTTCTTAGGTGATAAAGTGCCGTGCTGTAACAACTGGTGGTCCCCCCAATGTGGTTGCACTCACCGGAGCGCTCCACCCCTGCAGGGGTACGAGCGTGTAATGCTGGTCCTGTCACTCCAGTCCTATAGGTGTCATTTTCCTTCCACGCATCCCATTTCCAAAACGCAACTGTATACACAGAGAGGTGGGGACTTCCTGTCCCTTGGTGTTAAAAGTCCCCACTGGATATCCGACGTGAGAAGTGCTGAGCTCAGCTTCTTGCTTCACTTTATATTTATTCATGTGAAGATGTATTTATGGTTTTTAGTGATGCTGCTTGATATTTGCGTTCCTTTGCACATATAATACTAATTTTTACCTGATCAAGGCGTTTTTCACTAACACAAGGATATTTATATAATTTTTTTGCAAGCAATTTTTTTTGGATCATACCAAAAAATTTCACATTTTTTATCTTTACACCTTTATTTATACACTTGCATTTCTTGCTAATTTTTATTTATACTCCTAACACAGCGCCACTCCCTATACTTTGATCTAGAGTAATTCAATTGAAATCAATCAGAGACTGTTTGGTAAACAATAAATGATTAAACGATTGATTTAGGATTGGAAGGACATAAGAACGATTAACTGCAAAATTTCCCTCTATATATTGGTGGAGTTGGAGCTGTTTGTACAGGGGGGAGAGAAAAAAGAAGGAAAAGGGTTCTTGGTGGCATATCTCAAGATATGGAGACGGGTTCTCTTTTTTTTTTTTTTCTCCCCTTCTCTTGATTTATACTAAATGAGAGGTAAAATGGCAAAAAGTGCCGGAGCGGTAGCTAAATCACCTCGGACCAGCTTAGGCCCCAGTCCCGGCCCCATGAATAGATATTTATCACAAGGAAATGGGGAGGGAGAAAGACAACAGGGTACAAAGGGCCGACAGACAGATACCAAGGAGAAGAAGGAAAAAAGAGAGAAAAAGGGTCAGAATAAGACAGCAGAGGAGACCACCTCACTCTCAGAATTTAGAATGGAACAAGATGTGGAAGTAGATGGTGAAGAAGTTGGAAGGGAGGAAGACCACCAGGCAGCTCAATTACCAACAAAATCTGATATGGAAAAAATGTTTGCGGCCTTGGAAAATTCTCTGAAGACAGAAATTACAACAATACATAAAGATTTGGGCCATATCCTCTCAAGAGTGGAAGAAGTGGAGGTAAAAGCAGATTCCCACTTAAGAATGATAAAAGAGCTGAGAGGTGAAATAAATATATTAAAAAAGGAGCAACACGAACAAATCTATAAAATAGAAGATCAAGAAAATAGAGAACGAATGAAAAATCTGAGAATTCGAGGCCTTCCTGAGCCTACACAAACAGAAAATTTTATAGAAACAATGAATAAGATTTTTAACCCTATCTTGGGAAAAGAAGAAACCAACATAATAAAAATAGAAAGAGTACACAGAATAAGAAGACCCCAAGGGCTCTCAACTGAGAAACCAAGAGACATAATCATCTGATTTAAAAACTTGGAAGAAAAAAATCAAATTTGGATGAACTTGTAGAGAAAACCAGTAAAAGACGAGGGTTATTCCTGCGCTACCAGTTGGGGAAGTGGGTCTCATGATCAGTTAATTGAGACTATGTGCAACTTCTCTTATTGGAAAGCTGCATGCACCGAAAACAAGGGCTCAAACACCAGCCCAAAACGAAAATGGTAAAAGAGAGAGGGGGGGGGTGGTGCTGCGCTAACCAGAGGTGTCTCTGCTTGTGGGAACAAATATTATATCCTGATATTCATAGATCACAAAAAATTAAATGATAAAAAGCATCAGCAAATCGCATAGGTTGAAATAGATATGGTGATTCAAAATAAATATGTGGATCCAATCAATGCTTGTAGATATAAGAATAAATACTGGTGTCAGGTTAATTAAAAAAGTAATAACAACCAATTAACATATATTAAAATGTGTAAAAATTCAATATGACCAATAGTGCTCGTGCTCTTGTGACTAAAAACTCAAAAATTAAACTCATACATATGTTAAGGTGCAACAATGGGATAATAGATGAAAACAAACAGTCACAAATCAAGTGAAAAATGACAACCAAGTGAGATAAACAAAGAAAACGGAATGGTCGCTTTATCCTTATATTGCGACCCTGTGCAACAGTGCGGCTATAATGTGAATGATCACGTATGTGGATAAACCACTCTGATCATTAAGTGTCCAAAATAAAAATAATTCAAAGTGTCCAAAGAAAAAATGTGTTCAACAAGCCAGTGTTTTTAAACGCAATCACTTCAATGACAGTGGGGTGTTATTTGTAAAACACTCTCTATCTTCTTCATGCAGCATGCACTAGTGTAGGCAGTGGCCCCTTACCTAGCGGTGCTAGGTCAACCGCATATGAGTTGTTAACTCTCGTGGTCCTGGGTCTCTCCTGTATCTCTGTGTCCAGACTTGCTGACTCTACAGGATCCTATATGGGGCTGGGATATGTCTAGCTGAGGTCCTGGGACAGTGCCGCTCCTAGCTCCTCCTCCACATCATATCTCCATTATATGCTGCAAGACGTATGTCCCATGTGTCTTGCAGCATATAATGGAGATATGATGTGGAGGAGGAGCTAGGAGCGGCACTGTCCCAGGACCTCAGCTAGACATATCCCAGCCCCATATAGGATCCTGTAGAGTCAGCAAGTCTGGACACAGAGATACAGGAGAGACCCAGGACCACGAGAGTTAACAACTCATATGCGGTTGACCTAGCACCGCTAGGTAAGGGGCCACTGCCTACACTAGTGCATGCTGCATGAAGAAGATAGAGAGTGTTTTACAAATAACACCCCACTGTCATTGAAGTGATTGCGTTTAAAAACACTGGCTTGTTGAACACATTTTTTCTTTGGACACTTTGAATTATTTTTATTTTGGACACTTAATGATCAGAGTGGTTTATCCACATACGTGATCATTCACATTATAGCCGCACTGTTGCACAGGGTCGCAATATAAGGATAAAGCGACCATTCCGTTTTCTTTGTTTATCTCACTTGGTTGTCATTTTTCACTTGATTTGTGACTGTTTGTTTTCATCTATTATCCCATTGTTGCACCTTAACATATGTATGAGTTTAATTTTTGAGTTTTTAGTCACAAGAGCACGAGCACTATTGGTCATATTGAATTTTTACACATTTTAATATATGTTAATTGGTTGTTATTACTTTTTTAATTAACCTGACACCAGTATTTATTCTTATATCTACAAGCATTGATTGGATCCACATATTTATTTTGAATCACCATATCTATTTCAACCTATGCGATTTGCTGATGCTTTTTATCATTTAATTTTTTGTGATCTATGAATATCAGGATATAATATTTGTTCCCACAAGCAGAGACACCTCTGGTTAGCGCAGCACCACCCCCCCCCCCCCTCTCTCTTGTAGAGAAAACCACCAATCGATTATGCAGGAAATACGATACAAATTTTTCAAGATTTATCTCAAGAAACGTTAAGAAGAAGAAGAGCGTTAAGACCTTTATTGAAAATATTTCAAGAACAGGTAATACAATACAACTGGGGTTTTCCTGCATGCCCGATTGCAAGGAGAAATGGAAGAAGTACTAGACTAAGATTTATGTTTTTCTAAAAATTAGAAATCCCAATACCAGGAAACTCTAGAGATATAAATACTAGACAAGAACAACTAATGACACTAGATGAGATGCAATGGCAATTGAGCTCAAGAAACGGAACACAGGAAACAGCGTCATAATCTGAAACTGGACTGAACCTGAGCTTAGGAAAATAAGAGCTATTGATCTATAATGATGAGGTCTCCGGCTGTTTTGGAGGGGGAGGGGGGAGAGGGGTGTGGGTGGGAGGGGGCTAGTCGTATGGAGGAAAAAGGGAAGGAAAAGAGGAATAAGGAAGAAAAGGAAAACATGGTGGAGGCAGGGAGGAGAGGCCGGGACCCACGGTGTGTTCAGGGGGTCACTCTTTCTTAATTATAAGAGAGAGGGGCCCAGTGCGCCCTATACATTTCCACCTCGGTGTGTGTCCCACAAAATAAAAGCGATCTCTACTCTAGAGACCACAAGGTCAAACTATCAACACCAAGGAGGGGGTGGGGGGTGGGGGGAGGAAAGGGGAGGGGGAATAGGGGGGATGAGGAAGGGTAAGGGAGGGAGGAGGTTTGTTTGTATAGGAGGATACAGTGTCCCAGCGCCCTGGAAAAAAATCAAGGTACCCGTCACGTGCGTGTTGACCCGGGGGGCCCCCCTCCCGGTCCTTTGGTTGAACCGGGGGTGAGGGCCCTGGGAAGACACGTGAGGATTAGAGAGAAATGCAAAATATGAATAGTATAAAAATTTTGTCATACAATGTCCGAGGATTAAACTCCCCAGGGAAGAGAAGCATAATGCTTCGAGAATTGGAAAAAAGTAAGGGCGAAATATTTTTTCTCCAGGAGACACATATTACCAAAAATTCAAACATTAAAATATATTCAAGAAACATTCCAACATGGTTTTACGGAGATTCACCAATAAGAAGGGCTAAAGGAGTGGCTATTGGAGTGGGGAAAAACATTTGTTTTAAAATAGAACAAAAAAAACTGGACCCAGAGGGATGCTTCCTCTTTCATATAGGTTCCATACAGGGTATAAAATACACACTTGCTAACATATACTGCCCCAATACAAGTCCTAAAAAATATTTAATGGATATATTAAAAGATCTAATGGAATTTAAACAAGGTAAATTAATACTAGCAGGAGACTTCAATTTTTCCATGGATCACAGATTAGATAGTATCTCCAACGCAATAGACAGAGAAATAAGGCAACTAAGGAAATTTAAAAAAAAAACTATATATGAATATCAACTAGTAGATCCATGGCGAATACAACATCCAAGTACAAAACACTACACTTGGGGGCGTGGCCTAGCGCGGCATGTGAACAGACCTGTTCACCGGAGCTCCCGCTGTTGATCCTGAGACCGATCCTTTCCTCGCTTGTCCAGACGCTCAAGAATCACGGTACCGGTACCTACAGCTCCCCTGACATCCCAGGTCGCAGTAACAGCACCAGACCGGGGCATGATGACCCGAGGGAACCGTGGAGAACAAGCGGCCTCGGCGGCGGCCGACTTCCAAGATGGCGCCTGGTCATCTCAGCCTCAGAGAACACCACGAGGCCAGGAGAGGAAAACGGAGCAGGGGGGTAAGTCACAGAAACCCCCTAAGAATAAAGATCAGCCCAGGGACATGCTCTACTATGCCCAGAAGCTAGCGGGTCCAGCAGAATCCACACAGAGCAGCACACAGCTCCCTGCAGCTTCTATGGAACAGGCAGGCGGGGGGGACACAGACAGGCCAGAAGACACTGACACCATGGAGTCTGTACCAGATCCTATGCCAGGCCTGTTTGATATGCAGGTGGAGGACACCCCCCAGCCCACGCTGAGTGAAATACTCCATGCAGTTCACAGATGTACTGCCTCCGTAGATGACCTTAAGGAGAAGTTTGGAGGGCTGTAGGAGACTGTCTCCCTCCTCCGGCAGGACATTCAGAAAATCAGAGAGAGAACCACGGCGGTGGAGGGGAGGGTCAGTGATATAGAAGACCAGATGCCCCATTTGAACAGGGATGTGAGGGGAGCCGCACAGCATGCACGCCAGGCCTTTGAAAAGACCGACGACATCGAGAACCGCCTGCGACGCAACAACATTCGCATAGTGGGGCTGCCAGAGAAAGTTGAGGGCCGAGACCCCACGGTGTTCGTTGAGGAATGGTTGCAGAATATATTTGGCAAAGAGGCATTTTCCCCACTGTATGCTGTG
This sequence comes from Lithobates septentrionalis, assembly GCA_037952835.1. Taxonomy (NCBI): domain Eukaryota; kingdom Metazoa; phylum Chordata; class Amphibia; order Anura; family Ranidae; genus Lithobates; species Lithobates septentrionalis. Next base: position 587,115 of record JBBDGP010001951.1, read on the forward strand.
GAACGGGCGCACCGAGTGCCACCAAGACCTCTCCCACCTGGCAACCCCCCCAGAGCGATGCTGGCCAGGCTCCTTAACTATAGGGACCGTGAAGTGGTTCTGCGGCTAGCCAGAGAAAAAGGAACTGTACAGTTTAAACGGTACCAAGATATCCTTTTACCCTGATTTCTCGGCTGAAGTGCAGCGCAGGAGATCCAAGTTTGCTGACGTCAAAAGAAGGCTACAACAACTGCAACTCAAATATGCAATGCTGTTCCCCGCCAAGCTGAGAGTCACGGCCGGAGACCAGAATCACTTTTTTGAAACCGCACAGGATGCTGCAGAATGGCTGGACCAAAACGAACAAGATCTACAACGCCGCAGACGGGAAAACGAGGAAGGTTGAGTTCAACTGACCAACTTACTCCATACATGAAAGAGCACCTACATTCCACTTCCTATATTGCTCCTTACACAGAGGACGTTTCCTTATCATCCAATGACAGCGACTGAATACCAAATCTTACAGAGCTCGGCACAAAAAAAATTTTTTTTTTCGTTTGCCTAACCAACCAAGTGGGCTGTGAATGTGCCTCACCCCCGCACAATACAAGTTGTCATTGTTGCTATGGCTTGAGTTTGTGTGCCCTGTTGGCACGGTTTGGGCCCACGGAGCCCCAAAGTTTTTGATGCCGTCCCACGTGGCACTGCCAGAGGGACTTGTTTTGCAAGATCTACTTCATTTCTGGATCCACCATGCGATCTGTGCCACCATGCAACTGAACTGTTTTTTCTTCTGCAAAGATCTGTTGCTTCTCCACTGCATACTGTGCCTCGTCGGTCTGCCCCTCGCCCCACACATTGGAACGGTCACCCTGCCTGCACACGGAGTACACCTTGGAAGACACCAGGTGCAACGCCAAAAGATACAAGACAGAGACACGCCCCTTAGAAATGGCTCAAACCCTTGCTATGTCTGATACACCTATAGTGTCCTGGAACGTGCGAGGCATAAATGACCCATTAAAAAGATCCATGATTTCTGCTGGGTTGCGGAAGTTTCACCCGGCCATAATAGGCCTGCAGGAAACCCACTTGAAGAGCGACACAGTCAACTTTTTGCAATACGCCTGGGTGGGTAAAGCCTATCATTCCACTTACTCTGCTTTTTCGCGTGGAGTAAGTGTTCTGATACACAAAGCCCTAGTGTACCAGGAACTGGACTCATTGATAGATATATCTGGTAGGTTTGTGTTTCTGCACTGTAAATTGTACACATCCACAATGATATTAGGCTTTGTATATGTGCCCCCTCCGTTCTCCAGAGAGGTTCTGCAGCTATTAATCTCATACTTAGTTAACAAACCGGATACTCCGGTACTGATTATGGGTGACTTTAATTGTTACCTGGACCCAAAATTAGACAGACACCCTCCTGTACAGCCTCCTGGGGGCGGACGAGGCACAGCTCTGAGCCGCTTACTTACAGAGATAGGATGGATGGATATGTGGCGTAACAGAAATCCAAATAACAAACAATTTTCTTGTTTCTCTAAGACCCATGGGACACTTTCTCGCATTGATTTATGCATAGGCACCCCTAACCTGGTTGGCAGTATCTCTAAAATAGAATATTTCCCACGAGGAGTCTCGGACCACTCCCCATTAGCTATATGGTTAACTACTAGGCCCCCCAGTAACCTGCTTAGAGCCCCTTGGAAGTTAAATGCTTTCTGGTTAAAACTTTTCACTTCACAAGATAGAATAGCTGCCCAGATCCAGGCTTTCTTTAAAACGCACCGACATCTAGCTAATGCTCATTTGAAATGGGAAACCTTTAAAGCACACTTAAGAGGGACATTTATTCAGGAAATCCAGAAGGTCAAGCACAATTCCTCGGTCCTGTTGGAACAGGCTGGGGACTTGGTGCGACAACTGGAATTAACGTATGTAACCAGCCCCACCGACTCCGCCAGGGAGGCATGGATGTCGGCCCAGGATTCCCTGGACCGGCTGAGATCCTCCACAGCGGAGAGAAAGAGATTTTTCTCGAAACTGGCGTTCTACGAAGAGGGGGAAAAGACGGGCCACTTACTTGCAAAAATCGCACGCTCTCAACAGCAGTCACCAGCCATTGGGGCTATTAGAGCAGCCAATGGGAAAATAGTTAATTCTCCGGAGGTCGTTATCTCCGAGCTGGCTTCTTTCTATGGCGACTTGTATAAATCGAGAGATGCCTACTCGGATGCAGACCTCACCGTGTATATGTCAAACATAGATTTACCCTCGTTGTCGGTGGCAGATCGAAATCAGTTAGATGCTCCTATAACTGTGGAGGAGCTACAGACCGCGGCCTGCTCTTTTCCCACATGTAAGGCACCGGGAGAGGATGGCCTCCCCATGGAGGTGTTTAATGATTATGGTGAACAAATACTCCCTGAATTGTTAAAGGTCTTTGATGCTAGCCTAGATGCGGGTAGACTTCCTGAATCCATGACGAGAGCCAATGTAATCCTACTACTCAAACAGGGGAAGGACCCGGTTGACCCCGGTTCCTACAGACCTATATCGTTACTCCAGAGTGACGTGAAGATCCTAGCAAAGTTCCTGGCGCTCCGGGTCAATGGGGTCATCTCCTCCAGTATACACCAGGATCAGGCAGGATTTATGCCGCAAAAGTCAACGGCTACAAATCTTAGGAGACTGTTCCTGAATATGCAGATGCAAGCGGATAATGGGGGTCAAAGGGCACTGTTGTCTCTAGACGCCAACAAGGCCTTTGACAGCGTTAGCTGGAGATATTTATGGGCTGTATTGGAAAAGTTTGGTTTTGGAACACGGTTCATAGCGTGGGTTAAGTTGCTGTATGCGTCCCCTCAGGCCAATATTAGAGTGACAGACAGGGTTTCGCACGCCTTCGCTCTCGGCAGGGGGACAAGGCAGGGTTGCCCTCTGTCCCCTCTGCTCTTTGCGATCGCGATAGAGCCCCTAGCAGCCCTGATAAGAGATAATGCCCAGATACAGGGATTCCAGTACGGGAATCTACATGAAAAAATAATGTTGTATGCTGACGACATGCTACTTTTCTTAGGGGACACTAGTCACTCGTTAGTGGAGGGGATGTCCGTAATAAAAACGTTCGGTCACTATTCCGGGCTAACCATCAACTGGTCCAAGTCGGCCCTGATGGTGTTGGAAGGAGACCACGGAGTTGTACTCCCTGATAGCTGCCCCATTCCCCTGGTCACTGGTTTCAAATACCTGGGCATACAAGTGGTGCCCAGGATTGGAGACTACTGCGCCATAAATATCTATCCCTTGCTTTCTCGTTTTCGAGACAAAATAAATACTTGGAACAACCTGAAGATGTCCTTGGCGGGCAAAGCCAACTTAATTAAAATGATCCTAATGCCACAGTTACTATACTTCCTTCATAATACCCCGGTGGTGGTCCCACTAAAAATTTTCAGAATAGTAAATACACTCTTCCGTCGGTTACTATGGAACAACAAAAACCCCAGAATTAAGCTGGAGCAGTTGCAGCAGTCAAAGGACAACGGGGGGTTGGCAGTTCCCAACCCCTGGTTGTACTATATAGCGTCCCAATTGCAACAGCTAGTCGGCTCTATGACACCAGACCCTAAACGCTTGTCGGCACAGTTGATGTTGATAGCGACGGGGGCGGAGACCATCCCCATGGGCCTGGAGGCACAGCAATTTGCAAAATCCAACAAACAGACCCCAACATTATCTCTGGTACAAAAAGTTTGGAATAAGGTCAGGCAGCTTCAGGGGGTGCAGGGCTTCACTGATTTCAGTCCAATATGGGGCAACCGCTCTTATACTGAGCTGGACAAATTATTACAAGGGCCAAGATGGCACAAATATGAGGTCAAACTGCTACCTCAAATATTCGCAAACGGTAAACTACTATCCTTTCCAGAACTGCAGGATAAATTTAACCTACCAGATAACATGTTATATTCTTACCTTCAGCTGCGACATGCAGTTCATGCACAGGGGGACGCGGGTGGTTGGACACTGTCGCCCACGCTGGTGTTTCATGTGTTGCAATCCAGTAGTGAGACCAAGGGTATTATATCTCAATGCTACCAGATGTTATTGGCGAGGCACCTGCGAGCATACCCATGCAATGCAATGCTGGCCTGGGAAGGGGACCTTGGTCAGATTTCAGAGGAACAATGGGAGGAGGCCCTGCAATCTGTATCCACGTGCTCCCTTAACGTGGCACAAAAGGTTTCCCAATTGTTTATAGTGTTAAGAGTGCACTATACCCCAAAAAAGCTATTCAAAATGGACAGGACGATAGACCCCTTATGTTCCCGTTGTCGTCAACATGATGGGGACCTTATTCACCTCTTGTGGAGATGCCCGAAGCTCCACTGATATTGGAGGGAGGTGATGGGTACACTCAATGAGGTATTTCAAACGAAGGTTCCCATGGACCCCTTGTGTTGTATACTGGGGATCCTGGAGGATGAGATCCCTGAAGAATTGGTAAGGGTCGCGTTCTCCAGAGCTCTATTTCAGGCCAGGAAACTTATACTTATGGGATGGAAGTCTGTGGGGCCACCTACTAGTCGCACATGGGTGGAACACATGGAACAAACCCTCACAAGGGAGAAGTATATATATCAACACAGAGGGTGCCCTACCAGGTTTGAACGAATTTGGTCCAAATGGCTGGACACACCGGGGCTAAGCCCGAGAGAACTAGTGATGACCAGACTCTTACAAACTCTGTACCTAAAACTAGGGGATGCAGGATAGTATATCCATTGTAGGATGTGTGGGTGGGGGGAGGGAGATGAGGTAAAGGTGTACTTTGGTTTACAGGTGGGATGCAGTGTGATGGAGAGCAAAGTTGAAATAAACAATGTTTGTATGTACATGAACGATAACTGCTATAACATATCCTATGTGATTGCAAGACTGGTGACGTGGATTGATGGATAATATGTGAATGTTCAATAAACCTTTTTTGATTTAAAAAAAAACAAAAAAAAAAACACTACACTTATTTTTCCGCTGTACACGGAACATATTCCAGGTTGGACTATATCATGATAGAACATAGAAACTTGGAGGAGGCAACAGAAACAAAAATAGGAATAATAACAGCTACAGATCACTCCCCAGTAATGTTGAAAATTAAACTACAAGGAGAATCTTCTGGGAAAGGTACATGGAGAATAAACGAAGACATAATTGAAGATAGAGAAACAGAAACAACTATAACAGAAGGGATCAAAAAATATTTCCAAGAGAACAACACCCAGAATTATCAAAAGCAACTACCTGGGAGGCACACAAGGTCGTCATTAGGGGTACATTAATATCTATTGGAGCAGAAAAAAAGAAGGAAAAAAGAAAAAATATTATGAGCATTAGAAAGGAAATACATGAACTGGAACAAAGACATTAAAAGCAATTAGAAAAGGAAATATACCCGACTTTAATCCTAAAAAGAGAACAATTAAAGGAATAGATGGAACAAGAAGAGAGGAGGGAATTTAACAGAATACTACAGGAGAGATTTAAATGGGGTAATAAGCCAATGAAAATATCTTGCAAAAGTGTTAAGAAAAAAGAAGTCTCTAAATATCATTGAAAATATTAAAAATGAGAAAGGAGAACTAGTAAATAAGACAACGGATATTGCAATAACCTTTCAAAAATATTTCAGCTCATTATATGCGATAAAAAAACAGGAGACACAACTAGAAGAAGAAATAAGAAAAAATAAGATACAAAACTATCTAAAGAAAGCAAATCTACCAAAAATACAACTTGAGCAATTAAAAGAACTGGAAAAAAAATAATGCAAGAGGAGATCAAATTGGCCCTAAAAGAAACTCCAGTAGGAAAAAGCCCAGGACCAGATGGGTTCACGATCAAATATTATAAAAAATTCCAAGAACAACTGATTCCTAAGATGCATGAATACTTGAATAACATAGGAGATGAAGAAGAAGTAAGACGAGAATCACTACTAGCCCACATTACAATCATACCCAAAGAGGGGTAAGATAGAACCAACTGTTCGAGCTACAGGCCTATCGCTCTATTAAACACTGATACAAAACTTTACGCAAAAATCTTAGCCACTAGGCTAAAAAAATGAATACCACTGTGGATAAATCCCGATCAGACTGGTGTCGTGCCGGGCAGAGAAGGAAGGGACAACAGCCTAAAAACAATCCTGATGTTACGTAGGGAGAGAACAAGTGAATCCCCAGTTCTACTCCTGTCAATAGATGCAGAGAAAGCATTTGACAGGGTAGACTGGGGATTTATGATGGATACATTGCGGCATTTGGGATAGGGACCAAAAATCATGAAGTGGATGAAAAATTATACAATGGTCCAACTGCAATGGTCAAGGTCAACGGGAAACTCTCTCCTGTGTTTAAGATGCAAAACGGAACACGGCAAGGATGTCCGCTTTCCCCACTATTATATGTGCTGGCAATGGAACCATTCTTGGCGGCACTCCGAAATAATCCAGACGTTGGAGGGGGGAGAATTGGAGAAAAAGAGCATAAAATCGCGGCATATGCTGATGACATTCTGATGTTTGTAACCAACCCAAGAGTGACTCTGCCAAATATAATCAAAGAGGTAAAAGAATACAAGGAACTTTCAAATTTTAAAATAAATCCGATAAAAACAGAAATATTAAATATTGGATTAGGAAAAAAGGAAGTACAGACCCTCCAAAAAGAATTTCCATTTACATGGGTAAAAGAAGAACTAAAATACCTTGGAATTAAATTAACATCAACGGTCGAAAAAATATATCCCGTAAACTATATTCCATTAATTAATGAGATCAAGGAAGAAATAAAAAATTAAGTATACAATCAATATCTTGGATTGGAAGAATAAATATGTTTAAAATTATGATACTACCAAAAATAAATATACAAATTTCAGATGTTGCCAATTGAGATTCCACAGAGTTTTTTCAAGATAATAAAAACAATATTGACAAAATATATCTGGCATAATAAAAAGCCGAGAATAAAATTCACACAAATCACGAGGAAAAGGGAACACGGAGGATTAGCAACTCCAGACATAAGTCGATACTATAAAGCGATAGTTCTGTCACGAATTGTTGAGTGGACAAACGGAAACAGTGAAAGAAAATGGGTAGAGATGGAAAACACAATTAGCAAGACCACATTGCACAAAAATATATGGATACCACGAAAGTTTAGGAAAATTGATTTGGAAGCGCATGATATAACTAAAAAATTTTTTAAAATTTGGGACACAATACACTCACCGTTAATGGCTCTTACGGGAACACATTTTTTTTCACTCTGGGGCAGGAGATTTTTGCCGGACATGAGATAAGAAATCCACAATTGAAAGATATTATCACAAAAGGTAGAATAAAAACATGATTAAGGCACTTAGTAAACACTTTACCACATCCACTTAGAGAAAAAGAGAAATTAAGCCCATTAGAAAAACTCTAATCTACGGAATACTGACAGACCTAGAAGGACAAGGAAGATCTGAATACATCGAACAATGGGAAAAAGAACTGGACATAAAAATAGAAGATCAAAAAGTGGAAAAGATGATAGGAATGGGATACAATAACGCCTGGGATATGAACACCATCGAAATTAATTATAAATTCTTAGCAAGGTGGTACCTGACACCAGTGAGAACCCATAGATACCAACAACAGAAAACATCTTTGTGTTGGAGAAATTGCAATCAAAGAGCAACGATGACACATACATGGTGGGAGTGTCCAACAATAAAGGACTACTGGCAAGAAGTAATAAAAATCATTAGTGAGATCACTGGCGAGAAAATGGAACAAAATATATGGACCTGCTTGTTCCATGATTATAAAATCCCAAAGAAACAATATATGAGAACAATGGTCCCAAACCTCCTGAATGCCGCAAAGGGTTTGATCCCAAAAAATGGCGTAAAAGTGAAAAACCAGAGATAAGAGAGTTGGATGAACAAATAGATTACTATTGTAAAATGGACCTGTCGAGTAGCAGGGAGAGAGGACAATATAACAAGTACATCAGCACCTGGGAGGGTTGGAAACGATTTAAAACCTCGGACACATACTTAGACAAGATGAAAGAAGGAGAAGGACTATGAGCTAGAAATTTAAGGGACCAGAGGAAAACAAACCGAATAGAGGGGGGGGGGGGATGAGGGATGGGAGAAGGGAATGAGAGAAAGAGAGATAGGGAACAGATACAGGTAGTAGGAGTTGTCTTATATCTCTATGTTCTTTCTTCTTTTTTTTTTATTTAAAATAAATTTAATATTCAAATAACCAATAAAGAAAATCTTGATCAAGCCACTATGATGTGAACACGAGATGGGGCAAAATTGAACTGCAAAGTTGAAATAACGTCTCGCTGAAGTGGTAAAAAAAACAAAAAACAAAACATTAACCACTTGCCGACCGCCGCATGTACATTTACGTTGGCAGAATGGCACGGACAGGCAAATGGGTGTACAGGTACATCCTTTAAATTTGCCGCCGTGTGGTCGTGTGTGAGCCGCCAGCGGCACGAGCGCAACCCTGCCGTGAGCTCCGTGAGTGTGATCACGGATCCCGCAGACTCGATGTCCGCGGGGATACCCGAAATCGTCTCACGGAGAGGTAGAACAGTGAAATGCTGATGTAAACAAGCATTTCCCCGTTCTGCCTAGTGACACTGACAATGATCACCGCTCCCTGTATTTGGGAGCGGTGATCAGTGTCGTGTCACACATAGCCCATCCCCCCCCCAGTTAAAACACATCCCTAGGACACTCTCAACCCCTGCAGCACCCCCTCCTGGTTAACCCCTTCACTGTCAGTCACATTTACACAGTAATCAATGCATTTTTAATCGCACTGATCGCTGTATAAATATGAATGGTCCCAAAATAGTGCCAAAAGTGTGTCCGATCTGTCCGCCATAATGTCGCAGTCATGATAAAAATCGCTGACTGTTGCCATTACTAGTAAAAAAAAAAAAATTATTAATAAAAACGCCATAAAACTATCCCCTATTTTGTAGACGCTATAACTTTTGCGCAAACCAATCAATAAACACTTATTGCGATTTTATTTATTTTTTTACCAAAAAATATGTAGAAGAATATGTATTGGCCTAAACAGGGAAAAAAAAGTTTTTTTATATATTGTATTATATATTATTCAGAGAGAAATGCTTAATTTTATGTGCATGTGAATTTTTGTCTTGTCTTGGAATTCCAATTTAGAGTATAAGTTGTTTTTTATTCTGAATGCAAATGGATTGCTAGGTAGTTGATATATGTCCCGTGATCCTGCCAAGACGGAGAGCGTTGCTAAAGTGGGCAGGTGAGATTGACAGAGTAGGGTACTCATCTGTGTGTGGTGCTTTAAGAGGATTGAATCGCTGCTTTTGCATTACATATTCAGTGAGTCTGAGAGACTTGCTGAGGTGGAGAGTGAATGTTAAAGAAGGATTTAATTCAGAAAAGTACATAGATTAAAAATACATGTTTATTGTTAAAATGTTGCAACTATTGTCAGTCTATTCATGAAATGTGTTGGGCACATATTAAGCCCATGCCCAATGCATAGTTAATTGAAAACATTAAAAAGGGGAATGTGACATGTCACTGATAAATTACATGTATGCGCTGGTACCAAATGTTTTTTTTGAGGAATGTGATCAGATACAAATTCAGCATTTCAATTTATGTATAGGGTATTTTGATTATTTCAGTTAGAGTCTAATTTTAAGGACGGTTTTAATTGTAATTCCCTATCCTTACATTATTGAAGTTAAAAGGTGTTTTTTTTTTCAATATCAGCAAAGTTGCTATATTTGTGCAAATTATTTTAATTGTATTTTTTTTTTTTTTGTAAAATCTTTATTTAACAATAGTTTAGTAGAAAACTACATACATTTTAGAAACAAAACACATATAAAACTTGTCCAAATACCAGCTAGTGCAAATAAATATATCTGACCCAAGGTGGCAGCTCAACCAATAACCTATAATAAACACCCTGAATCAGGATGATCGTGGGGCAGTATGCTGGACAAGAACCAGTCACAACCCCATTCAAAGTGCTAAATGATCAGGAGGGCCAACGGGCGAGCACCCTCCCGCCAACGATCCGAACAGAGGGGGGCAATATGCCTCCAACAACCTCGTCCGTCCCGCCGTACCCAGGAGGGGCACATTCCCCAAACCCCTCACCAACCAGAATTGGAAAATAAAAGAGGTCCACCCCGGTGTGACGGGTTTGCCCTCCCCTTTGCTACCCGCTGCCACCGTGTGTCCGAGTAGTGCAGCATCTAGCGTCTTATGAAAACAGCCTGGTAACCGGTAGCCAGTATGCAGTCATAAAAGTAAAAATAGAAAGGGAGAGAAAGAGAGATAAAGGTTAGAGTCAAGGGGTAACAGATAGGAAAGGATGCGGGGGAGGGGAAGGGGTAGGGGGGAAGGGGAGAGTGATGTGGAGCATACCTCATAGTCTGAGAAGGTCTTGTAGATCTGCGCCGAGCGAGTTCCGCCAAAGACAGGTTATCTTTATAGTAGGTAGTTATGAAAAATGTCTATCAAAGGGTCTTATTACTTTTGTCCAGACGGGATCTCAGGGATGGTTCCGCTATTTCTAGTAGGGCCAGATCTAGGCTCGAGGGTATGAGATTCGGGTCAAACATAAAGTCTCTCCACGGTCCCCATATGACTTCAAAACGTTCCAACTTTCCTTTACAGGATGCTACCCAATGTTCAGCTTCCCTAATATCATTAACTTTTTTGATCCAGTCTTCCCTAGAAGGGACCCTGGATTGTTTCCAATAAATTGGGAGGAGGCATCTAGCCGCATTTAAAAGGTGTGGTAGAACGCTTTTTCTGTATCTGCTAATCGGTATCTGGGGGACATGCAGGAGGAAGTAGGCTGGAGTCAAAGGAACATCTAGGTCTTAAATTTCTTTTATTAGAGATTTGATATCTGCCCAATATGGCTTTATTAAAGGACACTCCCACCAAATATGAAGGAGTGTACCTCTTTGTCCACACTTCCTCCAGCATTGATCTGACACCGAGGGGTAGATACGGGCTAGATCACCCGGTACTCTGTACCAGCGTGACAAAAGCTTGTAATTTGTTTCTTGGGTTCTAGACTCAATAGAGCTCGAATGAGTGAGCTGATAGAGGTGTGTTAGCTGGGACGTGGAGAAGTCAAGTTGTAGATCTCTCTCCCATGCCCGTATATAGGTCGGTCTAAGATTGTCAGTAGTGATGCTTAGTAAGCGATACATTTCAGATATCAAATGTGGAATTGGGTCTTCCTCTACAAAAAGTTGTTCGAAGGGAGTAAGAGTGGAGATGTCTCTTATAGATTGTCCATGGACTTCGAAAAAGTGATGGAGCTGTCTATACCGCCAGAAGTTCATTTTAGAGCCCCTGTGTCTATTCTGTAGTGATTCAAAACTCATCAGCCTACCATTGCTCATCAATTTCCCACAGCTGGCATTACAGTCATCCACCCAAGGGCCGAAAAAGGCCATTTGCTCACCTGGCAAAAACCAAAGAAATCCCCCTAACGGGGCTAGCGGGGACATGGGTGGAGATAAATTTAAGATCGAATTCAGTTTATCCCAAGTGGAGAGAGCATGTCTCGTCAGTGGGGATGTTGAGTCTGACAGCCCGCGATACTCACGTGGCAGCCAGGGAGCAAAGGCCAAATTCCTACCAGCTAGCCATTTCTCAAGAGAGACCCATATTTTGGACTGGGTGTGGAAGCGCCAGTTGAGGATCCTCTGAAGAGCAATTGCTTTATGGTATTTCAAAATATCTGGGATCCCTAGGCCACCCGCTAGTTTTGAACGTTTCAATGTCCCCATGGCTATTCTAGGGTTCCGCGCATTCCACACAAATCCCGTTAATGTGCTATTAATCTGGGAAAAGAAATCATTAGGTAAGGGGATTGGTATCATTTGAAGAAAAAAAAAGTATGCGGGGCAGAATATTCATTTATATTATGTTGATGCGGCCCATCCATGTGAACGCAGTCTTAGTCCAGAGGGAAAGATCTTTTTTAATTGTATTAAGTAAGAGGGGGAAAATTTGCCGCATAGAGGGTATCAAAACTGTCTGCCAATTGAATCCCTAGGTACCGAATGGAGGATTTGGCCCAGGTGAAGGGAAAGGAGGCTTGTAAGTTGCTTGTCAGAGCAGTGGTTAAGTAAATAGGTAAAATTTCAGATTTAGAAAAATTAATTTTGAAATTCGAAAGTGATCAGAATATTTTCAGTTCCTTCATCAGGACTGGCAAAGATATCAGGGGTTCTGAGAGGTGGAATAACACATCGTCAGCGTAGGCGGATAGTTTGTGTTCAGTGTTTCCTACTCGCAAACCCCTTATGTCTGCATTCGCTCTAACCGTGCATAGCAACGGTTCAAGAACTAGAGCGAAGAGAAGGGGGGATAGGGGGCACCCCTGTCTCGTGCCATTCCGAATCGGAAATCTAGAGGAGAGCGTTCCGTTCACCTTGACCTGTGCACAGGGGGTAGAGTAAAGAGCCAAAATAGAGGTCAGCATGCGCATTTTCAGCCATAGAGCCTCCAAAACCGCATGGAGGTATGACCAGTCAACCCGGTCGAAAGCCTTTTCGGCATCTGTGGAAAGGATAATGTAAGGTTTAGGATCAGGACTAGTACGGGCCCAATGAATAAGTTGTATGGCCCTAATGGAATTGTCCCTCGCTTCCCTCCCTTTAATAAACCCAGTTTGGTCAGGATGAACTATATTGGGCAGGAGATTCCCGAGCCTGTTCGCTAAAATCTTTGCTAGTATCTTAACGTCAACGTTGAGGAGGGATATAGGGCGGTAGCTTTGGGG